>JAUCBN010000059.1:6257500-7507500 GCA_035048815.1 Abelmoschus esculentus
TATCATGTCATTCATTAGACCAACCAACCAAAAGCATACATTTAATTATTTTTTTATCTTATCTTTTTATACAATGTGAACTTTCACTAACATTTACCGTAAATTAAGTTTAAAAACAGTTTTTACCGAATGAAGATTCACTTAGTAAAAAAAATAAAGAAAATAATTAAATATATACATTTGATTGGTTGTTTCCGTAGATGACATGACGAAAATAATTCATAATACCTCATACTAAAATCATTATCTTATCTCAGTCAGTCATCATAAGGGGTGTTTATCGAGCGAGTCGATCGCGAGTTAGGCATTGCTCGACTCGTGCTCGTTAAAAAGTTTTGTTGCTCAACTCGACTTGTTGCTCGTTAAGCTCGTTAAAATTGTGCTCGACTCGTGCTCGTTAAAATATTTTGTTGCTCAACTCGACACGTTGCTCGTTAAGGTCGACTTATTGCTCGTTAAACTCACTAAAAAAATTATCATATTTTTAATTAAAAGTAAAATTTAATATACTATATAAGGCTTAATATTAACATAAATTAACAAATTTAACCAAAAATATCAAAATAGTATATAAAACAGTTTAAAGTCTAAATTAAAAAGTAATAATCCATAAATACATTCAAACTAGCATATTAAAATTAAAGTATCAATTCACAAATTAATACTTTATTTAGATTTATTTTTTGAATGAAATGATTTTAAAGTAATTACTAAAAAATATTTTAAGAAATTAACGAGCTACTCATAAAGTTATCGAATCAAGTTATAGTTTACTCGATTCAACTCGTTAAGGTATCGAGTCGAGTGCAGAACAAGAGTTATAAGTACATAAACCCTTACCTCTCTATGTCGACTGTAACGAACAATAATATTATAATGAGAAAAGTTCAAGTGCAGAACAACTAGATTTGATAATACAAAAGCTTACTTTATTATATCAACTAGAATTGGTCTCAACAATGATAATGCTATCCTTTGAAGAAGAAAATAATTTGAAAAATTAGGAGAAAATTAGAAGTTGAAAAGTCTAACAAGTGAGGTGAGGAAATATAATGTAAAATGCAATGTCATCACACTGTTAGTAAATTATTTTTTTAAGAAAAAAAAATATAATTTAATAATGATTTATGTAATTTATCTAAATTATTTTGACCTTGCTCGGTTTTGGTTTTTGACTTCGCTTATTTTATGAATTTTCAATAAAGTTAATGCATATTGCTTGTTTTATATACAACAATGTATGTATAAATATTCGATATATAAGGTTATATAAACTCCAGCTTGCATAAGTGATAATCTTCACGTAAGTTACTATTAATTTTATCATTCATTTTACTCATTTATTGATCTAAAACATATAAAAGTTAAAAAAAAAAATTATATTGTGTAATTAGCTCCAATCCCATAATATACAGAGAACCCTCCTAAACTATGTAAAACATAAAAGTTTCGCTCTTTTTTGGGACCGTTAGATGAAGATAAATGGATGTACGAGAATAATAGTAGAAAATACGAAGATTATACTCAAAAAAATAAGAAAATAATCTTAGTCATTTATTACTATCATCTAACATTTCAAAAAAGTTTTGCTCTTTTTTGAGACCGTTAGATGAAGATAAATGGATGTACGAGAATAATAATAAAAAATACGAAGATTATTACTCGAAAAAATAAGAAAATAATCTTAGTTATTTATTATTATCATCTAGCATTTCAAAAAGAGTGTAAAAGTAATTGCGTTTTACACAATATAAGTGGATCCTAACCTTATATGAATGAGTTAGGATCCACTTACACAATATAAAGCTCACTTACTTTTATACCTCTTTTGGACCATTAGATTAGGATAATAAATATCTAAGGTTATTTCATTTTTTTTTATGACAATCTTTATATTTTTTATCGTAAATCTTAATAATTTATTTTTCTCTATCCAATGGTCTAAAAGAAATGTTAAATTTTTAAGTTTTATATAGTATAAGAGGATCATATCTATATATAGAGTTAGACAACAACGAAACTATAAGTTTTGTCTCTATTTAAATTCTTTTAAATTTTTTTTTATAAATTTATCCCTTACTTTTAAACATTTATGTTTTGCCCCTTAACTCAAAGTTTTAACTCCATTCTAGAGTTAACATCTATCTATAGCGTGTAAAATCTATTTACTTCTATATATGTATGTATATTGTCACGTGTTATAATTGTATATTGTATATAATATTTATTTATATTTCTGTAAGTTTGATGTAATATGTATGATATTAGGGGTGAGTATTCGATCGATTTGAGTTAAAAAATTTTGAGTTATTCGAGTTGACGAGTCATATTTTACAACTCAAACTTTATTTGAAATTTTTTCAGTTCGAGTCGAGTTTTCGAGTTCCCATAAATATTTAATTGTAATTATTTATCATGTTATAGTATAATTTGATTTCAATTTAAACGACTTTCTCTAATCATATAAGATATATATATATATATTCATATGTAGCGATATCCCTTTACATTTTTATATATTAATGTATATATATCATAAAAAATTGATAGACTCGTCTCAAACTTAAAAATTAATCCTTTTAATTACTAAAATTTTGAGTTATTCGAATTTCCATTTTACAACTCGAACTTTATTTGAAATTTTTTCGAGTCGAGTCTATAAAATTTTGAATCGAGTCAAAACGAGTCGAGTATTTTCGTCTCGAGTCAAATCGAGTTATTCGATTTTTTTTCGAGTCGAATTTTGCCCGTCCCTGTATGATATAGTAGACTTATATTTCTTTTTTTTCATTGATTTGAATAATAATGGAGTAGTCAAAACAAAACAGCCAAATAGGAGAAGGTGGTTAAACAGAAACCAGGAATTTAAGTATTTTTCGAATAATTAATACATCTTTTTCTAATTAATCGTCACCGTTTATATAATTCTTAAATTATTAGATATTATTAAATAATTATTTCTCTTTTATACTTTATTTCTGTAAAATAAATAATTAAATAAAATATTTATCTAAAATTTCAACTGTGAGTACACTAATATCTAAATATGCATTACATAACATCAAAAAATAAAGAATACATGAAATATTTATACAAAATTATTGTAATAATTTAGAGATAATATTTAATGCATTATTAATATATAAGTCTTATGCATTAATTTTAGGTTTAATGTTAAAATAAATACCTAAATTATTATGTTTTTTTTTATTTTAATTGTGTAATTATTTTTTTTATCGTTTTAGTGCTCAAATTATATTTTTAAAGTTAAGGCACGTATTTTAATAAATAAAATAATTATTTAGGCACATGTTTTGATAAAAAAAATGATGATTTTTAAAGAGAACGAGTGACTCTAGTGATATAGGTTGTATGCTTCTTTAGGTGTGAGAGAGAAATGGGATCGAGTCTGTAAGGTTTTTCTAAAACTAAAAATAGATTATCATAAAATCATATTAAAAAAACTAAAAATTATTTTTTTTAAAAGAGAATGGAATGAGAGAAAAAGAAGTTAAAGAAAGAAAATGTTATATTCATTTATCTTTTGGTATAAAGATAATTTTAACCTTTAACGTTTATAATTTTTATCGTTTTGACTCTCATTCTTTTTTAGGATAAATTTAGCCCTTAATTTATATCTTTCTGATAAATATTTTATTTTTTAACTAGCATAATAATTAGATAGTTAAAAAATCAACGATAATGATACGTCATATATACGTAGAATGATATTTAATATTTGAGAATACTTAATAGTCTTTTATTTTATATTTAATTATTTTTAATATTTTATTTGAATTTTAATTGTTTTATATTTTATGTTAGAATAAAATTATATTTTACATATATATATATATCATTATTGTAAAAAATTTAATGATAATGACATGTTATATATATGTAGAATGAGGCTAGATGACATGTTATTTAAAATATATTATCACATATATTTGACATGTCAATATTGTTAAATTTTTAACGGTCTAATCATTATGTTAGTTAAAAAATAAGTTATTTGTCAAAAAGACATATGTTAAGGGTCAAATTTGTCTCAAATAAAGAATGACAGTCAAAATGATAAAAATTACAAACGTTAAGGGATAAAATTATCTTTATACCTTATTTTTTTAATAGCTAAAATTAATAAAGGAAAGAAAGATAAGAAAATTTTATACATCCATTTTTTGTTGGAAAGAGGAAAAAAATATTGGTTTGAATAGTTTTCAAATATAATTTTGTAGAATAATTTTCAGAAGTAAGCTTAAATAAATAGAAACAATCGTTTAAAATATATATTTTAAATTTTAGGTATTTAAAGTATTTTTTAAATAGATGTTTAAAATTTATACCGTTATAAATTTAAATATCTAACAATAAACTACCGTTAAAAATCTATTAATCAATCAATGCTCGACATGTAGTAACAAGGTGTTTTTTAAAAAAATTTAAGAAAAAAACTAAATTTTACTAATATTACGAATATTCATCACATAAACATACTTTGTTTCTATAAATAAAATATTATCATTTAAAATAGGGCTATAAATGATACCAAACAAATCATGAACTATTCGAGTTCGACTTGGTTAAAGCTCGGTTAATATTTGACTCAATTGTATTCGATTCGAGTTTGAACTCGGGTAGCTAAAAATGAACTAAGTCAAGCTACTAGATACCTTCTCAAAAAGTTCGTGAGCTACTCGAAAATATAATATATTATATATTTTTTTAAAATTTATTTCCCTAAAACCCTAAAACATAAACGCTAAAAATTTAAATATTATATTCTAAAGCCATCAACCCAAACCTCTAAACCCTAAATTAAAACTCTAAACTCTAATTAACAAGATTGTATACAATTTAGTTTAAACAACTTGTGTATCAAAGTTTTTTTTTTTCTAATAGGCTTTAAATGAGATAAGACAGATCACGAACTACTCAAGTTCAATTCGGTCAAAGTTCAGTTAACACTCGACTTGATTAAACTCGACTCAATATCGAACTCGGCTCGAGTTCTTAACGAACCGAGTAGAACTCAGATTATTCGAGCTGGTTTACTCTTAATGGCGGATCCACTAAGGATGTAAGGTGGGCACGAGCCTACCCTGAACTTTTCAAAGTTCATAGATTTAACCTTAATTTTTTATAATTTTTATGAATTAATATCTAAAATTTTATAATAATTGATGTTTGTGCCCACTATAAAATTTTATATGTGTTTATCGTCAAATAAATTTAAATCCGCCACCGTTTACTCTCCTAATTCAAATTATGAGAAATCACAATGAGTATTAATTCGCAATAAAAAAGTTTAAAAGTGTTCATCGGCATCCTTCTTTTAAGTCGTTGATCTCATATCTATCAGCAGGGGATCTGCATTGACTAAGAAGCCTACTGTCACAACCCACCACCAAGACTAAAGTTGCATTCAGCATTGCTTTCTAAACTAGCTCTTAGGTCAAAAACTGTGTTTGAAAAGTGTTTTTCAACCCAAACGCAAAAGCTAAACTTTTTAACTTTTACGGTTGAAAAAGTGCTTTTAGGAGTCAGATTACAATTTTAACCTTTATTTACTATGTTTTATTATAATTTAACTTTTACAAATACATAATTATATTTAATGTAAATATTTTTTTTAATTTAAAAATTATATATATTCATATCAATTTTTTAAAAAGCACTTTTGAAAAACATTTTTCTAAAAACACTTCTGAAAAGTACTTTTCAAAAATAATTTATATATTTATTTATTTATATTTTTATATTTTATTATAATTTAATTTAATATTATAATTTGATTATCATTTAAATATATATTTAACATTATCTAAAATAGTCATTTATTTTCTCAAAAGCACTTTTTAACAGCAATACTAAACACATATATCTCAAACCAAAAATTTAAAAAGAACTCTTTCACTACACTTTTTTATCACAATTTTTCACTGTATTTTTTTAAAAACAATTCTAAACTGGGCCTAAGTCCATGTCATGGATGTAGAAGAAAAATAGAGAAAGAAGGGATATAAGAAGAAGAATAACCAGAGAAAGTTGTAATTCAATTCAAGCATGGAAAAAATAGCGTTTAACATGGTTTATTATATAGCTTTTAGCTTAGTATAAAATGAAATCCGTTAGAGCTTTGGGAATCCTCTTTTCCCTCTTACAGAGTTGTCGAGCTGTTACAACCGTTTCATCCTTTCCCGCTTCTGTTGGAATGCTCACACCATCCTTCACAGGTGAGTTCAGAAGTGAGTCCATAACAATACCCCCGGCTGGAGAAAGGTTTTCCCGACCCATGTCAAGAGAGATAGATTCGCGCATTAATGACAGTGGCGTGATTTGCTGAGTTGGACGACCGCGACAAGGCTTGAGTTGAGAAATATGAAATACGGGATGAATTCGGGTAAACGCCGGTAGCTCCAGTTTGTAGACGACAGTACCAACTCTATGAAGAACACGATATGGACCAAAATAACGGGGACCAAGTTTTTGATGACGTTGAAGGTGAAGAGAGAGTTGGCGGTAAGGTTGTAGTTTAACAAAAACCAGCTACCAACCTCTAAATCGAGTTCTCGCCGGTGCCAATCAGCTTGCATCTTCATACAATTCTGAGCTTTGTGGAGATTTATCTTTAAAACGCGCAATAAGGCATCACGATCAGAGAGAGTCTTGTTCAATTGTGTGTTATTCGAAGTTCCCTCGGAGTAAGAAACAAGTGTCGGAGGGTCACGGCCATATAAAGCACGAAAAGGAGTCATACCTAAAATGTCGTATTATACCAGTATTCAGCCCACGCCAAAAACTTCTCTCATTGGCCAGGATCATCGCCAGTCATACAACGTAAATACATTTCAAGACAACGATTTAAAGCCTTGGTTTGACCATCGGATTGAGGGTGATAAGCCGAGGAAAAACAAAGCTCAGTACCTTGTAATTTATGCAATTCTTTCCATAGAGCACTAAGAAAAATACTATCACGATCACTAACAATGGAACATGGAATACCATGTAATTTGATCACCTACTGTAACAAAACATGAGCAACATAGGCAGCATCAAAGTGGCGAGGAAGTGCAAAAAAATGTTTGTATTTCGTTAGACGATCGACTACAACAAGAATAGCTTCTTTTCCATGAGACTTAGGTAAACCCACAATAAAATCCATGGAGATGTCCTCAAACACTTGTGTAGGAATAGGGAGGGGTTGCAGCAGCCCCGCCGGAGACAAACTCTCAGTTTTCATACATTGACAAACTCGGCAGTCACGGATAAATTGACACACATCCTTGTGCATACCTACCCAATAAAACCCATCCGCGAGACGATGGAATGTACGTGTAACACTGGTATGTCCTCCCAAAACGGAGCAGTGAAATTCATGTAATAGAAGTGTGCGGAGAGTTGTCTCGGATGCAACAAGAACACGACCACGAAACAATAGGAGACTATCCTAATCAATAAAATTAGAAGAAACTGAGGAACCATGCTGAATAGTAGCACGAATGTGTTGGCACTCCGAATCAGTCAAATTAGCGGCTCGTATGACCTTTATAATACCCACTACCGATCGAGAAAGGGTCATTAGAGTAGCACCACCTTCGCGTGACAACGCATCAGCCATCGTATTGTGTTTTCACGGTCGGTACTTAATCTCAAAATCATACCCCAGTAGCTTGGCTAACCAGCGTTGTTGTTGTTCAGGCGTTTGAATGGTTTGTTGATTTAATTCGCATAACGAACGTTGATCAGTAAGTATGATGAACTTACGACCCACCAGGTAGTGTCGCCACTTGCTAACAGCTTGAGTGATGGCAAACATCTCGCGAGAGTATGTAGAAGCGAGTTGCATCCGAGGACATAATTTCTTACTGAAAAACGCTAATGGTTTCCCATCTTGTGTCAAGACTGCAATGATACCAATCCCCGACGCGTCTGTTTCTAATTGAAATTCCTTGTCAAATTATGGAAGGCCTAGCACCGGTGCAGAACAAAGGCAATCTTGGAGACGTAGCATGGCAGCGTGAGCTTCTAGAGGCCATGCAAATGGTTTGTCTTTTTATAGCAAATCAGACAATGGTGAAGCAATGGTTGCAAACCCTTAATGAAACACCGATAATATCCCGTGATGCCTAAAAACATCGAACATCTTTTAGAAAGGTGGGAATAGGCCAAGCTCGAATTAAAGCGACTTTAGCCGGATCAACAACCAACCCGGAGCCAAAAACAATGTGCCCCAAATAATCAATAGATGTTTGGCCAAACGAACACTTACTACGCTTAGCCACAAAACCATTCGCGTGGAGGATGGTAAGAACCTTACGAACATGCTCCAAATGCTCCAACCAAGAATGACTATAAACCAAAATATCATCAAGGAAAACAAGGACAAACTTCTGCAAATAGGAACGGAACAAATCATTCATAGTGGCCTGAAATGTAGATGGAGTGTTTGTTAGGCCGAAGCGCATAACGAGAAACTCTTAGTGACCTTTGTGTGTCCGAAATGCAGTTTTAAAAACATCCTATGGTTGAACACGAATTTGATGGTACCTGGCAAGCAAATCAAGCTTGGAAAAAAAAAATGAGAATTCCATAATTCATCGAATAATTCATCGGCAATAGGGATAGGAAACTTTTTCTTAATGGTAACCGCATTCAACGCTCGGTAATCCACATAAAAACGCCAAATACCATCCTTCTTTTTTACCAAAAAAACGGGCGAGGAGAAGGGACTATTGCTACGGCAGATGAGGTTGTGATCGAGAATGTGTTGAACTTGGTGTTCAATCTCTTCCTTTTGGAAATACGGATAACGGTAAGGTCCAACATTAACCGGATCAACTCCAGGTTGAAGATGAATAGCATGATTTGTACTCCGAATAGGAGGCAATCTGAGGGGAGGAACAAAAATAGAATGAAAGTCGTCCAAGAGGGCCTCCATATCATTCGTATACGTAGGAGCCACTTGTTGTGGATCTGACTGTAAATGCAAGAAATAACAAGATGCCATAGCCATCGTTGTAGTAAGTCGGCGTAGGGAATGTAGATGGATTGGTTGAGGACCGAATCTCAACTCCCTCTGCCAACAATGTTTTATTAACCCCCAAATGAAACTTAAAGGAAAGTGTGGCAAAATCCATTGTTATAGGACCGAGTGTAGCCATCCATGCGACGCAAAGTACCATTTCCGTACCTTCCAGCTGTAACACATAAAAATCGGTGACAGTCTGAGTACCCTGAATTGTCAAGGAAAGGTCACGAACACACCCTTCATTCTGGAGTTTCTGTCGATTTCCCACCATGAAGCGAAAGTTAGGTGCAGGAGTAATCGGAAGACCCAAATATTTTGCCATACGTGACTGAATAAAATTATGGGTACTACCACCGTCAATTAGAATCCGAATTTGGCGACCACCGACGTCCCCAAAAACTCGAATGGTGTTGGGATAGAAGCAACCTGCTAATGTGTTGAAAGAAACCAAGGAATGATCAGGTGTAGATGTAGGCATGTCGGCAAAATCAGCAACGTGAACTGTAGAGTCAAGTGAAAGGATGGAATCTGCCCCGTGCTCATCATCCAAAAGAAAGAATTGAGGATACTTACACCTGTGACCAGGAACATATTTAGCGTCACAATAGTAACATAACCCTTTTTCATGGCGAGCCTGAGCTTCAGCTGAAGAAATACGTCACGGTTGAGGGGCATTAGAGACGGATAATGTTGGTGCCTCCAATGGGGAAGGTCGACCAGGTGGAAACTTTGGTGGCATGGGAGTTGCAAATGGATTCGGTAATAAGGGTGGTAGCTTAGGTGAAGAAACGCGATTCCATGAACGTCGATCTTGTAACCTTGCCTCATGAAATCGAGCAAGGGCTCGCACCTCCATCATAGACGTGGAACGATGGCCCAACACTTCGTTTTTAATATCGGATCGTAACCCAGAGATAAAAAAGTCTTTCAAAAATTCATCAGAGAGATCCCGAGTATGCAAAGCTAAATCCTCAAACCGAGTTTGATAATCGGCCACTGAAGTTGTTTGGATCAACTTTGATAATTGTCCCGCTGAAGACTCAATATCCATAACTGTAAAGAGACGACAAATCGACTCAACCAAATGAAGTCATCCTGATAATTGACGTTGACGTTGCATCCAGCGAAACCATTTCTCCGCGGTGCCTTCCATTCGAAAAGAAGCCATGGTAACACGATGATGATCCTCCATGCCATAGAATTCAAAGAAATCTGTGGCAGTCGCGATCCAGTCTTCAGGATCTTTGCTCGTAAATAATGGAAGCTCCACCTGAACCGGTTTCGGAGAAAACGGAAAAGCATCTTCCGAATCGGTGCCGCGAATCTTAGCCTTGCCTTTCAACAGTACGCTATCAACAGTAAGCTCACCAGAATTAGACGAAGAGGCAGCAATCCCCAGCTAAGTAGAAATCAGTAGCAATTGTTTGGACATGGACTGAACCGTTGACTGAGCATCCGCGTTCCACTTCTCCTGATTTGCGGTATGGGTTTGAAGATCAAAGAGGATTTGCTCATGACGAGCCGAAGTATCCTGAAGTGCTTTAATGGATTCGGTATGATTCACCATTGAAGGGAGTCAATGAAAGCACCAATCTATCGTGGATGTAGAAGAAAAATAGAGAAAGAAGGGATAGAAGAAGAAAAATAACTAGAGAAAGTTGTAATTCAATTCAAGCATGGAAAAAATAGCGTTTAACATGGTTTATTATATAGCTTTTAGTTTAGTATAAAATGAAATCCGTTAGAGTTCTGGGAATCCTCTTTTCCCTCTTGCTGAGCTGTCGAGTTGTTACAACCGTTTCATCCTTTTCCGTTTCTGTTGGAATGCTCACACCATCCTTCACAGGTAAGTTCACAAGTGAGTCCATAACAGTCCGTGACACTATACGCTCGTACATTAACGCTTGATCCCGCCCTTAAACTCGTGACGCTGTGCGAGCAAGAAAATGGATTGAGGCGAATGAAGTAGCAACGGAGACCTATCGCGCTCACTCTCTTGCGGTGTGGATATATTAATGATAACCAAGTGTTGTAACTTCCCAATTTATATAACCATATTTTTCTTAATCCAATGGCTAGAAAATAACATCTTTTTATTAATTTTCTTATTCTTAATGTTTCTAACGGTCTAGAACTGACATTGGGAATTTTTTAGAACTACAATACTTGTATACTTTTATCAAGTTCATCTTGTCATGTAATCGCATAAGAATAGCGAAAGAAATGAAACATGAATGCACAAAAATGAATTTTAAAATCCAATCCAAATATAAAATAATAATATTTTTTTGAACACGATCTTAACCCATGACTTAAAAAAGAGAAGATATCAACCGACGGTTTTTAATTATTTTAGATACCATATATCATACATATTTTTTATAGAAAAATATGATACATGAAATATATTTTTATTTTAAATTGATGTAATAGTTTATGGCTAGGGGTGCTTATCGAGCGAGTCTATCGCGAGTTAGACATTGCTCGGTGCTCGTTAAAAAATTTTGTTACTCGACTCGACTCATTACTCGTTGAGCTCATTATAATTATGCTAGACTCGTGCTCGTTAAAATATTTTGTTGCTCAACTTGGCTCGTTACTCGTTAAACTCAATTTATTGCTCGTTAAGCTCATTAAAAAAACTTACCTTATTTAAAATTTAATAATAACATATGAGAAGAAATTATTATATGAACTCGTTCTACCACCTAGGATATGATCCCCACCAATTAAATTTAGACACATCATATATTTTTTTTTCATATCATATTTACACATAAGTATTGTCCAAATCATTTAATTTAGTGTCTTTGATTTTAAAAAAAAAAAGGAAAAAATATTACCAAAGATCTCTTGTGCCATCTTTCTCTTTGTTCTTTAAAATTTTCTCAATTAATTTTTTTTTATAGATTTAGGGTTTAAATTTTAGGGTTAGGGGTTATGGTTTAGGGTTCATGGTTTAGGGTTAGGGTTAGGGTTTAGGGTTTAGTGTTAGAGTTAGTGTTTAGGGGTTAGGGTTAGGGTTAAGGATTAGAAGTTAAAAAAATAATTTAAAAAATTGAATAATAAAAAGGAAGACAACATAAAAAAATATTTGATAATAGTTTTTTTCTTTTTTAAATCAAAGGCATTAATGTGGATAATTTGGATGATGCTTACATGTGAATATGATATGAAAAATAATATATGATGTGTCTTAATTTAATTGGTTGGGACCATATCCTAGGTGGTGAAACAGGTTCATGTAATAATTTATCACATATGAGGCTTAATAACTTAAATCAACAAATTTAACCAAAAATATAAAAAAGAGTATAATACATTTTTAAAGTCTAAATTCAAAAGTATCATTCCATAAATACATCAAACTAGCATATTAAAATTAAAGTAAAAATTCACACATTAATAATTATTATTTGAATTTATTTTTTTGAATGAAATTATTTTAAAATAATTATTAAAAATATTTTAAAAAATTAACGAGTTGCTCACGAACTTATTAAGTCGAGTTAGACTTTGTTCGATTCAACTCGTTAAGGTATCGAGTCAAGTTCGAGTCGAGCTAATCCAAGTCGAGTATTCATCGACTTTTGACCGAGTCAAGTTCGAGCAACTCACGAGTTGCTCAACTCGTTAAGCACCCCTATTTAAGACATAAGAATTTACTTCATATTTCTAGCTTGTTTTGTAATTGTGAAGAGGACTATTTGGGAAAATATATATATTTTAATGTTTATTTCTGTGTTATATTATAAAAAATAAATTTTAAATCTAATTTTAAATATTAAATTTAAACCTAAAACCTAAAAATCTTTAAATATCTCTCTACTATAATAATGTTTTTAGCTCATATTAATGACTGTTGAATCTCTATACTGACTATTAAGCGCCCTTCCATGTATGTTTTCCCTCCCTCATTTCCATTATCGTTCAAAACGGAAAGATCATTCAACTCGGTGACTCATCCACGTTCCACACAGCTCCCTTTCCTTCTCATCATTCCATTTCTCTGCACGTTGACATGGCCATTAACCGCTGCCCAAGAGGTTCACAAAGGCTTTGAAGCCACCCCAAATCCTTCCATCTCCTCCTTCCAACCTCTCCTCAACGATTCCTCAGGAAAGTTCTCCTTCGGTTTCCTCCGAGTTAACTCAACCCAACTCGCTCTGGTTGTCCT
This sequence comes from Abelmoschus esculentus, assembly GCA_035048815.1. Classification (NCBI taxonomy): domain Eukaryota; kingdom Viridiplantae; phylum Streptophyta; class Magnoliopsida; order Malvales; family Malvaceae; genus Abelmoschus; species Abelmoschus esculentus. The sequence continues at coordinate 6,270,712 of JAUCBN010000059.1, forward strand.
TCATGTACCTTCCAATGAACTCCTGTGGATGGCCAACTCTACCACCTTATCTCGGTGGTCCGACGGTACAAAAGTCTTCTTCAATGGCAGTCTTGTGATTTCAGATCCTCGGACGAGGACGTTTTGGTCAACTCAAACACAAGGTGATAAACTTGTCCTCCTCAATAACTCCAATCTCCAGATACAAAGCGACCTCGACAACAGCAACAACAACGTTAACGTCCCAACTGTTTTATGGCAAAGTTTCGATCATCCCACAAATACCCTCGTCGAAACTCAAAACTTCACTTCTACCATGACCCTCGTTTCTTCAAATGGCCTGTATTCAATGCGTCTGGGCAGAGACTTCATTGGATTGTACGCTAAATTTGATTCCAATTCTGACCAGATTTACTGGAAGCACAGAGCTTTACAAGCCAAAGCACAGATTGTTGAAGGAGGTGGACCGATTCACCTCCGAGTTGACCCAGACGGGTGGCTGGGAATGTACCAAAACGAAACAACCCCTGTAGACGTTGAATCTTTTAACACCTTTCAACGAACCCTTACCGGACTCCTTATGGTCCGGTTAGAACCGGACGGGAACCTCAAAGCCTATTATTGGTACGGGTCAAGGTGGGTTTTGGATTATCAAGCTATTACTGACACTTGCGACTTACCGAACCCATGTGGTTCATACGGTTTATGCACTCCAGGGTCGGGTTGCTCTTGTTTGGATAACAGCACGGAGTTTTCATCTGGTGAGTGTCCCGGTTCAACCTCGTATTCGAACGACCTGTGTACCGACACGAAATCCCAAAACGACACTGAAGTTCTAAGGAGAGTGGGAGTGGACGTGCCGTTTAAGGAGTTGATGTGGTACGAAACGATGCCGTCTTCAGAAGCGTGTGAGAACACGTGCGAAAAGAATTGCAGTTGTTACGGGTCGGTTTATAATAATGCATCCGGGTTTTGCTACATCTTTGATTACCCGATCCAAACGCTGTTGGGAACGGGCGATGATAGTAAAGTGGGGTACTTCAAAATCAATGGCGAAACAAAGAAGACAAGAATGGATCCGGGTTTAGGTGTTGGGATCGGTCTATTAGCAGCGGCTTTATTATGTTTGGTAGGTGCAATCGGGTTTGGAAGCTACAAGATTTGGATGAATAAGAGAGGAGTAAACCGGATGTTGGAAGAGGAAACGGGTGGGGCAATGTCCGGCCCGTATAAGGATCTCGGGTCGGCTAGTTTTGAGTCGATCGAGATGTGCAGTGCCAGTCATCGATAATACCGGATATTTGATCCAACCACTTGTTTTTTATTTAATTAATAGTGTAGGATTTGTTATAAGAGATAATTTTAACCATTTGAGATTAATTGTTAAATCACGTTAGTATTCGAATCTGTAACCTCTAACAACAATAACTATTCCATTAAAAATGAGTTTATTGAAAAATATAATAAATAATTTAAAAAGTATGGATGCTGTCATCAGTGACGTAAGAGTGGGTTTGACTTACAAACTTATTTGGCATAGTGGTAGTGGGTGTGGGTTCCACTTTTAGTTTTGTAAAGGAGGATGTTGATAAACAAACTTATTACCTCTGTTTTGATTTCAGTTTAATTAGATAAATTATTTTAATAATTATTAATTTTTTATTTAGTTAAATTTAATTTTAATTTTTCATATTAATGCTTGTTTTTAAGATTTTATATTTTATTTCAATAAAATAACTTTATTTTATTACTTTTAAAAATTAAAAGATGAAGTTTTAAAGTATTTTTATAAATATTTATTAAAAATTTATTTTTAAAGTAAAAAATAATAATTAAAAAAAACTTCTATAATATTTTAAGTATAAATTACTTATTTTTATTTTATAAGAATTATTATAAATTAAATAAAAATTTAATTTAATTAATTATAATTCATAAATTTATGAATCATAAATCGTCTAAATACTTTAATTCAAATTAATTTTTGATTTTATGATTAATAATGGTCAACATTACATTCAACCTGCGTAGGTGTAGTGTTTTTTTTTTCTTAAGAGTTCTTCACGTGCGATCATGTGGTCCCCTCTTTGATTTCTACCTATTGATCTACTTTTCTTTATCTATATTATGCTTCCTCCGTAGCCAAACATCCATCTGATGCAACTTGATCGATAAATATTGAATAATTCTTAAAGTAGAAGGTTTGGTCAATTTGTTTATAAGGTGTGGATATTATAAAATGTTTAATAAAAATATTAAATCTATATTTTAAAAAAATAAAAAATACCAAAAAAATTAAAGAGTACGTCTTTGTAACAATTGGGATTTTAAAATCTGATATTTAAGTTCACCTGAGTCATGAGCCCCGCGTGTTGGGCCACGATGTTGGACTTGTTAGAGGCTCAAGGACTCCATAATGTGCTTCCTTTTTGTTGCGGGGCTTAAGGCTTTGGAGTTATTTAGTGAATGAGGGTTGAAGGTAGCGGTGAACAAAACTTCACTCAACTCGAAAAAATCGATTTTTATTTTTAAAATTTTAGTTATTCGAATCAAATTATTTGAGTCAAATCGAATAATTTGAATAAATTATGAGTTTGAGTTGAGTTTGATTTTGAAAATTTGAATAATAAAAAAATCGAAATTTAAAATAACGTCATTTTAAATAATATTTTAGTTGTGCTATGCGTTTTATCTCTTGAGAAGTGGGGTGGGTTTTTAGTCACGTGATTTTTCTAGACATAAATTCTCAATTTTCTAAACCTCAGTTTTCATTCAAACTTTAGTTTTGTCATAGAGACGTTGTCGAACGGTCGTCGAAGAGAATCCTCTATGTTTGAGCCTTCAAGGTAAGCATATAGACTATAGTTACTTGTCAAGGATGAAGCCTCAATTCTCTCGCTAGTTGTATATTTTTTCTTGATAAGTTGATTGTCTTATTTTTCTTCTTCTACCTTAGAGTTTGAGGTGATTATTCTACTCTTACCTTTGACGTTGCTCGATTAGAAATATTTTACTCTTTTTACATTTTATATTTTAAAGAATTTAATTAGTTTTACAAGGGTAACAAAATCTTTGTATTTTTATATCTAATTTCGAAATAAATTAATATGTTTGGGATTAGACATATAGCATGCTCTTGCTTCTTCTGTTACTCGGTGGGGAGAATAGGCCAAGTTGCAAACACTATTGATTTAATGCTGAATCACTGTGTTGATATTATTGTGTTGGCATTACTGATGTATGAACCTGTGATCTCCAGAAATAATAATTGTTCCTTTAACTACTAAGGCAACATAATTCGTGCAATTCATTTAATACTTGATTGTGTTATGCCAGCTACTATTGATCATTTTATAAAAGATTAAAATAAAAGTTTCAAAGATAATAAATTTCAATAATAAATTTTTAAATTTTAATAACCATATTAAAATCACGCTAAAAATTCACTACCATCAATATAATACGCCTTAATAATAATTATTTTTTAAAATAAAAATATTTTAAATTAACTTATAGCATCCACTTAATTAATCTTTTACATATAGTATAGATAAAAGGGGGAAATATTATCGTAATAACTATGTACTAGAGAATAGATGTAGCATCCAGCAGGCTGCTTATTCTATATTTTAGGGCACTTATCATGATCATAGCAGATGCCCATGTACCTGTTCCAGCCGACACAACACATATTACTATTATTTTAAACCTTACTTGATGAGTTTATGAGGTTGGAAGGTCCTGTCGTGGCCAAAAATCAGAATACCAACGACTTTTATGTAAGCGTTGGATCCACAATACCCAGTGTTTTTTACTCCAACTTCAATAATCTAAGATGGCATCAGAATAGCTGCATGCCAACCGCATCTGATCGTTGGCATGATAATAAAAATACCTTCATTTTTTTGTGTAAGTCCACTTTCACTACAATTATTTTATTGTAAATAAATAATTTACTTTTAGATCAAATATTACGTCCGATTGGTACTTTGGTAGTTAAATCAAATTGATTTGGTATACGAAGCCGTATGTAAATAATACTTATGTTAGGGTTTTTTCTTATGTTTTGAACTTATTTTTGGTTTGAGGTATAGAATGAATAAAGTTGTGTTGATTCTCTCGTTTATGAGAGAGATTTTCTACTCAGACCCCTATTGCTTTTTCTCTTAGTGTTACAAAGGCATCAGAATCAGGCTAATATCCTCAAACATGGTAGAGACCAAAAATCAAACGGTGTTAATGGCCTTAAAAACGCAAGCGGTTGGGGCGATCGAAACCTAAAACCAGGCACCATATTGAAGACATGAGTAGAATCGATTAAAATTAGAGACCATTCACCTAGAAGGGAGCATGAAAGATCGATTCTAAACCATGGAAGCTTGAATAATTATAAATTTCCATAAATTACTAAAGATTGGATTGGGTAAAAAAATCAATGTGAGCGACATCGTCAATGAACTAATAAGCATTTTGTGAAACCTTCAAGGAGGGATAACTTCGGTTGGTAACTCACCAGCTTCAGTGAAAACCCTGATCGTCAATACTTATCTAGTAATCAAGATTTTAGAGGAAGAACTGAAACAAGCATCTCGTAATGAATTGAATCACTCAAATAACTTTACATTTAAGTTATTGTGTCCACGATTTGATGGAGATAATTTTGAAGGATAGTATTTGAAGTTAGAAAAATATTTTGAGGATGAATATATTTTCGATGGAGTTAAGATTAGAGTTGTTATGCTAAACTTAAAGGGTAAAGACCTTCAATGATACCAATTTCTAGTTAAGTCGTACGAAGATTTTTATCAAATAAGGTAGTCAAAATATGTGAATCAACTGCAAGAATTGTAATGATTGGATTTCGGGATCCGAGAGTTCGATTAACCCAAAGCATTTAAGCTTCTTCATTTGGGGCTTAAGGGTCTTGTTGGGCCTTGGGTTTGTGGGTTGTTGTTGGGCTAAGGAAGTTAAGCAATGATATTTGGATAAGCTCATAATTAGAGAAAAAAGAGCGATAGAGGTTTAATTCTTTCTCTACAAAAAGTAAGGGTAATATCACCTCTTGTCCTTCTTGTTGCTTTTCTCTTTAACCTTTCATCTCCAAAACTTGAGAACCAAAGAGTAAACTTTGAGTGTTCAGTTCAGAATCACGTTTCATAGCTTAAGGGAAGGTTGTAGAGTTTTAGGACATCTACAAAACAAGAGAAAGAGGTAGGTTAACTATAGGTTAGTACGTGTAATTATAGTATGGGAAGATATTATTCTAGGTTAAGTATAGAAATATATTATGTATCTTTTATTATGGAAAGTCAACTTTAGTAGAATATCTTTAGAAATCATATCTAGGATTGTATCATTAGTTACCTAGAATACTAAGGACTATATCTTTAGTTACCTAGAATACTAAGTTAGTCTTTGTATATAAATATGTACTCTTCTTATGAATAAAATCAAGAGAGAATTTCTCGTAAGTCTACATGGATCAGTTTAGGTGGATCTTTTCTCTTTTTTTTCTTTTCTTTGATTAATTTTATTTCTTCTTGATGGCAAACGAAACCTCAGAAGTTAAATCTTCCACCATCACTTATCCTTCTGATTTTACTTTATTCGATACTTCTCTTTCCCCAATCACATCCTCTAGATTTCCGAAGACAACCAATATTGTTTCTGTAGAGAATTCAATCAGCAGCTTCAGCCAACAACAAATTAATGAACTCCAACAATTTTTTGGTCGCCTCTCCTCTCCTCCTCAACCCATAGCCTTAACAACCACTAAAGGTAAAATTTACTCTTTTTAACTTGTCCATTGCTTACGGTGGATAGTGAATTTTGGTGTCTCTAATCATATGACAGGGAACCCAAGATTTTTCATTCTTTCTACAACCATAATCATCCTTCATTAAAATTACAGATGGTACCCTCTCTAAAGTATTAAGAGTTGTGGTGACTGAACCTCATCCTAAAAACACAACCAAGGTTGTGTTTTTCAAGAATAGGGCTCGAGAGTGGTGACTGGCAGTGCTAGGTTGAGTAATGGACTCTATATCTTTGATGTTTTACCCTTTTTCGATTCATCTTGCTCCAATGGACTTCATTCCTCTTTCATATATTCTAGTTTAATTTTCAATGATGTGGCATTTCAAATTAGGACATCCCAATTTTTGTTATCTGAAAAAGTTATTTCTCAAGTTATTTCTCAATAAAAATCATTCTTCTTTTACTTGTGATGTGTGTCAGATGGCTAAATATACTCATCATACTTATGTTTCTTCCCCCTTCAAACCTATTTTCCCGTTTTTAATTATACACACTAACATTTGGAGTCCTTCTAAAGTCAGACTCTATCTGGATATAGATGGTTTGTTTTCTTTATAGATGATTTCTCTAGGACCACTTGGACATTCTTAATGAAAGACAAATCCGATGTTACCCATATCTTTCAGACTTTTTATATCATGGTCAAGAAATAGTATCAACATACCTCAACAAAATAGTGTGGCTGAAAGAAATAATAAACATCTAATTGATGTCAATCAATCTCTCTTATTTGATTCTAATGCTCCTAAGTATATTTGGGGATGCATTTCTTACAGCAACCTACTTTGTCAATAGGATTCCCAGCAAAACTCTAGAGTTTAAAGTTCCTTCCATAATCCTTCAGAAACATTTTCTTTAGTTTAAACCTTTCTTTTTTGCCCTTCCTCTTTGAGATTTTGGTTGCACAATCTTTCTTCATGTGAACAAGAAATATAGAGGTAAACTTGATTCTCAATCCTTAAAGTGTATTTTTGTGGTGTACTCATCAACTCAGAAGGGTTATAAATGTTACTCTCCCACAACTAAGAAAACCTATACCTCTTTTAATGTTACCTTTTTCGAACACCAACCTTATTTTCAAAGAACTACTATTTAGGGGGAGAATTATATGGAATTTCAGTCCTTGAGTAATCAACAATCTTTTCCTATCTTCCTTATCCTTAGATGGTGAATCCAATACAACTTTCACAACAACCTAGTCCCTCAAATGAAATTATTGTTGTCTCTAATAATCTAATCTTTAATCCAGTAGATATACCTTCCCCACAACAAACAAGTCCTTAAAAAAGCTTTAGCCCTCAAACAACACCTCCTCCGACTCTTAAAACTATATCAAATTTATCCCCAAATCTTTTGACTCCTCAAATTGTCTACAAATAACTCAGTGTTTATACCAAAAAAAAACACTTCCTGATGATGTTATTTAACCTAATACTTGCCAAGAGCTAGTTTTGATTCCTGCTATTAACGAAACATGAGGCAATGATATTTTTCAAGACTCTTCTAATGTTGCTTTAGATAATTTTTCCATTGCTATTAGAAAGGAAGTAAAAAAATGCACTACTCATCTTATTAACAAATTTATGGCCTATGAAAAATTGTTATATGGTTTTAAAATCTTTACATCTAGTCTTGATAGTATATAAATTCCTAAAACAGTGAAAAAAGCTCTTGAGAGACCTGAATGTAGTGGAAGAGGAGATCAAAGCACTACAGAAGAACAATACTTGAAGCATAAATAATCTACTAGAAGGAAAGAAAGTCGTTGGGTGTAAATGGGTTTTTACAGTTAAGTATCAATTAGATAGGAGTGTTGACAGATACAAGGCAAGACTTGTAGCTAAGGTATTTACTCAATCTTATTGAGTTGACTACCAAGAAACTTTTACACCGGTGTCCAAATTAAATACCATCAGAGTATTATTTTCAATTGTTGTTAATAAAGACTGAAAATTACACCAATTGGACATTAAGAATGCATTTCTAAATGAAAACCTTAAGGAGGAAATATGCATGAAAATTCCACCAGGTTTGAAGGAAAGATCAACAAAGAGGATAGTGTGCAAGTTAAATAAATCTTTATATGGATTAAAGCAATCCCCTAAAACTTGGTTTGATCGATTTGCTAAGGCTATGATTTAAAATGGATTCTAGCAAAGTCAGACAAGCCATACCTTGTTCAAAAAGGTAACAACATATGGTAGGATAACCCTTTTAACAGTTTATGTTGATGATATAATTATTACTAGTGATTTTGTAGAAAAAATAGAGAGACTGAAGATTGCTCTAGCAAAGCAGTTCGAAACAAATGACTTGGGAAGCCTTCGATACTTCTTGGGAATGGAGGTAGCAAGGTCTAATGAAGGGTTAGTCATTAACCAAAGAAAATACATTCTGGATTTACTGACAGAAACCAGAATACTTGAGTGCAGGTCAGCTAAAACTCCTATGGAACCAAAATTCAAGTTCAATAAAGATGGAATAAGAAATCCTGTAAACAAAGAATCCTATCAAAGGTTGATAGGAAAGCTAATCTATATATCACTCACTCGACTTGATCTTGCATATGTAATGAGTATAGTAAGCAACATACGAGTGATCCTCGAGAAGAGTATATGGAGACAGTAAACAGAATTCTAAGGTACCTGAAATTTACACCTGAATCTGGACTCATTTTAAGAAAAAGTCAAGACAGAACAGTTAAGATCTACACAGACTTAAGTTGGACAGATAAATTAACAGATAAAAGATCCGTAAGTGGCTATTGCACATTTTTATGGGGTAACTTAGTCACTTGGAGAAGCAAGAAACAGGTTGTAATTTCTAGAAACAGTGTAGAAATAGAGTATAGAGTCATGGCTCTTAGTATATGTGGGAAATATGGATTAAAAACCCATTACTGAACTGAACTGAATGAAAATGCAGAGTTTGAACTGAACTTCAAACATTTTTACCAAGGTATTTTATAGAGTAACCTTTGATTGTTTTTTATCCAAATTGGGTGTATACAACATATATACACTAGTTTGAGGGTTATTATATGTAATTATGGTATGGGAAGATATTATTATAGGTTAAGTAGGGGGATATATTATGTATCTTTTACTTATAGAAAGTCAACTTTAGTAGAATATTTTTAGAAATCATATCTAGGATTTTATCTTTAGTTACCTAGAATACTAAGGACTGTATCTTTAGTTGCCTAGAATACTAAGTTAGTTTTTGTATATAAATATGTACTCTTCCTACGAATAAAATCAAGAGAGAATTTCTCACAATTCTAAATTAACCTTTAAGAGATACTCATTTGACACTACTTTAGGTCAGGTAAAAAATTTCGCATATTTTTATATAGGTCGCGCCTAAAAAATCGAATTTAGCGTCGGTCTACATCTTATTTTACAATTATTTTAATTTGGTTATGATCACTCAAAAACTAAGTTTTAAATTTTATTTTTTATTCGATTTGATCATAAGGAATTAGTTTAGTGATTAGAGAATTGGTCTAGAGAACTAGTTAGTGATTTGAGCTTAGGGGATTAGGGTTGGGTTTGAAAAATTAAAAATATACATACATTAATTCATAAACAAATTAAATACATATATTAGTATACATTTAAGTATATATATTAAAGTATATTATATATATAATATTATATATTACATATAATACGTTAATACATATAATATATATAAGTATATTATATATATATTAAACAATATTATATACATAATATATATTAAATTATATTATATACATCTAATATATTATATGGATTATAGTATATATTAATGTATACATATATTAATGTATATATACATATATACTTATATATAAGTATACATACAATATATATTATATACATACATATATATTTATATATATATATAGTATTATACGATATATAGTATAAATTAATAATGATCAAGAAATCAAGGATGAAAAAGTGGGGGCAGGTTAGAATGCTTCGTAGTGTGGAATCAGAATGTAATTGTCTTGTTCTTATAATGACACGTGTCACCACCTGATTGGAGAGAAAAATATATTAAATAATTAATAAAAATAAATTAATAAATAAAATTAATCATCCAATCCGATGGTGACACGTGTCATCCATCGATTGGATGATTAATTTTATTTATTAATTTAAATTTAGGATTAAATTAAAATTATAAATAAATTAGAGGGATTAAGTGTGTAATTTTACAGATTTTAATTAACGTCCACGTCACCACCATTAACTGCCACGTCATCGCCGTTAACTTTTCTGTTAAAATTTTAACGACACTGACTCAAATAGGTAGGGTTTCAAAGTTGGATGGCCTGATTGACGAGTTCATTAGTTGGGTGACCAAAATAGGTATCCCCAAATAGTTGGGTGGTCACTGGGGTAGTTTACCCTAATTTTAATTAATATGAATTTAAAACCCGAATTAATTTGACCTGAAATAAAACTGACTTGAAATCAACCCGACCTGAAATGGAATCGGCCTGAAATCTACCCAACCTAAAATGAACCTGTCAATTATCTAATTTGGACTCGAATCCTTTGAACCTGACCTAAAATGAATCTGACATTAAAATTAAAATTTTCATCGAATTTAATTATTATTAATTTATAATTTTTGTAATTTAGTCCTTATAACTTTATTTTTATTTCAAATCGACTACTATTTATTTTTTTAATTTAGTTTATTGTTTTTAATAAGATGATATTTTATTTTATTAATGTTTATCATTTTTAATTTAAAACTTTATTATTTTTAGTATAATGTTTATTCTTTATTAATTTTTAATTTTTATAATTTAGCCCAATTTTTAAGATATGAATCATTTGATGATATTTTTGTTTAGTCTAGTGCGTAATATTTATTTTTAATGAGATTCATGCTAGTTAAATACATTAGATATTAAATAATTAATTCGAAATAAATGATTAACCATTCAACCCAAAGTCTATTGGTTATTTACTTAATTACTTATTTGTACCAAACTTAAACTTAATAATTTTAATTAATATGAATTTAAAACCCGAATTAATTTGACTTGAAATAAAACTGACTTGAAATGAAACCGACCTGAAATGCAATCGGCCTGAAATGAACCCGACCTGAAATCTACCCAACCTAAAATGAACTTGTCAATTATCTGATTTGGACTCGAATTGTTTGAACCCGACCTAAAATGAACCTGACATTAAAATTAAATTTTTCATCGAATTTAATTATTATTAATTTATAATTTTTTGTAATTTAGTCCCTATAACTTTATTTTTATTTCAAATTGACTACTATTTATTTTTTCTAATTTAGTTTATCGTTTTTAATAAGATGATATTTTATTTTATTAATGTTTATCTTTTTTAATTTAAAACTTTATTCTTTCTAGTATAATGTTTATTCCTTATTAATTTTTAATTTTTATAATTTAGCCCAATTTTTAAGATATGAATCATTTAGTGATATTTTTGTTTAGTCTAGTGCGTAATATTTATTTTTAATGAGATTCATGCTAGTTAAATACATTAGATATTAAATAATTAAATCGAAATGAATGATCAACCATTCAACCCAAAGTCTATTGGTTATTTACTTAATTACTTATTTGTACCAAACTCAAACTTAATAATTTTAATTAATATGAATTTAAAATCCGAATTAATTTGACCTAAAATAAAACTGACTTGAAATGAACCCGACCTGAAATGCAACTGACCTGAAATGAACCGACCTGAAATCTACCCAACCTAAAATGAACCTGTCAATTATTTAATTTGGTCCCGAACCATTTGAGCTCGACCTGAAATAATCTTTACCTGAAATAAACCCGGCCTGAAATAGACCGACCTGAAAAGGACCTAACCTAAAATAGACCCGTACAAAACCCGAATCGAGTTAAAATATTAAATCAACCTGACCTATATTCTTTTACCCGACCTGATAATAGAGTAACTGTTTTTACATCCCTACTTAACCTAATTAATGTCATTTTTTTTAAGTAGGACAGCTGAAGTGTTAGGCCGCCGGTTTTGTCATGTGAGACTCCGGTTTCGTATAACCGTTGTTCCTCTAAAAGCTTGTACACCACGTGAGTTTGGTTGGTTGGTTTGGGTTCTTTTTGTCTTGCCCACCTATTTCATAGACCGTTGTTTTGAGAAAGCTTGTAGAAACACCTTTTTCAACTTCTGGCCTTTCCTTCCTTTATTTTGTACGTATACTATTGTGATTTATTCATCGATTAATTATAATATTTTATTTTAAATTTATTTTGTTTTATTTAAATAAAATTAGGTTTTTTATTTTATTGAAAAGATTTAAACTCTTATCCTATTAAATTGAATTATAGTAAAATATGTTGTTGATCACTTAATTATTTTGCCATTCATTTATTTAAAAATTATTTTTTATTTCTGTTTTAATTATTCAATTTTTAAAAATTTTGTTTTAATAATTAAATTTCCAAATTACTCATATTTTAATTATTTTTAAATTAATCAGACTTATTATTAATATTTTTTTCATTATTATTATTATTATTGTTATTATTTTGTAAAAAATAATTTAAAATAAAAAATTAAATTTAATCTATCGTTTCTCTTTGTTAAAGGACATTACTGACGATCGTAGATAGTGATCAATATCATTTTATTTCAAATTTTATCATATTTTATCTTAATCTTTTAAGTCTAAACTTAATTTTTATTTTATAAAAATATTTAAAATCCAAAAATAATCAATTGAAAGTGAAAAAACAAAAATATTTTAATCAAAATATGCAGATGTATAAAATAACCACAAAATTTAAACTTAAAATCTTAAAATAAATCTCTTATAGAATTTAGAATTAAACAATCATTATTTCAAAAGACAATAATGATTAATTTTTTATAATTTTAAATTTAATCATGGATTAAGATTAAAACGATAATTTTACATTTAACAGTATTATTATTGAAAAAATGTCATATTTTTTAACGAACTTTATACAAATTTAATTATAAAAGAATAGCCAAGAAGCAAGAAGAATGGGCAGGTGGCTGTAAATTTTAAAATTAGTTGGGGGTAAAAGAGTAAAATAAAGAATCGAAAAACCAGAGGGGACAGGACACCGTTTATTACTTGGGAGATACGCAAAACAACGGAGGAAAAAGCGGAAGATCTCGAACTCTCCCCCTGCTGTCCCCACACCCTTTTTTCGATCACTCCTTTTATAAACCCTAACCCCTTCCATTCGATCTTGCACTTTCTATCCATTTCTCTCTCAACTTTCCTTCGTTCCAAACACTTTCTTACCTTGCCGTTCGGTCATGTCTTGCTTTATTAGCAAATACGCCGGTAATTCTCACTCTCTTCTCTATTTACGATGTTTTCTTTTCTTTCTGGATGTTATTTCTTAGCCTATAAGTTCAACTTCTTTGATCGGTGTTATTTTTTTCTTTCCTTTTTCCTTCTGATCTGTTTGAAGTTTTATGTGATTTAACTGTTTTAGTTTTCACCTTTTAATTTGAGTGATGGATCTGGTCGGGTTGGCTGGTTTTGCACTGGAATGAAACGTTACTTTTTGATGTATAGATTTCTTCGAATCTTATTAGATCCGATCTTTTCTTTCTCGTTGTCAGATCTTCAGTTGGTAACAGTTTATTCAATAAAACTTAACTAAAATTATTTCATCTTGTTTTTATTTTTTTATGGTAGCCGAAATTCTAGATCTGCTTAGCCTCGTGCATGTACTATGTTTTTGTTTTTCGAATGCATCTTACCTTTCTTTGTTTAGCGTATTTTTTCTTAAGTTGAAATTTAGTTTCCTGTCCTTGATACGTGCTTTTGAATTGCCATGATGTGGATCCAATTCTAGTTAAAAAAATTGATTGGTTCAAGGTGGTCAATTATCTGCTTGGAAATTTTATCTTAGATCTGAGATTACAGAACTTATTGATTTACCACAGGCTAAGTTTCTTTTGAATTTGGATCTATGTTTCTTAATCCTTTACCCGTGAATTGGTGGCTTATTATTTTTATATCATAAAATCCTTGCAGATGAACTAGTTAAAAACGCTGCCTACATTGGCACCCCTGGAAAGGGTATACTTGCTGCTGATGAATCCACTGGCACAATCGGCAAGCGTCTTTCAAGCATTAACGTGGAGAACATTGAAGAAAACAGACGTGCTCTCCGTGAGCTCCTCTTCACTGCTCCCGGTGCTCTCCAGTACCTAAGCGGTGTTATTCTCTTTGAGGAAACCCTCTACCAAAAAACTGCTGATGGTATTATTATGATTCACCTGCCCATGATGGGTTTTAATAAAAATGAATGGGTTGTTGATTTCTGATATTGATGTTTGGTATGCAGGGAAACCCTTTGTTGATGTCTTGAAGGAAGGTGGTGTCCTCCCCGGCATCAAGGTCGACAAGGGTACTGTTGAACTTAATGGAACAAATGGTGAGACTTTCACACAGGGTCTTGATGGCCTTGCCCAGCGATGCCAGAAGTATTATGATGCTGGTGCTCGCTTTGCCAAATGGCGTGCTGTTCTTAAGATTAGTGCTAACGAGCCATCTGAACTTGCTATCCGAGAGAATGCCAATGGACTGGCCATGTATGCTGCCATCTGCCAACAGTGTGGCCTTGTCCCCATTGTTGAACCTGAAATCCTTGTTGACGGATCACATGACATTGAAAAGTGTGCTGAGGTGACAGAGAGAGTCCTTGCTGCCTGCTACAAGTCTCTGAATGATCACCATGTTATGCTTGAGGGTACCCTGTTGAAGCCTAACATGGTTACCCCTGGTTCCGAGTCCCCAAAGGTTGCCCCAGAGGTTATTGCCAAGTACACTGTCCGTGCCTTGCAACGAACTGTACCTGCTGCAGTCCCAGCTATTGTGTTCTTGTCTGGTGGACAAAGTGAGGAGGAGGCTACCCTCAACCTTAATGCCATGAACAAGCTTCAAACTAAGAAGCCATGGTCCCTCTCATTCTCATTTGGACGTGCCCTTCAGCAGAGCACTCTTAAGGCCTGGGCTGGAAAGGAAGAAAATCTCAAGAAGGCCCAAGATGCTTTACTCGTTAGGTGCAAGGCCAATTCTGAGGCCACTCTCGGTACCTACAAGGGTGACGCAAAGCTTGGGGAGGGTGCTGCAGAGAGCCTCCACGTCTCAAACTACAAATACTAAGCGTTTAGGCCTTGGATCGTCTGTTGCGGGTATTGATATTTAGGTCTTTTTCTTGGTGATGAAATTGGACAAAATAAGTCTTTGGGATCATTTGTGATCTAATGTGTTTGTGTTTTCTGTTTATGTTCAAAACAGTATTTTCTGTTTTCATGAGTTTAGAACCGCGATTTGGCACCGAAGTGGCTTCGGTATATAGATTAAGTTCTCCTTTTTCTTTTTTTAAATTACTTCATCTGCCTAAATGTAGTCTTTAGTAAAAAACATAAAAATAAAAAATAAAAAAGAGTTAAGCACAACCAGAAAGCATCTCGCTTGGTCCCGTATTGTTACGACACACGGACCGTGATAATCTCCCATATTTGATTCATGCACGTCTTCGTGTCTGGGGAGAGACTCTTTCTCTTTTTGAATTAACCAGAAACTAGTGTGCAATTCTCCGAACTCGCCCTCTAACTGGGGTCGCCCTCCGATGTTGGGCAAAGATCTATTTGTAACCACCCCACTTCCTAAAGTGTCCCATTGCAGCTCGACCATCCGGAGAATTTTCGCTGTGACTTCCTGCCTACCCGTCCTCATTCCAATCTCTTTTTAGAGGATCCACTTGCGAACACCCACTTTTCATTAGGGTGCGAACTAACACGCTCGTCCACACGACTTGCTCTGCAACACATGGGACGCTTGACAAACTCAACAGCTAGCACACAGCCACGCTCTAATACCATCTGTCACGGGGTTAGAGTTTTGACGCAGGGACAACCACCCCGTGCGGCACCTCAGGTCTCTTACATACCCAAGGTTCAGCCTTTACCGTCTTGATGCTTACTGGTTTCACCCTCCTATGGGCCCATCAGGGAAGTGGGGACAGCTCCCGACCAGTGTGGTGCGCGATCAGCACGCCCATCCGAAGATAGGTCGACTGCTCGACACGTACTACATTCTTAATGCTATCCCGCTCCCAAGAGTTAAACACAACCATAAAACATCTTGCTCGGTCCCGCATTATCACGACACACGGACCGTGACACCTTACTCTGGCCCCTTGTTTTGTGATGACCTATTGTTTAACATTAGTTACATGAGACTATGAACACTTTTCCACCTGTTTAGGGGGATTGCATTTAATTTCTTTATTGAATTTCTCATGTTCACTTTATGAGCTTAACTGTGACATTTACTTCCACATGCAATACCCTTTTGAATGAGAAATTTTATTCAACATTGTCGGTTCTTTTATTAGGATGATTAAATATAGACGCAACATTTGAAAAAGTAATATATTTATATAATCAAAATATTTATATATCTAAAGTAACCTGAACGGAGACATCAGCTAACATTTCGAGTGTTTTTTATATCGATTTTAGACAAAACAAAATAAAAAGATGAAAACATAGTTGAAAGACGTAGAAACGATGATCGATAGTTCACTTATCACAGGAAGAGTCTAGAGTCAGTGGCGAATCTAGAAATTTATTTGAAGGTAGGCACATATAAAATTTTAAAATTTCAGGGTGGACATAAACCTTAAATATTATAAAAATTTAGGATTAATTCATAAAAATTATAAAAATTAAAGATAAATATATAAACATTAAAAAGTTCAGGGTGGGCACAGGTGCACCCTATACCCAAGATATATCCGCCACTGTCTAGAGCTACAAAAGATCATGGTTTTTTTTAGATTAGACAATTCACCTTGGTTGACTTAGGGAGCTATTAACAATATTAGGTTGATAACGGAATGATGGTTGACTATAGTTGGTGGTGGTCAAAATTATGGAACATGTGCCGAGGTTGACTGTGCCGAGGTTGACTATAACATCCTTACTCAATCTGATAGAAAATCAACTTTAAGATATTGGATTACATCAAAACCACGTTTGACATTCATATATATATATATCATTCAATGGATGCACATAGCTTTAAAATTTATTCTTTTAATCAAATTTATAATTAATTATTATTTTATAACAAATACCAGTTCAAAGGCAAATTCATATATTTACTCTTATTAATCATTTTATATATTCGAAGAGACAAATATGTAATTGAACTCTATACAAATTTTCATACGTTGTCATATATATACTCATATGATAATTATTATTATACGTGAATTTCACTAAAGACAATTGCTTCTCTCAAGTTATTTAAAATTTAATGATATAATATCTCAATATATCCTTCAAGATTTGAATGACGCACTCAGATTAATCATTTCATCTTAAGATTATATGAGGTACTAAAATGCAAGCAAGTACTCAAAACTCGATGCAAACACTCTCCAAACCAAGTTGGGAACTGCGAATTCTTATCTAACGCAATAAAATTGGGCATCCCGTGCCATTTAATCTCTACAATATAAAGATCTATCATCTTATCCAAAGTATACGTCGTATGCACTAATAGAAAAATTTACACACATTGTAAATCAATCAACTATCACCCAAATAAAATCCTTTTCAATTAGTATCAAAGGAATCCTAAAACAAAATTCATGATAATTCTCATTTCAGAATCCTCAATAATTATAACAACTTGGAAGAAAACTAATGTTCAACATTGACACACTAACATATCATGCATTTAGCCACAAAATCAATTATATCTTTTTTTCAAACTAACTCAACAGTACTTTTCCTTTAACCTTGATACATCTTAGTATTATCAGGATGCATTGCAAAAAAATTAACACAAGTCTCCGACAAGATGGTACGCTTCAACTCATCATCATTAGGTACCACTATTTGACTATTGAAATACAATAACCTATCATCATTAAAATAAAAATCGATTGTATTTCTACTTATAATGCCCTTAACATGAGCACCAACAGATCATTATAGTATTGATTCTCTTCAATCAACTAAAATAAAGATGACTTCAATTGTAACTCGGCTAATAAACCATCATCACCAATCAAACTCAACCTCACAAGTCTCAACTCAATAACTTTTGTACTCTAAACATTGGTCACAATATTCGTTTTGTTTGAATACTATTCGACAATCAAAACATAATCCTTAAACAACTTTAACCATCAATGTTGCCTAAGATTCAAATTTTTCTATGACATTGAGTATTTCAAATTTTTGTTAGTAGGTACAAGAGCCTGGGCACCTCTAGAGAACAATGGATAATCTCGATACACATGATCGCCCAGACCCATAATTCTAACAAGCAGAAGCAACAATAGATGCAAGAGCTAAACCAATCCACATTACCTGTGAACAATCACCTCTAACATGATTGTTGCATGTTTAAAGTACTTTATAATAGGTGCAAGTGTATACGTCGCAAGTTATAGTATAAAATAAATATCGTCTCCACATTGATACTCATTTTTTAATCTAATTTCTCGCACTAAAAATAAAAACATAAACTGTTTATAGAATTAAGATTTAATAAAGTAAAATAATAGGACAAGCAAATAAATAAATTGAAGTGATCAATAAGAGAAATGAGGTTGGGTTATCCTAAATTGTGGAGTGATGGACGAATGAATTCTTCTTTGTAAGTGAGAACTCACGCCGCTCAATCGTTCCGACACTTGAGCTTAATCGGATTGCCTAGTCAATTCTTTGAATGCTTGGGCAATTACAACTAAGGGAATTGCTCGGACAATTTGGACGACTACCCTTAAGGTTTGGTGAAGCATTCTTCAATGGTTTTCATTATCCCTAACACGAAACTCTATTAATTATGTAATCTGTGATGATACATCCCAGCGTTAATCAAAGGTGAACATCAACCAATATTGTACTCCTATTAACTGTTGAAAACCTTAACTTATCCCTAAGTTAGATTAGTTCTCACACACTTTATTTGAACCATACTTATTCGTTTTATGAATCTAACTCTCCCAATATTAGATAAATGGATTGTTTTATGAGGTCTTTTCCCAATCCTCTTGCAAACCAATTAAGTATAAAGAATAAATAAACCTTGATTAGAAACAACTCAAATACTTAGAATTCAAACATAAACACAACCACAAAACAAAATAACCCAAGTCAACTTAAAATCCTCCCAACATCACTCAAATAAAAACAAGAAAAAATAAAGAAGAAATCGACAACCCTTGTTTCACTCTCTCAATCTCGCCTCCTCTGTAATTGACGACATGCTCTCCTCTCCTTAATGGCTTGGCTTGGTCAACTTATGTGATAAGATAAAGTTTGATTTGAAAATAATCATGAAGAAGAATTTCCTTTCAAACTTAATTAGAATCATATTTTGCCATCTTTACTTCAATCTTCTAAAATTCTTTCATTGCTTTTGAAATTGACTTATCTCCTTGAGATTCCTTCCGCTTTTGAAATTGACTTTATCTCTTTGAGATTTCTTTCAATTTGATAGCCTATCATCAAGGGATTGATTCCTACAAACAAGAAAATACACCAAAGCAATATCTTTTTCACGAATATTAACGAAAACATGAATTAAATGCGACAACTAAGGAAATTGTGTAAAAATGCATAAATGACTAATAATCTGTTTAAGTCTAACAATAATATGTGTAAAAAGGGTGATAAAAATAACACTTTTAAACACTTAACAGTAATCTGTAGATGCATAACCTTAATAAACTCTTTTTGACCTCTAACTCTGGAATATCGCTTCACATATTGAGCATACACGAGTACCACAACCCCATAAATAGGGGTGAGTAAAACTCGAATAAAAAACCGAATAACTCGACTCGATTTGAGGCGAAAATATTCAACTCATTTTGACTAGACTCAAAATTTCATAAACTTGAATAACTCGAAAAATTTTTAAATAAAGTTTGAGCTGTAGAACGAAAATTTGAATAACTCAAATTTTTTTAGTAATTAGAAGATTTATTTTGATTTCGAGACGAATCCCTCAATTTTTTATAATATAGATATTAATATATAAAAATATGAAGAAATATTGTAACACATGAAGAAATATATATGTATACATAACTTATATGATTAGTGAAAGTTGTTTAAATTATAATCAAATCGTACCGTAACATAATAAATAAATACAATTAAATCTTTCTAATAACTCGAAACTCGACAAGAAATTTTTTTGAATGAAAGTTCGAATGATAAAATTAGACTCGTCAACTCGAATAAATCAAAATTTTTTTATCTTGATTTAACTCGATCGAACGTTCACCCCTACCCATAAATTTATTCCAAATGTTTTTTCCCAACACGACACTTACTATGTCCGAACTCGGGTCGATATCTTCTACTATGATGCCTCTTGAACCATCCACCGCTAGAACTAAAGTCAACAGCTCTCTTACCAGAACCAAACCCTCCAACACGAGATGTCAACTCAAAACTTTGCTCAACATCCTTAGCTTCGCAACTAGCACATCAAAATTCATATACGCATCAACCAACATAAAGGTCTTGATGTTAATAAAATTGGCCCACAAACTTTTTTAACTAGAGTCGGCAACTCTCATTCTAAATTGGTCATAAACTTTTTTGAAATTCTAATTTCATCCTCAAATTATTAGTGTATGATAATCATATTTTATGTTAATAAAATTATTAGAAAAATTATTGATTTTCATGAAACAACAATGTGTTATATGCTATAATATGATGCGATATAAACAATAAATTTAGCATAAAATTAGAACATTCTAAAAGTTAGAGGACCAATTTAGAATGAGAGATCAAAGTTTAGGGATGTAATTGGAATATTCAAGAGTTTAAGAACCAATTTATAAGGAAAATTATAGTTTGAGGATGAAATTAAAATATTTAAAAATACAAAATCAATTTAAAATAAAGATCATAATTTAAGATATATGATACAATTAACTCTTGCTTTTAAGTTCTTATATATATTATTATTTTTGTTTGCTATTAATCTATACAATCATTATTATAAACGATTTAATTAATTTTTATTTTCATATCCATGTATCAATCTTTTTATTTACTTTCAATTTACAATAATATTTGTTTTTAATAATTTTAAATTATATTAATTTTTTATTAACATTTAATTTTCTTTATATTATGAGTTTGCACTTTGTAGGTAGAGTTTTTTAATGGCTTGATTCGTTCTTTGTCTTACGTGTAAAAAAAAAGTGTTGTTTACATAAATATATTTTTAGGTCGAAGTTTTTTTGAATCGGTTACAGTAGTTATAGTAGTATCTATTTTAGAGTATACTCTTAATTATTGGATATTGATCGTTCAATCACTATACTAGCATTACTGATGCTCAAACCCGTGATCTTTAGGAACAATAATCGTTCCTTTAACTATTAAGGCTAGATGATTCGTGTTTCAAAATTAGAATTAAAATAGAAATATTCGATTTTAAAAATTATGAGTTATAGAAATTTGAGCTTGTGATTCATTCAATATAATCGGGGAACTGTTATCAAGTAAAACCATTTTTGGAGCCTGGACAACAATGGCAACGATATAGGGCCTCAAAGGTATCAGGTTCCACTGATTATTAAAATTAAAATATTTATAATTATTAAAATTTAAAAATATTATGAGTTGTTAAAGTTTAATTATGATTTTAAGAAACTTAAAAGTGGTCTCTTCACTTTAATTATTTTGTAAGTTTAATTATATTTTTTATTATTATAATATTAAATAAATTTTAAAAAATATTACCAAAAAATTAGTGATCTTCATAATTAATTATAAAGTTGTTATCTAATTAATCTAGGTATTAATTTATTATAGGGTCATAATTAAGATTATAATAATATTTTTTAATTTTAAATTAAGAATAAAAATTCATATACACTTACAAATGATATTTTCAAGATTATGGTTTATAAGATTTACTGTGTAAATTGTTTTATGTAAGTTATTCAATATTTAATAACTTTTTTAATATTTTTATTTGATAATTATTGAACATAATAAAAATAATAATTTATAAATAAATTAATATATTTTTTATACTCTTTAAATTTAATTTTTTTAATACTTATTAAAAGAGTCCTATTTTTAAATTTACCGATGGGCCATTAAAATCTCTGTTGTCAAGTAGGTGAATTTCTTGGACAGAAACTGAACTGCGGGTGTCTTCATTTCCCTGGTCTGTTTGTATTACTTGTACATGTTTACAAATGTTGCTCAGACAAGATGACAGGAATCTTTGCCAATGTTATGAAAAAACTGTGTTTCCATTGATGGCCAACGATTGAACGTGTAAGATAAAACGATAAGTTTACACCTCAGTCATGCCAGGATTCAGACACCAGGAAAACCTCTAAAGACATCACTGCATACACAGACTACCCTGGTTTCAGCACTACAGATTCTTAGTTACTGCTATTAATATATGGCTTTGGAGACACTAATTCTTCCGATACTTCTTCCATCAGTAACCAGAAGATAGCATATTCGACTTCTAATGTTGTCTCTCTCATTTCCACTTCTTGTCTTTTCCAACAATCAACCTCAGTTCTCAAATCTCGTTCCACCATCATGTCAATGGTGTTTGATTCCACATCCTTCCATGACTCCAGCCTCTTGCAGACCCTTTTAGTTATTGTTTCTCTATCGACGTAGCGGCTTTGGTCTGTCTCTTCCTCAGCAATGAGGTCCATTACTAGACTTTTCATGCCTCCAGGGACATGTCTTAGATTGTAGAAGCTTGATTTAAGAACTTCTTGGAGAAAGACATCAACATCCAGTTTATCCTCAGATGAATCAGACTCGTTCTCGAATTCCTCTTCTACGTCACAAATTTTTCCGTCGTCATCATTATCACTATCTTGCTCTAACATTCTTTTCTCAAGTTCAATCGGATCAAATCCGGCCAGCTTCTCGAATCTACAAAGTTTGTGCAGTAGCTGCTGCTTTGCTCCTGGTGATGAAACAACAAAATCCAAACAGCATATCAGTATAAACTCAACACTGAAAACAATGCTAAACAATCCACCATTAAAGAGAAGGGAACAGGCAAAGTTATGACAGTGACAAGTAACCAAACTTTTCTGGTTTTATGTCCATATTTGCATCTGAAACTACCCCATGTCTTATAAATTTAAATGTCTTTTGCCTCAATTTTTTTATGTCATGTACTCAATTGCCAGACAAGACTGATTAATGCCTTGAATCATCAAAAGCATCCAATTTTCAAAAATAAACAATGAAAAATCCATCAAACCTAAGAGTAAAAAAGTACAAGAGCAATTAAGGCACATCTAACTTTGAAAATGTGGGTCATACAAGAAGTTATTACAAACAGACACTGGTGTCTGCTTCATTAACTGTTCATTTAGCTTAAACTTACAAACTAAAACCAATCATCATCATATTTAAGATGTTCATCTTTATCAATAAAATTAAACTATGCTTTGAATATGGAATAACATAGAAAGTGACAGATAAAGACCACACAAAGCAAAAGGGTACAAGTGATTCAGAAACATACTTTGTACGACAGCGTAGCTGCATTCAAGATCGAAACCGTCGTTCTCATCATCATCGACCACATGTCTATCGTCGTCATCCTCGAACGGAGGGTCCAGCACAGATACAGGGCTGCATTGTTCTTTCTCCTCCTCATCCTCTTGTACTTGCAGTTTCCTCAAGCTATCTACTTCATAGTTTTCCTTGTCCTGTTGCAATCCATTCCAGCAAACCTTTGAATAATGTATTATTGTTTCAGACAACACTCTTCAATAATTCCATAGGCTTAATGGTGAAAGAACTGGAATTAGAGTTGTTAATCACATAATTGATTGATGATTGGTTTGCTTGTTTTGGTTTGCTTGTTGACTTTTCTTATAAAAAGGAAAGGTTGCTGAACATGGTAATTTAGAAACAATTGTCTGATTATGGTGATGGGATCCAGCAGAAAAAACAAAAAACTTTTGTCCTTTTTGGTAAATTACTTACTGAACAGACCCTTAAGTTAAAAAATGTATGACAGAAACATGATAAAAAGTAATCTTAGTAAACAGACAAATTGTTCATTATAGAAAACTAAATGACATGTATAACCCTCAAAACCAGTCAAACCAACTGAAACCTTCCAACAGAAAGACTCCAAGAGTGACATGGTATATTTGTCAATTCAGATCCAATTCCGGCAAAATATTTTGCAGTAAAATTGATCATATTTGCCGACAGTTCATGCATGTCAGACAACTCAGTCACCTGAGTCACGAGTTTACTCAAACAGACCAGATTTGCAATTGTAATTAATCATATTATTCCTAATGTTTCTTTAAATGTGCTAACCTGTTTTTGGTGGAGACCGGGGGATGCCGGCGGGGAAGAAAAGAGGGGTGTCCGGTGACCAAAGGAAGGGCTTCTTTGAAGTACAAAGTGAAAAGGGCTCTCACAAGAAAACGCTGAATTATTTCCTAAAACATCATTGGACATTAAAATCTCTTCGAAATCCTCGGATTGGCTACAGCTACACGAAGTATCCAAGGATTTTTCTTCATTGCCTTCAGACCAGACAGAGCTGCTTGGCCTACCACTGTAAGAACATGAAAAACCCATTTCATTACCACTTTTGTCTTCCGATACCGATGTCGATGAAGACATTTTCCTTCGACTAGGATTGTTTTTGGCCACAGTTGGATCCCATTTTAATATGTCCTTGACTGAAACTTCTACTCTTTCATTACATATTTCACGCTTTCGGTTCCTGTTGCGGTGGGTTAGCCTCTTCAGAATGGAACGGAAGAACCCAAAACCAGCACCGCCATTGTTTTTGTTGAGGCGTCGGGCTTTCGATGACGATTGTTTCTGAATCCTGAGAGCGGCTTCGAGAAGGAGAGCTGCCGTTCTAGCCGGGATGTGAAGAAAAATGGCATTGGGACTTCTGCAAGGGGTTTTAGCCGGCGATGCCAACTCGAACAACGTAGACTTCCTAGGGTCCGGCGAGCCGTGTAAGGAGAAAAAGCAAGTGTTTTTGCAGAAATTTGAATGAAAGATCGAGTTTTGGGAGATGGGTTTTGGTTTCTTGAGCTGGAGATGAGTCTGTGGCATTGATTTCTTCATTTGGCAACGCCTATCATCAATGTACTTGTTCAGAAGAAATGGCTCCTGATCTTCCTCAAGCAACTCATGCAAATGCTTGTGACCCATCATCAAAAGAAAAGAAAATTTCAACAAGCTATGAATTTCAGCCGTATAACAAGAAAGAGTTGAAGAAGATTCAACTACCAAGTTTAAACCACAAAGGAAAATGAAACACAAAATTCAGAAAGTGTAGAATTTGAAGGAATGCAAGCTGGCTTACAATTTACAAATATCCCTAGCATGAGAAAGAAAAATACTACAGTAATAAACAGAACCTAGAGAGAGAAGGGAAGAGTTCCTGATTCAAATCTTGAGGGTTTACAAAATCGAGGCAAGAGGTTTTTTAAATGAAAATTATTAAGAGTTTTAATATTTACACAGTGAAAAAACAAGTGGATGAAAATTGCAGATGTTTTATGGCAGTACTACTGGTTACTTTAGGTACTATAGGAGACGATCAGGTGTAATCTTTCTCCATTGTCGACATGTTTAAATAGAGAGAAAATGTTATTAAGGAGGATGAATCATTTAGTCTCATCGTTAAAAGAATAATTGTTATTCTTGAAAATCATGGTTCGAATATCAGTAATGTCAGCACAGTTATTGAATGATTAATGTTTAATGATTAAGAGTATATTTTAGAACAGATATTACAGTAACCAATGATATAACTGAATTAAAAAAATAACATTATTCAAAGGATAAAATATATATTTCGTATTTTAATTAAGATTATTTTTAAAATTAACATTTAATGATTTTTTTAAAAATATTAATATCTAAACTATGTATGTTTTTTAAGTTGATCTTAAAAAAAAATTATTTTTAAGTTAGTATTTGAACTAGATATAATCTTTTAAATTAATATCAAAATTTATATATTTTATTAATTTGGTCTTAATTCAAAATAAATAAATAAATTTAACACTTTATATTTACAAAAATTTATGAAAATATTTTTTATTCTATTAAATTGTTTGTTTTTCTTTCATCGTTACTTTACTTGGTATAATAAAAATTTGTTATTTATCATAGAATGTGGTTGTTGAATTGGCTTTTTAATCATATATACTTACATAATTTGACAATATCATATTTTTATTGAATTGATGAAATTTTAAAATATTAAATGTTAAATTTATTAAATTATTTTAAATTAAGATCTAATTGATAAAATGTACAGACTTTTAGGACTAAATTATTAATAACAATATTAAAAGCACAAATAAAATTAAAATTCAGATATCAATTTGAAAATAATAATTCTTTATGTATCAATTTGAGAAAAATATCTAATTTAGATATTATTTTAGAGCATAAATTTTTTATATACCAACTTAAGAGAATATGTAACTCAGGTACTAAATATACATTTTAACTTGTATCAAAAAGAAAAAAAAAATCAAAGTAAATATTGTATTTATATTTTAGTTATTTATAATATTTAATTTTAAAAAATAAAGTAAAAATTGTATTTATAGAGGGAACATTCTTTTCTCGCGGATATATAATTCTGTTTAACGATTAGTTAATGATGATTTATATTAGTCGATTATTTATTATATCAATTGATTTGATTAAAATAATTGATAAAATTAGTTAATAATCAATAGTTGTTTGTTTATTTAAATAAATAAAATAATATAAAATTAGTTAATTGTTGATGTTTGTTTATATCAAATATTTGAATGATGCGTGTGTATATATATATATATATATATATATATATATTAATTTTTTATTTATAAAATTATCTATGTTGAAAACTGATCCACCAAAATAGGTTTTGGTTCAGAGGTGTTGTATACACAGAAAATTCTTACTAGAAGATTGATAAGTGCTCAAAATAGTTAATATTTTTTATTTAATTACTCTTTGATTCGATGAATTATGTTACTGATCTTGGTGTTTTCATGTGTTTTTATACAAGACTGTGAATGCTGGAAAGTGCACTTAAATGATTAATTTTTGAAGTTTTTTTTTATTTTCTGGATCGAGTTTAGATTAGTGGGCACTTGAAAACACCCAATATGATATTAACCCGACCCAAAAATAATCGATCCGATATTAACCCGAGTCATCGATCCAATATCCGAATTGACCTGAATTATCATATAATCGAATTAAAATTTGAACCAGACCTAAATCGAATTTAAACAGAATACAAACAAACCCGAAATAAACCGAACCAAAACCGAATCAAACGACCTGTTTGCGGCCTTTGAAACTACATATTTACAAGGACAATAAAGACTTTATAACTCTTATATTCAGTATTCTAACTCAAAACTCTTAAAAAAGTCTTTTCAATTTGAGAGATTTCGTCTCGCTCTTATAATCCTTTATAAATCAAACAATCTTTTATTAATCAAACACCTAAATTAATAAATTTAACTGATTAAATCTCTAAAAATATTGAAGCTCTAATTTTGTTATTTACCAAATAAAATCATTACCAATTTGAACAAATTTATCTATAAAATATATTATATTATTACAAAAAAGCTAAAGGTAATGATTAGATATTGTTTATAATTACACACAAAAAAATTCGTCCAACTACTTTTTTCCAACTAATATTCCACTAAAAAGGCTGAAAAAGAAAAGGCATCCCAATCATACTGAAATGACTTAAAATACCTTAAAAACTCAACAATCTTTAAAAATTGTTCCGTAAGAACAATTACTATAATTACTTTTTTTTAAAAAAATAAATGAATAAATTTTATTGATTAAGATTAAAATGATATTATATATTTGATTTATTTAACAATTTTTTACTTAAAAAATAATTAATTAGGAGCAAGAAGCATCTCAAAAATATCGTAAGTTAATCTATCATCTCACATAAAGAATAAAAATTAGTGTGGAAAATAAACCACAACCGTTACATTTATAAATTAATTGATTTAATTATTGGAATTAATTAATAAAACTGTTAAAAATGGTGAAATTAATTATTATTAAATTATTTAGCATAAAATAACGTTTATGATTAAAAATTTTTTAGTATATTTTAAAAAATATTGAAATATTTTTATTATTGTCAAAATTAATAAATATATAAACAAATGGTAGTAAATTGTAAGTTAATATATGATTAAACTGTTAAAATTATTAATCATTAAATATTAATAATTATTTTTTTAATAATTAATAATTATTATAATAATTAACCGTTAATTTAAATCATAGAAATAGATTAGATAATTGTTGAGAAAACGACAAGAAACCGAAGTGCGCGCGTGCTCCGTCAGTTCCAGATTTCTGCTGTTGACTCTTTTTTAACTTTGACGCTCCTCTCTGGTTCATTTTGAAAAATTATATCATAATTTTTTTCTATTATATTATTTATGATTTAATAATTAGATTCATTTATTTTTAAATAATTATTTTATAATTATTTATTTATTAATTATACGTAAAATAGAAATGATAATTCACCTTAAAAAAATATGAGAT
The DNA here is from genome assembly GCA_035048815.1 of Abelmoschus esculentus. Taxonomy (NCBI): domain Eukaryota; kingdom Viridiplantae; phylum Streptophyta; class Magnoliopsida; order Malvales; family Malvaceae; genus Abelmoschus; species Abelmoschus esculentus. Next base: position 6,299,154 of record JAUCBN010000059.1, read on the forward strand.
AAATAAATATGATTAATCAATACCATAGGTAACGTAACAGAAATGATTTATGATATAATTTTTTCTGTTTAACCTATTCTTTTTTGTTTGTACTGTTTAATACTCTCTCTGTCCCATTTATAGTGTTTAATATTGACTGTTGACGTTTTAAAAGTCAAAATTTTAAAAATTTAACCATAATTATTTCAAATATTTTAATTTATTAAATTTTATAAAATATATTTTTAAACTACCTGATTAAATATTTTAAAACATATTTTTTTATATTTTTATCAATAATAAATTTAAAATTATAATAAGTTAAAATTAAAAAAATTAATTAAAAAAAATTAATACTAAATAAATAAAATAGAATATAGAAAGTATATAAATTACACGTGTAATTGTATTAAAAATATTACCACGGTTAAAAAAGAGGGAGGCGTGACACACCAAATTTGATAAAGCGGGTATTTTGGAAATGCGGTAACTTTGTAATAATGTGCGAATGGAATGTGAAATAATTTTGGTTCACTAGTTAGGTGAGGGTTATATCTAATAATAAGTCGAGTTAATAAAATTTTAAATTAATTAAATTGACGGGTTTTGCATTATAACTTAAAGTTTTATTTAAATTTTTTAGTTTAACATATAAAATTTAACTTAAATTATTTGAATTTTTATTTAAAAATATTTATTATATTATAATATTATTTGATTTTAATTTAAATGACTTTTTATAATTATATATAATATATATTTATATTTATATAAAACAATTAAAAAATTTAATTTGAACTTAAAATTAAATAAATAATTATTAAAAATTCAATAATTTAAAATTTTTATTTTATATCTTAAAATTTATCTATTTTTAACTTTAATTTATAAAATTATAATTCAAATTGAATTATTTTATATCAAATCAAAATTTATTTAATTCAATTAAAAGCTATAATGTGACTTGAATGATCTGGAAGTTTCGGAAAAAGAATGCCTGGGGCTGCTGCGCCACCTTGCCCCACTGCCAGATTTACCTACTCCTCTCCCACCACCACCATCATTAATATTGTAGGCAATTTTAAATAAAAAATCATTTTTAATAGTTATTTATATTAAAGTTTCTTTCTAAGTTTTATTTAGAAAAATAATGTTAAGTTGATCTCATGTTCTATGATAAACGAGTTTTAATCTTATCTTTTGTAAGATGAGAATTTTATCTTAAGACTTTTTAAATAACTTAATTTAAAATTAAAGAAAAAGAACTCACGTTCTGGATTTAACGAGGTTCATGAGAAATTAAAGAGGTATATTAATTTATCGCAGGATTTGGTATATGAAACTCGTGTCCTGCAGAAGGAAAGTTTTGCTTGACCGTTTGAGTATTCATCCTTAATAAATGAAAGATACTAATATATTTAAATATTATTTAATAAAAATTTAATTTATTTAACATAATTATTTGAATATGTAATTTGATAGATCATATTTATTTGAATATCTAATTTAACCCAATTAATCAATCTAATAATTTAAAGATCCTAATTATTATATCTTAATTTTTAGATCTAATTTATTTGATCTAATTATTTGATGTAATAATTAGGGTTGGATCCTGGTCCCCATCAATTTATTCGAATTAGTCTGGTCCTGGTTACATCGGGTAATAAATTTTAATAATTGATTCTGTCTCGGACAATTGGTTTATTATTAAGAAAATCTGAACAATAGGAGAAAAAAAGTCCAATCATCAATAATAATATTAAATAATAAAATTAGAATATTATAGGTTTAAAAACTAAAATTTTAAAACGAGTTATACTCATAATATTCATACATAAAGAGAAAATTTGATAAGAAAAATAAACAAAAGAACATTATCTATTACAAACAAGAAAACCAATATTGGGAGAAATTATTACATGAACCCGTTCCACCACCTAGGATATGGTCCTAACCAATAAAATTAAGACACATCATATATTTTTTTCATATCATATTTACACATAAGCATCATCCAAATTATCCACATTAATATCTTTCATTTGAAAAAGGAAAAAAAATATTATCAAAGATTTTTAATGTTGCCTTCCTCTTTATTATTATTTTTTTAATTATTTTTTTCTAACCCATAACCCCTAACCCTAAACCATAAACACTAAAACATAACCCTTAAACCCTAACCATGACCCTTAACCCCAACATTAATCCTAAACATAAACCCTAACTCCTAACCATAAACTCTAAACCCTAAACCCTAACCCCAAACACTAACCTAAACCCTAAATCCTAAACATAAACCCTAACCCTAGACTCTAAACCCTAATCCCTAACCCTAACCCCAAATACTAACCTAAACCCTAAATCCTAAACATAAACCCTAAACCCTAAACATAATCCATAACCCTTAACACTAAACCCTAAACATAACCCTAACCTTAAATTCTAAACCCCAAACCCTAAATCTATATTAAAAAAAATTAATTGAGAAAAAATTTAAAGAGCAAAGAGAAATATGACACAAAAAATCTTTAGCAATATTTTTTTCTTTTTTAAATCAAAGACATTAAATTAAATGATTTGGACAATGCTTATGTGTAATATGATATGGAGAAAAATATATGATGTGTCTTAATTTTATTGGTTGAGACCATATCCTAGGTGGTAGAACGGGTTCATGTAATAATTTCTCCAATATTGGGTACTTGGTATTGGTCCTGATTCTATTGGGTACCCACAAAGTATCGGGTCTAAAAAATCAAAAAGCAATCCCGATCCATCGAAACCAATTCCGGATAAAAATATATCAAATCTAACCCAATCCGAAACCAAGACATGATAATCGAGTTTTTTTGTTAACCATTAATAATAACTAAGGGTTACCAATTAAATTTTTAGATCCTAATTTTTTTGAAGATCCTAATTTCTATATCTTAAATTTTCTAAAGTAATATTGTAACCATGAAGAATTGAATTTTTAGATTATAATATTTTAGAACAGATACTACTTGTAATCACCGTTAGCTTGTTAAAAAAAATATTTGTTAACATTTTTAAAATATACTAGTGTAAAATAAATAAATATTAAGAAATAAAAATAAAACTGAAGATCTTAATTAGAGATTCTATCGATACTAATTCAATATACTAAATGAATATCACTATTTAAAAATACGATAATATCAAAAAAAACTAAAACACTAGGAATTAGGGGTGATAACGAGCCTGACCAGTTCGCGAGCTAATCGGGTTCGGCTCGATCAAAGCTCAGATCGAGTGAGCTTGATTCCGGTTCGGGATCGGCTTGAGACCTTAATGAGCCGAGCCGAGCCTATCCAAGCTCAGCTCGAAAAACTCGTGAACAGGCTCGGAATAATTATATTATATGTACTACATATACACTAAAAAGTAATATCTTTAGCGCAAAAAAAAATAAAAATAAATAAAATATGGGATATCTACTAAAAATAAATTAACTAAAATAAATTGTGCTCTTTTTTCTCTTTCTCAACATTGAATTGTATTTCGGTGTTGGTTATGAAAAGAATTTTTAACGAGATCCTATCTTTTATAGAAAAATATACAAAATTGTCTATTTTGAGTCGAGCCGAGTATGACGAGCTCGAGTTGAGCCCAAACCGAGCCTACTAATATTATTTTCGAGCCGAGTCTAATAAGTTCGAACCGAACCCGAACCTAAAATTCTGAACTCATCGAGCTTCGAGCCCAAACCGAATTGAACTTTACCAGGGCTCGGTTGTTTATCACCCCTGAATTGACCTCCTGCAGAACGCGAGTTCCTCCTCTCTGATTCAAACTGAAAAGCCGCATCTTTTCAATAGACCTCTCATTTTACAAAGCTTGGCCAGTACTCTTTTCGAAAAGGGTACGAGGACTTTTATAAATAGGGGTCATTCTTCCAAAAATTTCACATCTCATCTTCAGTTTTCTTCTTCTTTATCTACTATTTTATATTTTACATTGTTTTCTTATTTTATTTTAAAAGTGTTCCAATATTCCATATTATACAATATGACTAGATTATTGAGATTGGATGAAAGACACGTGTTTGACTACCGACAGTTAAATTCAAAGGTAAAATATTTACTTGTTTAGTTAATTATTTTTTAGTAATTATTATATATTTATTTTAAATTTTAGTTTGAATGGGTATCAACATTCGTTAACTAGTTACTTTAATCTTATCACGGTAGCCTCATATCTCGACATTGTTCTGTATTTGAAACAAGCCAGTTTTGTCTATGTCTCCACTATAATTGGTGGTATAAAAGTCATTTGCGTTTGACAAGGAGAGCATGGAATGAGACATTTGGCATGTTGCAGATTAGCTAAATTATGTTGAAATCAAATCATATCTCGTCTTTTGCTAATCTAATTATTGAAAGAATTATAGAAACAAGTACCGAAATAGAACATCATTATAGATAATCTTATTATCTTATGAAGAATTTTCATTGTCGAGGAACGTATAAAAATCAAATTATTTCATTATAGCTACACGAGGTTTCTACCATGTCAAGAATCCCCGTAGATCTTGCTTTCTGCACGACGCTATGTAACCCTAATCCAATCTAGCTAAAATTGAATCAAAAGGTATTAACTGGATTGAAAGATCGATTTGATTTAGAGGAGATGGATTGGTTATTTAAAAAATTTAGGGAGTAAGAATGAAATATAAAAATAATGAACACAACAATACATAATGGTTTAAGCTTCGAACAAGCACTATATACATTACTTTAGCTCCCACTAAAGATTTTCAACCAACTTTACTAAAAGATCTCTTTTGTCTAGGTTACGGAGGTAACTTTTACAAATAGTTAATCTTTCTACATGAAAATTGACCAACAAGATTATCTTGTTATAAAGAATGAACTTGACAATTAAAAATATCTCTCAAAAGATTATTGTCCAAATACAAATACTCCTCAAACTCGAAATAATGATTTACAATAAAGAACTAAAAAAGTTGGGTACAAGAATATGATTGTTGAGCGTGTCGAGTGCTTATAAAATATGTGATTCTCGTGCAAGTATACACATCGAACAAGTAATAAAGTGTGTGAGTGAGATAGTTCCCACGAGGATTGAGTAGAAAATTTCAAAAATAGATAACATATGCAAAAGATAATAAAATCTTCTTTATAAACATATGCTAAAGCAATTATGCAATTGTCACCAAAATGCTGTAACAAAATAAAATTGAGAACGGAGTAATAGATAAGCTGCACAAACTCAACACAGAGGAGTACTCAAGCTTAAGACTGGCTAGGCTTGCTATAGAAAGTATTTTACTTTTATCTTGGAAGTTTATTGTTTTACTGGTTAGAAAGGTGTTCGATAGAGTTTACTAAAAATGCCTCTACTATCCTTAGTCAAAGGCCTAACACTCGAAAATGCTAAGGCATTACCTCCCGGTCTCAACCCTAACACTTCTAATGTTGATGAAGTTCTACCCCTAGTCGTTGAAACTCTCCCTTATCCCTAAGTTGAGTTAGGATTCTGCTCCCACAGTAACCCCATTATTCATATTGGTCTAACTTTGACTAACTCTAGATCTAAGCTACCCGAACCCCTTAACTATGACAATCTCCCGAGAGCTCTTACAAACCAAGGTTTAAATGAAAAAGGTGTTAGCTTTCGTGAATAAAACACAATATAAAACCAAAAAAAGTAAATCTTTCATTTAAGAAAATAAAATCATCCATAACAAGCCTAAGTCATACTAGATTAGTTCATGGCTTGGTTTAGAAAACTATTCACTCTTTCGTCTTTGAGATACATTTTCACTAGAATGAAAAGAAATAAAACAAAGTGAAGAGGAAGGAAGTCCCAAACGCTTGGCCGTGAAGTTTTCTAGCTTGCTGCTTCTCCCGAAGTCTTGCAAAGATCCCTTGCTTTAAGCACTCAACAATGGTGGTTTGGTTGGAGGTAGAAGATAAGAAAAGTGATCGTCTTTCTTCTTCTTTCTCACCTAACTTTTGCTCTCTTTTTTTCAAACTCTTCTATTTCACCACACATGTTGAAGGAGGCTTTGCATTGTATTTATAGAAGACTTCTAGGGTTTTGTGCCCTAAAGGTACAAGGAATATTCTTTGACATTTCTGTAGAAAATTACAGTGACGTGAAGGAGAATTGCAGCTGGCTTGAATTTCATGGGCAAGGACAGTGACTACTCAATTATCTTTTCTACAAATATGTTTTGGTACGCCCAAAATGCTATAGTATTTTGAAGTCCGATTCAACATTAAATATGTTATAACATCTTTTCTATTCTTCAACTTTTGCCTCAGCAATCTGCACACCACCACTAGAGAAATACCCTTCAAAGCAACATCTTTTAAAATAAAAGAGAAAATAAAATAAAAACCCAATCTAATGAAATGCAAATGAAATGCAACTAAATACAATGCAAATAAACTTGAAATTAAACAAAACTTTAAGAAAAAGGTATAAAATATACCGTTTTTTAGAATGTTAACAATGATAATGAAGAACAAAATTTTAAATTGATTTCTTGGATATTACTTGAAGGTTCAATAGTTATTGCTAATGCTTTGGAAGCTTGTATTTATATTCTTTCATTGATTTCTAGTTGTTTGGATGATTGATATTATCAATATAGCCATTGAGTTGCTATCTTCCCACCATAAATGCACTTCTATAAACTGTCCATATTGATACACTAAACACCTTTATCGAAACGATCCTGAATAAGAAAGAATTGTTATATGCAATAAAGAAGAGCTTATCGATGTACATATAGGTGTATCAAAATGAAAAATCTTAAAAATAAGAATGTGTCGAAATAGTAAAAGATTGTATCAAAATGTTTTGAAATTATCAAATTTTTTATCAAAACGCCTTTAAGGCGCATCTTAATGCTATAACTATTTTTTAAATTTTAGTTACCTAAATTCTAACTAGGCAACAATAACATCATTAAATGCTCAAGCTTTAAAATTTTAACCCGTGTATTTAAACGATAAAGGGGTGTATCAAAATACCTTAGCAAAAAATTCTTTTTAAATAAAGGTTATATCAAAAGAGCTAAAGGTTGTATCGAAATGTTTGTATTAAAATGAAGGATTATTTTTTCGAAACGAAAAATCATAATTTTATATTAAGTTTCAGGTGTATCGAAATACCAAGAGGTATATCGAAACACCTGTATAATTTTTAATAGTTTAACTTTGGAATTGCTTGAAAATTTTGTGGGGTTAAGTTTTTGATTTAGAAATAATTTTTACATTAAACTCTTTATCAATTGTGATTCTTTCAAGTGCTTATAAATCTATTTAAAATACAATTAAGTCTTTTTATAATTTATTATATCAAAATTAAATTTAGGTTTTACAAAAATGTTACATTAGGTTTACTAGAATGAACTAGAAAGGTTAACCCAAAATAAGTCTCTTTTCCTCTTTTATCCTTCTAAATGCATTCTTTATTATCTTATGGTGAACATACAACAATAAAAAATAACGAAAGTGATCATATTCAAAAATGGGGTTCATATACACTAACTTATAAAATAAGGACCAAATCATAAATTTCATAAAATATATAGAAATTATACCCCTTTAAGGTTTCCAACCTTCAATTAGTCATGTTTCATGCCTATTCGACATTTCTCAACCGAAATGATCATTTATTCTAATACATTTGCATACATATCATACAAGAACTAAAATGCATATATTTTCAAACATTCAAAAATATACATAAGGGAATAAAAAAGGTTGTACCGTTACGAGCAAGTAATTGATTATTTTTTAGATGTCAAGTTTTGAACGATGTCAGGCATTAAAACCTTTCTCATACATAACTGACTCCTAAATTATTTAATTTTATGGTATCCAACGATCTATTAGAATGGTCTAAGCCAACTCTAAATTTTTATTATTTTAAAAATATAAATATTTTAAAAGAATCCCCATTTTCAAAGAAATTCCCCTGAAATGTAAACATCAAGAAAAAGTAAAAAATATATTTTTTAGTGATTTTCATTTTTTTAATTTTAAAAAAATTCTCTACAATAACATTTGGTGACAATGATTTAAGTCCTCAGATTTCTTTACCTTTTGCCAAGTTGTAGTATTTTAGATATCGTATCCACAGGGACTAGACAACTTACACTACAAAATAAATCTGCACTAAAACGTAAAGACAAGTAATTTGGAGTAATCGTGAACTAACTAAAAATAAGAAAACTAAATAATTAAAGGGAATAACAATGAAAGAAATAAGGCTAGGTAAGTTGCTTTGTAGAAGGGAATCTAGTTGCACTTATTCTCTAGTTATTAATGCATGTGGTTGAATTGTCGCCGCGACGGGTCGCACTAAGGGTCGCCTTGGCGAGGTTATACCTAGTCGACAAATCAACTTTCCATAGTTCGACAACATCCGAAATTGTTACTCCTTATCCCTAAGCGAGGAAACTATTGAAAACCATGTCTTGATGATACCTCCTGGTATGAATCAAGGATGGATAGCAACTGATTGTATGCTTCCTTTTAGTCGATGAAATCCTGGTTGGCTTATCTCTGAGCTGGATTAGTCAATGCCCATGAGAAAAGATTGTATTCTCCCGTTTCGTGAGCCTAACTCTCCCGATATTAGATAAATAAGTTTTTCTTCACAAACTTATCTTTCGAGCTCGTAAGTGAAAAAGAGTAAGAACCAAGAGAGAATAAATTATGAAAAATAAGTTTGCATTAATAACTCTCAAATAAGATATAACCTTCTTCACTAGCTAATTCACAAAATACCTAAGTCTTGATGGAGTTTAGAACATGATGGGTTTTGTCGGCGGCTAGGGTTTGTCTATGAGAACTGACCTCTCCTCCTAACCTTAGGGGTTTGCCTTTATATAGGCTAAGCCTATGTTAAAGACTTCCATAAAAATAAGAGTTCTAAAAGGAAAAGAATACATGTCCTTATTGAATTACAACTCTTTTATTCTATTTCCTAGTTTAACTTATTAATTCCACGTCAGCTTTGACCATGGCTTGACTTTGTTTCTTCTCTTCCGTTTTGTCTCGCATGTCATCCATTGAATTCAGCATATTTTTCTTCATCTATCGAGCACCAGTTATCATCATTCCTCTACTGTAGTGGCGGGCGATCTGCTACCGTGGCAGGTGCATCCTTGTAATTCAGCTCATGTTCCAGCATCCATTCATCTTATCTGGTCATACCTGCGTGGTTATTTCCTTTCTGAGAAAGAAAACTATTAACCATACCTTTTTTTACACCAAATAATGGATAAAATGACAAAGTGAGTGCATAGATGTTGAAAAATAAAAAATATACAGAATTATCCTTAATTGTTACTAAATCTGTCCTTTACAAGCAATAATAGAGTAAAAATATGATATAATATTTAGGACTTTTATGCACTTGTCAACATTTTCAAATAGGCAACCGTCATTGCCACACAAACAATAAGAAGCGTTGTACCTTAGCAGGGATAACCATTCTCCATATAACCTCACTTTTCAACCCTATGAGTTCCTTAATTGAAAACCTCTATTGCGTATTCGGACACCATATCAGCAAATCTTCACGCCCTAAAGCCAACGCACATAACTTTTCCACTCATAACACATAACTTGTCAAGATTTCGCAGAGGTATCAATACCCTTAGGTGGGGTATCGAAACACCCTGTATCGATACCCACCCAAAGAGAGTATCAAAACACTAGTATCGATACTGGTACCGATACTCTTTGACCAATTTTAAAGTCAACTAAAAGGGGAATATCAGCTTCGATACTGGTATCGAATCCAAGATGCCACTAGAGGTTTTGGTATCGAAACATGTATCGATACCCTCTCCCTATCAGCCTATTTTTCCTTCAGGGGTATCAATACATGGGCCACCGGTATCGATACCCCCTACACGAACTTGTAATTTTCACTTAGAAAATCTTAAGGATTCTTCCCAACATTAATCTATTCGATTCTAAAGTGTTTCTACCAGTTTTTAGGAGTGCTCAGGGTGTTTTAATATCAATTTCATGCCACCAATCACATTAGTACGAAATTCACCATTAATGACCTCTTTCAAGCAAACCAAACATACATACATGGATTTTATATGTTATGTATTCTACCATGAAGTGAATGATGAAAGCAAGAGTTGGGAGTACCAACCTTGAGCTAAAACAACAACAAACCTGAGCTCCACACCACTTCAAGCTTTTCCTCTTCCAAAGCTTGATGATGGCTCACAAGCCTCTTTCTCTACAAGAGAAAGATAAACAACTATCAAGAACGGTTTGGGGAAGATTCCTAAAGCTTAGAAACACTAAAAGACTTAGATCTTAAACTTTCAAAACCCAAACTCGAACTCAACTCAATTCATAACCCCATTAAAACCTGACCTCCACCCAAACTATGCATTCTTAACTTGCTTTACAGATCCTTGGATGTTCTACAACTCACCCTCAAGCTCCTAAATGAGATTTCTAGCAAAACTCTCAAAGATCTTACCTTTGGTAGGATTTCTTCTCCTCTTTGGATGAAGGAAGAATAGGGTAAGAAAGATGATCTCACACCCCTTAAACTTCTGCAGAAAACCCCCTCTTTTTCCTTCCTTTTTGTCCTCAATTAGAGGATTACCAAAACACCCCTACTAAACAAGCCCAACACTCAACCCACACAAGCTAAAGGCCCAACAAAGCCCAAAACCTCATAACACAAGGCCCAAAACCGAAGCTCAAACCTCGGGTTAACCCGACACACGAATCCAGGAATTCGGATCATTACAACTCTCCCCTCCTTAAAGAAAATTTCGTCCTCGAAATTTACCTGTCAGGAAGAGATGAGGATATTGAGCTCTCATGTCCTTTTCCACCTCCCGCGTTGCCTCTTTGATCCCATGGTTCCTCCAAAACACTTTTACCAAAGGTATACACTTGTTCCGAAATTCCTTAACTCCCCTATGCAAGATCCCGATAGGCTTTTCCTCATAAGTCAAGTCTGCATTAACTTCAATTTTCTCAAGCTGGACAACATGCGAAGGATCGGAACGATAGCGCCTTAACATAGACACGTGGAACACATCATGTATACGTGCCAACTCTAGAGGTAAAGCTAGCCGATAAGCTACCGATCCAACCCTCTGAATAACTTAATAAGGCCCTATGTACCTTGGACTCAACTTTCCTTTACGACCAAACCAAATGATCCCTTTTCACGGAGATACCTTGAGAAACACTTTCTCACTAAGCTCATAATGGATGCGCTTGCGCTTCTTATCCGCATAGGCTTTTTGTCTATCAAAAGCTACTTGCAACCGTTCCTTTATGATCTGAACCTTCTCTTTGGTTTCCTTAACAAGCTCTGAACCCACTACCTTTCTCTCATTAAGCTCTGTCCAACACAAAGGTGTCCTACACCTACGCCTGTATAAGGCCTCAAAAGGAGTCATCTTGATGCTTGATTGATAACTTTTGTTGTAAGCAAACTCTATCAACGACAACTGCTCCTCCCAACTACGAGCAAAGTCCACAACACAACACTAAAGCATGTCCTCCAAGATCTGGATAACTCTCTCAAACTGTCCATCGTAATGAGGATGAAAAGCCATACTGAAGTGCAACTTGGTATCTAAAGCCTCGTGTATAGACCTCCATAACCTCGCTGTGAACCTTGGATCCCTATCCAATATGATCGATGTGGTTACACCATGTAACCTCACTATCTCCTTGATGTACAACCGAGCCAACTTTTCCAAACTATAGTCCATTCTTACCGGTAAGAAGTGAGTCGACTTGGTCAACCGGTCAACTATAACCCATATAGCATCATGCTTTCTCAACGTCATCGGTAACCGGTGACGAAATCCATGGTCACTCGATCCCACTTCCACTATGGAATCTGGATCGGCTGAAGCAAACTTGATGTTCCGCTTTTACTTGCTGACATGCTAAACACCTGGTCACAAAACCCTTAAACATCTATTTTCATACACGACCACCAAAAGAAAGGACGAAGATCCTGATACATCTTGTTACTACCCAGATGAACAGAAAATGGAGTACGGTGAGCTTCTCTCAAGATTCGATCCCTTAGATCCTCTAAAGCTGGTACACACAACCGACCTTGAAAGTACAAGAACCCACCATCACGTACCTCAAAGTCTGACGACTCACCTCTCTGAACGGCCTCTAATAGAGCTACCAACTCCTCTTCTAACACCTGATCCTTCTTTATCTACTGAACAAGCGTGGGCTCCACACCAACTCTGCCAAAAGACCTCCGGCACCGGCCATCCTCAACCGAGTAAACAAAGCTCTCAAGTCCGACATGGACTTCCGACTCAAGGCATCAGCGACCACATTCGCCTTGTCGGGGTGATACTCTATGACACAGTCATAGTCCTTCAATAACTTTATCCACCGACGTTGTCTCAGATTTAACTCCTTCTAGGTGAGTAGATACTTTAAATTCTTGTGGTCGGTATAGATGTAACATTTCTCCCCGTAGAGATAATGCCTCCATATCTTCAAAGCGAAGATAACCGCAGCCAACTCGAGATCATGGGTGGGATAGTTCCTTTCATTGGGTTTCAACTACCTCGAGGCGTAAGCAACTACCTTACCCTCTTGCATAAGCACACACCCTAGCCTATTCAAGGAAACATCACTAAACACCACATAATCTTTTTCAGTTCCGGTTGCATCAAGACCGGTGCCTCTGTTAGATAGGCTTTCAACTGCTTAAAACTTTGTTGTCTTCTCTCATTCCACACAAACAGAATCCCTTTCTGAAGCAACTTGGTCAACGGTGCCGCTAAGATCGAAAAACCCTTCACGAACCTCCTGTAGTATCCGGCAAGTCCAAGAAACGCCACCTCAGACAACCAGAACTCACACTTACTAAACTTGGCGTACAAACGTCTATCCTTCAACACCTGAAGAACCACTCTTAGGTGATAGTCATGCTCCTCCTCTAAGCGTGAATACACCAAGATCTCGTCGATGAACACAACCACAAACTGATCTAGATACGACTGAAAGATCCAGTTCATCAAGTCCATAAAAGCTGCAGGTGCATTTGTGAGCCCAAACGACATCACTAAGAACTCATAGTGTCCGTACCGCGTCTTAAAAGTGGTGTTTTGGGCATCATCTTCTACCACTTTTAACTTATAGTACCCTGACCTTAGATCTATCTTGGAAAACACATGGGCACCTCTTAACTGGTCAAACAAGTCATCGATCCTCAATAAAGGGTAACGATTCTTGATCGTAACCTTGTTGAGCTGACGGTAGTCGATGCACATCCTCATCGATCCATCCTTCTTCTTCACAAACAAAATCGATGCTCCCCAAGGCGACACACTCGGTCTGATAAAACCTCTCTCAAGCAACTCCTAGATCTATTGTTTCAGCTCTCTTATCTCCGTCGGTGCCGTACGATACGGTGCTATAGACACCGGTGTCGTACCTAGAAACACCTCTATCCGGAACTCTAACTCACGGTCCGGAGGTAAACCAGACAACTCCTCTGGAAAAACATCGGGATACTCACAAACTGTTCTCAAACTCTCTAAACCTGGACTTTGAACGCTCACATCCATCACGTGAGCTAAGAAAACCTCACAACCCTGCTGGATCAACCTCTGAGCTAACAAAGCTGACACAAAATTCGTTAAACACGGGTTTCTTTCACCCCTCACAACAAGCTTAGAACCATCAGCTACTCGAAGCTTCAAACTCTTAGATCTACACCCCAAACTTGCGTCGTGTTCGAACAACCAATCAATCCCAAGGATTGCGTCGAACTCTTGAAACGGAAAGACCATAAGATCAGCCGGAAAGATAGACCCTTGCACCTCGATCGGGCACCTCCAATAAACCTTATCCACCAACATATCTAACCCCAACGGGCTAGTCACACGAACTCCTACCTCAAGATCCTTCGCTGGTAACCCCCACTATTACGATATCCCACTAAGGATATACGAGTGGGTAGACCCCGAGTCTACAAGAGCAACTATAGGGACAAAAAACAAACTAAATGTACCTGAGATCATATCTGTCGTAGCACAGTTCTCTTGTGCTCTCACCGTATACTGTCTCGCCGGTGCTCTAGTTGTGGACTAAAAGGTGCCTCCTGATGCATGGCTAGCTCCTCCACGTGAGAAACCACGACCCCTCTGGGCCTGAAACACAGTCCTCTGAGCCTGACCTTGTGGTGACGTCACAACCTCTAGACAATCGCTCACAAGACTATCCGGCGACCCACACTGAAAACAAACTCTAGCATTGCCCCAACACTCTCCTCGGTGGGTCTGACCACAACATCTACAATTCTAAACACTGACACTCCTCTGTAAACTCTCTAGGCCCCCAGCAGAATAAGACACAGACTGCCTCCTACGTCCCACAGACTCTGATCTCTGGTTCGACCTCGAACCCTGATTTGATGCTCCTCTGTTCTGGTTCCAACGGCTCCTACTCCTATCGGAGTAAGACTGAGAGTTACACGCATGACTCTGACTAGCTCCACCGGTAACTCCCTGGCCAACAGACGACCCATGGGTCAACCCCTGAACCTGCTCCAACGACTTGGCACTAGAAGCCAACTTAGAAAACACCTTAAGCGGTGCAGTAGTGAGATAAGTCTGGATCTCCTTCCTCATACCTCTCAAGAACCTCTTACATCTCATCTTCTTCATAGCAACAAGCTCTGGAGCATACCGGGTTAACTGAAGAAACTCTTGTTCATAAGCAAAGACCGACCGGTTCCCTTGAACAAGATGGGTAAACCGCTCCCTCAGGGTGTCCATGTGAGTCTCACCCACATACTTGCTCTCGAACTCCTCAAGAAAGTCCCCCCACTTTGGACGATGTGGATACCAACCCTGTTCTACTGTCTCCCACCATTCTTTAGCGTTGCCTTTCAAAAGCAACAACACACACGACAACTTGTCCTCTGATCTCAGCCTTATCTGTCTCATTATCCACCTTGTGTCATGCAACCACTGATCCGCTTCCACGGGATTATCCTGTCCCGTACCAAAGAAGTCAACAGCTCCTTGCCTTCGCACCCTCTCAACCGCTGCCTCACGAGGCATAGAAGATAGCCTCGGTATAGCTTTCACTATCCTACGCAGGGTACGATTCAACTGAGCAAAGTAGTTGGCCCCTTGACCAACTGCATCATCCAATAACACCTTCTCATCGGGCTCATACTCAATGTCGAAATCTCCTCCACGAGAACCCTGGCTTTCTTCCTGATCCCTCACACGTCTCGGCATACTTAACCACTTCTGCACGAATAACAACAACAAACAAGAGTACACCATCAAAATTTCAGCTTTAAAGGAAGTACGATATCGACTCGTGGGCATATACTTGTCTGACACCTATATAACACACTAGACTCCCCCGGGGACTTCCTAGAACCGACTCAACCTAGGCTCTGATACCACTAAATGTAACACCCCAACCCGGATGTCACATTGGGCCTCCGGCCCAAAACCTGTATTTCAATTTTTTTTCAAAAACCCAAGAAATAAATCAATCCAAGTCCAACATCATTTCATAAAATCCATTTTGGGCTAAAATATAAATCCGGAAATAGTTTAAAATACTAGAAGCTCCAAAATATTACAATCCATTAAAAACATTCGACTCGAATAATAAATAGAGTTACAGAAATACATATAGGGTTCGACAAAGTACTAGCCCACTACATCTAATCATTGTACTCTGACTCAAAGTCGATGCTGAAATCCAAACTTTGATGGTGCTCCATAAGAACCGGCTTCACCTAACCTACGCACGAAAACACATTTTGAACGCTGAGCTACGAAAGCTCAGTGGGTACGCCGAACTCGGCCCAAAATCATTCATATCATAAGCAGTAAAGCAAAGCATATAAATATCGTGCATGATATGATGATCTAGCATGCTTGCCTAACACATGACATAAACAATGTATACTATCGCACACAGCATATACATGTCACATCACAAATAACACACAAGAGTGAGGCCCACGTCCACACAGCATCGGGATCCTACACCCAGGATTGAGGCCGCCCTCAAATCCTATGCCCAGAATGTTACATCGGACATCTTCAAACGAGGCCGCCCAACGTTCGGAAATAAGGGATGGAGGCCGCCCAACCAATCCCATACTCAGAATGTTACATCGAACATCTTCGAGTGAGGCCGCCCAACACTCGGAATAAAGGTCTTCAATACATCACCCGGCATGTTACATCGGATGGTCTTCGACGTGTTGTAACACTTTTCGATATCCGGATTTCCATCAAACAAGGACTCGATACACACAAATGATCCACCTAGGATCTTCTCATCAAAACATATCAAGACTTAACATAACTTAGTCGTTCGTGTTATAACATCAATCTTATGTCAACAATTCATTTCATTATTTATAAGATTCATTAAGACTCTTAGTCCTCTTATCGAACCTCAAACAATACTTAACTTGTCAAGATTTCGCAGGGGTATCGATACCCTTAGGTGGGGTATCGAAACACCTTGTATCGATAACCACCCAAAGAGGGTATCGAAACACTGGTATCTATACTGGTACCGATGCCCTTTGACCAATTTTAAAGTCAACGAAAAGGGGAATATCAGCTTCGATACTGGTATCGAATCCAAGATGCCACTAGAGGGTTTGGTATCGAAACTTGTATCGATACCCCCTCCCTATCAACCTATTTTTCCTTCAGGGGTATCGATACACAAGCTACCGGTATCGATACCCCTTGCACGAACTTGCAATTTTCACTTAGAAAATCTTAAGGATTCTTTCCAACATTAATCTATTCGATTCTAAAGTGTTTCTACCAGTTTTTAGGAGTGCTTAAGGTGTTTTAACATCAATTTCATGCCACCAATTACATTAGTACGAAATTCACCATTAATGATCTCTTTCAAGCAAACCAAGCATACATATAAGGATTTTATATGCTATGTATTCTACCTTGAAGTGAATGATGAAAGGAATAGTTGAGAGTACCAACCTTGAGCTAAAACAACAATAAACCCGAGCTTCACACCACTTCAAGATTTTCCTATTCTAAAGCTTAATGATGGCTCACAAGCCTTTTTCTCTACAAGAGAAAGATAAACAACTATCAAGAACGGTTTCGGGAAGATTCCTAAAGCTTAGAAACACTAAAAGATTTAGATCTTAAGCTTCCAAAGCCCAAACCTGAACTCAACTCATAACCCCATTAAAACCTTACCTGCACCAAAAGTATGCATTCTTAACTTGCTTTGTAGATCCATGGATGTTCTACAACTCACCCTCAAGCTCCTAAACGAGATTTCTAGCAAACCTCTCAAAGATCTTACCTTTGGTAGGATTTCTTCTCCTCTTTGGATGAAGGAAGAAGAGGGTAAGAAAGATGATCTCACACCCCTTACACTTCTGCAGAAAACCCCCTCTTTTTCCTTCCTTTTTGTCCTCAATTAGAGGATTACCAAAACACCCCCACTAAACAAGCCCAACACTCAACCCACACAAGCTAAAGGCCCAACAAAGCCCCAAACCTCACAACACAGGGTCCAAAACTAAAGCCCAAAACTTCGGGTTAACCCGACACACGAATTCGGAAATTCAGGTCGTTACACAACGAATATGAGTCTCCCGACCGCATTAAAATGCCAACGAAATTTTATTCTTCATACTTTAACCTCTTGATATTGATGCGTAGGCCATGACAAGATATTGATGCGTAGATCACCTCTTTTTTGGTTGGAGAGTTGGTGCCTTAAATTCCGAGAAAATCACCCCCTTTTTGTTTGGAACCAACCATGTTAAGCCCCACTGCTCCCACTACCATCCGTCTTTAGGAACCATTAACCTTGCTGTAAGAGAATGTAATCTTCGACCTTATTAACTTTTAATAATCAAAGTGTCTAGATAATATTAGATATGCGTAGATGAGATGATAAGAGTCGCTCTTATCATTTAAAAATCATTTAAAAATCATATGGTTTAGATGAGATGATAAGAGTCGCTCTTATCTTATCATCCTGAACATCATACAATGTTAAAATTTGTAGTAAACGTATAAGCCTATATTCTAACAGAACTCAAATGATTAGTCATTGAACTCACTCCTACGGATATTTTAAAAAAAATTTAAAAAATTAGTACTATTCGTTACTCACTGATCCCCAAATTATACATGTTTTACCGAAAATATTCGAGACATCATTTTGTAATAATAATTGAAAAAAAACACCCCATAGTATTGTGTTTCTCTCCAATGTAAGAACAAAAAGATTTTTTTTCCCGAAAATAACAACATAAAATGAATTAATTAACATGGAAAATCTTGTAATTTTCTCAATCTATACACTGCTCAACATATGGAAAATAAAAAAGATAGAAGAAGAAGAAAGAACAATCTCCTTGAAACAAAATATTTTTATCAGTCTCAAGAATCCCTTACATGACCAACTACAAACACCCTTTAAAAACAATGCATTGCTCTTACACATAACTTCACTTCCTTTGTCTTTTCTTATGTTAAAATAATCTTTAAACATTTCAAACTGTCGGGGAACAAGACGAGCTAAATAATTCTTGCCCTAATACATAATTAACGACAACTTAGCATAATTAGTTCCTCCTAATTTGCCTTTTAGCTTCTCATCTGCTTTTTTATTATTCGGCGGACAAGATTTGTGTAACAAAAGACTAAAGCCCGATGAAAATATTTTCCTCGGTCAGATATAATTTTATTGTTATACATAATTTGAATACAATATAAATAGTGTAAATATGCACTTCACAAATAATAATATAATAAAGATAGCATCTCTGAAAGGATTGGTATCAACCACTTTATTTAAGTTATTATACTATAAAAGAAATAATATTAAAAGTGATAGATGATAAAATAAACTAAGTAAATAAATTGAATGGAGTAATCAAATAAGAGAGAGGTTGGCTTATTGTGAGTAGTGAGTGACATGATAATTCAATAGATCGTCATGTTTAATTAAGTGCTAAAATAGCTCAATTGTTTCTTCAACTGAATCCAGTCGGAATGCCTGAAGAATTATGCGATTACTTGGTCAATTGGGAATAAAAAGACTGCCTGGACAATTGAGCGATCCTTCAAAGTTTGAAACGTTCTTTAATGCTTTCTTGTTATCTTTAATTCAATACACTACTAATTTATATCTTGATAATACATCTTGTGCATCAACGAAGGATGGACAATAATCGATCTTAAGCTTCTTTTAGGCGTTGAAATTTATAACTTATCCCTAAACCAAATTAGTTTTCACCATCGATTGATTGTATTAAAATCATGTTCATTCATCTCTTAAAGCTATTAAAACTTCGTAAAAATCATTAAATTATTATAATCTAATCAAGATTTACGAGAGAATTTATCAAAATCCAATAATATCATTAAAAATTCGTTTTAAATGTCTCAATGCTTGAGATTCTGGATTAAGAATCAAAACCACATAGATAGGGATATAAACGAACCGAATAATTAGCGAATCGTTCGTGAATCGTTCGGTGGGAATTACGTTTATGTTCGTTTATTTATTGAACGAACAAACATGAACATTGTTTGTTTGTTTAATTAATTAAATGAATGAACACGAACAATGGGCTTGTTCGTTCATTTATGTTCGTGAATGTTCGATAATCTGTTTATTTATGCTCATTCATTTATGTTTGTTTATTATTGTCCATCTATTTATATTCGTTTATGTTCATTAATTTATGTTCATTTAAATTTATTCACATATGTCTAGGAATATTCATTATTCGATTAAATTGAACTAACCGACCGAACCAAACTAAAATTGATTAATCTGTTAGATAATTTTAGGTTTCGGCTAATGATTAAAAGTTTTTTTTTCTTTCAAATTTTAATTATCTATTAATTCCGTTTTAATCAGTTAATTAACTGAATTAATCGAATTAACCCAAAATATTAAATATTTAACACATTATATACGTTAGTTTGTTTTCATTTATATATTTTTTTAAGTTAACGAACAAAAAACATGAACGAATACGAATAAACTACATTTCTTAATGAACGAACACAAATAAGAAATTTCGTGTTTGTTTTATATTATTGTCCATTTATTTATTTGGTTAAAAATAAACGAACGTACATGAACATACCCTTATTTATTTTCGTTTGGTTCATTAACTGGCATACATGTAGAAAATCATTAATGAACATTTTCTCACCTTGCTAGATGAAAACCCAACTTGAATATGAACTCCCTTCTTGATTTTTAACAAGAAAAGTAGTGGAGATGATGTAAAAAATCAAAATCCTTAATCCTTCAACGTTTAAAAATAAATGGAGAAAAATTGTAGTAAAAACAATTAAGAAATCAAGAAATCTCTAAATTTTGTTTGAAAGAAATGAGAGAAAGATGGGAAAAAATTTAAAAAATTCTTTTTCATCTTTTAGAAAATTGTAACAGTTAACTTTTTTTTATTAAAAAAAATGAAGATATATTTAATCATTAATTTAATAGTTCTAATAATAATACTTTAATCTCTTCCTATCAAATTGTCTTTATTAATATTTTTTAACCTTTTGTAAAATATTCTCTATTCAGTTCAATATTAAATCCAAACTCAATTTCATCCTTTATTAAAATCATTAAATATTTTTTTATAAATATTTGTCACGATAGATTTATTAAAGATTAATTTAATCGATCTAAATTATTATCTAGGATTAATTAATTAATTAATTAACTAACCAACCTACTTGTTCACCAATCCACCCGAGACAAAACACTGATAACTCCTAACCTATTTTATGAGGCGTTACATGATACAAGTGTGAATATTGGTACCCAAAAGTATCATATTTATTCGTGTTTCAGTATTAGTACCCATTGAACGAAATAATCTATTATACTAATAAAAAGATGAAAATTGGCGTGAAATATTAATAAAGAAATATGATTTAATAGAGATAATTAATGGCAATGATTAATGTATACTTGCCCAATATTTTAATTTGGTAAAGTCTCACCTATAAGTATGAGAATTTATTTAAATAAATTGTCATTGATTGATGAGATTTGAAACCCAATACTAGAAAGAGTGTATTATAACATTATGATTAAAAATTCCTAAATATATGATTTCAATGTTTAGTGGTTGTAGGCCTTATTCGAGTATGCTTGATGAGAGATTTCGAATATGGGTGTATCTCGATACTTAGTGATCGTAAGTCTCATTCGAAGATGCTTGATGAGAGATTTCGAGCATGAATATATGTATCTTGACGTTTAGTGGCCGCAAACCTCATTCTAGAGTTGTTGTTGTTGATTTGTTTCTGCGTAGATGATATGATGAGATCTTGGATATGGCTGGCCTTGTGCACCATGATTAATGATTATTTATCTCTCCATATAGCTTGTACTAGCTTGCATGCTTAGGTTTATAATTAGTATAAAGTATAGTTAAGGGTGAATAAGATCGGGTATCCTGTTAATTTGAATAAAATTGGTCCCGCTCCCTGTAATCATTGATTCCTGAAAATTGGAATCAGTGTCGGTCCCAGTCACATCGTTTCCTAAATTTTAAGAATGAGTCCCTCTACTGGTAGGAACTAGTACCAATATCGAGTACCCATTTAATTAGTTTATTCTTAAGAAAATTTGAGTAATTGGAGATTTTTTTTTCAACCACTAATAATAATATTAAATAATAAAATTAGAATATTGTAGGCTTGAAAATTAAAGTTTTAAAACTAGTCATACTAATAATATTCATACATAAAGAGAAGTTTGATAAGAAAAATAAACAAAAGAATGTTATCTATTAAAAGCAAGATCTAATCTCGGTTCCGGTTATGACCGAGACCTAAATTTTGGATCAAGTCCCAATAGAAATCTATCGGGTATTACCGAGTCCAGGACTGGGACCGGGTAATCGAGTTTTTTGCCCACCCCTAAGTATAATAGAGTATATATGTATCACTGAGCTTTATAAGCTCATTGCTCAATATTTTTGTTTTCTTGCGTAGGTTGATCATTGATTCATGAGATCGTAGAGTACTATCCGTATAAGTTTTTAGTATTTAGTGTTTTTCAAAGTACGATACTTGTGTTTAGGGATGACAACAGGTCAAATCTGGACCGGATCCAGCTAGATCCAAATCCAAATTTATTCTTATATCATGGATCTAGATCCGCGGGTCTAAAAAATTGAGACCCAAATCCAGATCCAATGCATCTTACAGATCCAAATCCTTAACGGGTCCAAAACGGATATATTAAAAAACGACCGTTCAACCTATTTTTTAATGTATAAATCTATCATTAATTAATTTCACATCACTACTCTAATAAAGGAAAGATTAATTTTAATTAACTAATATAAGAATAAAAAAAGATAAACTAAAATCTTAAAAAAAAACTCAACAATTACACAAATATCTTTTAAATAACACTGATAAGTGCTTAATTCACTATCACTTTTTACACCTTTCATGGACAATAATCACCTAATCTACACATACTTGGACTAAAGCATGCACTTAATGTGAGATATTTAGATATTTTGCTTTTGCAACTTATGAAGATATATTTATAGAAAATGCAAGCTTTACGGCACCTTTGTGCATTTGCAGGAATATCAGATGCCGCGACAGAGATTGATGCTGAGGCAGGACCTGGGGCCGCGGCAGTACCTGGTGAACAAGTACTGATATGGTAGGCGATCTGAAGAAAAAAATGAGGTGGACGTTTCTAGACAAGCAGTACAAGGATCAGAGCTGGGAAGCGCATGGAAGGTCAAAGTCAAAGGCCACGCGGGAAAAGAATCCTTGTGGGAATAAACTTGGAAATAAAACAAATATTTTATTTATGTACTTGACTTGTGTTTTACTCCAAGTTGTATTCCTACTTAGGAAAGGTTTTTCCTAGGCCAAGCCTATATAAACCATAGCCGCCCAAGGAGAAAGAGACAACCAACGCACGAGAGAAAAGAGTTTTCAATAGATTTTTAAAGTTTTCTTTGTTTCCATTATGTTCTAAATTTTCTTAGGGTTTAGGTGAAGGTTGTTGAGTATTTGTGAGAGAAGATTGAACTTTTTTTTTCTTCTTGTTTTATGCAATAAAATATTAAGGTTTGCTTATTCTTTGCCATTCATTGATCTTGCGTTCAAGATCGGGAGAGAAGTTTGTGAGAGATTTATTTATCCAATATCGGGAGAGTTAGATTCACGAAAGAAATAAGTACGATATTTTTTTAGCTGGAAAATACTAACTTGGCCTAGGGATAGGTTAGAGTTTCAGCGGCTAAAAGAAGTGTGAGATTGGTTGGTGGTTATCATTGATTCACGCCGAGAGGTATCATCAAGGACTAGTCATCAACAGTACTTCGACTTAGGGATAAGCGAATTCATCCAATGACACTTTGCCGAACCTTGAAGAAGTCCACCCAAGAGCAAGGGATTGCCGCGGCGGACGCTGGTCTTCACTGTCGAGGCAGGAAACTGCAGTTCTGCCAAGGCAGTGTTGCATTATTGCACAGAATAGAAACAAGTCAATTGAACTCACAATACGATTCAACTGGATCCTGCCCATTCTCTAAATCAGATCTTATTTCCATTCACCATTCTCCTTTTATTATTCAGTTATTTTAGTTTTCAAAACAACCAATTTAATCTGTGTCTTTTATTTCTTTTACAGAGCGAGAAGAGAAAAGAAAGCATATTAAGTATACCAATCCCTGTGGAGACGATATTTGATACTTATCACTTTATTACTTGCGACGTGTACACTTGCACTATTTGTGCACCCTTTTTACACACAACAAGTTTTTGGCGCCGTTGCTGGGGATTGGCAAGTAAATTTTTGTTATCTTTATTTTCTCGCATCTTAAATCTGTTTTATTTAACTTCGGTTTTTACTAGTGTGTGACCAGAGCAAACCCAAGCAATCCATTATACGAGCTAAATCTAGAGATTGAACGCACATGTCAAAGGTTGCGAAGACAAATCCGAGTAGTTATGGCAGATCATCCGGTAGAACAAAACCTACCCGCTGGCAATGGAAGGCTTCTGCCGCCACTAGTGCCGCGACAACTCACTGTTCGAGATTTTTTGGAAGAGAATTTGAATGGGTTAAATCCAGGAGTCGTTACACCAGAGATCGAAGCAGCCCACTTTGAGCTAAAACTTGTCATGTTTAATATGCTCAATACTATTGGACAGTTTGATGGGTCAGTTACTGAAGATGCCAGGCAACACCTCAAACCATTCATGGAGATCTGTAATTCATTCAAAATTCAAAGAGTCCATGAAGATGTGTTGAGATTGAAATTGTTTCCCTATTCACTGAGGGATAGGGCAAAAACCTGGTTAAATAGCATTCCAGCAGGATATATTGGATCGTGGAGTGAACTTTGTCATGATTTCATTACACGTTTTAATCCTACTAATCTATATAATCGTATCCGTAATGAGATTACTTCTTTTCGGCAGGCAGATGATGAACCGATGTATGAAGCATGGGAGCGATATAGGGAACTATTAAACAAGTGCCCTTTACATGGATTCCCATTATGGACATAAGTGACCATGTTTTACAATGCTACCAATGCCCCAACAAGGATGATGTTAGATGCCTCTGCCAATGGGACACTCCTTGACAAACCACCAGAGGAAGCTATAGAAATTTTGAACAAACTTGCAAAGAATGACTTCCAATTCCCTACATCTAGGAGAGGAGGGATGAGACGTCAGGCCCACAGTACATGAATTAGAAACATCCAATTCAGTGGCAGCACAATTGGCAACTCTCACTAACATGATCCAAAATATGTAAATGCAACATTATACTCATGAGGTTAAGGTAATAGATTCTTCGTGTGATTTATGTGGAGGTAACCATAGCTCTTCTGAGTGCATGCAGAATCAGGAATCTAGCCTTTATGTGGGAAACTATAACCGAAACAACAACATGATGTCCAATACATACAATCTAGCATGGAAAATGTATCCAAATTTTTCATGGAGCAATCCCAATAATGCTTTGAGTCCGACTGCTCAACCCTCAAGTTTCCAGCAATCAATGCCAATGCAACACCCGCAGCAGCAGCCACTGCCGCAGCAACAGATGTCTCAACAACAACCTACAAGTTCATTGGAAAATTCTCTTAAGGCCTTTATGATGAAAACCGAATCATACATGGATGAGAATGGTAACTTCATCAAGAGAATCGATGTTTTCATAAGTAGAACTGAGATGAGGTTGCAAAATCAAGAAGCAACAATTAAAACATTGGAAACTCAAGTTGGGCAGTTCGCTCAAAGTCTGAACACTAGACCTCAAGGAGGATTACCCAGCAATACTGAAGTTGCAAGGGGAAAAAGTCATGAGCAATGTAAGACAATCACTACTAGGAGTGACTTACAACTTAAGGAGATATCAAGTAGTCCGGACAAAGTCCCAACAAGGGAACAAGAAGAATCAGATAAAGAGGACATAGATACTACATTAAGTGATCAGGCCACAACAGACAAGTCGATCCCAGTAGGAGGCACCGCCTTGGTAGAGAAATCGGCAATTCCACGCCAAGCGGTCGAGGTAGCATCCACACCAGTGGTACCAGGTCTTAAATTCCAGACTAATGAGACACTGAAGGAAATGCGACCACCACCACCTTTTCCACAAAGGCTGAAAAGGCAGAAGCAGGACTATCAATTTAAAAAGTTCCTAAACATCCTAAAGCAAGTGCACATAAATTTTCCATTAGTTGAGGCAATAGAACAAATGCCAAACTATGCCAAATTCTTAAAAGACATTGTTTCTAAAAGAAGAAGGCTTGGTGAGTTTGAAACTGTTGCCGTAACTGAATGATGCATGGCCATGCTTCATAATCGCATGCCCCCTAAATTGAAAGATCCTGGTTGTTTCACTATACCATGTGCGATAGGAAGCCACTAAAAAGGAAAGACCTTGTGCGACTTAGGAGAAAGCATCAACTTGATGCCAAAATCTGTATTTCAAAAGCATGGAATAGGAAGGGCAAAACCTACGACAGTAATGCTTCAATTGGCAGATAGATCGTATGTGCAACCGGAGGGAAATATCGAGCACATATTGGTAAGGGTGGATAAATTTATTTTTCTAGTTGACTTTCTTGTTCTTGATTGTGAAGCAGACGAAAAAGCACCAATCATCCTGGGGAGACCTTTCCTAGCTACTGAACGCACCCTTATTGATGTGGAAAAAGGAGAATTAACAATACGGGTCAACGACCAGCAAGTCACACTCAATGTTTTCCAGATTTTAAAAAGACATGATGATCCAGAGGAGTGCCAAGTGATTTGCACAAAAGATGCAGACAGTGCAATACCTTGCCTCAGCAATCACTGACTCGGCAGCAGTGACAATAATTCTTCATAGCGCTGCCTTGTTAGTAAAGTGGACGATTGCTACAGCAGTGTATTGAACAGTGTGCCTGAAGCTGATGAAGTTGAGACACAAGAGACGGAGGGAGTTAATTGGACAACACACCTCCTAGGTAAGTACTTCGAACCTCTAAATTATCCAGGTAAGGACGAAAAACCTTCAAGTGAGGAACCATTAAAGATAGAATTAAAACCTTTACCTGATAAATTAAAGTATGTTTATTTGGGACCCAACCACACAATGCCTGTAATTATTTATTTTGAGCTGCAGCCCGAACAAGAACAAAGCTTGATAGAGATGTTGCGGCAACACAAGAAGGCAATTGGGTGGTCAATTGATGACTTGAAAGGAATAAGCCCAGTAGTTTGCATGCACAAAATCCTTTTAGAGGAAGATCATAAACCTACTGTTGAGGCCCAAAGGAGACTTAACCATGCCATGAAGGAGATAGTACGCAAGGAGATAATCAAATGGCTTGATGCCGATATCATCTATCCTATCTCTAACAGTGCATGGGTGAGCCCGGTAAAATGTGTATCCAAGAAAGGAGGCATGACTGTGATAACCAATGAAAACAATGAACTAATCCCAACAAGGATTGTGACCGGTTGGAGGGTTTGTATGGATTATCGCAAGTTAAATAAGGCAACAAAGAATGATCATTTTTCGTTGCCCTTCATTGATGAAATGCTTGATAGACTCGCCGGAAAACCTTTTTACTGTTTTCTTGATGGTTATTCGGGTTATAATCAGATTGTCATAGACCCTAAAGACCAGGCAAAAGCTACCTTTACTTGCTCGTATGGAACATATGCATTTAGAAGAATGTCGTTTGGCCTTTGTAATGCCCCGACAATCTTTCAGCGATGTATGATGGCAATTTTTCACACATGGTGGAAGACTTCCTGGAGATATTCATGGATGATTTTTCAGTCTTTGGAGATAACTTCGATCATTGCCTCAACAATTTAGAAAAGGTGCTGCAAAGATGTGAAGAATCCAACTTAGTGTTCAACTGGGAAAAGTGTCATTTTATGCCCAAGGAAGGTATTGTTTTGGGTCACAAAATCTCATCACAAGGCATAGAAGTTGACAGGGCCAAGATAGATGTGATAAAGAAATTGCCTCCACCAATTTCAGTCAAGGGAGTCAGAAGCTTCTTGGGTCACGCAGGTTTTTATAGGAGGTTCATTATTAATTTTTCAAAAATTTCTAAACCTCTATGTATTTTACTTGAACATGACATGAAATTTAAATTTAGCAAGGAATGTATTGAAGCATTCGAGACCCTCAAAGAGAAGCTGATCACTGCACCAATTATAGTTCCCCCAGATTGGGCCTTGCCCTTTGAAATAATGTGTGATGCTAGTGATCATGCTGTCGGGGCAACACTTGGGCAAAGAAAGAATAATATATTCCATGTTATCTACTATGCTAGTAAAACCCTTAATGAAGCCCAGATTAATTACACCACCACGGAGAAGGAATTACTAGCAGTAGTCTTTGCCTTTGATAAGTTCCGATCCTACCTTATCGGAACAAAAGTGACTGTCCACACCGACCATTCGGCAATCAAGTACCTTTCCTCAAAGAAGGATGCCAAACCAAGACTGATTACATGGATTCTTTTTTTGCAAGAATTTGATATAGAAATTAAGGACAGGAGAAGTACGGAAAACCAGGTAGCTGACCATCTTTCCAGATTAGAAGATGGAGAGAAAAACATGCTACTAGAAGAAATACAAGACGCATTCCTAGACGAGCACATCTTGCAAATCTCAGGAGTGGCAGCGGAAACTGCTGCGGCAGAGATTGTAGCAGTATACAACTGTGCCGCCGCCGCAGTGGCAAAGTGCATCTCGGCAACATTGAAAGAAGACCTTGCCGCAGTCACAGCCACTCTCTGGTATGCTGATCTTGTTAATTACTTAGCCAGTGGTGTTCTGCCTTATAACCTTAATTATAATGAAAAAAAGAGGTTTCAGCATAATGCAAAGCATTATTTCTGGGACGACCCTCTTTTGTTTAAGCAATGTGCAGATCAGGTTATAAGACGATGTGTTCCCGAGGAAGAGCAACAAGAAGTACTCTGGCACTGCCATGATTCACCTTGTGGAGGACATTTTGGAGGGAATAGAATAGCAGCCAAAGTGCTTCAATCAGACCTTTATTGGCCCACACTTTTTAAGGATGCCCAACTTTATTACAAGCACTGTGATCGATGCCAACGTACGGGAAACATCTCTAGACGTAATGAGATGCCATTGCAGCCTATAATGAAAGTAGAATTGTTTGATGTTTGGGGCATTGACTTTATGGGACCATTCCCATCATCTCAAGGCAATCTCTATATCCTTGTAGCAGTGGATTACATATCAAAATGAGTTGAAGCAATTGCCACACCACATAATGATTCTAAGACGGTTCAAAAATTTTTCAAAAAAATATCTTTACCAGATTTGGAGTGCATAGAGCAATAATCAGTGATGAAGGTAAACACTTTGACAATAGACTCATTGCCGCGACCTTAAAGAAGTTAGGCATCACACACCGAATTGCCACAGCGTATCATCCACAGACAAATGGGCAGGCTGAAATATCAAATAGGGAATTGAAATAAATCCTTGAAAAGATGGTCAACCCATCTCGAAAGAATTGGTCTCATCATCTAGATGATGCCCTGTGGGAATATAGGACATCCTTTAAGACCTCATTGGGAACATCCCCATACAGGCTTGTATTTGGAAAAGCATGCCATTTTCCCGTGGATTTCATTGTTTTATTTTATTTTTATTTTATTTTTCCTGCATTTTTAGGATTAGTTTTAGTTTCAAAGTTTTTATAATTTTGAGTTTTAATAATTCTCCTAAATTTTTATTATTAATGTTTAATTTCTTTTACTTCTGTTTTAGGACAAGAATCAAGATGCAAAGTGAAGTCAGTCTGCACTCTGCCGCAGCAAAGCACAGTGTCAGGGCCGCAGTAATCTAACAGGCAGAATAGCCTAACGACTAGTCTGGCGAGATTTTAGGGTCGTGGTAGTTAACGCTAACGGCTAGTCTGGCGCAATTCCAGGGCCGCGACAGTAAATGTCAACGGCTAGAAACAGCTAGTACACGGCCAAGGCCTATATAAGAACCTTCTCACCATGAACTATTCACTCTTGCACTCTTGATATCTTTAAACTCTCTACTTATTGCTCTCAATTTTATCTCTCAAATTCTCACAACTCTCAATGACAAATTATAACAGATTTGCTCCTGCCACTGTGGCCGAACGTTTCAACCGCTCTTTTATTACTCGGTAGTTATGGGAAGAGCAAGGCTTTCAGCATTTAGATGAAGAGAACTATGACATCGAGAATTATTTGTTCGATAAAATAGCTTACCAGGAATGGAAATTATTTTGCTTGCAGCCGGCCCAAGCTAATGCCACGATTGTACGCGAATTTTACGCTCACGGGCCAAGCCAAAACTCTCTGTATGTCCACTACCGGGGCAGACCAGTTTAGGTTGATGCCGATACCATTAATTTATTCTACGGGCTCCACCCTGCTCGGGATGTTCATTCCGCATTCATGGAGGATATCATCAATGAAGATTATGAACTCATCAAAGACGATCTTTTCTATGCCAACACTAATTGGGAAATCGGTTCCCACCGTGGCTCCGTGGCAAGGCAAAATCTCAAGCCCGAGGCCAAGCTATGGAACACATTTGTCAAGCGACGAATCATCCCCACATCCCACAGCAGCACCGTAGATAAGCGGAGGTTGGTTCTTATCAAATCTATAATCAACAAACGCATCATCAATGTGGGGGAGCTGATCCTCCAAGAAATTTACGAGTGTGGCCGGAAGGAGAAGGGACCATTATACTTCCCCTGCCAAATCACGGGCCTATGCACTACCGCGGGTGTCCCAACCGAGGATGCCGATGAAATCACCGTCCATAGGCGCGGCTGGACGAGGGAGTTCTGCCACAGAGTCATGCAGATCACACAGGCAGAACCAGTCCAAGCGACTCCCCAATCGGACACTGCCGACACCACTGTCGGGGCCCAATACACGGCAGACATACATGCAGCTTCACACAGCACTACCACAGCAGATGGTTACCAGGAACTACTCAACAGAATGGCAGCAATGGACATAAGGCAACAACGCTTTATGGAGTATCAACGCGATTTCAACACGGCATTGGCCTACATGATAGTAAGTAATTTCCCAAACCAAGGAGCCCAGTTCCCAGACTTCCCTAACGGTATGTTTTTCACAGCTGCACCCTACACTGAGACTAGTCCAGCTCTAGGAGGACCGAGGCCACTCTACACTACTGGCCCTCAGAAACAATTCCATACCGCTGGTACATCCCGTCCAGTAGAGCCTGCCGCGGCATCCTCTGCTAGTCGACGACCATCCAAGAGGAGAGCAGTCTTCAGCACGCCACCAGGATCTCCCATCATCATGGGCAGTCTCTCGGTAGAGATAGATGCTTACGTGCATCAAACTTCAACAGCTGTCGGGCCAAGCACTCGTCATGCCTGAGCAGACCCAATAAATATGGAAGATGAAGGCGGGACAAACATAATGGCCACTGAAGAAATTTCTGACGAAGAAGAAGGAGAAGCAGTAGACGCTCCAATGCAACGGACACCACCTACACGAGTTCAGCCGCCCTGACAAGCCAAAACTCAACCATCACCAGCAACGGAATCAAAAATGAAACAATCAGCAGCAAGGCCTCGAAAACTAATAGTCACTAGCAGTTCTTCGGAGTCTATTTAATTTCTAAATCTTTATGCTGATTTTATATCTTTACTTGTTCTTTTTCATATTTTGTTTCCTGTTGTGTGCCATGATCATAAGCATTGAGAAAAATGCTTGGTTCGAGTTTGGGGGTGTAGGTTCACTGCCGAGGCAATTCACTACCGCGACCTTGCCATGAAAGGAAGTATTTAAGTTGTTTTTTTTAATTTCTTTTTATGTACACCACCTTACTTGAAATATTGCCCATACTTTTGCACTGTTCTACATTAGTATTGCCTTAGTTTATTGAGGCTATAGAAATCTTTCTCCTTACCATGGTTAGGTCCTGTTTAGAAGGCTTAACTTTAGGATACTTAAGGAAGAAAACTTAGAAGCTTGCTATAAGGTTGATTTTAAGATCACTTTTGGGACTTATGTGATTTTAGGAATTATTTTAATGAACTTAGGTGATAAGGACTTGCATTTATGGAATGATAACTAGAGGTGCCCGAAATTGGCTCTAGTATATGCCAAAAAAATTAGCTAGTAATAAAACACAACCTTTGAGGTGCTTGAAATTGGCTCAAGTGTTGATACTATAGGAAGAAATCATAAATTCCAAAGTACATTTGTCTTGAACTTAGAGTTTATTTAAGAAAGCCTTTAATCAAACTTGTCCACAAAAACGCACACACTCACAAAATCTTATAGTTTGATTCCGAGTGAGTCCTTGGGTAACCGAAAGGTTAAGGCTTAAGAATAGGCATAGTTATGGTGGGGAGAATAGATAAAACGTAAGACCAAAAGAGAATAAGGTTTGGCAATTTGATGGTTTGCATTGCTTGAGGACAAACAATAGTTCGAGTTTGGGGGTGTGATAAGTGCTTAATTCACTATCACTTTTTACACCTTTCATGGACAATAATCACCTAATCTACACCTACTTGGACTAAAGCATGCACTTAATGTGAGATATTTAGATATTTTGCTTTTACGACTTATAAAGATGATATTTATAGAAAATGCAAGCTTTATGGCATCTTTGTGCATTTGCAGGAAGATCAGATGCCGCGACAGAGATTGATGTCGAGGCAGGACCTGGGGCCGCGGCAGGACCTGGTGAACAAGTACTGATATGGTAGGCGATCTGTAGAGAAAAATGAGGTGGACGTTTCTAGACAAGCAGCACAAGGATCGGAGTTGGGAAGCGCATGGAAGGTCAAAGTCAAAGGCCACGCAGGAAAAGAATCCTTTTGGGAATAAACTTGGAAATAAAACAAATATTTTATTTATGTACTTGACTTGTGTTTTACTCCAAGTTGTATTCCTACTTAGGAAAGGTTTTTCCTAGGCCAAGCCTATATAAACCATAGTCGCCCAAGGAGAAAGAGGCAACCAACGCACGAGAGAAAAGAGTTTTCAATAGATTTTTAGAGTTTTCTTTGTTTCCATTATGTTCTAAATTTTCTTAGGGTTTAGGTGAAGGTTGTTGAATATTTGTGAGAGAAGATTGAAATTTTTTTCTTGTTTTATGCAATAAAATATTAAGGTTTGATTATTCTTTGCCATTTATTGATCTTGCATTCAAGATCGGGAGAGAAGTTTGTGAGAGATTTATTTATCCAATATCGGGAGAGTTGGATTCACGAAAGGAATAAGTACGATATTTTTCTAGCTGGAAAATACTAACTCGGCCTAGGGATAGGTTAGAGTTTCAGCGGCTAAAAGAAGTGTGAGATTGGTTGGTGGTTATCATTGATTCACGCCGGGTGGTATCATCAAGGACTAGTCATCAACAGTACTTCGACTTAGGGATAAGCGAATTCATCCAATGACACTTTACCGAACCTTGAAGAAGTCCACCCAAGAGCAAGGGATTGCCGCGGCGGACGCTGGTCTTCACTGTCGAGGCAGGAAACTGCAGTTCTGCCGAGGTAGTGTTGCATTATTGCACAGAACAGAAACAAGTCAATTGAACTCACAATACGATTCAACTGGATCCTGCCCATTATCTAAATCAGATCTTATTTCCATTCACCATTCTCCTTTTATTATTCAGTTATTTTAGTTTTCAAAACAACCAATTTAATCTGTGTCTTTTATTTCTTTTACAGAGCGAGAAGAGAAAAGAAAGCATATTAAGTACACCAATCCCTGTGGAGACGATACTTGATACTTATCACTTTATTACTTGCGACGTGTACACTTGCACTATTAGCGCACCCTTTTTACACGCAACAAACACAATCATTAAGAAATGTAGATTATGAAGTATTCCATTATTGCAAATCGAGTATCGTACTTCAACCTTTTAGAATGTTAATCTTTATCACTACCTAAATCATAAACATCTTAAAACAAATAATAAACAATCAACCATAGAGAAAAGTTGTTTTATGAAAATAATATTTGTGAAATTTAAATATTAATATTAAGGTTATGTAATATAATAACTTTCTTATATAACATGCCAATGATATTCACTATTTTCACATCATCATCACATTCTTCATTAATAATGGAACAAACATGTATTTTTTTACAAAGTCTCTTATCATAAATAAATAAAAATTATATTACAGAATAATATGAAATATAAAACCTACTATTATATATTTTTATATATTTTAAAATCAGATGTGGATTTTTTAATAAATAGGTAAACGAGTTCGGGTCTAGGTTCAGATCTTAGTGTCAATTCTAGATTTAGATTTAGATCCTTACTTTAACTAGAAGATTCAGATCCGACCCAGATCCATCGGGTCTAAAATTTTAGGATTCAGACCCTATAAAACGAATCTGGATCTACGAATTCAGGTCGGGTCCAAGATCCATTGACATCCCTACTTGTATTTAGTGGGTTGTGTATTCATTAGAACTTAGATGGTGGAGTTTTTAGTTCTTATTTTTAAAATTATATTTAACAAGTCGAATGTTTAAATATTTTAAATTAAATTAGAACTCCTTCAAAATGATTTAAATTATTTATCTATGTTTTTAATTATTGAATGGCTTAACTCAGTAATAGGTGCCCAAAGTATACACTTTTTCTAAAATAGGTGCCTAATGTTTTATTTAGCTAAAATAAGTGCCTAAACTATATATTTTTTCTGAGATAGATGCCTAATGTATTTTTTTTGGCTAAAATAGGTGCCTAAAGTTTTATTCCCTTAGTGTTTTAAGGTAACATTGTTAAAAAAATTGTTTAATTTATAAATAAGTACCTAAACCATATATTTTTTAAAATAGGTGCCTAAAGTATTTTTTATTAAAATAAATGCCTAATATTTTTCTTATAAGTAATTTATATTTCTTGTAAGATATAAAATTATTTATATATCATCGTTTTAATCTATTAAATTATTTATTATAATTGATTAATAATTTATTTAAAATTGATTTATATTATTTATATATCACTGTTCTCTTCGAAACGTTACATTTAAATAAACATACATATTTAAATATACATATTTAAACATTAATCAATAATTTAATAAATAATTTAAACATACATATATAAACATACATATTTAAACGTTAACCAATAATTTAATAAATCAAATTTAAATAAATTATTAATCAATTATAATAAATAATTTAAGAAAAATTAGACATTTATTTTAATAAAAAATACTTTAGGCACCTATTTTTAAAAAATATATAGTTTAGGTACTTATTTATAAATTAAATAATTTTTTTAACAATGTTACATTAAAACACTAAGGGAATAAAACTTTAGGCACCTATTTCAGCCAAAAAATACATTAGGCACCTATCTCAGAAAAATATATAGTTTAGGCACTTATTTCAGCCAAATAAAACATTAGACACCTATTTCAGAAAAAGTGTATACTTTGGGCACCTATTATTGAGTTAAGCCTTATTGAATTTAATGTTTTTATAAAATACCTTGTTGAGCTAAATCAAGTTAATTTCTTTTTATAAAAACATGTTTAACTTAACGTTCAAATGTGATATCCAAATTTAAAACATTACATCTATCACAATATGATGATCTAAAATAAATTGAATCGAACCAACTTAACCCAAATTTTAGTGGATCATGATACCGTAGAGGTTGACAATGAGGAAGTTGTTAAAATGATCAACTCTCATAGATTTGAAATCGGGTCTATGACCATCCTATGAAACATTTACGCTCTATTGAGTCGCAATTGAATGGTCAATGTTCAACATATTATGTCCTTTTCTTTGTCTTACAAAACCCACTCATTCTTGAAGTTAGGTCAAGACTAGGAAACACTAGTGCTCGGTCTTCTATACTTCATCTGTTCCCGTGACCAAAATAATTGGTAAAACCAACCATTTATGGGTCAAAAATACACTATATTTATATATAGTTGGTGAGGTGGTGGGTGGGATGGTACACATAATTGGATGCAGATATTTGGTTACTTTTATGGTTAAAGAAATTTCAAGGGATGTCGTGTCTGGGCTGATTCTATCCGGAGTTGTATTAGATTATTGAGAAACCCATGATTATCTTACAGAAGTTTACTTAAATATGCTATTTAAAAAGTTAAATACACTATAAATTATTTTAATTTATAAATATTGTATTTTAAATAGTATCAGTAAAGTCTCTCATTAGAATTCAACTATAAATAGTAATCCAATTAAAAAAATAATATTTAAAGTTAAAATCTTTTAACACCGAATTTACTTGAAGATGCTTAAGTTTTATTTGAAGAGTGCTCAAGATAGAATAAACCAATAAGCTGATAAAAGAAGAATATAATATGAGTTTCATGTGTAGAATAAGTGTATTTGAAGCTTTAGCTATAATGAAAAAAATCAATTCAAGTAGGGCTATAAACCAACCGAATTTTCGGTGAACTGTTCATGAACCGTTCGGTAAAAAGTTTGTTTATTCGTTTATGTTTATTTATTTATTAAACGAACGAACATTAACAAGATTTTTCGTTTGTTTAATTAAACGAACGAACACGAATAAAGGGCTCGTTCGTTCATTTATGTTCGTGAACGTTTGGTAATCTGTTCTTTTATGTTCGTTTAAATTTATTCACATATATTTAAGGGTGAACATTAGATCAAGTAAGTCATTTTAAAATTTTTTGAGTTACTCGAGTTAAAAAGTCTTATTTAATGACTCGTTAAAAACTTCCTTGTTATAGACTAGGGGTGTTCATTTTTCCGTTAAACCGAGTTAACAATCTAACCAACATAAAACTGGTTAATCATTTAAATTTTAGGTTTCATCTAATAATTAAATGTTTTTTAATTCTAATTATAGATTAATTCAGTTTAAAATCTGTTAATTAGCTGAATTAATCGAATTAATTCAAAATATTAAATATTTAACATATTATATATTTTATTTATGTACGTTCGTTTATGTTCGGTTATTTATGTTCATTTACGTTCGTTTATGTTCGTTCGTTTACGTTCGTTTATGTTCGTTCATTTACGTTCGTTTATCATTTAAATAAATGAACATGAACAAACTATAATCCTTAACGAACGAACATGAACAAAAAAATTTGTGTTCTCTTATGTTCGTGTTCATTCATTTATCCGGTTAAAGTTAAACGAACGAACATGAACACACCCTCGTTCGTGTTCATTCGGTTAATTTACACCCCCAAGTTCAAGTTAAAAACTATCAAAAGTTAACTACCAAGTGGGTGGTTCGACCCATTTCAGATTGTAGGGAGAATTAGAAGGTAGCATATAAAATATAATTGCTTGTGAATTTTAAAGTACCAAGTCTTTTATGTGTCACAATTAAAAAAACATATTGGTGAAACTAATTTCTAGTAGAAATTGTCAGTGAGGAACTAGATGGAAGTACTAACAAAGAACCTGCTAGAATATTAGAGAGGAACATTTGTAAGAAGAAATGTCAGGTTAGTAGAGTGGATCAATTCTTTTCTTAAAGATATTATCTGGGAGATTCTACATCTATTGCAAGAAAGATTTTAAATTTCAATCCCTGAAGTAAAGGATTGTCCGAAGAAGAGAGCTTACAACATGTTTTATGTATTAGTCGTTGGAGTTTTTTGAATTTTAATTTATGTTATTTTATTTTTAATTCAACTAAGAGACCCGTTAAACAAGTTTAATAAAACATTGTAATCGGGAGGATAATGTGTACTTTGTGATTTTGACAACTTAGGGTTATATTGTTTGAGTTCCTATTTTAACTAAAGGTTATCGAAATGAAATATCATTTTTTTCTCCTCCGTCAAAACTTTAGTTCTTGATCCCCTCTACTCTTCTAATTTTTCTAATCTCCTAATAATTCTTCTCTTTAGTTTTGATACGTTACATACATATATGGTTATTTTGGAAAGTTATTTCCACGGTGAAAAACGTCTGTCTTTTTTATATTCTTTTTATGACTCCGTTTTAATTTAGAAGGTTTAGTCTAATTCCACACCTAACGTTTGACAATTTCGTATTAAAGGAGCAAAAAACGAAACAGGGCCGTTCCAAACCACTACTGGACACTATAATAAACTGTGTTTATAACATCAATGCCTTTGAAACTTGATGAAGACAACTTTCTAAACAAACAATTCCCACCACAGAGAAGTGTCGTGACAGCTTTTGTCTGTTGCAGAAATCAAATTCTCGATCATATTCCGTTATTTGACGGCTTCAACATCCTTCAAACAGAATCCAACAAGACTGACGAGCATCGAATTTTTTAGTTTATGTAACCGATGTTACGAGATGACATTCGAACACAGAGATTTGAATTCTGATGTCTGCAACGCCTTGGAGCTTTGAATTACAATAAATAAATGAAGGTACAAAAGATTGAGCATGATAAATCTGAGAAGAAAATGCAGTCACAACGATGAACTAATTACAAACCTGTTTATAAAGTATTTCCCTTTCTAAATCAGCTAGGGTTCATCAAATGCTAATGAAAAATACACCATAAAATACGTAAAACCCGAAAAAACAATCGTATATAAATATCGAAGTAACCTTAACTACATCACACAAACCTACTTGGTTAAAACAGAACTGAGGTGCCTAGATTAATGTATTGAATCTATGTTCTTACTGAGCTCTTCCAGCTTCTTCATCCTCAACTTTTCACTTTCACTCACCAGCTGTTCAATCAGTTAAAACATATAGCAACAAGGTGAGATCATTCGTCAGTCACCGGAAACACGAAGATTTACTCGATTCAGTTTGTTTTTGACATTACAATCTAGAAACTAACCTCCATTAATTTCGTGATCAGCTGTACTTTTTCCTTGTTCTTGTCGTTAAACGCCTCGAGGGCTTCCTTGTATTCCCTTTCCTGTAACATATTTCAATACCAAAGCTCTCAAATATTTGATACTATATATATACACACATACATATACACAGACAAGATTAATAGAAAAAGTCGAATGGTCTCAAGTGTGGTGAATTTGTACCTTTTTCTGGCAAGTATTCCCTAATGGCTTCAATTCTTTGTTGACTGTATCAATCTTCTTCCTGACCAGAGCAACTTCCTTTCTCATGGGATCTGCCAGTGCTTCAAGCTCCTGATATGAAGAAACAACAGTAGATATGGAGAATTAAGACCAACTGTAACAAAATTTCATGAGGAAAACACATGTAAAGGCTACACCTGAAACACCCTTTTTCTCATGAATTTTGGAGAAATTAACTCTAGAAAACAACCTGGAAGTGCACTTGTTAAACAGTAAAGGTAAGATATTACCTCACGAATCATGGCCAAACGTTTAGTTTCTTCTTCAACACGGCCTAATTGCAGCTGAACTTTCTCTCTAACCTCCATCTTCTTCCTCTCAATCTCTTCTTCTTTAGCTCTGAAAGTGGACAGAGCAGATTTTGAGATCTCCTCATCTTCCTTGGACAAATGACTGCTGAAGCTAAGACTCCCAGAGTTTTGAACCGTTAACTGGTTGTTGTTCTGCTGTTCCGTTTGCATCATCTTGGCCAGTTCCAGTTTCTTCACACAGATTAAAAAGTATCCCAAAAACCCCAGCTTCAACCTTGAATTCCTGTCTTTATTATCTTGTTTCTTTTCTCTGTTTTGCTTTTGTTTTGAAATGATAGCTTCTGTTTCTCTTTTCTCCTGTTATAAACAATGATGGCGTGCTGGTTAACTTAACCCCCTAAAGATAAGGTGAAATTTTTCTAAAGCAAAATCCGGGAAAAATAAAAGAAAGTTGAAGCCGAAATGACCCAACTGCCCACCACTGATAAAAGATGGGAAGATTTCAACTGTTACTGAATTAATGAAAGGGTTTGTCCTTTGAAAATTTCAAACAAAAATGAAATGATCAAACGAAACCCTACATGAATAACGTCTACATATTTATCAATATTTTTCTACGGTAAAAAATAGGATAATGATTAATCGAGTCGAGTTAAAATTTTTTGATTTAATTAAATTTGTAAGTATTATTTTATAATATAAATTATATTTAAAAAAATAGTAAAAATTGAATTTATGAAATTTAAGTTGAATCAAGTCAAATTATTACTTTTATTTAAAAAATAATTATATTCATTTATAATATTATAATACATATTGATTTTAAATTTAATTTAAAAAATTATATATATATTATTTTTTTCATATGATATATATATCAAATATAATTGAGGGACCTGACTAAGATCCAAAAAATTATCAACTAAATAGTAAAACTGTTGATTTATTTGAATTTTATTTTATAACTTAAACTTTATTTTTTTTTAAAATAGTAGAGTTTATAAAATTTTGAATCAAATTGAAATGAATCGAATCAAAAAATTTGATTTTTTTTCAATGGACTCGAATTTTATTTGGCCCTAATAAAATTATCTTATTTATATATGAAAGAATATTTCGTTTATTGATGGTAATAATATTTCATTTTTTATAATTGACACGTATTTTATTCTTTAACGGTTCAATATTCTTTATTTACAAAATTTAATTAAATAATTAAAGTGTTCTTATAAAAATAACTTATTTATGAACCAACAGAAGTTGATTTAAGTAATAAATAAATTAGTATCGTTTAAGTATGTTTTGGATTCGAAACATTGTTTATGTAGAAAATCTTCGTTAGGAGACTTATCCACTAAAATCATGTGTGCGATGTGAGTCAATCTAGATTAGTTAAAGTCTTAAAAATTAAAGGACAATCATAAAATAATTTATTTATTAGATCCACTAATTGAAGTTACTAAGGGTGTCTCGTTTTACATGAATTCAAATTCCGATATAAAAAATATAATATCTTACTATATAATTAAAAATCTTATTTATATTCGAACACATAAATAATCGATTAAAGTTTGTTTAATGTTTCTACCATTCACTTTTACCAGGAAACGTACACTTATTCTTAGGAATTTTGCTACCAATTTTAGGTTTATTCGGTTTGTGTCTATTTATTTACTAGTATCAATAATTAAAATAAATAAATAAAATATTATTATTTTTATTTCCAAAAAATCAATAATAAACAGTATAGACTCATATAGAACTTGCTCGAGGGTGCTAGACTAGTTCAATGGCAGGGTAAGACTTTGAACGACCACACATTTTCTTAAATTCATGCATAAGTTTTGACTTTATTTTATTATATTTTTATAATTAATTTAACTATAAAATAATTACATTTAACGAGATGGATTTGTTCCCTAATCTTTTCGTTAGGACAGTTGAGTGGATTTGAGAGTATAATCATGATATTGATGTGTGTGAGTTTTAGAGATATGTGAAGATCAAACCCTTGATCATTGATTAAAAAAAATTAATATCATCAAAAATAAATCTTGTCCCTTTTTATAGGGTAAAAGTTCGATCGAGTGGAGTTAAATTTTTTTAAGTTATTTAACTTGACGTATTATATTTTACGATTCAAACTTTATTCGATTTATTATTCGAGTCAAATTTATAAAATTTGAGTAGAATTCGAAACG
This sequence comes from Abelmoschus esculentus, assembly GCA_035048815.1. Lineage (NCBI taxonomy): Eukaryota > Viridiplantae > Streptophyta > Magnoliopsida > Malvales > Malvaceae > Abelmoschus > Abelmoschus esculentus. Next base: position 6,340,272 of record JAUCBN010000059.1, read on the forward strand.
AGTTTTTGAGTTTCTATATAAATTTACTTATAATTATTTATCGTGTTATAGTAAGATTTTCTTCCAATTTAAATAACTTTCTCTAATCATATGTTATATGTATGTATGTATATATTTTCATATGCCATATAATTTTTTTTATATTCTTATATCAGTATATATATTAAGAAAAATCAATCCACTAGTTAGTTTTTACAAATTGTGAGTTATTTGATTTTTCATTTTACAACTTAAACTTTATTTAAATTTTTTTTAAGTTGAGTCAATTTTTTATCTCGAATTGAGTAAAAAAGTTCAATTATTTGATGATTTTCATTTACTCATGTGTAAATCAATTTTTTTATTGTTCTTTCGTTTTTTAGGGTTTCGTCTTAACTAATCTAGACTGACCTGTATCGCACACTTAGTTTTAGTGGGTGAATCTTTCAACATAGATTTTCTACGTACACAACATCTCGGACCAGAGATTTGCTTAAATGGAATCTAATTGTTTATCACTTGGATCAACCCTGTTGATTGTAAATCAATCTTTTTAATCTTTTATATAAGAAGAGTTACATTTACATTTTATAAATAAATCCTAATTTTTTTCTGTCAATTAATACAAAACAAGTAAAAAATGCTTGCAAACTCTAACAGTGTATTCTACCATTAGTAGCCTGCTTGCAACAAAGTTATTCATGTATGTTGTAACATGCAACATGGAACATAAAACATGCACCTTGACTGAAACTAGTAGGAGTAAATCACTAGTCATCGTAACGAAATTTAACATGTTTTTTTTTTTATGAATTAAATTTAACATGGAACATGAAAATGTACCTTACCTTCTAGGTCTTTGTTTTCCCAGATTTTTCTGTGTGGCATTTGGATGAATAAATGGACTTTTTTAATTTTTAAAAAAAAAAAAATCAAGTGAGATTCTTCCTCTCCCCTCCTCCACTTCAGAACACTTATGCAGACTCTCAAAATACTTTTTTTTATACGGTATCGTATTATCATGATCAATGATTTATTGTCTAATTAAAAGAAAAAGACCGAAAAGAAAAAGGATAAATTGACAACGAACAATAAAAAATTGTCATCTATATATTATTAGAAGTGAACAAAATTCGACTCGAAAAAACTGAATAATTTGATTCAAGGCGAAAATACTTGACTCGTTTTGACTCGAATCGACTCGAAAAAATTTCAAATAAAGTTTGGTTATAAAATAGAAATTCGAATAACTCAAATTTTTTAATAATTACAGAATTTTTAATAATTACAGGATTTATTTTTAAGTTTGAGATGAGTCTCTCAATTTTTTTATCATATATATCATTGATATATAAAATATAAAGAAATATTGCTACATATGAAAAAATATCAAGAAATATATATATATATATTATATGATTAGAGAAAGTCATTTAAATTAGAATTAAATCGTACTATAATATGATAAATAATAACAATTAAATATTTATAGAAACTCAAAAACTCGACTCGATTCGATTCGACTTAAATTTCTTAAACTCGACTCGAATTGAAATTTTTTTAAATAAAGTTTAATTACAAAATATGAATCGTCAATTTGAATAACTCAAAATTTTTTTAATTCTACTTGACTTGACTTGATCGAATAGTCACCCTATATATTATTGCATCAACAAAATTATATCTGAAAATATTTTATTTTAAAAAATAACATATTTGTAACAACCCAGTTTTTCCTGGTCAACATCTAGCGTTGACTCGGGCCTTGGATCGTCAAGTCGAGTCTCGTGTGGAGCTCGCGAGATCATTTTGGATCGTGTTGGGCCTTAGTTTTGCTTTTTGGGCCTTTCGGGTTGTTGTGGGCTTTTAGATGGATGAGAGAGTTTTTGTAAAGGGCAAAAGGGTAATTGTTGGTTAAGGGCTCTTTAATTTTTCTACACCTTGGAAAAAGAAAAGGGTCATCCTTGTCTCCTTCCTTCCTCATCACCATCTTCATCAAAACACCCTCAACCCAAAAGAAAAGATGGAACCTTTGACTTTGTTTTAAAGAATCTCGAATTCTTCATCAAGGAGAAGTTAATCATTAGCTCAAGATCTTCGTATAAAGGTGATCATCTCTTGGTTTGGTGGGAGAGAGGCTTGAAGCTCAAAATCAAAGCTTGAAAGTGAGAAAAGCTAGGAAGAAACTTGAATCCGGGTTTGTTGCTTGAGGTCAGTACATTCTAACTCTTTCACTTCATATGCTTCCTAAATTCGTGCCTTGCTTGATTATTGGTTATGGAATGCTTGAAATGGGTGTTTAAGGTAGTTAAAAACCCTAAAATGGTAGATTTCATTTTAGGAATTATCTTGATGTAAAAATGGTAGGAAATCATCTTGCATGATTCATTAAACATATAAAATCAATTTTGGAATCAACTATGTAGATTAGAGAAGGTTTCTTGGTGGATTTCAGGCTTAGACCTGCAAATTCGTACAGGCGTATCGATACACGGGGAAGGTGTATCGATACCCTGTAGGCAAAACTTAGACGAGAAAGCCAGGCGTATCGATACGCCTTGCCCTTGTTTCGATACGGAGTCTTCCAGTGACATCTCCGATTCGATACTAGTATCGAAGCGGATAAACTCCCCTTAGTTGACCTTAGAGTTGGTCAAAGCGTATCAATACCCGTATCGATACATTGTGTTTCGATACCTTCTCTGTATAGATATCGATACAGGGTGTTTCGGTACCCCACATAGGAAGTATCGATACCCTTGTGTAATCTTGCCCAAGTTTTAAGGATTAAGTTCGGGGGCCCTGTAATTCATGATAAAGGCTTAAATGGGTCTCTAAAGGTGTAAAACGAATTATAATACTAATGGTTCGAGTTTATTATCCCAACATGCAAAATTATGGTTAATAGTTCAATAAAGGGTAAGTGTCTTATTATTATGCTCCCTAAGGATCCAGTGTGGATCGGAGAATACCTTGAGATGTTTGGGCTAGTGTAACAATCTAAAGAGGACCTTGTAATGACCTAGTGGTTTGGATATCTAATCTTAATTATGAGAGATGATTTGGAATATTAGAAGTAGGCCTTGGATTCTTTGTAAATGGTTTGACTTGTGTTGTTATATGGTATATTCGTATGTGTGGGTGCTCGAGAAGCATGTTTTACGTATGTTTTGGTAAAAGGGAATCCAGATATCCTAGAGTCAGTGCATGAACACTTAGTTAAGGGGACATGTACTTTGGGCTGTGTGAGCGAGTATGTCCGACGTGTCCACGGGTAATGTTATCTAGATACGGTTCGAACCTATTCGTGGCTTTGTTGATTCGGATAAGGTAAATACCTTGATGGGCTGTGTGAGCATCAAGCAACTCGACGGGCTATGTGAACTCGAGTAACCTAATGGGTTGTGTGACCTCAGGATTAGACTACTTGTGGCTATGTTGATCCAAGTATGTCCCGGACATATCTGTGGCTATGTTGATCCAGATATGGTCCAACCCGACAGCTATGTGAGCACGGGAAAACCCGACGGCTATGTGAGCACGGGTATAGTAGGGCTACGCTTGGTCAGTAATTATGGATGTTGCATGCATGTGTGTATGTTATTATATCTGTGGTCTCCGAACTTAATACCCTAAAGCTGTGTGAGTAGGGCAATTTAAATGTAATCGATGGGCTATGTGATCTCGATATAACTTGATAGAGTTGTGTGATCTCAATGTAACTCGATGGGCTGTGTGAGACCGAGTAGATAATCCTGATATGGCATGTGATTCTTTCTATATATGTTGATATCTTGAGATATTAATTTGAGAACTCTAGCTAAGGTAGAATAGGTGGTGAACCTTTAGAAGCTTTTCTGTGCACTCTTGACTTTACTATCTTGCTTGGTCGTTTTATGATGTTTATGAACTGTTAGAGTTGAGATGTATCACTGAGCTTGTTAGCTCAGCGTGCGGAATTGTGGTTTTTCCGTGCATAGGTGACAAGTAGCTTTGGAGGGGTACATCGAGGAAGGACTTCCCAGTATTGGAGCCGTTTTAAGAGTACAGTACTTGATCTTTAATAGGACTTAATGTATTCATAGGACCTTACCACATATCGAGTCTATATCTTTACTTTGGATTTTATTTTGAGTCGAATAATGTATTTTGAAAGGAGCTCATGTTTTGTAAACTCTTTATTATAATTTATTTTGGATTTACCTAAATTTATGAAACGTGATATTTTAAATATTTGAACACGTGCTTTTAAAAGAATTTTTGATGAATCAGGTTTTGAGTGACCCGAATGTGGCACTTCGGATTCGGATCGGGATCGGTGTGTTACAATATTCATTTAAATTTGTGTTATTATTGTATCATAGATCTAAAATTATAAATTAACAAAAAAGAGTGCAACAAATAAAATAGAAGCTTAAGAGCTGAGGCAAGAACAATTTTGAGATTCAACAGTGCATTGGTGGAAGCAAAGTTTAGCTTTTGACAAATATGACCGACTTTCCACTCTGGCCTTCAAAGCAACCAACCCCTATTTCTAAACTTTTTTTTTTTTTATAATTTTCGACTTTTTCTCAAATCTATATTCAAATAAATATATTATTAAAATTTTGTATATTTTATGTACTAATTAGGCGTGGCATGATTTAGTCAAGGTTTTACTTCTAAAATAGTCTAAAATGGAGTAATCAATCCTTAATGCCTCATTGGAATTCTACCTTTGATTTCCCTTGTATGGAATGTGGGGACCATTTTATGAGTTGACAAAGTCAAACTTAAGTAAATAATACGATAAATAACGATTAAAATCGAATTTACCAAGTGATTTTAATAGAAAAATATAATTTATCGAGAGATTCTAATGAAAAGAAAAATATTATTATTTTTAATTGATACGAATTTAAATAATTTATTTTTACTATATATGTGTATCAAAAGCGTTCATATTTAAATATTAGACATTTTGTATCTTAAATTTTAGGTATGTAAAACTCGGCTTATAAAAATAAATACTTGTAACTTGGATACCTATAAAATTTAGATATCCACAAAATAAGGTATTGGAAATTCTATTTTTTTTAATTTAAAAATTAAAAAATTATATAAAATTTTAAATTTCATAATATATATTTTAAATAAAAAAATTAATGCTTCGAAGTTGCATGTTTCTACTATGTGGTTTAGAAAAATAATACTATGTAGTGTGTACTGTGTAGTTACAATAGCTCATCCTATGGATTCACAATTTATGTTCTATTTTCTCACATCGATTTAAAATATATTCATATAATCGGGGCGGAGCTGTGCATATGTTGGGAGGAGTTGTTACCCTCCCAAACTTTTTGGTACAATTATATTTTGTCTTTTTTAGTTTAAATATTAATTAAATAAGGGTTTTTGCCCCTTTCAATTTTCTAATTTAAAGGTCTAATCAATTCTTGCCCCTCCCAACATTAAATCCTAGCTTCGTCACTGCATACAACTTCAAATTTTCCACTCGTGTTTAATAACAAAAATATTGTATAGTTTATCTTATAAATTATGATTGTTCTCTTTTAATCGTATATTGATAATTTAATATAAATATTTTTAAAAATTTAAATTTTAAAAATACGAAATAAAAGCATAAAAAAATTAAAGATTAGAATAAAAATAGTAACAACTTAAATTTTTAATATTTTTTAATATTAATAAATAGAAACGAGCATATTAAAAAATAATTTTAATATATTATTAGTATTGGCAGGTATCCATTTATACCTAATGCCAATGCCAGCATTAACAAAATACAACTCAAAGGGGTAATTGGAACACCAAGGATTTGCTGTCAGACTCATCCTTCATAGATCAAATTTTGTATTTTTTCCCTGTTAACAACTTTTTATTAAAATAAGAAAAAAAAAGGTTATTTATTTATTTTTGTTAAAATGAAAGCTTTATAGCTAAAACTCTGACACGAGATGGATAGAAGAGCTAATAAAGCTTTATAGCTTTATTAACATAGACGGATGTATCCTTTAAAAGTTTAATTTTTTATTTTCCTTAATCATTTAATTTTATATTTTTAATTTTTATTAAATATAGATATAAATATTTTGATTTATATTTATATAAAATCAGATAAAAAATATTTTTAAACTACTCGATCAATTAAAGCAATTATATGTATAAATTTTTAATGGTCTGGAGTGTACCTAAAAAATAGATCTTTAATAATAAATATTTAAAGAAAATCATGTCTTTAATAACTAGGGGTGATAAAAATACTCGTTCCCGACCTGGCCCAGTGCACCCCCAACTGACCCGATCGACTTTTTCTCTTTAAATTTCGGGGATCAGGACAAGACAGGGCTCAAAAATCATTAAGTCGGGTTGGGTTGGGTTTAGGTATTTGTTTGAAATTTTCCGCCTCAATATATTTTTATTTATTTTTATATATTTTATTATATTTAGAAAAAAATATCATTGTACATAAACATTTTTATGAGTTTTAAGTAATTTTTATACTTTTAAAGTTCGTTATTATGATAAAAAATTATTGGATGTTGTTCAAATTTTAATATATTCGATTATGTTAGTCAATGATTCAAGTTTTAATATATTCGATTATGTCATTCGATGATTCAAGTTTTTTTAAATATATAATTTAACATGTGAGTAATTTAAATTGTTTTTTATTTTATTTCTTACATAGATTTAAAGTTACTTAAAAAAACATAATTTATGATTGTGATGAAGGATTGATCGAATCTAACTTTTACCGTTGACTAAGATTAATTTTTTTAAAAATTTTTGGGTCAGGTTTAAAAAATAATATATCAGGATGAGATAAATAAATTAATATTTTAATCCATATCAGATCAAGATCAGATTTATAGGTTACTAAATCGGGTCTGAGTTGGGACGACCAAAAACCATCTCCGCCCCATCCCATTGCCATCCCTACTAATAACAAGTGCTAAAAAAGAAATAAAATTTCAAGAGCATATCCCTAAAAATATATATTGAAAAAAATAGCCTATAATAACAAATAATATAAAATAATAGATTTTTAATAAAAAATATTAACATAAAATTAAATTTTAAGAGTATATCATACTAATAAATATTAAGAAAATTGAATATTTAATAATAAGTATTAAGAAATTTGAAATCTTAATGAAAAAAATTAAAAAAATAAATCTATAATAACAAATATTAAAAAAAATAATTTTAAAAAGTATGTTCTTAATAACAAATTAGAAACAAGTGTAAAAAAAAATATTCTCTTAATAATAAGTATTAAGAAAGATTTGACCCATAACAACAAATATTAAAAAAATTATAATTCTAATAATAAATATTAAATATTGAGGCTTAATAATAAATATTAAGAAATTAAATTTATAATAAAATAATCCTTTTAAAAATTAAACCCTAATATTAAATAAAAAATAAAAAATTCAATAATAAATATTAAAAATTAAATTTTAAAAATAAATATCTAACAAGAAATATTTAAAAGAATAGACCTCAATATTAAATAACTTAAGAACTAGGCTAACGCTCCCTTTACCCATAACCCATGACCGACCCTAAATTAACGTATTTCACACTTTAAATATTTTTAAATAGTAAAATTTTACGACGGGCATCGAACACTGCTAAATATCATTAATATTGAATATTATTGAACATTATTAAATTAATTAATAAAAATTTAAAATTATAAGGACTTAGTATGTAATTAATAAAAGAGTGATAAACTCAATATATAATTAATAATTGTATGATTAGTGCTTTAGAATTTTATTATTTATAAATTAATTTAATAATATTCAACAGTATTCAACATTGATGATGTTCAACGGTGTTCGACACCCATTATAGACTGATCCTTTTAAATATTATACATTCAATATTTTATAAAAAATTGTACCTAACAAAAAATCTTACATTTGTTTATGCTTTGGCCTGTCAATGTCTTACAATACTCTTAGTCATAAGAATCTTGTCAAGTGGGGTTACAGACAATTATGACCATGTCTAACTAGATCTTTTGATACCCCAAACCAGCTTATTCTGGTTGTCTTTCCTTGTAGTGGTAATTTTTTTTTAGTTCAGATAATTAATAAAATTAGTTTTGTTTATACTTTAATATCTTGTTTTTCCCAAAGAAACAATAAGTAAGAAAAAAAATATACGAATATCTTTTATGTTATTTAGTGTATTTCTTTTTATCTTTTTATAATGTATTTTTTATTTTTATAAATTTAGAATGAGGATTGTGGTTGTATGTTTTTTAAAAGTATTATTTTTAAAATTTAGATATGAGTTTTTTTTATGAGTATAATATATCTTATCATCGTACTTAACATCTGTTGATTGTCTTTTTTAATATATTGATTTGATTATATGATAATATATCTTCATACTTTTTATTGGGTTTTGTTATATAAAAAGAGAAAATTATTAAATATATATATTTAATTTTGATATGAAAGAAATAAAATTTTAAGGTTGCACTAATACAGGTTTAAAAATTTAAAATATTTTTATTTAATATTTTGATTGTTGGTTTGTCAGCTTCTTGAAATATATTTTAAAAAGATTAAATATACATATATGTGCAATTAGAGTCATATCGATATAATATTTTTATCAAATGCTCCAAAGATTTCAATGAAAAAATGAGTACTCATATAGTACAACTTGTATTCATACCCTTTTAATTCATCACTCTATAATGATAGGATTGCCCGCGTATTATTCCCTTTTGATGCAACAACTTTTTTTTTTAAATAAGTATCGGTATGATTTTTCGTGTATTGTTACTTTATTTTATCAGACAATATATATTGTAAGAAAACGTGTAACCCAATAACTTTATTGAATATTTCAACCACCCAAATAACTAAAAATTAAGAGGATATAAAACCGTAGCATGCATACTTAAACCGTTGCTTGTTGTCGAACCTTGTCACACAATGGTAGAATTTAGCATTTCGGTCCCATCCACCAACTCCGAGATTGTTGGAACCCTAAGCTCTCCTCCAAAACAAGCACCGTATTTAACTCAGCTTTGAATTCTATTTCTAGGTCATGAAGATGGCCATTGCTTGAAAATTTCGTGGCCTTTTCAATCCCTCGTATACGCGCCAAAAGCCTTGCCTTGCGTTTCCCTAATCCCTATATACCTAAAACTTTCTTTGCTCCCTTTGGTAGTAACAGTACAAAATCTATCCATATTAATCTTAATAGACTCATCCGGATCCACAAATCCCAGATCACTTTGCCACACTGCTAAGTATTTGAAAAGAGCACGTTGTCGTGGGGTGACAGTAGCCGTACCAACTAATAACACCAGGTGATGATCATACCCCAACTGGGCAAGATGCAGAACACTTGACTCAGGAAAAATGTCGCACCAAGTCCACCTTACCCACTTGCTCTTTATTTGAGCTAACTACTCCATCCACCTTACCCACTTTCAAACCAAACCCAAATCCTTTCTTTAATGATTTCTTTTCCCATGCCATAGCCTTCTAATTCCCTACAACAGCAACCAAAAGTAGTTTCTCTCACACTGCTCACCATGGTTTTTGCATTTCAATAAGACTAAATACCCAGAATTAGCCCCATTAGATTTTAAGACTTCGCCAGAAATTGCACCACGAGAGGGATGACCCTCAGAGACTTTACGTTCCCCTTCTTATCCACAAGCATTCTGAAGTGATGTCTTGTTGGTCACCTGCATCATAGGACCAAAATTTTCTTCCGATTCAATGACCTTAGGAGTCCATGTTCAATACGTTGTTTAAAACCATCAATGATAAGACTAGAGGCAAGCGATTTATTCGGATCAACCACAATAGCAAGCCTAGCTAAACAATCTCCCTGACCTTTAGAGGTGTTATAATCGATAAGAACAATCTTCCCCCAACCCAGACAGTATACCAAGACAGTATACCATAACTGTCATATCGTATTTTTTCTGAATATTAATACATATAATAAGGTCGTAATAAATAGTTGACAATAATAATTAGTGTAGGAAACAAATCTCATGTTGACAAGTGTAATCATTGGAATTCGTCCGGGGAGTCGCCACCAATCGTTTTTTAACGGTGTGATTGGAACACCAAAAATTGCGTCTACGAACCAAAACTGGATCCGGGAGTCTGTTACGCGTGGGGAAGGGTGAGCACCCCCACAACGCCCGAAATCGGCACCTGTCGGTTATAAAATATTTTATACGATCGAAAATAAGAATCCGTATCGAATCTGTAATAAAAACGGTTAATAAATATTTAATAATAATAATAATAAAACATTAAAATAGGAAAAGTATAATTTTCCAGGGACTAATCTGCAAAAAACAGAAAACATTAATATTAAATAAAATAATATAAGGGTTAAATTGAATGAAATTAAAAATATAATGCTTAATTTTGTGAAACCAGTGACCAAATTGATGCCCAAAACAAACTGGGAAGTCTCGATGTGAAGCTTCTGGAAGTGCAGGGACCTAGGCTGGAATTTACCCCTAATTCCGGGTAAACACGCGGGTCGGACCGGGTAGCCGGGTTTTGTGTGGGTATCAAGAGCTTGAAACAGCACCGTTTTGGGCCCTAAGAACCGGCACCAAAACGGTGCCGTTTTGGTCCCAATATAAACCTTTTCCATTAAATTTTTTTTTGCTCCTATACATTTTCTTCTTCTCATTGAAAGTCAATACAGAGCTTTAAAGAAAAGCTCTCAGCCTTTGGAGGCTCCCGGCGCCGGACCACCGTGGATCTTCGCCGGCCACCGCACCGGCCGCCGTCGCCGGCGACGGAATCGAACAAGAACACACCTTTCCAATGCTCCTTGACGCGAGGAATGCAAATATGGTCTCGGATTTTCGAGAAAAAGCCCCTATCAACGTAGATCTGAGAGATAAGTACTCGAATCTTATATTTTTTTTACCTTTTTTGTGCTCCTCTTTGCTTCCGATTTCGTTCCTTTTTGCTCTCTTTTTTTTGTTCGAATAATGGGTGTAATGCTTGCGGTTTTGGAATTTTTTTTGCTCTTCGATTTCTTTTTTTTTACTCCGGTATCCAACCGGTTACAAGGCATGCAAGTGGGTTTTTATACCGATCATTTTACATACTATTTTATGCGAAAAATAGGAGTTTTATCCTATTTTCAAATCTAAAAACTAGATCTAATCATACTCCTTTTGTTTTTGCAGGTCGAATGGACGTTGGGCGGTGGGTCTGGTTCTTTACGTGACTGGGGCGGTGGCCGGCCTCCTCATCGAATAAGAGAGCGCGTGACCACCACGCGCTATTCGAATAGCTACGCGCGGTGGCCCCGCGCGGACAGCTGGCGAAGGGGAAACCAAGGGGCGGCAGCCGGTTAGTTTAGGGTAATTGGTTTAGTTAGGGTTTGGTTAGGGGAAATTAGGGTTAATTTGTTTGGGTTTACTGTTTGGGCTATGGGTTATGGGCTTAGTTTGTAGTATTTGGATATGGGTTGTATGTGTAATGGGTAATTATTTGGGTTGTTAAATGGGTTATTACAGCTGCCCCTCTTTGCTCATTGTTGTGTAACAGCAATAGGGCAAAGATAAAGAATAACCCATTTACTCTGGTATGGTTGAGAGGTTCTTCTTTGGTAAGGTAAGGGCTCTTTTGGTGTGGTTGGGGTTCTTTTGGTAAGGTTTCGGTTTTCGGTGACCACCGTCTTTCCTTCTGGAGCTTCAACTTGATCTACTCCACCGCCCTTGTCGACAGAATCTTCAAGATTTGAGGATCTGTTGGAGAAGACGCACAAAACTTGAGCTGATGATACTATCATTTCTGTTGAAGACTTGACCTGGCTGTAACACTGTCGGAGAAGCACGGTCTGGTACGAGCGCCGATGTCTGATCTAGCTTCACAACTGAGGAAACGAGATCTGGCGAGGAGTTCTGATGCTCGATTAAGCTGCAACACTGCCGAAGCACAATCTATCTGGTCCATCTGTAACACTGACGCCGAGATGCGGAACAACATTCGATCTGCTTGCAATCCATCTACAACACTGCCGTGAGATGGGAAGCGGCATTTGATCCACTTTTAACACTGCCGGAGAAGCGAGATTTGACGACGAGTTCTGTCACTCTTAAGCTGCAACACTGACGAAGAAGCATGGTTTGTCTGATCCATCTACAACACTTCCGTGAGATGGGGAGTGTCATTTGATCCACTTACAACACTGCCGGAGAAGCGAGATCTGAGGACGTCGAGTTCTAACACTCAATTTAGCTGCAACACTGACGAAGCATGATCTAACGGAGTTTTAATGCTGCTACACTGACGAAGAAGCATGATCTATCTGACCCATCTATAACACTGCCGCCTAGATGGGAAACACCTTTTGATCCACTTACAACACTGCCGGAGAAGCGAGATCTGAGGACGTTGAGTTCTGACACTCAATTTAATTGCAACACTAACGAAGCATGATCTAACAGGGTTTTAATGCTGCTACACTGACGAAGAAGCACCATTTGAGAATGAGTCTGCATGCCGCTACACTGACAAAGAAGCATGATTCTTACTAATAGTCGTTTACTTTGGGCTAGTTATGCTATTTGAGTACACTCGGTTGGTATCGAACGTGAGATTGAAATTTTTCAAAGGATTTATTTCCTTTGACCATTTTTGAAAATGGATTTTAAAGGACATTTGAATTTTCCTCTTTTATGCATTTTTCCCAAATGCACATGGATCAACGGATTTGGTCTGCCTTTACCGGTAGTCGTTTGCCCCGGGCTAGTCGTACCATTCCCTTGGGTACAATCAGTTGGTACCAATCCTGAGATTGGATTTAATCAAAGGGATTGCTTTCCTTTGACCATTCGTGAAAATGGATTTTGATGGACATTCGAATAGTCCTTCTTAATGCATTTTTCCCAAATGCACAAGGGTCAACGGATTTGACTCGCCTTTACCGGTGGCCGTTTGCCCCGGGCTAGTTGTGTCATTCCCCTAGGTACAATCAGTTGGTACCAATCCTGAGATTGGATTTATTCAAAGGGATCGATTTCCTTTGACCATTTGTGAAAATGGGTTTCAATGGACATTTGAATAGTCCTCATCGATTGGTCTTATTTTTTACCAAACGATTTATCTACTGAGTAGAAAAAGCAACCGTAACAGTTAAGGATCCTTACCTGTACTCCCTGATGAAGGTAGAGATTTGAGGTAAGGTCGCACTCACCTGTTGTAGTGCTTTAACAGTAGGAGAATGTTTTTCTGCTTCGCTACTTGTTACAGAAGTAAAACCTGCAATTCCTTTGCAAGCGATTTCAAAATGTGGAGGTTAGTGTGTATTTTATGATTCTAACCTAACATGCTTGATGCATGCATGCATGCCCCTAGTATGAGATGCAAGATGCATATAACAATGATTTTTCACAAAAATTGCTTGATCAACTGTCTTGATTGGTTGCTGACACTTTGACAGCTGTATCTCTGTCACCAGACGAGATTATCTGATTCCAATCTGTTTGGATGATGTACATTCTGTTTTCATGGTATCTCTTAACAAGGTACACTTTCCTGTGTAAGGTTGCTTCTAGTTCCTGTGCTTTTAGGAGATTTCAGAAGCAATATATGAAAACCAAAAACTTGATACTTTTTATTAATAAAAATTTCATTGACAACAAAAGATAGTTACTGATAACAGTAAAATACAAAAAGACAAAATTTTGATTCCCCAGATATCTGCCTATTCAGCATTTCAGAGCTATCTTGGTGGAGTATCTTCATGTGTCTAAGGGCCTTCAGGCAAAGTACTTCTTGACTGAGTCTAAGTTCACCGGGTTGGGTAGATCTTTACCATCCATTTCTGTCAGGATTAATGCTCCTCCTGAGAAGGCTTTCTTCACTACGTACGGTCCTTCCCAATTCGGCATCCATTTGCCTCGGAAGTCTTTCTATATAGGGAGAATCTTCTTCAGAACTAGATCCACTTCTCAAAAAATTCGTGGACGAACCTTTTTATTAAAGGCTCTCATCATCCGTTTCTGGTACATTTGCCCATGTCGGATAGCCCTTAATCTTTTTTCCTCGATTAAAGCGAGTTGGTCATGTCTGGTTTGAACCCATTCTGCCTCATCTAGTTTTAGCTCAGACAAAACTTTTAAGGAAGGGATTTCGACTTCTATAGGTAAAACTGCCTCCATCCCATAGACTAGGGAAAAAGGTGTTGCCCTAGTAGAAGTTCTAGCTAATGTTCTGTATGCGAACAGGGCAAACGGTAGCTTCTCATGCCAGTCTCGATAAGTTTCTACCATTTTCCCCATAATTCTTTTGATGTTTTTGTTGGCTGCTTCCACTGCTCCATTCATCTGCGAACGGTATGGCGAAGAATTGTGATGTCGTATATTGTATTGCTTGCAGACTTCCGCTGTAGTCTTATTGTTCAAATTCAGTGCATTATCGGATATGATGCTTTATGGCATTCCATATCGGCATATGATTTCCTTCTTGAGGAATCTGCTTACTGCTACTTTGGTGACATTCGCATAAGTAGCTGCCTCCACCCACTTAGTGAAATAGTCGATGACGACAAATATGAATCGATGACCATTGGAAGCCTTTGGTGAAATAGGCCTAATGACGTCCATGCCCCACATGGAAAACGGCCAAGGGGATGTCATCACATGCAGCGGTGATGGAGGAACGTGAATCTTGTCCGCATATATTTGACACTTGTGACATTTTTTAGCGTACTCAACATTGTCACTCTCCATTGTGGGCCAATAGTATCCGAACCTCATGATTTGTCTTGCCATGGTGAACCCGTTAGCATGGGTTCCACAGACACCCTCATGTACTTCTTCAAGGATCATCTTGGCTTCGGTGGCATTTACACATCGTAGCAATATCTGGTCTTTTCTTACCGTCTAGGACGTAGTCAACTGCCAGTCTTCGCAACGTCCTTTTCTCATTTTCTAAAGCTTCTTTTGGATATTCACGATTCTTTATGTATTGTAAGATATCGTGGTACCAAGGACATTCATTGTTTCCGTCCTCTTCAAAATTGTAGCAGTAGGCTGGAGAGTCGTATATACTCATCTGTATCGGCCTCAAATCTGATGGTTGATTCACTTGAATCAATGATGACAATGTAGCCAAAGCATCTGCCATTTGATTTTCTTCTCGTGGCAAATAGTGGAATGTTATTTCATAGAATGATTTGATCAGATCAAGGACCAAATTTCGATACTCCATCAACTTGGGGTCTCGGGTGCCCCATTCTCCTCGAAGCTGATAAATCACGAGCATTGAGTCTCCGTATACCTTCAACTGTTTAATCTTTCGATCGATGGCTGCTCGGATTCCCATGATGCATGCTTCATACTCTGCTACGTTGTTGGTGCAGTCAAAGTCAAGCTTACTAGCGAAGGGGTAACAGTCACCTTCTGGGAATACTAGTATTGCCCCAATTCCCTTACCGGTGGCATTGGAAGCACCGTCAAAATTCAATTTCCAATGGTCGTCACTTGCGACATCTCCTTCAACACACATCAAATCTTCGTTGGGGAAGTCAAAATTGAGAGGTTTGTAGTCCTCTAAAGCCCTGCTGGCTAAAAAGTCGGCTATAACACTTCCTTTTATGGCCTTCTGATTGATATATACAATATCAAATTCCGACAGTAGGATCTGCCATCTAGCCATTCTGCCAGTCAATGCAGTTGACTCCATCAAATATTTGAGAGGGTCGAGCTTTGAGATCAGCCACATTGTATGATAGAACATGTATTGTCGCAGTCTTTTTGTTGTCTAGACTAAAGCGCAACAGGCTTTTTCAACTGGTGAGTACCTCACTTCGCAATCTGTAAATTTCTTGCTGAGGTAGTAGATCGCTTTTTCTTTTCTGCCTGATTCATCGTGTTGGCCTAACACACATCCCATGGATTTCTCGAAGACCGTTAAATATAGAATTAGCGGTCTATTCGGCACTTGTGGCACCAAGACTGGTGGGTTTGTCAAATGATACTTAATCTTGTCGAAAGCTTCCTGACATTCGTCGTCCCATTCGCCAGGATCGTGTTTTTTTAAGAGTCGGAAGATAGGATCACATCTTTCAGTCAGTTATGAGATGAACCGAGCAATGTAATTCAATCTTCCTAGGAAACCTCTCACTTCTTTTTGAGTGTGCGGAGGCGATAGCTCTTGGATGGCTTTGACTTTGTCAGGGTCAACCTCGATGCCCTTTTCGCTGACTATGAAGCCCAGCAGTTTTCCCGATGCAACTTCGAATGTACATTTGGCAGAATTCAACTTCAATTGAAATTTTCTTAATCTTAAGAAGAGTTTTCTCAAGACTCTTATATGCTCATCTTTGGTCCGCGACTTAGCGATCATGTCATCAACGTAGACTTCAATTTCTTTGTGCATCATGTCATGAAATAAGGCCACCATAGCTCGTTGGTATGTTGCCCCAGCATTCTTAAGTCCAAAGGGCATTACCTTATAACAAAAGGTTCCCCATTGCGTCACAAATGTTGTTTTGTGCATATCATCAGGATACATTTTTATTTAATTGTACCCTGAAAATCCGTCCATAAAGGGAAACAGAGAGTATTTTGTTGTGTTATTGACTAGAGTGTCGATGTGAGGTAGCGGGAAATTATCCTTCGGACTGGCTTTGTTCAAGTCTCTATAATCGACACACATGCGGACTTTTCCGTCCTTCTTGGGTACCGGTACTATGTTAGCTACCCATTCTGAGTATTTTATTTCTTGGAGTAAGCCGGCATTATATTGTTTCTTCACCTCTTCTTTTATTTTCAACAATACATCAGGTCTCATTCTTCGTAGTTTTTGCTGAACCGGTTTGCAGTCTTCTCTTATGGGAAGCTTATGTACCACGATGTCTGTGCTTAAACCAGGCATGTCCTGGTAGGACCAAGCAAAGACATCCTTAAACTCCTTGAGCAAATTGATCAAATCTTGTTTAGTTTCGGCTGTAATACACGTGTTGATTTTAACTTCCTTGCTTTCTTCAATATTTCCCAAACTCATAATTTCTACAGACTCCTTATGCGGTTGGATTTGTTTTTCTTCTTGTTCTATCAGTCTCAACAAGTCAGGAGGCAGCTCGTAGTCTTGGTCATCATCAAGTTCTGTAGACTCCCCTAGACACACCTCCTTTTCGAAGATAAGCTTTGAATCAACTTCAGTATCATTTGATAGTTCAATATTTGGGGACCTGAAATAAAATCTTATTTGAACACACTCATTAAGAATTTGAAATTTAGTTGAAATTCAATTGTAAAAATGAAAAACAATGGCCAAAAGCTTTACAGCCAAAAGTTTTATTTTATTATAAACATAGTAGATTTGAGCCCTTTTACAAATAGATTCTTGTTACTCTCGGGCTAGAGTAACAGTAGTGTTTTGAACATTACTCTGAAAACTTCCTAAAAACCATAGGTAACTCTTCTGCGGTCCAATTGTTCAGAGTAGTTCCTGGTGTAGATGGTATGATTCTACCGGGGTACATTCCCGTATTTCCTTCCTCGGCGATAGCATTAATGTCCAATTTTCCCATCAATTTCCTTATCTCGGCTTCTTCTGCTTCTAGATACATAATTCCTCCAAAGACGAAACTCTGGGACAATGGAGGAAATGTCATAGGTTCCCAGCTAACCTCCTTTCCTTGCAAACGAGCTTTTCTCCTTTCTTGTTTTTTCAGAATTTCTTTTCTCATCTGATCCGCAGTTGGCTTGTATCCTAAGCCAAAGCGGTCCTGTTTGTTGATGACGGCGGGTGCTTTAACACGACCTTGTAGGCGTCTTCCGAGCCCTCTACCCACTCGATCTCCTCGCCCCAGGATCAGTTTAACTCTCATTCTCGTGGTTCTGGATAATTTCGGTGTGGGGATTTTATTTCCCTCGGCAACAAAAGTGGCGCTAACAAACTCAAATGATCGAAAAGAACATTCGAGTGCCTTCTCATCGACTTCCAGATAAGGTGCATCACTTGTGATAGAGGCTATAATGTCCTCTTCAGCATTGATTGTAACCAACCTTCCATCAAAGATGAATTTTACTTTCTGATGCAACGACGATGGTACGGCCCCTGCAAAGTGGATCCATGGCCTTCCCAGTAGACAATTATAACTGGGCTTGATGTCCATTATTAGAAAGTCGACGTTATAAGTATTAGGTCCCACTTGTAGTGATATGTCCATTCTTCCCACTACATTTCGCTCTGTCCCGTCGAAGACGCGTACAATGGTGCTACAGGCCTTCATGTGAGTATTGTCTATCGGGAGCCTATTCAGTGTGCTCAATGGCATTACGTTTAAGGCGGACCCATTGTCTATCAACACTCCTAGCAAGGTATACCCTTTGCAGCGAGTAGTGATGTGTAGAGCTTTGGTAGATCCCATGCCCCCTGAAGGGATCTCATCATCATTGAAGTGAATGGAGTTGTTGGCGTTCAGATTGTTCACCAGTCTATCGAGCTTATTCACTGATATGTCATTAGGAACAAAAGTCTCATTGAGCACCTTCAATAGTGCATTTCGGTGAGCCTCTGAACTAAGCAATAAGGTAAGTATCGATATACGAGCAGGTAACCTTCGGAGATGCTCGAAAACGTTATATTCACTGTGCTTTAAAATTTTCAAAAATTCTTTCATTTCGTCCTCCTTCACCGGCTCATTGACTGGCGATTCAGGCTCCTGAAAAACATTTCTTTGTGGCTCCACAATCGGAGCCTTCCCTTTCAGGTCTTTGTTTCCTTTATAGCCATATTGTGTTCCACTTCTTGTATGGAACGTCACATCATTTACCGCCTTTGATGTAGCTTTCAGAGGGTCCTCGTGATGCGTGATTTGACAATCTTACTTCCATGAAACTCTTCTCGTATCATGAAAAGGGAAAGGTTGCGGTGCCTGAACAGACAGTCTGGCTTTCGCAACTTTGCTTACTTCAGACTTTTTGGGTTTTGAAATTACCAAGAACGGAACCTTCTTGGATTTGTTTGGCTCCAAAGCACAAACCTCTGTCGCTCCAGATACTTGCTCTTCAAAGAATTCAATCTCTTTATTGTTGATCAATTCTTGCACTAAAGCTTTGAATTCTGTGCAATCTCCTATCATATGGTCCATCGTATTATGATAAGGACAAGATTGACTGAGGGCTTCTATACCTCCAAATGCTGGTGGTATCATGCCTCTGGCAACTAACATTTTCCATACCCATTTTAGTGAAGATCTCACTTCCTCCACTCTGTATTTGGTCCTCCTGTTGCTTTGATCCACAATCGCGTTCACCCCGGGATTCGCATGATTAGGTAACGGATTGCTTGTCTCGGCGGTTCCTGCAGGGTCGTCGAACCGCACCACTCCTATCTGCATAAGCTTTTCAATAAGCTTCTTGAAACCAATGAAGTCTTCAATCGAATGCCCCACCGCTCCAGCATGATATTCGCATTGAGTATTAGGATTGTACCATTTTAGATATGGCGGTTGTATCGGTTTCATATAAAAGGGTGACACGACATGCGCATTGTATAAGTTTTTGAAAAGTTCACCATAAGATATTGGAATAGGCGTGAATTCTCTTTCCGTTTTCTGATTCTGATTTTGTTTCGGTTTCTGCGTGCTCGATGACGAGGCCTTGGGTTGCTATGTTGATGCCTTGGAATAACGGACGTTGTGTACGCTGGTATCTCCACCTTCATTATTCCTCTTCTTGTAATAGGGTTTCTTTGACGACACCTCGTCTTCAAGCTTTCCACTGCGAATGGCTTGTTCAATCATCTCACCATTCATTATGATGTCCGAGAAATCCTTTGTTGCTCCTCCCAAAATCCTACCAAGGAAAGGCTTTTTCAACGTCCGTACAAAGAGCATTACTGTTTCCTTCTCCGATAGTGGTGGTTGGACTTGTGCGGCTACGTCCCTCCATCGTTGCGCATACTGTCTGAAACTTTCATCATGCCTTTTTTTCCATATTCTGAAGAGTAACCCGGTCAAGGGTTATATCAATCACATGGCTATATTGACGTACAAAGGCCTGGGCCAAGTCTTTCCAGGAGCTAATTCTTGAATGGCGTAACTGGTTATACCATCTTGCCGCAGAGCTTGTTAGGCTGTCTTGAAAGCAATGTATTAACAAAGTATCATTGTTAATGTACCCGGTCATGCGCCTGACGTACATAGTCAGATGAGCCTCAGGGCAGGTAGTCCCGTTGTATTTCTCGAAATTTGGCATTTTGAATTTCGGGGGCAACACGAGATCAGGTACTAAGCTTTGTTCCCTAGCCTCCATTTTAGGGAATTGGTCGACATTTTCCATTGCTTTAAATTTTTCTTCCAACTGTTTGCATCTATCCTCGAGTTCCTTCGGTAACTCGACTCTAGCTTTCTCTATTTCATTGAAATCGGGTACTGTGTAATCGTTGGGATTATGGATTACCAACCCTCCTTGAAGATGAGTTTCAGTTTGACTGGTCTGCCCTTTGGGAATTTCAACTGATCCATGGGCGGGGAGAGGACTTTCCGGTTTATCGGCTACTGTGCCTTGTTCCTTAACGATTCCTTTCATTTTCTCCGGCTCTTTTCTTGCTAACAACTGCGCAATCTTGTCGAGCATTTCATCCTGTGTTTGAGAAATGTGAGTACGCGTATCTTGTTGTGCTTTATCCAACTTGTTTTCCATGTCTCGCTTTATTTCCTCATAAGCTTATTCGATTTTGGCTAGCCTTTCTTCCATTCTTTTGGATCTAAATCGGGTAAAATGTGAGTGTTGGATTTGATCAGGTTCTAGTAT
This sequence comes from Abelmoschus esculentus, assembly GCA_035048815.1. Lineage (NCBI taxonomy): Eukaryota > Viridiplantae > Streptophyta > Magnoliopsida > Malvales > Malvaceae > Abelmoschus > Abelmoschus esculentus. The sequence goes on from JAUCBN010000059.1 coordinate 6,361,051, forward strand.
TACTACATTGATAGTATCCTGGAATATTAGGATCATGATAATAATAAATAAATGTGATAATGCATGAATGCAACTAAAATGATGGAATGTTTATGCAAACCGATACATTATATTAACATTGCAAAACATTTTACAAAAAGGTGTTGATCTTGATACAACTTTGAAAAGGAAGCTCGTTCTAGAACAAGGCTTTCTATATACAAGGCGGGCCGCGCTTTACATATACTACTTGACCTTTATTCCCAAAACCTTGATCTTTTTTAGGAGTGAGGCGAGCTTCCTGCCCTTGTTTGATTCTGCTTCAAATTGCAGGCTAAGAACTTCAGCCTGGACTGCTAACGTTTGTAAATGTTCGACTACTTCCCGAATTTGTACTAAGGCCTTTAACATTGTACGGTCTCTGTTCTGGACCTGTTCTCGCGTTTCGTTAACCCGAGCCTTTCATTGTTGTTCATCCCATTGACGTAACTCTTCCACGTAATTCAATTGGGCTCTGCAAGCCTGCATAGTTGCCTCTATTTCTCTGATTTGTCTTTTTAAATTCTCATTTTCCTCTCGGCTTACTTCCAGTTGAGCTGCCGAACTCTGGTGATAATTTTTTAGATTCTCCTCCAGATCGATGATCCGACCTCTCAAGCCAGCATTTTCAGTTCTAACACGAGCCAATTCTTCTTGATCAAGAGCCTGTTGACTCTGTGCTTCATTAAATTTACTTTCCCAATACCGGGCCTTTCTTTTTTCTTCCCGAATCTCAAGCTTCCAGTCTGCAAAAGAACTCCTGAGGTCTGCATACTTCGTCGACTCTCGAAGCTTTTTATATCCTTCATGTAGGTCACTCAGGTCCTCCCCCGCTCTACTTTTACCCTTTTTTAGTCTCTGTATTTCTTGCGCCTGAGATTGAATACCAAACTCTAGTTGGTTTTTCTCATTTTCCAATCTCGATAACCTCATCTCCATGTTAATGTATTTTCCCTCAATAACCTCATCTCCATGTCGGAAGGATTTACTCGGAGTTGCTCCTCTAACGGTATACTAACTTCTGAGTCTCGAATCGGTACCTCATCGTCGATTCTCCGGTTTCTCCATCGACGGTACTCCGGAGTTACTCTAGATTTCTCGTTAAACGGTTCCACTTTTAAGGGGTACTTCCATGCTTTCGCGATGGCAGCAACGACCCTTTTGTAATCCCTTCCTTTGTATGGGAAGTCACACGTGGCCAGCCCTCTCGTTGCTGGGATAAATTGTCTCGACCTGTACTGGTGGGAGACCATCAATGGCGCGTATCCTGTTGCCCCCCATATGCCAAGTAAGGGGACCCAGTCATAACCTTCGCAGCTGTACGTGATTTCATGAGGAAAGAACCAACTACCCTTCCACACGATATCCCCCTCTCGTAAGTTGCGCAGACTGGCTTTCCACTGATCATATGGGATATTCTCGGGTCTTTAGGTATGCGCCAAATCCCTTATCGGTGAATAATGGTCGAAGCAAGCCCGGTACGAGGACCTTTCCGGCTTCCAAAAGTGACTATGGAACCATACAAGCAAAAGTTAAGCGCAACCAATAAACCTTCCTTCACCACTTCTTCTACAAGCGGTAAGTGATCGGAAAGTCTCGGCGAGGATGGCGGGAACCGGAGTGATACCTTTGTCGAGATATTCAAACAATTTCATAACAACATCATCTATATACCCGAGCGATTTGGGAAAAATGACTAACCCGTAGATGGCCAATGCAAACATTTTAACTTGCTTTTCGCATTTGGCCTCTGTTTGGATCAAATCCCGAATATCTCTCCAAGCGATGCACTTGGTTTCACCCTTCTCCTTGATTCAGGACTTCGCCCATTGCTCATTTTTTCCGGTCAATTTTAGCAATCTTTTCTGGAAAGCAGGCGAATCAGGCGGTTTAAAATACACCTTATCTGACTGGAATCTTGGGCATTGAATTAAGGCAGTATACTCCTCCACAGTTGGTGTGATATCAACATCTCCCATCGTAAAGCAACTATATGAGGGATTCCAGAATTGGGTCAAGGCTCGAAATAATGCCTTATCAATGCTGACATCAAGAAGGTATGGCAGGTCTCCGTAATTGGCGAAGAACAAACTTTTAGTGTCATCATCCCATTGATCCCATATATATTTCAATTCTTGTAACTGATTTTGCGTCGAGGCAATGCGTGTAAAATTACTGAGATCGGTTTTTTCACCTTCCATTATGATGTCTCCCTTCTGATATTGGGTTTCCTCTGACCAATGTCGGATTCGGAGGTTGGCTTCCACCTTGTCTAGAAAACGGTTCTCCATGGCTGAGCCTTTCTAACAGTTGTCTTGTTATCAACACCTTTTTATTTTATAAAAAAATGTCCATAAAAAACAAGAAAACGAAACAGGATAAACAGATATCATTAGTATCAGATCCAATAAATAATGAACGAAATAAATATGATGCATGTTGCATGACATGATGACATGATAAATAAGTAACATAAATAATAAACGAGGAATAAATAGCGGAAATTAAAGGTATGAATAAAGAACCCCACCCCCGCTCCCTCTCTTTCTAAAAAAGAAAACTTATAGGGTGACCCTCTAAATGGGCAGAGGTCCGGCATGATGGCTCTAAAGGTGGGCTTTTAGGGCTCAATATATGTGGTTCGGTTCTAAAATATACCCGAACAAATTTATTACCTTATTAAGGATAATAAATACGATTCAAGGGGATACGTTTCTCTAAGTCTATGCGGAGACGTAGGTCTCACGAAGACAAAGGGAAAAATATCCCGAAAGCAATTCACTATCCTACACGGAGGCGGAACCTCACGAAGGAATGGTTTCATGCTCCCACTTAATCGGACAGAACCCGGGTTGAGAGTTCGTGAAACGAAGGACCTGAAAAGGATTTTAAAAACGTTAGTAAAATATTGTAAATAAATAAATAAAATATGATAAAATTAACCGAATTTATTTTCGATCGTTAAATATAATGTAACCGATGTTGCGGCTCGACTCGCAAAAATAAGTCCCAGCGGAGTCGCCAGCTGTAATCACTGGAATTCGTCCGGAGAGTCGCCACCAATAGTTTTTTAACGGTGCGATTGGAACACTAAAAATTGCGTCTACGAACCAAAACTGGATCTGGGAGTCTGTTACGCGTGGGGAAGGGTGAGCACCCCACAACGCCCGAAATCGGCACCTGTCGGTTACAAAATATTTTATACGATCGAAAATAAGAATCCGTATCGAATCTGTAATAAAAACGGTTAATAAATATTTAATAATAATAAAAAAACATTAAAATAGGAAAAGTATAATTTTGCAGGGACTAATCTGCAAAAAACAGAAAACATTAATATTAAATAAAATAATATAAGGGTTAAATTGAATGAAATTGAAAATATAATGCTTAATTTTGTGAAACCAGTAACCAAATTGATGCCCAAAACAAACTGGGAAGTCTCGGTGTGAAGCTTCTGGAAGTGCAGGGACCTAGGTTGGAATTTACCCCTAATTCTGGGTAAACACGTGGGTCGGACCGGGTAGCCGGCTTTGGTGCAGGTATCAAGAGCTTGAAACGCACCGTTTTGGGCCCTAAGAACCGGCACCAAAACGGTGTCGTTTTGGTCCCAATATAAACCTTTTCCATTAATTTTTTTTTGCTCCTATTCATTTTCTTCTTCTCATTGAAAGCCAATATAGAGCTTTAAAGAAAAGAAAAGCTCTCAGCCTTTGGAGGCTCCCGGCGCCGGACCACCGTGGATCTTCGCCGGACACCGCGCCGGCCGCCGTCGCCGGTGACGGAATCGAACAAGAACACACCTTTCCGATGCTCCTTGACGCGAGGAATGCAAATATGGTGTCGGATTTTCGAGAAAAATCCCCTATCAACGTAGATCTGAGAGATAAGTACTCGAATCTTATATTTCTTTTTACCTTTTTTGTGCTCCTCTTTGCTTCCAATTTCGTTCCTTTTTGCTCTCTTTTTTTTGTTCGAATAATGGGTGTAATGCTTGCGGTTTCGGAATTTTTTTTGTTCTTCGATTTCTTTTTTTTTACTCCGGTATCCAACCGGTTACAAGGCATGCAAGTGGATTTTTATACCCATCATTTTACATACTATTTTATGCGAAAAATAGGAGTTTTATCCTATTTTCAGATCTAAAAACTAGATCTAATCATACTCCTTTTGTTTTTGCAGGTCGAATGGACGTTGGGCGGTGGTTCTGGTTCTTCACGTGGCTGGGGTGGTGGTGGGTCTCCTCATCGAATAAGAGAGAGCGTGACCACCACGCGCTATTCGAATAGCCGCGCGTTGTGGCCACGCCCGGACAGCTGGCGAAGGGGAAACCAAGGGGCGACAGCCGGTTAGTTTAGGGTAATTAGTTTAGTTAGGGTTTGGTTAGGGGAAATTAGGGTTAATTTGTTTGGGTTTACTGTTTGGGCTATGGATTATGGGCTTAGTTTGTAGTATTTGGATATGGGTTGTATGTGTAATGGGTAATTATTTGGGTTTTAAATAGGTTATTACAATAAGAATGTCTATTACATATAATCAATCATTTTAGTGTAGAAAATAAATACCACATTGATGGGAATGTCTATTATATATAATCACTCATTTTATTATAGGAAATAAATCTAATATTGGTAGTAAATCTCACTTTCCCCTCCCCAAATGACAATAAAAGGGATGTCTACTTTAAAAAAAAAAGAATAATAAAAGCCTTGAAACAAATCAAAGGGTATACTTGACTCTATAATGTCAAGTTTTGATAAGTCCATTACTTTATCATTTTTTTATTATATTTATTTAGTTTCTTTATTAATTTAGACATTATAATTTCTAATTTGATATATTTTAGTCACTTAGCACATATAATTGAACTCTTAATTCAAATTACAATTCATTTTAGTCCTTTCTTTTATTGTTTCTTGTTTCAATTATTTAATTTATTTATTTGTATACTTTAATTAAATTGTTTTATTCAAGGTCACGTAGTATCATTGTTCAAGAAGATTTAATTCACCTAATAAAATAAGATTAAAACTTTTAAGACTAATTACTTTAATTAGTTAAATTAATTTGATTAAGAGAGAATTGTAGAAAATAAATGGGTATTAAATAAATACCTTAATATACTAAATTAATTAGTTGCTCATTACAATGAGACGTTAGATAATATCTATTTTCATTTTCTCATTGCAATGACATTTTAGTTAATATCTGTTTTCACTTAGGAAATGATAAATAATTTAAGGTTAGTTTAAAATAAAAATGAATTAGACAATTAATTAATATTATAAATATTATTAATTTTGGGGGGTTTATATGGGTAGTGCCCAAATTTTTAGGTGTTATCACGTACCTTTTTTTAAATTAATGATATTTTAAGGTCTTAATTATCAAATTAATGGAGCCAAATTAAGAACTTAAAATTGACTAGATAATAATTTGTCATGCATTTAAACCTTTTGAGCGTAATATTTCTTTAAAATACGAGTGAAAATTTCCTAATTAATTAAATTAATTTAATTAGGAAAGAATTGTAAAAAATAAATACGTATTAAATAAATACCTTAATATACTAAATTGATTAGTTTCTCATTACAATGAGATGTTTGCTAATATCTATTTTCACTTAAAAATAATAAATAATATAAGGTTAGTTTAAAATAAAAATGAATTAGGTAATTAATTAGTAGAATAATACATTATAAATATTATTAATTTTTAAGGTTTATATGGATAGTGCTCAATTGTTTGGGTGTTACTACATACTCTTTCTAAAATAATGATATTTTAGGGCCTTAACTAACGAATTAATTGAGCCAAACTCGGAAGAATTTAAAATTGACCAAATAATAATTTTTCATGCATTTAATCCTTTTGGGAGGAGTTATATTTCTTCAAAATACGAGTTGAATTTTCCTAAGACAACCGAATATTTTAATCAAGCTCGAATTTATAAGAAATATATTTTCTTACCAAAAGAATATTCTGATTCGAATGAAATTTATCTGACAATTACGAATTAAATTAAAATTATTATTCAAAATGCCACATGTAATTAATAAGGAACCGATTTTGGACGCTCGTAAAGGTTTTCCTTTTGCATAACCGACTCTCAAACCCGACCAAATTGACCTATGGCGACTCCAAATTGTTTTCTAACTAGAAGGATAAAATTGGAATTTTCTGAAATAATTAATTTAGGTTTTAAAATTAAATATTAAATTTTAAAATTAATTAAAATGAGACTCATTTTAATAAAAAAAACTAATTTTCAAGATTAAAAATTAAAAGTGATAAAAATCCGATTTTTCAAAATTCAATTATCAAGCTATTTTTATGTTCGATTTTAAAATAGTCGCGACAATAACATGCTTTTTATAGTGTCAATATGGCAACCCGAGTAGTCGCACCCACCCACCAATCTTGTTTGGATGATTAAACATAGTTGAAAAGCTTCGACTCAATGGTTGAACTCTCAGGTAACATCCATAGATCATTTTTTGTGTTATTCAATAAATTCAAAGGTGATCATTGATATGTGCATAAAAATCTTAATTTTTATATTATGTTCCCACTCAATTATTGCTAGTAATGGAAAAATTTAATGGCGATTAATGATAATTTTGCATATTTTCCATATTCCAATATCCTTTCACTTAATTTATTATTTTATATATTATTTGGTATAAAACAAGTACAATTAATGGTTTTCTTTCTTAGACAGGAATTAACCATACAGATGATACCAGATAATAGAATGGATGATTGAAAATTGAAATACAGATAAACACCCGTCACGGTAGCACATTGACTGTCGCAGCAGCAGAGGAAAGATTACAACTAGTGCTCGATAGATAGAGAATAAAATGTCGATTCTAGTGAACATAAGGCGAGAGGAAACAAAACTGAAGAAATAGAGTTAAGTCGTGGTCAAAGTTGAAAAGTGCTCAACACACTATCACTTTTTACTCCTTTTATGGGCATTCATCACCAAATATACACCCACTCGGACCAATGCATGTGCTTAATGTGATATATTTAGAAGTTATGCTCATATAAATAATATTTACAGAAAAAGACATGTTTTACTGTATTTTCATATCTGTGCAGGAGAACCAGTGCCGCGGCAGCGACAAGGTCGAGGCAAGACCTAATGCCGAGGCAGCAGAAAAAGGACAAGAAGCAAGACTATAGGCGATGGAAAGATAAAAATCCAAGCAACGTGTCTGGACTCAAAGCCCATGGATCGGAGCTAGCTAGCACAAGGAAAAGCCCAAAGGAAGACCACGCGGAAAGCCTCCTTAGCCGAATTAAACTTGGAAATATTTTTATTATTATGTCCTTGACTTGTTCCCTACTCCAAGTTGTATTCTACTTAGGGAAGGTTTGCCCTAGGTCTAGCCTATATAAGGACCTAGCCACCCAATGTACAACATACGAAATACCTAGGGAGAGAGCCGACTTCTACTCTTGTTTCTTTCCTCTCCATTATGTTCTAAACCTTCTTAGGGATTAGGTGAAGGTTGTCGAGTATTTGTGAGAGGAGATTGTACTTTGTCTTTGATTCAATGCAATAAAGTTATCAAGGTTTGCTTATCCTTTGTTATTCCTTGTTTTCAAAATTGAGCTCGGGAGAGGATATTGTGAATCATCCATTTATCTAAGCTCGGGAGAGTTAGATTCACGAAAGGGGTAAGTACGGTGTTTCAATCGCGAAATACTAACTCGGCCTAGGGATAGGTTAAGAGTTTCAGCGGCTAAAAGAAGTGTGAGATTGGTTGGTGAGTATAATTGGTTCACGCCGGGAGGTATCATCAAGGACTAGTCATCAACAGCACTCTAACTTAGAGATAAGCGGAGTCATCCAAGTACACTTTGCCGAACTTTGGTAAAGTCTACCCACGAGCAAGGGATTGCCGCGGCAGACAGTATTGTCGCTGCCAAGGCAGTAAATTGCAGTGCTGCCGAGGCAGTGATATACGATTTCATTGGACAGAGACAAGTCAATCAAATCCACAGTACGACGCAACTAGATCCTAGCCCATCTCTCTCTATTATTTCAACTCTTTATTTTTATTTAGTTATTTTAGTTTAGATAAATCAACTCCAATCACTTGTGTTTTTACTTTTCTACAGAACAAGAAGGTGAAGAAAGCATATTAAGTATACCGGTCCCTGAGGAGACTATAACTCGATAAAATACTTATCACTTATTACTTTCGATGTGTCCACTTGCACTAAACGCGCACTTTTGACACGCGAAAAGTTTTTGGCGCCGTTGTCGGGGACTGACAACTAAATTTTGTTTTCTTTATTTTCTTGTTTATTTTTATTTTTATTTTACTTTTGTTTTTCGTGGTGTATGACCAGGTCCAATCCAACCAACCCCTTGTACGAGTTATATCCAGAGATCGAAAGAACAAGGCAACGGTTGAGGAGACAGATCCAAGGAGCCATGGCAGATCACCCGGCCGGAAAAAACTTACTTGCCGGTAATGGAGTTTTATCGCCGCCACCTGGGCCGTGGCATCTCACTGTTAGAGACTTCCCGGAAGAGGACTTAAATGGATTAAACCCAGGAGTTGTCACACCAGATATTGAAGTAGCCCATTTTGAATTAAAAACTGTTATGTTCAATATGTTAAATACAATTAGACAATTTGGTGGGTCTGCAACTGAAGACGCAAGGCAGCACCTCAAGTCCTTCATGGAAATCTGCAACTCTTTCAAAATCCAAGGAGTCCATGAAGATGTCTTGCGATTAAAGCTATTCCCCTATTCATTGAGGGATAGGGCGAAAGCTTTGTTAAATAGCATTCCAGCAGGATCTATTAGTACCTGGAGTGAACTTTGCCGTGATTTCATTACTCGTTTTAATCCCACTAATTTATATGATAGAATCCGTAATGAAATTACTTCTTTTCGACAGGCAGAAGACGAACCAATGTACGAGGCATGGGAACGCTACAGGGAGCTATTGCACAAGTGTCCTTTGCATGGATTTCCCCTATGGACACAAGTGACAATGTTTTACAATGCCACGAATGCCCCGACAAGAATGATGTTAGATGCCTCGGCAAACGGAACACTCCTGGATAAAGCACCTGAGGAAGCTATTGAAATATTGAATAAACTCGCAAAGAATGACTTTCAGTTTCCTACATCTAGGCGAGGAGGAGTAAGACGCCAAGCCACGGTAAATGAATTAGACTCATCAAGTTCAGTGGCAGCACAATTGGCCTCTCTTACCAAGATGGTGCAAAACCTACAGTTACAACAAAATACCCGTGACGTTAAGGTAATTGATTCATATTGTGACTTATGTGGAGGTAAACACAGTTCCTCTGATTGCATGAATCAAGAAATCGGTATGTATGTTGGGAACTACAACCGCAACAATGTGATGTCCAACACATACAATCCCTCATGGAAGAGGCATCCAAACCTATCATGGAGAAACCCTAACAATGCCTTAAATCCAATCACCCAACCTTCAGGATTTCAGCAACCGATGCAACAAATGCCGCAGCAGCAGGCCCAACAGTCAATGCCGCCGCAGCAGATGCAGCAGCAACCTATAAGTTCACTAGAAAACACGCTTAAGGCCTTTATGATGAAAACCGAGTCTTACATGGCAAAAAACAGTAATTTCATCAAAAGGACAGACGCTTTTATGAATAAAACTTAGATGAGGTTGCAAAATCAAGAAGCGGCTATTAAAACGCTTGAAACTCAGGTTGGGCAGTTTGCTCAATGCATAAACACTAGACCACAAGGAGGCCTACCTAGCAATACTGAAGTTGCTAAGGTAATGAGCCATGAACATTGCAAAGCAATCACTACTAGGAGTGGTCTACAGCTGAAGGAGAAGATCCCAGAAAGCCAAATTCAATCAGCGGATCAAGCAAAAGAAGAGGCTGAGCAAACTGAAGCTGACAACACTACCCCGGCAGAGAGCACTGCAGCTCCTGAGCAGCCTGCCGAGGCAACAACAACTCTAGTGGTGCCAGGTATTAAATTTCAAACTAAAGAAACCCTAGATGAGATGAGACCACCACCACCTTTCCCACAAAGGTTGAAAAAGCAAAAACAGGACCAGCAATTCAAGAAGTTCCTCGACATCTTGAAGCAAGTCCACATCAACATACCGTTCGTTGAAGCTATTGAACAAATGCCTAACTATGCCAAGTTCCTAAAAGACATGGTGTCAAAGAGGAAACAAATAGGTGAGTTTGAGACAGTGGCTGCTACCGAGGGATGCATGGCAATGCTGCATAACCGCATGCCACCAAAGTTAAAGGATCCTGGTTGCTTCATCAAACCTTGTGCGATAGGTCAGAGTTATGAAGGTAAGGCCCTATGCGACCTTGGAGCAAGCATAAATCTAATGCCATCAGTCTTTCAAAAGCTTGGAATTGGAAGGGCGAAACCTACAACCGTTATGCTCCAACTAGCGGATCGATCTTATGTGCAACCTGAAGGCAAAATCGAGGACATACTAGTAAGAGTAGATAAGTTTATTTTTCCTGCTGACTTTCTTGTCCTTGATTGTGAAGCAGATGGCAATGCACCAATCATCCTTGGGAGACCTTTCCTTGCAACTGGACGCACCCTAATTGACGTGGAAAAAGGAGAACTAACAATGAGAATCAATGATCAAGAAATCAAATTGAATGTGTGTCAATTAATGAAGAGACATGACGAACTAGAAGAAGAATGTCAGATGCTGGATGAAACAGATGAAGATCACACAATACTTTGTCTTAGCAACAACTGCCTCGGCAGTGATCTCCATGACATATCCCTGGTATGCCTCGGCAGTGATATGGATGACTGTTATAGTAGTACTTTGAATAGTGCTGAGACAACCGAGAAGGAGGAAGCTAATTGGACAACACATCTTCCAGGTAAGTACTTTGAACCATTAGAGTATAAAGGGAAGAATGAACAATCCATAAATAAAGAACCGTTGGTCACTGAATTAAAACCCTTACCAGAAAAACTAAAATATGCTTATTTGGGAGATAGCCACACGATGCCGGTAATTATTTCTTCTAAGTTGTTGCCAGAACAGGAACAGACCTTGATAGCAATGCTACGGCAGCACAAAAAGGCAATTGGGTGGTCAATTGATGATCTGAAAGGAATAAGTCCAGCAGTATGTATGCATAAAATCCTCTTAGAAGAAGATCATAAGCCCACTGTTGAAGCTCAAAGGAGACTTAATCACGCTACGAAGGAGGTAGTACGTAAGGAAATAATCAAGTGGCTTGATGCAGGAATTATTTATCCTATCTCTGACAGTGCATGGGTAAGCCCGGTACAATGTGTACCTAAGAAAGGTGGTATGACCGTCATAACGAACGAGAACAATGAACTGATATAAACCAGGACTGTGACCGGTTGGAGGGTTTGTATGGATTATCGCAAGTTGAATAAGGCAACAAAGAAGGATCACTTCCCTTTACCCTTCATTGATGAAATGATTGATAGACTTGCTGGTAAACCTTATTACTGTTTTCTTGACGGTTATTCAGGATATAATCAAATTGCCATTGATCCAGAAGACCAGGCAAAAACCACTTTCACTTACCCATATGGAACTTATGCATTTAGAAGGATGCCGTTCGGCCTTTGCAATGCCCCGACAACTTTCCAGAGATGCATGATGGCAATTTTTTCTGACATGATAGAGGAATTCTTAGAGATATTCATGGATGATTTCTCAGTCTTTGGAGACAACTTTGATCACTACCTCGGCAACCTCGAAAAAGTGCTGCAAAGATGTGAGGAATCCAATCTAGTCCTAAACTGGGAAAAATGCCATTTTATGGTAAATGAAGGTATCGTATTGGGCCACAAAATATCATCACAAGGAATAGAAGTGGATAAAGCAAAGATAGATGTGATAAAGAATTTACCTCCACCAATTTTTGTGAAAGGAGTTCGAAGCTTCTTGGGCCATGCAGGCTTCTATAGACGGTTTATTTCTAATTTCTCCAAAATTTCTAAACCTCTTTGCAACTTGCTTGAACAAGATAGGAAATTCGAATTTAATGAGGAATGCACTGAGGCATTCGAGACTCTCAAGGAGAAACTAATCACTGCACCGATAGTAATCCCACCGGATTGGTCGTTGCCATTTGAATTGATGTGTGATGCTAGTGATCATGCTGTCGGGGCAGCACTTGGGCAGAGGAAGAATAATCTGTTTCATGTGATCTACTATGTTAGTAAAACGCTCAATGATGCACAAATCAACTACACCACAACAAAAAAAGAATTACTAGCTGTGGTGTTTGTCTTTGACAAGTTTCGATCATATCTCATCGGAACAAAGGTCACTGTTCACATTGATCATTCGGCAATTAAATACCTCTTCTCAAAGAAGCATGCCAAGCCTAGACTGATTAGATGGATCCTTCTTTTACAAGAATTTGATGTTGAAATCAAAGACCGCAAAGGTACAGAAAACCAAGTGGCCAATCACCTTTATAGATTGGAGAATAAGGACAGTACCCACTCACTTGAAGAAATGCAAGATAAATTTCCAGATGAACAAATATTACAAATTGTTACAACTGCAAGGGATACTGCCGAGACAGAGGCCGCAGCAGTATACGACCGCGCTGCCGCAGCATTGTCTGAATACATCTCCGCAACATTAACAAAAGACCTTGCTGTAATAACATCCACCCCCTGGTATGCTGATCTTGTTAATTATCTAGTTAGTGGTATTATCCCTTATAACCTTTACCATAACGAAAAGAAGAGGTTTCAGCATAATGCAAAGCATTATTTCTGGGACGACCCTCTTCTGTTTAAGCATTGTGCAGATCAGGTTATAAGAAGATGTGTGCCAGAGGAAGAACAGAAAGCAGTACTCCAGCACTGTCATGACTCACATTGCGGTGGGCATTTTGGAGGAAATAGAACAGCAGCAAAGGTACTGCAATCTGGCCTCTATTGGCCCACACTCTACAAAGACGCCCACGACTATTACAAGAACTGTGACCGCTGCCAACGCACGGGCAATATTTCAAGACGACATGAGATGCCATTACAACCCATACTGGAAGTGGAGCTGTTCGATGTATGGGGCATAGATTTCATGGGGCCCTTTCCATCATCCCAAGGAAACCTTTATATCTTAGTGGCAGTGAATTACGTATCAAAGTGGGTCGAAGCAATCGCCACACCTCACAATGATTCCAAGACAGTTCAAAGATTTCTCAAGAAAAACATTTTTACAAGATTTGGAATCCCTAGAGCAATAATAAGTGATGAAGGTAAGCACTTTGATAACAGACTCATTGCCGCGGCACTAAAGAAACTCGGCATCACCCATAAGCTCGCTACGGCATATCATCCACAGACAAATGGGCAAGCTGAAATATCTAATAAGGAACTAAAACAGATCTTTGAAAAGGTAGTAAATCCATCTAGAAAGGATTGGTCTTATTGTCTCGATGATGCTTTATGGGCCTACAAGACAACATTCAAAACCCCATTAGGAACATCCCCATATAAGCTTGTGTTCGGGAAAGTTGTCATTTGCCTGTAGAAATCGAGCATAAAGCATATTGGGCAGTAAAGAACTTAAATATGGTGATAAGTGCTCAACACACTATCACTTTTTTACTCCTTTTATGGGCATTAATCACCAAATATACACTCACTCGGACCAATGCATGTGCTTAATGTGATATATTTAGAAGTTTTACTCATATAGATAATATTTACAGAAAAAGGCACGTTTTACTGCGTTTTCATATCTGTGCAGGAGAACCAGTGCCGCGGCAGAGACAAGGCCGAGGTAGGACCTGATGCCGAGGCAGCTGCAGAAAGACAGGAAGCAAGACTATAGGCGATGGAAAGACAAAAATCCAAGGAACGTGTCTGGACTTGAAGCCCATGAATCGGAGCTGGCTAGCACAAGGAAAAACCCAAAGGAAGACAACGCGGGAAAGCCCCTTAGCCAAATATAAACTTGAAAATATATTATTATTATGTACTTGACTTGTTCCATACTCCAAGTTGTATTCTACTTAGGAAAGGTTTGCCCTAGGTCTAGCCTATATAAGGACCTAGCCACCCAATGTACAACATACGAAATACCTAGGGAGAGAGCCGACTTCTACTCTTGTTTCTTTCCTCTCCATTATGTTCTAAACCTTCTTAGGGATTAGGTGAAGGTTGTCGAGTATTTGTGAGAGGAGATTGTACTTTGTCTTTCATTCAATGCAATAAAGTTATCAAGGTTTGCTTATCCTTTGTTATTCTTTGTTTTCACAATTGAGCTCGGGAGAGGATATTGTGAATCATCCATTTATCTAAGCTCGGGAGAGTTAGATTCACGAAAGGGGTAAGTACGGTATTTCAATCACGAAATACTAACTCGGCCTAGGGATAGGTTAAGAGTTTCAACGGCTAAAAGAAGTATGAGATTGGTTGGTGAGTATAATTGGTTCACGGCGGGAGGTATCATCAAGGACTAGTCATCAACAGCACTCTGACTTAGGGATAAGCGGAGTCACCCAAGGACACTTTGCCGAACTTTGGTAAAGTCTGCCCACGAGCAAGGGATTGTCGCGGCAGACAGTATTATCGCTGCCAAGGCAGTAAACTGCGGTGCTGCTGAGGCAGTGATATACGATTGCATTGGACAGAGACAAGTAAATCAATTCCACAATACGACGCAACTGGATCCTAGCCCATCTCTCTCTACTATTTCAATTCTTTATCTTTTATTTAGTTATTTTAGTTTAGATAAATCCAATCAACTCATTTGTGTTTTTATCTTTCTACAGAACAAGAAGGTGAAGAAAGCATATTAAGTATACCGGTCCCTGAGGAGACGATAACTCGATAAAATACTTATCACTTATTACTTGTGATGTGTCCACTTTCACTAAACGCACATTTTTGACACGCGACAAGTTTTTGGCGCCGTTGCCGGGGACTGGCAACTAAATTTTGTTTTCTTTATTTTTCTTGTTTATTTTTATTTTTATTTTACTTTTGTTTTTCTTGGTGTATGACCAGGGTCAATCCAACCAACCCCTTGTACGAATTAGATCCAGAGATCGAAAGAACAAGACAAAGGTTGAGGAGACAGATCCAAGGAGCCATTGCAGATTACCTGGTAGGACAAAACTTACCTGCCGGTAATGGATTACTTCCGCCGCCACCTGGGCCGCGGCAGCTCACTGTCAGGGACTTCCTGGAAGAGGACTTGAACGGATTAAACCCAGGAGTCGTTACACCGGAGATTGAAGCAACCGATTTTGAACTCAAACCCGTTATGTTCAATATGTTAAATACAATTGGACAATTTGATGGGTCTGCAACTGAAGACGCAAGGCAGCACCTTAAGTCCTTCATGGAAATCTGCAACTCTTTCAAAATCCAAGGAGTCCATGAAGATGTCTTGCGATTAAAGCTATTCCCCTATTCACTGAGGGATAGGGCGAAAGCGTGGTTAAATAGCATTCCAGCAGGATCTCTTGGTTCCTGGAGTGAACTTTGTCGTGATTTCATTACTTGTTTTAATCCTACTAATTTATATGATAGAATTCGTAATGAAATTACTTCTTTTCGACAGGAAGAAGACGAACCAATGTACGAGGCATGGGAACGCTACAGCGAGCTATTGCACAAGTGTCCTTTGCATGGATTTCCCCTATGGACACAGGTGACAATGCTTTACAATGCCAGGAATTCCCCGACAAGGATGATGTTAGATGCCTCGACAAACGGAACACTCCTGGATAAAGCACCTGAGGAAGCTATTGAAATACTGAACAAACTCGCAAAGAATGACTTCCAGTTTCCTACATCTAGGTGAGGAGGAGTAAGACGCCAAGACACGGTAAATGAATTAGATTCATCAAGTTCAGTGGCAGCACAATTGGCCTTTCTTACCAAGATGGTGCAAAACCTACAGTTACAACACAATACCCGTGAGGTCAAGGTAATTGATTCATACTGTGACTTATGTGGAGGTAACCACAGTTCCTCTGACTGCATGAATCAAGAAACTGGTATGTATGTTGGGAACTACAACCGCAACAATGTGATGTCCAACACATACAACCCCTCATGGAAGAGGCATCCAAACCTATCATGGAGCAACCCAAACAATGCCTTAAACCCAATCACTCAACCTTCGGGATTTCAGCAACCAATGCCGCAGCAGCAAGTCCAGCAGCCGATGCCGCAGCAACAGATGCAGCAGCAATCGGTAAGTTCATTGGAGAACACGTTAAAAGCCTTCATGATGAAAATTGAGTCATATATGGCAGAAAATAGTAATTTCATCAAGAGGACAGATGCCTTCATGAATAGGACTGAGATGAGGTTGCAAAATCAAGAAGCGGCCATTAAAACGCTGGAAACTCAGGTTGGGCAGTTTGCTCAATGCATAAACACTAGACCACAAGGAAGCCTACCTAGCAATACTGAAGTTGCTAAGGTAATAAGCCATGAACAGTGTAAGGCAATCACTACTAGGAGTGGTCTACAGCTGAAGGAGAAGATCCCAGAGAGCCAAATTCAACCAGCAGATCAAGCAAGAGAAGAGGCCGAGCAAACTGAAGCTGACAACACTGCCCCGGCAGAGAGCACTGCAGCTCCTGAGCAGCCTGCCGAGGCAGCACCAATTCCAGTGGTGCCAGGTATAAAACTTCAAACTCAAGAAACCCTGGAGGAGATAAGACCACCACCACCTTTCCCGCAAAGGTTGAAAAAGCAAAAGCAGGACCAGCAATTCAAGAAGTTCCTCGACATCTTGAAGCAAGTTCACATCAACATACCTTTCGTTGAAGCCATTAAACAAATGTCGAACTATGCCAAGTTCCTAAAGGACATGGTGTCAAAGAGAAAACGAATAGGTGAGTTTGAGACAGTGGCTGCTACCGAGGGATGCATGGCAATGCTGCATAACCGCATGCCACCAAAATTAAAAGATCCTGGTTGTTTTACTATACCTTGTACGATAGGAAAGAGTTATGAAGGAAAGGCCCTATGCGACCTTGGAGCAAGCATAAACCTCATGCCTAAATCAGTCTTCCAAAAGCTTGGAATTGGAAGGCCGAAACATACAACAATGATGCTCCAACTCGCAGATAGATCCTATGTGCAACCTGAAGGCAAAATCGAGGACATACTGGTATGAGTTGACAAGTTTATTTTTCCTGCCGACTTCCTTGTCCTTGACTGTGAAGCAGATGACAATGCATCGGTCATCCTTGGGAGACCCATTCTAGCAACTGGACGCACATTAATTGACGTAGAAAAAGGAGAGTTGACTATGCGGGTCAATGACCAACAAGTCAAACTCAACGCATTCCACAACTTAAAGAAGTATGGTGATCCAGAGGAATGCAAGGCCATCCACACCGTACATAATAAGATATCCTGCCTGGGCAGTCTGCTCGGCAGAATGTTTGGCAAGAAAAATAAGCCCAAGGTGGATGGACAGACAGCACAAAGGAGTGGCCCACAACTGATACATAATTTGGGCCTAAGGGAGAAAATAATCTTGGGAGATGCATTTGCATGCTCCCCACCAGTAACATAACCTCTCCCCTTTTCTTTATTATTATATTAGGATTAGTAGTTTATTTTTATATTTTTCTAATTATTTTCGTTTTTAGTATTTTTCTTTTGTGTGTTTTATTTAGGAATAAAAAGCAAGAATAAGAGAAAAATAGGTCACAGCAGGAACTCTGCCGAGGCAATACAACAGTGTTAGGGCCGTAGCAGTCCCAACGGGCAGAACAGTGTAACGGCTAGTCTGCCGAGATTCCTACCGCGGCAGAAAAAGGAAACGGTAGAAAAAGGAAACGATTACAAACGGCTAGTGGCTTCAACGGTCACAAGGCCGAGGCCTATATAAGAAACTCCTTCCTCTTGAACTATTCACTCTTACTTTCTTGTTTTCTTTAGTATTCATAACAATCTCTCTCTCAATTACTCTCTGCCTTCTAATTCTTGTAACATCTCCAGATTCTCTTCAAGAAACACCTCCAAGAACTCATATATCTCAATCTTGATGGCAACATACAAAAGATTCGCCCCAGCCAACGTTGAAGATCGATTCAACCGATCTTTCATCGCTAGGCAACTTTGGGAAGAGCAAGGGTTCCAGCATGCAGACGAGGAGAACTACGGCATTGAACATTACCTCTATGATAGAATTAAGTACCAGAATTGGGAAATTTTCTGTCTACAACCTGCCCAGGCGAACGCCACGATCGTGCAGGAGTTCTACGCTCATGGGCCCAGCAAAGACTCCCTATTTGTTCACTGCCGCGGCAGGCCAGTCCAGCTCAATGACGAGACGATCAATAATTTCTACGGCCTCACCCCAGACATTGATATCCACGCCGAATTCTTGGAAGATATCACTGTCGAGGATTATGAACTCATCAAAGACGACCTTTGTTACGGGAATACCCCATGGGAAACCGGTACCCATCGAGGATCCGTAACAAGACAAAGCTTGAAGCCGGAGGCCAAGATGTGGAACACCTTCGTCAAACGACGCCTCATCCCAACATCACACAATAACATGTTGGATCGCAAGAGATTGGTGCTTATCCAATCCATTATCAACAAGAGGACCATCAACGTTGGAGAAATCATCCTACAGGAAATTCACGAGTGCGGTAAGAAAGATAGAGGACCATTGTATTTCCCTTGCTTGATTACGGGTTTATGTGTTTCTGCAGGTGTACCCATTGAAGAAACGGACGAATACACGCCCCCACGACGAGGATGGACCAGGGACTTCTGCTACAAAGTCATGCAGATCACGCAAGCAGAACCTGTCCAGGCAACGCCGCAACAGTTCACTGCTGATACTGCTGCTGGGGCCCAATACACAGCAGACATGCCTGGTACTGCCCACACCTCTGCCGCAGCAGACCTATACCAAGAAATCTTGTAACGAATGGCAGTAATGGATCTTCGACAACAATGGTACATGGAGTACCAAAGGGACTTCAATGGCACTCTCGCCCAGATGCTGCTGCACGCCTTCCCGGGCCAAGGAGTACAATTCCCAGAGTTCCCAAGCAACATGTTCGTCACCGCCGCACCTTACACCGAGACTACACCAGCCCCGGGAGGACCAAAGTTGTTCTTCCATGCGGACCCTCAGCCCCAATACCAGGCTGTCGGCCAATCTAGGGCGGTAGATTCTGCCGCGGCCTCTTCTGCCAGCAGAAGGCCATCCAAGCGAAGGATCGTTTTCAGCACTCCACCCCGATCGCCAATTATCATGGGCAGTCTATCCGCCGAGATAGATGCCTATGTGCACCGAAGCTCCACTACCGTCGGCCCAAGCACACACCACACCGGAGGAGCAACGGCGGTGGGAGGAGGAACGGACGTGATGATAACCGAAGAGATGGAGGATGTCGAAGAACGAGAGGAGGTAGAAGCCCCGATGCAAAGGACACCACCCACTCGAGTCCAGCCCCCGAGGCAAGCAAAGGCGCAACCATCTCCCTCACCAAGGACAAAGCATTTGGCATCAAGGCCACGGAGGAAAATTGTTACAAGTAGCTCTTCGGAGTCGCTTTAAATTTCTTTGTCCTTAATTCAATATTAATTGCTTTTACTATTTTTACTTGTTGCGTATAATTCCTATTCTGTTTTGCCGTTTATTCCTTCAAATATAAAGCATTGAGGACAATGCTTGGTTTGAGTTTGGGGGTGCAGATTCACTGCCAAGGCAGCAATCTACTGCCGAGGCCTTGCCAAAAAGGGAGTATTCCAATGATATTTTTTTTAAATTTTTATGCTCCCCGCCTTACTTGAATTCACTACCTACACTTTTGCACTGCTTATCATCAGTATTGCCTTAGTTTATTCTTCAAGGCTATAAAAATCTTTCTCCTTACCATGTTTAGGTTCTGTTAAGAGGACTTAAACTTAGGATGCTTAAGGATGAAAACTTAGAAGCCTACTATAGGAAGAACTTTAAACTTCAAACACTTTTGGTACTTGTTGGATTATAGGAATTCTTTTAATGAACTTAGGTGATAAAGACTTGATTTTTGGAAAGTAACTAGAGGTGCCTACCACCGGCTCTAGAAAGTCTCTTCTTCACGCTAGAGGTGCCCGAAATTGGCTCTAGTATGTGTTAAGGAATATTAAAAAGAAAGAAGGATTTTAGTGAAAAGAAAAACACAAGTCTTTGAGGTGACCGAAACCGGCTCAAGATTTGGGGGTTGAAAAAGAAGAGAACACTTAACCAATGTCTATTTGTCTTGAACTTCGAGTTTATCTAAGAAAGCCTTTAATCAACTTGTCCACAAAAACGCACACACTCACAATTCCTATAGTTTGTTTCTAGATAAACCCTTGGGTAACCGAATGGTTAAGGCTTAAGAATAGGCCTAGTTATGGTGGGGAGAATAGATGGACATGTAAGACCAAGAGAGAGTAGAGTTCGGCAAATTGATGGTTTGCATTGCTTGAGGACAAACAATAGTTCGAGTTTGGGGGTGTGATAAGTGCTCAACACACTATCACTTTTTTACTCCTTTTATGGGCATTAATCACCAAATATACACCCACTCGAACCAATGCATGTGCTTAATGTGATATATTTAGAAGTTTTACTCATATAGATAATATTTACCGAAAAAGGCACGTTTTACTGCGTTTTCATATCTGTGCAGGAGAACCAGTGCCGCGGCAGAGACAAGGCCGAGGCAGGACCTGATGCCGAGGCAGCAGCAGAAAGACAGGAAGCAAGACTATAGGCGATGGAAAGACAAAAATCCAAGGAACGTGTCTGGACTTGAAGCCCATGAATCGGAGCTGGCTAGCACAAGGAAAAGCCCAAAGGAAGACCACGCGGGAAAGCCCCTTAGCCGAATATAAACTTAGAAATATATTATTATTATGTACTTGACTTGTTCCATACTCCAAGTTGTATTCTACTTAGGAAAGGTTTGCCCTAGGTCTAGCCTATATAAGGACCTAGCCACCCAATGTACAACATACGAAATACCTAGGGAGAGAGCCGACTTCTACTCTTGTTTCTTTCCTCTCCATTATGTTCTAAACCTTCTTAGGGATTAGGTGAAGGTTGTCGAGTATTTGTGAGAGGAGATTGTACTTTGTCTTTCATCTAATGCAATAAAGTTATCAAGGTTTGCTTATCCATTGTTATTCTTTGTTTTCACAATTGAGCTCGGGAGAGGATATTGTGAATCATCCATTTATCTAAGCTCGGGAGAGTTAGATTCACGAAAGGGGTAAGTACGGTGTTTCAATCGCGAAATACTAACTCAACCTAGGGTTAGGTTAAGAGTTTCAGCGGCTAAAAGAAGTGTGAGATTGGTTGGTGAGTATAATTGGTTCACGCCGGGAGGTATCATCAAGGACTGGTCATCAACAGCACTCTGACTTAGGGATAAGCGGAGTCACCCAAGGACACATTGCCGAACTTTGGTAAAGTCTACCCACGAGCAAGTGATTGCCGCGGCAGACAGTATTATCGCTACCAGGGCAGTAAACTGCAGTGCTGCCGAGGTAGTGATATACGATTGCATTGGACAGAGACAAGTCAATTAATTCCACAATACGACGCAACTGGATCCTAGCCCATCTCTCTCTACTATTTCAATTCTTTATCTTTTATTTAGTTATTTTAGTTTAGATAAATCCAATCAACTCATTTGTGTTTTTATCTTTCTACAGAACAAGAAGGTGAAGAAAGCATATTAAGTATACCGGTCCCTGAGGAGACGATAACTCGATAAAATACTTATCACTTATTACTTGCGATGTGTCCACTTTCACTAAATGCGCACTTTTGACACGCGACATATGGATTGGGAAAAAGCCGGACAAAAAAGACTGCTAGATCTCAATGAGATAGAAGAATTCCGGACAGCAGCCTATGAGAATGCCAAGATCTACAAAGAGAAAGCAAAGAGATGGCATGACCAAAAGTTACTGCCGAGGCAGTTCCTGCCTGGGTAAAACGTTCTCCTTTTTAACTCCAGGCTTAGATTGTTCCCAGAAAAACTCAAATCCAGATGGTCAGGTCCATTCGAAGTCGTTCGAGTTTTCCCACATGGAGCCGTATCACCAAAAGATGGCCATGAATTCAAAGTGAATGGCCAATGCTTGAACCACTATTCTGGGCCACACGATATAAAAACGATGGAAACCATCACCTTAGAAGATGCCTTTGCACGCCCCACCATAATGAATTAATGCTGCAACCTTCTATCCTTTCTTTTCCGCAATTTATAGGAATAATTTCTTTTAACTTTTATTTTAGGATATTTAATATCTACTTGTTGATTTTCTTTTATTTTTAGGACAAAGACAAGGTAGAGGCCCCAATGCAACGGACACCGCCCACACGAGTCCAACCGCCCTGGCAAGCAAAGGCACAACCATCGCCTTCACCAAGGACAAAGCATTCGGCATCAAGGCCGAGGAGAAAAATTGTTACAAGCAGCTCATCGGAGTCGCTTTAAAATTCTTTGTCCTTAATTCAATATTAATTGCTTTTACTTTTATTATTTGCTGCTTCTTATATTCATATTTTGTTTTGCCGCTTACTTCTTAAAATATAAAGCATTGAGGACAATGCTTGGTTTGAGTTTGGGGGTGCAGATTCACTGCCCAAGCAGCAATCTACTATCGCGGCCTTGCCAAAAAGGGAGTTTTCCAGTGATTTTTTTAAAATTTTTATGCTCCCCGCCTTACTTGAATTAACTGCTTACACTTTTGCACTGCTTATCATCAGTATTGCCTTAGTTTATTCTTTATGGCTATAGAAATCTTTCTCCTTACCATGTTTAGGTTCTGTTAAGAGGGCTTAACCTTAGGATGCTTAAGGATGAAAACTTAGAAGCTTACTATAGGAAGAACTTTAAACACTTTTGGGACTTGTTGGATTATAGGAATTCTTTTAATGAACTTAGGCGATAAAGACTTAGATTTTTGGAAAGTAACTAGAGGTGCCTACCACCGGCTCTAGAAAGTCTCTTCTTCATGCTAGAGGTGCCCGAAATTGGCTCTAGAATGTCTTAAGGAGTATTAAAAAGAAAGAAAGAATTTAGTGAAAAGAAAAACACAAGTCTTTGAGGTGCCCAAAATTGGCTCAAGATTTGGTGTTTGAAAAGAAGAGAAACACTTATCCAAATTCTATTTGTCTTGAACTTAGAGTTTGTCTAAGAAAGCCTTTAATCAACTTGTCCATAAAAACGCATACACTCACAATTCTTATAGTTTGTTTCTAGGAAAACCCTTGGGCAACCGAATGGTTAAAGCTTAAGAATAGGCCTAGTTATGGTGGGGAGAATAGATGGACATGTAAGACCAAGAGAGGTTAGAGTTCGGAAAATTGATGGTTTGCATTGCTTGAGGACAAGCAATAGTTCGAGTTTGGGGGTGTGATAAATGCTCAACACACTATCACTTTTTACTCCTTTTATGGGCATTCATCACCAAATATACACCCACTCGGACTAATGCATGTGCTTAATATGATATATTTAGAAGTTATACTCATATAAATAATATTTACAGAAAAAGGCACGTTTTACTGCATTTTCATATCTGTGCAGGAGAACCAGTGCCGCGACAGAGACAAGGCCGAGGCGAGACCTAATGCCGAGGCAGAAGCAAAAGGACAGGAAGCAAGACTGTAGGCGATGGAAAGATAAAAATCCAAGGAACGTGTCTGGACTCAAAGCCCATGGATCGGAGCTAGCTAACACAAGGAAAAAACCAAAGGAAGACCACGCGGGAAAGCCTCCTTAGCCGAATTAAACTTGGAAATATTTTTATTATTATGTACTTGACTTGTTCCCTACTCCAAGTTGTATTCTACTTAGGAAAGGTTTGCCCTAGGTCTAGCCTATATAAAGACCTAGCCACCCAATGTATGAAACACGGAATACCTAGGGAGAGAGCCGATTTCTATTCTTGTTTTCTTCTACTCCATTATGATCTAAACCTTTTTAGGGATTAGGTGAAGGTTGTCGAGTATTTGTGAGAGGAGATTGTACTTTGTCTTTGATTCAATGCAATAAAGTTATCAAGGTTTGCTTATCCTTTGTTATTCCTTGTTTTCACAATTGAGCTCGGGAGAGGATATTGTGAATCATCCATTTATCTAAGCTCGGGAGAGTTAGATTCACGAAAGGGGTAAGTACGGTGTTTCAATCGCGAAATACTAACTCGGCCTAGGGATAGGTTAAGAGTTTCAGCGGCTAAAAGAAGTGTGAGATTGGTTGGTGAGTATAATTGGTTCACGCCAGGAGGTATCATCAAGGACTAGTCATCAACAGCACTCTGACTTAGGGATAAGCGGAGTCATCCAAGGACACTTTACCGAACTTTGGTAAAGTCTACCCACGAGCAAGAGATTGTCGCGGCAGATAGTATTGTCGCTGCCAAGGCAGTAAACTACAGTGCTACCGAGACAGTGATATACGATTGCATTGGACAGAGACAAGTCAATCAATTCCACAATACGACGCAACTGGATCCTAGCCCATCTCTCTCTATTATTTCATCTCTTTATTTTTATTTAGTTATTTTAGTTTAGATAAATCAACTCCAATCACTTTTGTTTTTACTTTTCTATAGAACAAGAAGGTGAAGAAAGCATATTAAGTATATCGGTCCCTGAGGAGACGATAACTCGATAAAATACTTATCACTTATTACTTTCGATGTGTCCACTTGCACTAAACGCGCACTTTTCACACGCGACAAAAGTCAACGTGGAATTAAAGGAGTTAAAGTAGGAAATAAGATAAAGAGTTGTAATTTATTATGGACATGTATTCTTTTCCTTTTAGAACTCCTACCTTCTTGAAAGACTTTAACCTAGGCTTCACCTATATAAAAAAGCTCTTAGGGTTAGAAAAATAAGTCGATTCTCTTATAAAAAACCCTAGCCGCCGACAAGCTCATTATGTTCTAAATTCCCATCGAGGCATAGGTGATTTATGGAGTAGTTGGGAAAGAAAGTTGTACTTAATTTTATAGTTATTAATGCAATTCTTATTTTCATAGTTTATTCTCTCTTGGCTTTTACTCTTCTTTGCATACAAGCTCGAAAGATAAGTTTGTGAAGAAAAATGTACTTGTCTAATATCGGGAGAGTTAGACTTACGAAACGAGAGAGTACGGTCTTTGCTCATGGGCATCACTAATCCGCAAGGGTTTCAGCGACTAAAAGGAAGCATACAATTGGTTGTTATTCATCTTTGATTCACGTCGGGAGGTATTATCAAGACGTGTATTTCAATAGTTCTCCGAGTTTAGGGTTAAGGAGGAGACAATTATATATGCTCTGTCGAACTTTGAACAATTGAGTTGTTGACAAGGTACAACCCCGCCAAGGCAGCTAAGGCGACCTACTGAGGCAGCTAAGGCGACCTGCCGCGGCGATAGTTTAACCACATGCATTTATAATTGGATAATAAGTGCAACTGGATTCCCTTCTACAAAGCAAACTACATGGCCTTACTTATCTTATTGCTATTCTCATTAATTACTTAATTTGATTTTCTTTTCAATTAAATCAATCCTTAACCAAAATACTTGTGTCTTTACTTTCCACAAGTGCAGAATTATTGTGCAGCGTTGGTAATCCAGTTCATGTGGGTTCGACATCTCAAATACTACAAATTGAAAAAAGGTGGAAGCTTAATACAATACTCTAAAGCCGTCACCAATCATACTTTATACCACGGTTCTGAGGTTTGAATTCAAGTTTGAAGCATGTCTTTGAAATTGGATTTTTGGCAGGTGATTGTTATTATTTTACATTGCTTAAGGATAAGCAATAGTTTGAGTTTGAGGGTGTGATAAGTGTGTAAAAGTATTATTTTTCTTGCCCTTTTTACTCATATTATTGTTAGGCTTAGGCACATTTTAGTTACATTATTAGGCATTCATGCATATTTTTATGATTTTATTTGTCGTCGTGCGTAATTTCATAATTTGGTTAATATTGTTGAAAGAGATATTGTGGATGTGTGTTTTATGTGCAAGTTTGAATTGCCAAAGTAAATAGAGAAATTGTAACACCCCGATCCTGATCTGGATCTGAAGGGTCACATTTGGGTCACCCAAAACTCGACCCATCAAAATTCTTTTAAAAGCATATGTCCAAAATCTCAAAACATCATATTTCATAAATCCACGTAGATCAAAATAAAATAGAATGAGGTGTTTGCAAAATAGGAGTTCCTTTTCAAAATACATTATCCGACATAGAATGAAATCCAAGTAAAGATATAGACTCGATTTGTGATAAGGTCCTATGAACATTAAGTCAAAACTAAAGATCAAGTATTGTACTTTTTTCACGGCTCCAATGTTGGGAAGTCCTCCTCGATGTGCTCCTCCAAAACTACCTATCATCTATGCAACAGAAAAAACACAATTCCTCACACTGAGCTAACAAGCTCAGTGGTACATTTCTACTCTACTACAATTCATGAATATCATAAAACGAGCATGCAAGATAAGATAATCAAGAGTGCACAGAAAGACTTCTAAACTAAGATATATATTCTATTCTACCTTATCTAGAGTTCTCAAGTTAATATTATCAAGACATCAACATATAAAAAGATCACATGCCTTACCAGGCTTATCTACTCGGTCTCACACATCCCATCGAGTTACCCGAGATCGCACAACCCATCGAGTTATAGGTATCTTACCCCCAATCACACAACTTTAGGGTATTAAGGTCATCAACCACGGATAACATAACATACACACATGCATGAAATATCCATAACTATTGGCCTAGTGTAGCCCTACTATACCTTTGCTCACATAACCGTCGAGTTTACCCGTGATCACATAGTCGTTGAGTTGGACCATATCTGGATTATAATAGCCACAGATACATCCGGGACATACTTCGATCAACATAGCCACAAGTAATCCAATCTTGAGGTTACTTAAAAGTGTCGAATTGTCAAATAAATATTTCCTATTTCTCTAGTAAATAAATAAAAAGGTATTATAGAGAAAGTAGGGTCGATCCTCAAGGACTAAGGAATTTAAAACGTTGAATTGTATTGATCCTGATTCAAAGAAAAATATAAAGAAGGATTAAAATTTAAGAATAAAAATAAAGAAATAAAATAACGAGAATCAACAGGAATAGAGATGATAAAAAGCAAAAGTAAATATTTGTAAATAATGGTGGTAGAAATATAGCCTCAAGCTTCGTTTTGTCACGACTTCTAATTAATCATTGAAATAAGTTTTACTTCAGGATCCATGCTGGTCACAGTCTACAAGGCCCAACCCTTGTAACTTGCTTCACTCTTCGGTAAACCAATATTCCTAAGTCTATCTCCGGAATTTGGTCTTTGTTGGACTAACCACGTCTATTGTCGTTATTTCCAATACAACTTTAAGTGATGGAAAAGCCCCTCTCGAGTTACAGTGTCTCACAAAGAATCAAACTCGATCTTGATTTCCCTTAGTGGATCGCCACTAAGTTTGTTCACAAGAAGTTGAATTTGCTACCAGCCAATTCTTCCTCCCAATAGTAGATCCAAACAATCTTCAAGTTAACGTGCACCTTTGAATGAAGACGTCGAGGTCATTAAAGCAAAGGTCAATTTCCAATCCTTGATTTTAGAAAATCAAGAATGTTATCCGAAGGTATGAAGTGTTATACGATTCTCACGATAGGGTTTGAGTTGTCGCTAGCTTTCGACTAAATGAAAGTTTATCTAAGCATGATTGAGATCATGCTTAGTATTTTCCTAAAAGAAAAAGAATAAAAACTCAAAGAAAATAAAAAAAAAAAACTTGAGAGAACTTTTATAACCCAAGGAAAAAGTGAAAATGAAGTACATCTCAAGCTTTACCTCCATGGGGTATTTATACTATTCTAAAACCCTAAAAAATTTAAAATAAAAGATAAATGATTTAAATCTCAAACTTAAATTTTTAAGATAATTCCCCAAGATAATTTCGTTTTTCCTTCTAGAAGATATTGACTGGACTGTCTTTTAGAAGATATTGCTGACTGGACGATCTAAATTTGCCAGGTTGGAAAATGTTGTGCCCCTTGTCTTGCTCATGACTCTAGCCATGATGGTAAAAAATTTAAATTCACTCTTTTCTGTTGGTTCTGGAAAATAAGTTTCTATACTGAAAATAATCAAAATAGAACCAAATTAGTAATATTAAATCGATAATGGGAGATAATTATCAATAAAATATATGTAGATTCGAACACTCATCAAATTCTTCCACACTTATTCAATGCTTTTCCTCAAGCATACTCAAATTCTCATTTTCGTTACTTATCAAAATTCACTCAAAAAGTTTACGTAAAATCTCATGTACATGCATAAATTGAAGAAGTTAGAGAAGATAATCAAAGGCGGCAAAATATTTCAATAAAAAATAATTAACCAAATGAATAAGAGGTAAATATGCAGAGCTTTTGCTATTTTCTTGTGAGACAAAATCAAATCAAGTTTAGATCTTTCATGATAAATGATTAGCGGAGTGTGAGTTTTATTTTCCTCCCTTTTTATATCACTCTTTTTTTTCAAATGCTTATTATATTTTTAAAATATTTTTTTTATTTTTTTAGCACTTCTCAAATTAACTCTAACTCTATAATCTTGATTTGTCATCAAACCTTTGAACTGGAAACGAGATGAAAACCCAAGCACCTCAACCCGACTCTCCAATCCGGTCATATTCAAACGATCTACTACTCACAATTGTCTCAAAAAGTCACACACCTGAAGATAACATCAATCATTAGCAAAACAAGAACAAACTCATATTTAAGCAACACCAACAATTATACCACAAGGTTAAAAACTTTCACCAAAATATCTAATCACACAAGTTAATTATCCATGCATAACAAAATTAATTCACGCTTGTAAACAAGGGATTATGATAAAACTAACAAGTCAATCAAGACAAGCAACAATCATAAGAACTTAAATATACCTTCAAACTAACATGAACAAGTAAGGAGAAATATAATCACTCCCCCTCACTTTAAGCATTTCGTCTCAATATGAAAATTAAAGTACAAGAGAAGGAATAGAGATACTCCCCGTGTCTAAGGTAAGTTTGATTGTCGGTCTATAGTGATGGAGAAAGAATGACAACTTTGGGGGCCATTTTATGCACGATCAAGTCATTCAAATATGGGGAAAACTCTGTGCAAATTTATTTGAAAATAAATTAGAAAAAAATAATAAAAAAACAAAGAATGAAAGAATGGGTTGCCTCCCATTTAGCGCTTTGTTTAATTTCATTAGCTCGATGCCCTAATTCAAACTACAGGTTCTGTGAGAAATTCTTTTTCCAACTCATGTGCTTTGTCAAACTGAGAATTTCTCTATGAGAAATTTTTTGGTCATGGAGTTCCTTTATTTTCAACAAAATATCTTCTTTAATATTCAATTTATCTGATGGCAATTTTAATTCCAACTTTGGTGCCTACAAGATATATGAAAAAAAAATAGTTTGAAAAAGCATCAAACTTAAATTTTTACTTAACTCTTTGCAAATTGATTGTGAGTCCACATCAAAAGAGATATCTATTTTTCTTTCCTTAATAGTTTCTTCATTCAAATTCCTGCATAACTCATCCCAAAATTATGTTTAACATATTCATCCATAGAAAGTTTAAATATATTAACACAACTAACATTAGGCATAAAGTTAGGATATTTCATGGACTTATACACATCAAATTTTACCACTTCGCTGTCAAACTCCATGGTAAGTATTCCGCTTCATACATCAATCTTTGTATGCGTCGTACTCAAGAATGGTCTTCCGAGTAGAATTTCGGAAGAGTTATTGGAACGACCATATTCCATTTCAATGATGTAAAAATCTGTCGGAAAAACTAAATCATTTACCTTTACAAGAACGTTTTCAAGAACTCCTTCAGGATATACTAAAGATCTGTCAACAAGCTGGATCGTCACACCTATTTCCTTCAAAGGCTCAACACTTAATAAATTATAAATTGAAAGATTCATTACATTAATTGAAGCACCTAAATCACACATAGCTCATTTAATACCAACTTTACAAATCTTACAAGGCATAACAAACATACCACTTCGAAGGGCGATGATGCTAACATTTTTTTGCGGGTTTGGCTCAGTTTGCAACGGTAGCTTTCCCTTTGATTCCAAATGACTCACAGCTAATGTAATTAGACTCATTTGTTTTTCGATTTCTTTAAAGTATGCCTCAGTATTTTTTTGGAATTTCTCTTTGGATAACGCCAAACGTTCGACAATTTATTCCAACAAGGGTTTTTGTGGTTGATATTGTTGCGGTCTAGGTTGATAAGTTTGATTCGGTCCATACTTAAGGTTTGGATGATCCATTCATCCCGGATTATAAGCTTTGGTGTTGGGATCATATTGTGTAATGAACCGGATTCAGATCCGAGTGTCGGGTTAACCCGAGAGTTTGGGCTTCGGTTTTGGGCCACAGTTTGTGTAGTTTTGGGCCTTGTTGGGCCTTAAACTTGTTGAGTTAAGTGTTGGACCTTGGTTAGTGGGGACATTTTGGTAATTATCAAAATGTGGAGAGAAGAAGAGGGGTGTGGGTTATTTCTCTGCAGAAGTGATCTCATCCTTCTCTTTTCTCTCCTCCTTCATCCTTTTTGGTAAGAATAGAGTTGAGGAAACGGTTTGATCTTTGGGAGTTTTCTGTGGAATCTCGTTTTGGTGGAAGAGTAAAAGTTTTAGAGTCGTCAAAGATCTATTAAAAGAGGTAAATATGTGTTGGTTTGGTGAAGTTGGAGATCCATCATCAAGTTTGGGCAAAGGAAAGAGCTTGGAAGAGTGAGTTCGAGTTTTGGTTGCTGTGCTTGCTAAGGTTGGTACTCCCAACTCTTCCTCTCATCATTCACTTCATGGTAGAATGCATAGCATGTAGAAAATCATGTATGAATGTTTGGTGTGCATGTTTGAGGACATTAATGGTGAATTTCGTAATTGTGTGTTTGATGGCTTGAAAATAATGTTAAAACACTTGAAACCTTTCTAAGAATGAGTAGGAACACTTTAGAATCGAATAGATTAATATTGGGGAAGAATCCTTAGAAATTTCTAAGTGCAGACCTGCATTTCGTGCAGGGGTATCGATACACGTGCTACCGATATCGATACCCATGAGTGGAAATAGGCTAAGTGGCCAGGTGTATCGAACCATGGTTCGATACCGGGACCTCCAGTGGCATAATGGCATCGATACCAGTATCGATGCTGGAGGGTCCCCTTTCGTTGACGTTGGAAATGGTCAAAGGGTATCGATACTGGTATCGAATTGATTGACCAATTTGTGACTTCCCTCATAACCCAAGTAACGAATATTGGAATACTCTTAAACATTTACTTAAGTATCTTAAGGATAATATAAATTAGGGTTTGTAATCTTTTGTATAATCAATAGTCCTCGAGGGATATTGCGATGCCAATCGAGTAACCGACTATGACAAGGTTAGCTCTAGCAATGGCTATCGTAATAAATTGGGCCCAAATTCGATTTCGAAGACCCATTTCTTTGCTTTTAAAAAATATGGGAGTCACTACTTGTACCTTGGATAAGAAGCATCGAACACCAAATGATAATCAAAGAAAAAATAGAATTCAAGAGTCGATTATGAATAGAAAAGGTTTTGCACCCACACCATTCCCGAAGTCGATAATTTAGTCAATTACAATATGGCTTAATATCAGAACTTGTGAATGAGTACATTTAAATAAGAATTCGGTCTGAAAATATAAATTCATTTTCATGATTCTATTATTCAAATAATAATAATAGTAATCATAATTGATAAATTATAGAAGAATGGTGATACACTATAACCAGGTCATAGGAGCCAGATAAAATTAGTTTATGGGAGGATTAATCATTTCATATAAGTCTGCGAAACATACATGTGTTGCTCACTCCAGTATGGAATCAGATTTTACCTCTTGATTTAACTGGGCAAGAGACTGTGTGACATAAAAATTTACTTGCAGAGATTCCATTGTAGGAGAGACCTATGTCTCTTGTATTCTTACTATGTCTCATAAGAAACAATTTATTTCTCAAAACCAAGCATATAATAATAAGAAAAGACTTATAAGACACTTAAAAAGGAATGACATACTCACCTTAGAATATGTGAAATATGAGATGAACCTAATTGATACACTAATAGAAAAATGGTTCTTGATACGTTAAGGGGATGGTCAAATGGGTCTCAAGTGGATTCATCGTGGAAACTCAACCTAATCTTCTAAGTTTCATGTGGTAAACATAGACATGGAAAGACTCATCGTACACTATTTTCTATCCTTATAGCATATTGTGTACGGTTAACGTTGAGCTTTGTGCTTTTATTAAATCCATGTCCTATGACTTAAATGGTTTTAGAAAGATGGACTTGATAAATTGACCGACTTAATAGATTGAATTTATAGCCCAAGATTTGGGTGGTCTTCATGAATCAAACTTGATAAATTCATCGAAAATTATTTGAGAGGATCAGTTCATTGAATGCTCTAAATGATTTTTATGGTTCAAATGAGATTGTTTATGTTGAGATAGAAAAATTATATCATGAACATTTTTCATCACGTCATCCGTGGTCTCATCCATTAAAATTTAGCCACCTAATTTTTTGTCATTTTTTAAGGATGAATCTGCATTTTTTATGCCAAGTAAGTAGGGAGTAAATGGTTAAAAAAAATAGTTATAAATGAATTAATAACATGAGAAAAAAAATAAGTAATTGAATTTTAGTGGACAAACGATGAATATCATGAAAAAAAGAATCTATGATATAATTTATCGTTGAGATAAATTTCAGTAAACCACCTATATAAGCAGTGGCGGATCTAAAAATATATGTGAGGGTGAGCACAAATCAAAATATTTTTTAAGATAAGCATAAGTCATTAAATTTTTAAATTTCAGGGTGGACACAATCATAAAAATTTTAAAAATTTAAGGACTAATTTATAAAAAATCAAAAATCAAAATCAAATATATAAATTTTTAAAATTTTAAGGTGGACACGGGTTCAACCTCCGGTGTATTTGCATCTGTCACTATATAAGTGTGAAAGATTAATAACCTTCTATAAAAGTTGTTATGGGATCACTTCCGAAGTTGCCTAATGCGAAGGTATTGAAAACTCTCTCCGAAATTGTTGAGTACGGAGGTACCAAAAGTATAACAAACTTAAAGAATCATGCCCTCAAGAAACTAATAAAAAAATAACAACAATCTAAGCTAATTAAAATATTTTGAAAATTTATTCTATAATTTAATAATAAGTTGTTGATTAAGACAACCGGATATTTATGTAAGCTCAATTAATTATATTTGGGTGATTTATACATAAAATTTATATTGCGTCAATAATTTATCTTGTAATTAAATATATTAATTTTTAATTAAATTAAAAATAATTTAATAAAATATATAAGTAATAGATCAACTACTTACTTCTCTGACAATCCTATTATCTACGAATTTTTCTTAAATTAATCAAGATAATTATATAAAATCTTTACAATTATCTTAATTTTTGTCTTTATTTATCTTATTTGATGTCTATTATATTGACATCCACAATAATATAAATTCATTAAAATAACACAAAATTTTAGTAAAATTAATACTTAGTGATTTAATTAAAAATAATTTGATAATCATATTTTCAAATTTTTAATCAATAGTTTCCTTAGTTAACAGATAGTTTACCATTATTTTTATGTACATTATATATTTAACTAATTTATTAATGACTAAGAAATTCAAAAAAAATATTGAGAAAAGGGAAGAAACATGAAGCACGTGAGAAAGAGGTGGTAGCGTACCGGCGTGCCTCTCTTTTGTCCTACACAAAAAGTTGAAAATAGGGTAGGGGCCCACATGAGCAGATGTGTTTTTTTCTGACATTTTGTGTCAGTGACATACTAATCTGCTTCAGACATGTGACCTATCCTGTTCTTTTAATAATTTAATACTCATTATTTTCCTAAATAATTTATTACTGTTTTAATTAATTAATTAATTAATTTTTAGTGGCTCAAGTAAAGACGAAATAGGTGACGTGGATTTTGGTCGTAGTTGCAGGGTTCTCTTCGAGATCCGTACACAGCGAGTGCAGTAGATCCGAGATGGTTTTTATAAATAAATTACAATTTTATGTAAATTAGTTTTACATTTTATTATAGAAAATATTCAAATAAATCAATCGTTAATATCTTAATTTGATATATCTTATTTTAGTCATTTAATATTTAAAACTTTTATTAGGATTGTCCAACGCTTATTATCTCTCTTTTAATTTATATATCTTATTACCTTTTACTAAAATTAATAACGTAAAATGTGTTATGAATATCTTTATTTATGGTGGATATTTATATATTAAATGAGATTTTAATGTACTTTATTGTTAGGGTTTAATACCTATTGGAATTAAGATTTTTATCTTATGCCTATAAATATAGAGTTTGGATAAAGCATTATATATAATCATACTTTGAGAATATAATACAAGTTTCTCTTTTTTTATCTCTCATCTTTGTTCATCTATTTTATTCTTATTCTTTACTTTATTCACAACATGTTATCAACACGAGACTCTAACCAACGGAGGTGTTTGTCGTTCGAATCTTTAAGGAGTTATTGAAAAAATTTGTTACTAGCATGAATCAAAGATAAGTTCTTCCTCCATTGTATTTTAATTATTGATTATTTTTCTCTCTTGATCTTTAACTTGACCACGATAATTTCTAAAAAAAGATTTTAACAAGATATTGGTGACTAAGTCTACCATATATTCAATTTAGCTTGGAAAGTCCGATATGTTTTACTTATTTATCTTGATATAGTGGATGATTAATTCTTCTCAAATTAAGGGATGATTGGTCAAAACGGGAAATTAACATCTGTTTAAAACACAATGGAACATAGGTGCAGAGTTTTTACACCTATTTAATTTGAGTTTTTTAAAACACAATGGAATATTGGTCAATTTAGCTTGTTTTTTACTTGGTTTTAAAGTATTGAAATCGGTTTAATATGGGATGGATTGCAATGAGTTTTTATACTTGTTTTTATTCACTCACTAAGCTTATGCTTACCCTCTCTTTTACCTTGCAATGCAAAATAAAATAATATTGAGGTAGTAAAGGGAAACAAGGATCCAGATAACCGTCAAGTGAAAGCTCAAGTATATCTTTATAACATTAATAGTAGTGAGAAAACAATGGGGATGAGATATTAGATTGAGATTGTTGCTTATTTTAGTGATCCTTTCAAATGCTAGGATGATTATCTATGTTGATGTTAGCTTGTAACTTGGATTTAAATAGCCTATTGGTATTCCTTTAGTTATAATAAAGTTAAATTGAAGTTTGATTCTTATTACCATATGTGTGAATTTGAGTGTTGTTGATAATGAAACATGATTATTTTGAGTTGAATCTATGATGTGTTTATTTAGGTTACAATGCATTTAGAAATCATGTTGAGTATATTGGTGTTGTTCTTATATGTATTTATGTGGTTATTGAAGTTGAAACATTCTCTTGGGAGTTTGAATATATTATAGCTAACTAGGTTGTAATGCATCTAGTAAGTTGTATATGATATGTGGATAACATATACTTAGGAGTATTTGCATATAGAGAATGTTTTAAAATCGTTTGAGACTTGAAATCTGGAAATCTACAGTTTTCTGGGTAGATAGTTTCGAAACGCCTTCATAAGGTATCGAAACACAAACATGAACACAAAGGAAAATCTTAGAAATTTAGCTTGGGTATCGATACCATATAAACTCGTTTCGGAACAGTAGCTTTAATTCAAGCATGCATATCAATACGCTTGACTAGTGTTCTTAAACCAATATTGGAAGTGTTAAATCGTATCCGAACGGGGTCAAAGTTGTATCGAAACGCGAGCTTGTTTCGCAGGGCATCGAACGAGAGAATGACTTGATTATCGAAACGATTGGTCAATGTTTTGATATCGTCTTTGGAAGTGGCCAATGGTATCGAAACGGGGCCAAGAGGGTTCGATACCCGTGGTTGTTAAATTAGTTAAAGGATGAAAATAGGTTTAGATTCTTTAAGTTTAGTCCTTAAATCTTGAGCATGCAATTAAGTGAGTTATAGACCTCATTTTAAGCTGAGATTTGAGATACAAACATGTAATGAACTTAATTAAAGATTGATAACTTTAATTTCACAATTAGTCCCTGAATTTTTGGAAAATTATATTTTGTTCACTAAGGCATGTTTGTACGTTTTAGGACTCGTTTCTTATCTGTTTCCTCTGTAATTAAATATAATTTATGTATGAACATTTAAGATCAAAATAAAGCATCCAGATAAGATAAAAAGAAAAAAAATTAGGATCGTTTATCGGGGCGAGTCTTCGGATTAACCTCGATATCGTTCGAGTCAGGTTTTGTCTATATCGGGACGAGAGGGTTACAATGTTCTTGAGATCTTTTATACTCTCAATTGAGTTTTTACCCGTTGAATACCATTGATATTGATTCTGATCTATTGGAGACTTTATATTTCATAATAAATGTAGTTATGGTAAGTAGGATATCAGTATGTGTGTTTATCATATCGATACGCCTTTCTTGAAAAATGTCCATTGAAGCTTTAAAATGTCTTACCATATCAATACGCCTAAATGTGTATTAGAAACTGATTTTGGTACACCATTCTTTCATATCAGTACGAGAGTTTAGTAATGTGAATGGAATTAGTCATTGGGGTTTTAAAAGTAGCCATTGGGATTTAAAATATATGATTCCGATACACCAATGCACGTATCAATAGGACTTTTAGTGTTTCGATATGACTAAGTATGTATCATTATAGTTTTTTGGTTTTGGAAAATTTATGTAACTGAAATCCTAAAATATCTTGATACAGGGTAGATAATTAAAAGAAGATACATGGTTCAATTTAAGAAGAACAATTAAATTTTTATAGCGTCGAAAATTCTTATAAGTGAATAACCAATGAAATATAGTATGTAGTGTGGATTATTGTGTGAACATCTAATCATCGCCAAATTACGAAAGAGAATGAGACAAAACAATATACCCAAATGAAACTTCAAATAACAAACTTCAAGGGATAAATCCATAAATAAAAAAGTACAAATAGATGAGAGAGATAAAGTAAGATCATAATGGAGATGAAAAAAATGGTGTAAAAATAAAAATGGAAGGTAGGGTTTCGGTCAAACTCTTTTAAGGGTTTATTTATACTTAGATCAAATATTTTATTAATTAAGCGCTATATATTATAATTTTTAATAGTAATTATGGCCAATTCTTTTATCATGAAGATCATTCCTTTATAGAGTTCATCATCACCACATTGGTTGTATTACTCAATTTGTCGAAATTATAAAATTTCGGAAGTGTTCAAGGCTTCTATATCAATCATTATGAAGTTGGATGGTGATTGGTAAAAAAAAAATAATAGTTGTACTATAAACATGTGAGAAATTAAAAGGTGTGAGGGGTTTTTAGTAATTTCTACCTTGGGGAAAAAGATGATAGTGGTTTAATTTTCTTCTCTACAAAAAATCTAGGGTGACCTCACCATGTCCTTGTTTTATCCTTGATATTGGTTTAATTGTCTCCTTGTTTTTGGGCTTGAGGGAAGGTTTTAGAGTTGTTGGTTTGGTTTGGTGAGAAAAAAGGATTTGGAGTTTAAGTTGAGACAAGGAAGAAAATAAAAGATTAGGAGATTCTTTCTCATTTTTCTAGTGTCTTTAAGTTCTAAGAGTCTTCCCAATAATGTTTAATTGTTGGTTTGACTCTTCCTTGTAGAGAAAGAAGTTGGAGAGCCTTCTAGAGCTCTTGGGAAGGAGAAGGTCTAAGCATGTTTGAAATCATGTTCCTTGCTGTTTTAGCTTGAGGTTGGTACTTTTCTAACTCCTTAGCATCATACATCTCATGAAATTAAACTTTTTGTATGTATATTTGATTGGTTGATTACTTTGGTAGCATAAGGGACCCCTTTAATGGTGATTTGGTGAATGATTGTTGAATTATTGTAAAATGGTTAGAAATTCACTAAAAACCATGCCAACAACTTGTAGTAATGAATTGGGAATCAACCACTTAGATTGAGCTGAAAATTTTGGTGATTTCCTAATCTAGAATTGTATTTTCGTGCAGGGGTACCGATATAGGGTAAGTTTGTATCTGTAAGCTAGAGTAATCATAGAGGCAAAATCTAAGGTGCGTATTGGTACTAGAGCTTATGTACCGATACCTCTTACATATTTCCACTTTTTAGAGATATTTTTTCGCGTATCGTTACACCAAATAGGTGTATCGATATAGGTTCGGTTTAGTATCGGTATGGGGGCTAACTGTATAGATACATGTTTGTATTTTTTAGGTTATTTGAGGCTTTTTAGCTTAATGTATAAGTACCACTTGGAGGCGTATCGGTACTCGTTGGACAATCTATCCAAAAATTAGAGTTGAGTTCGAGGGTCCTATAATTCAGGATAAAGGGTCCTAAAGGTCTCTAAGGGTGCAAAATGAATACTAAAACTGATATTTTAACCTTTTCTTTTGGATAATTGGCTAATTACTCAGTAAATGTGGGTAATTAAATGGTGATAGTAAACCATAGAGAATTGGTGAACTTTATACGTGTTATGTGGTATTTTATGAACCTTGTTATATGTTGATGGGTTGCTTATTGTATGGACATTATATGGTGGGTTTCGGATATCCTATATATTGTATAAGTGTCGCAACGCTCGAAGAACATATCGAATAGATGATATCGATGCTTAGTGGATGCGGGTCTCGTTCGAAGATGCTTGATGGACTATTTCGCATGGATGTAGGATCTCGATGCTTAGTTGACACAAGCCTTATCCCTAGATTATGGGATCCTGATGCTTAGTTGACGTGGGACCTACTCGTAGTGTAGGATCCCTATGTTTAGTGGACGCGAGCCTCACTATTATTATGAGATATGAGATGTTTGTGGACTTTTCTTTATATGTATATGTTGTGTGCTGAAATATACATGCATGTTATCATGTGTTTAGGCAAATATGGTAGCGTCATTGTTATCATGCCATGACATCATTCATGTAGCATTGCTTTATTTATGATATGTGTGATGTGGGTCGAATGGCAGAGTATCCATCGAGCTTTCTTAGATTAGCATTCAGAATGTGTTTCTGTACACAAGTGTCTAAGTGGAAGCACAAATCGGAGGAGCATCATCGTGGTTGGTTTTAGCATTGACTTTGTGTTAGAGTATATTTACTTGATATAATGGACTATGTCCTTGTAGGACCCTATATATATTCGTAACTCTTATTTTAATTCGTATCGAGTCAATATTTTAAATAGTTTGTAATATTTGTGAGCACATTTAAAGTTGGGCAAACAATATTAAACATGAAATAGGGGCCCAATCTTATGAAGAAAGTGGTAGAAGATATGGACAGATGATAACTAACCTTGTAGAATACATCAATATTGTGCTAAAAGTCTCACGTCATCTTGTAATAGCCAGCCTAGTGAAAGAGATATACTATAGTTTGGCTAAAGTTTGGACAGTTAGTGAAAAGAAAATCGAGAAAAATACAACATCGTTGAAGGTTCATAGCTTTTATCGAATGAGCCAGACAATTGGTGTTGTTGATCCCACACGTAACAACCAAGAGCAACATTAAAATGTAATTTTGAGTCAATTTCATACGGCGATGGTGTGATTGTAGAGTATTTCAAGCATGGTGATATCCTTGTGTTCATCCAGTTACAACGTGTATGGTTTTAGGTGTTAACCCATACACATATATTGATGAATGCTTCAATCTACATTGGATGGTTAATATTTATTGAAGTGAGTTCCCACGGATAATGAATTCAAAATATTGGTCGTCCGTTGATCATGAAAAATAGTTATTAAATCCTACCATCCATAGAAATCCAAATGCGCGACCTAGATCGA
This sequence comes from Abelmoschus esculentus, assembly GCA_035048815.1. Lineage (NCBI taxonomy): Eukaryota > Viridiplantae > Streptophyta > Magnoliopsida > Malvales > Malvaceae > Abelmoschus > Abelmoschus esculentus. Next base: position 6,401,130 of record JAUCBN010000059.1, read on the forward strand.
CTTGTATATACACTAGTATGATCTTCATCATAGGAAGAAGGGAAAATGTAAGAGATGCACAATACGTAGTCTTAAAGGACATTCAAGATCAAACTGTCCTAATAAACCAAGATTTGTACCTACTTCTCAGTAATATCAATGAAACAAGTTTGTAATCAAAATGAAACAAGTTTGTAATAAATCAAGTTCGTACTAAATAAAATAACTTCTTACTGAATAAAACAAGTTCAAACTAAATAAAACAAGTTTGTGTTCAAAATCGTTTCCCGATCATTTTCTGTCTATGACGTGGTGTTTTTGAAAGATAACATTGTGACGATCTTCAAGTATGTGCTGGTCGATAAGGTGCCTAAAGATCATCTTCATCATCGTCTTCTTCTACTTCCACTGCCTCCTCAATAATAGCAGACATACACTTTCAACTTTTTTAACCTTCTCTAATATAGCACCTTTGCAGAGTTTACGGTACAAACAAGCTAATATAACATATCCCCAACTATACTTAGAATCAACTATTTAAATAGTACTCATAAACTTAAGATATCGGACACTAGCTAAATTACTAAATTTATCCAACATTAAAATCCTACAAATCATCTGAAGAATATATGTCCGACTTACTTGATAAATCTCTTTATTGATAATGTACTCATTCAGTTGAAATTCATGCTCCAACCAACTTGATTTCACACGCGACCCTTTAACATTATTTTTCTATAAAATTTTTCAAGGTATTGTTCACAAATGAAAGCAGTAGAACCATGAGTACGCTCTATCAATAGCTTTCCATTTATAGGGATGTCAGTCTTCAGTGCTCGATTAGAGCGATAATCAATCCGAATACTAACTTCTAACCACGAAGGGAAGGAAAGTTGAATGGTAAAAATACAAAAATATGTAAGAAATTCAAGACTTGATGATCTAAAGGATTGGCTATCATGCTTCTGTGATGTTTAAATATTTCTTCAATATCCTAAATTAATGAATTATTTTAAAATAAAAAATAAATAATTAAACTAAAGAAAAATATACATAAATATTATTCTAAAATAATAAATTTAGAAAAAGTATCATCTCATCCACAACAAAGCTAGTAATGTGTTGATCTTCTACATACAAAAGAGTAACTTACTCAGACATTTAGTAAACAAATTAAAACAAACAAAAAAAAAGATTATAAATAAATTGTTGGGCTTGAAGGTGCTCGATGAATAACCGATATAGCTTGCCAAGTGATGGAGAATTGGTAATTTGGGTGTTTGTTGTGGAAACAATAAAAATAGATAATGAACACAAGGATTTATAGTGGTTTGGCCTTCGAACAAGCACTTACATCCACTATCTTAGCTTCCCACTAAGGATTTACCAAATTCACTAAGAATCTGTTCCTTTTGAGGGCAAAGGGCTAACCTTACAAACCTTGATTCAAACCCGAATCAAGCATCCAAAGTTCATAACCCGAACTTTGAGAATCCTCTCAACAAAGAGATAAACTTAAGCAAACTTTGATAATCCTTCTAACAAAGCTAATGTTTGCAATCTAAGCACTCACACAAGTGTTTTGTCTACCCAAAGATTGGAACTTTGATCTAAGACAATTTTCTCATCATAATGTTGTTAAAATTGAAGCATTAGTCTTATCTTGATACTTGAGGCTTGCTTTTATCATCCCAAATGAGCTTCTATCGGTTGGTGACTGTTGGGATTGATTTGGAGCCGTTTGGAGCTGATTTCAAGGCTTATTTCTGTTTTTGGTACAGGTGGTATCGAAATGCATAAAAGAGGTATCGATACCTCTGTTTTGGGAAATAGCCGTTGAACCTGCATTTAAGAACCGATATCGAAATAGGTTTTGATATTGCTCCTAGCCGTTAGGGGTTTTCATAAAATCGTTTATGATCGTTCGGGGTGTACCAAAACAGGTATCGAAACCAAACCTCACAGTGGCAAAAAGGTATCGAAACTGTTATCGAAACACCTGTGCAATTTTGCCTTTGAAAACATGGCTGTATCGAAATACCTAGGTTTATTGAAACGTCTGAGTTAAAAACACTTCTTTGGTTTCTTTAAATTATTTAAAACACCTTTAAAATCTCTCAAAAACTCTTAAATATATTTTCAAGTTGTTTGGATATAAGAACCGTTTTTAAAGTCTTTTCAAACTAGTCAAAAACTATTTTTCAATTATTATATCAGAAAATTAGTTCTACATAAATGAAAAAGGTATTTATTTATTTTTATACTTTTATATTAAATTTCCTATACTATTACTAAAGAATTCTTTTTTAAATAAATAATTTTATTCTATTATATTTTAAATAAATAAATAAATTCTATTTTTTTCTTTCTAAATATTCTATTTTTTATATTTCTATAAAAAAATAAAAAATAAAAATTTATATTTCTATCAATAAATTATAATTATTTTTTCTATTTCTATTTATTTATTATATTTGAAATTATTTTCTATAAAAATTAATAATTAAATAAATTTTATTCTAATTATTCTATTTTTTAAATTTCTACATAATAAAAATTAAAAAATATAAATATATATTTCTATTAATAAATTATAATTTATATTTCTATTTATTTAATTTATATCAAAATATATTCTACTATACCAATTTCTACTTTTTATTTAAAAAATTGATTTATTTTCCTATTTTATATCAATAAAAGATTAACATCCCAAAATAATAATATTTTAAATTCTATTCTATCAATTTTTAATTTCTACATCCATATTCTATTTATTTTATTCTTCTAATTTTTACATCCTATATACACAAAAAAAAACTAAATAAATCTACATCAATAATAATAATAATATATATAATTTAAAATAAACAAATAAAAACTATTCTAAATTTTAAAAATAAAATATCTTTAAAAAAAAAGCTTTTCTCACTCTTATCAACCTTCTTACACAATAAAAAAAATTAAATTAAAAATCTAAACTAAAAATGTATCACAGTACAAAATAAAATAAATTTTAAAAAATATACTTAAAAAAATAATTACCTTCGACTCTTCTCCAAAATTTTATTCTACCAACTCACAAGATTGAAAATTTACTCTATAAACACAAAAATAATAACATTCACCCCCTATTTAATACACTCAAATCAAATCTAAATCTTTCAAAAAAAAATCAAATCTTAAATATTTATCTAAAATAAAATAATTACATAATTATCCTTTACCGGTCTGCTTAAAAGACCTATCCGGTCTGTCCACCATCCAACCAGTCAATCACCAGCTATCACGTGACAGATGGTACTATGTGAAGTCGAAACCACCTTATTTTATCTTCAAACAATATCAAGTTGCTTGAGGAATTGACACATAACAATTGGATACTGTGTAAAATCGAAACCAAGTAATTTCGTCTTCAAATAGTGTCACGTAACTTAAAGAGCTACCACCCGGTAAAATACTATTCAAAAACTATGTCAGCTAGTGAATTCAAAAATACTAAAATTTCCCAATATTTTAGAAAATAATTTTAGAGATTCACTATATTTTTGAAAAAAAAATAATTATACATTGATCTCCAGAATTTTCCAATAATGTTAAATGTGAATATTTTTTAATTAAATAAAAAAATATATTAATTTAAAAATTCCGACAGAAACACTGCAAGTTATTAATCTTCTTTCCTTTCTCTCCCAACATCTATTTGATTGTTATAGCTGTTATTAGTTTATTACCTACTTTTTTAAATAATTGATGTCGGGTTTCTTACTTTTTTCTCTTTTAGGTTCTCAACTGTCTTGTCTGACAGTATTTATATTTTCAAGTCCCCCATTGGTTCCCCACTGGTCATAGGCAAGCTTTGCAGGTTTCATGTCAGACGATAGCTTCTCTTTCTCTATTTTCCCAAGTTATACCTGCCGAAAGCTTAAACCAAGCTTTCTCTTCACATATAGTCATATACCCTATAAAGTTCTCTATTAAAGATCCAAACAAAAGCAGAAAGCAACTGAAATACAAGTCTCTCTCTCCATGGACTTGCATCGGAAGCAATGGAGAAACCAGCATGAATCAGAGCAACAACATTCTGCAAAGATACCAAAGCTTCTGCTTGACCATCACCCCCATCAGAAAGAGAAACACGAATCATCTGAGCCATCTGCTCTCCCCTTGTTTGTATCTGAATCTGAATCCAACTGCAAAATCAGTGGCAACCTGTCAGCAACTCTTCCAGACTCCAACACCAGTAGGACCTTTTTCTCTTTTTGCAACCCTTTTCTTGACAGAAGATTTCTCCTTTGATCATTTCTTTTCTCGTATCTCCACCCTTTGGTTTTTGCTAGAAATGGGGAGCTATTTCAGCTTGGCTCAGTGGCAGGAACTGGAGTTGCAAGCTTTGATCTACAGATACATGTTGGCTGGTGCTGCTGTTCCTGCTGAACTCATTCAACCAATCAAGAAAAGCCTTCTTTACTCTTCTACGTATTTCCTGCACCACCCCTACTCCCATTACCAGCCAACAGCTTGTAAGTCACTTTCATGATTTCATCCTTATTTATACTGTATAATCTTAACACCATTTATTTACTTGAACTTTCTTTAAATACACATTACTCCATGGATTCTTATAGTTAATGTTTAGATTTTGTCCACTTTCCAAATAAATGACTACGTTGAAATTTCCCCTTAGGGTTTGTTTCCTTTCCCCTTAAGTTCTCAAGAGTAACATTTTTATTAAGAGCTGATTTCTCATGTTTTTAGTTTGTTCTTGCTTTATATTTAAGAAATCTGTACTTGGCTTTTCATGGCGTTGAGACTTGAGAAAAGTACTATAAGCTTAAGGGAAACTGGTCTTTAAATAATTTATGTTTATGTCTGTACCTAAGCGAATATAGTGAATGGTTTGGACATGTGTGATCAGGGTACTGGGGAAGAGCAGCAATGGATCCGGAGCCTGGCCGATGCCGGAGAACTGACGGTAAAAAGTGGAGGTGCTCAAGGGATGTGGTGACCGGACAGAAGTATTGCGAGCGCCACGTGCACCGTGGCCGTAACCGTTCAAGAAAGCATGTGGAAATGCCCACATCCAACAACACGGCTACCACCGTTAATAGTAATGCCACAGCTCGTTTCAGCGGTGGCGTTTCCGGTGCTGTTGGTTGTGGTCCCAGCAATTTTGGGTTTTCAAGGCCTCCTCCCATTGATCTTCTTGGGCTTAGACATAGGTAAATCTTGCTGCCTATATTCTGGATCTGTTAGTCGCAGGATTTAAGTTGTAGTTATGATTTATTCAGGTTGAGGATATAATGAATATTATTGTTGTCTCTATAAATATTGCACCTGTAATTTTTTTTATAACTAATGATGTTACAAATATAACAATTACAAATATTAATTTTTAGATAATGCTACGGTTATATAACACTGTTATTGTAATTACGGATGTTACTTAAATCCCTACTCCGAAATCATTTTTTTTTCTCGTTCTTTATGGTTAATTTCTGTCCTATTACCTATAACATTCTTTTATGCCTGACAGTTCCTCGGAGTCCACAAATGAACACAAGGGTCTTTTTGAATCCCAAAGCGAAGTCCATAACGGATCTGATGGTCACATTTTGAGACATTTTTTTGATGATTGGCCAAGAAGACTACAGGACCCTGACAATAGTGGAGCAAATGCAAGCCCGATGCGTTCCCCCTCGAGCCTGTCGATCTCAATGCCGGAGAATTCGTCATCTGATGGGTCATTGAAGCTATCTACGGGAAATGGTGACCAACTAGGTCCCTCGACTGGTGGAAGGGATCATCAGCTGCAGCAACCATTTAACTGGGCCATGGATAGATGGGCAGCACCGAACCGTGTGGCTTCCATGGGAGGACCGCTCGCAGAGGCTCTACAGTCGTCGTCGACATCTAATACATCACCCATTAGTGTTCTACATCAGTGACCGAGGGGTTCTACTGTAGGAACTGATTCGGTTCCATTATCGAAGTTCTTACATTTCCACAATTCTCACTAATCCACAATCCAATACATGGTTGAGGAGGTGTGTGGATGAGTGGACGATTAAGGGAGGGGTATTTTTGTTCATTTGGAGTGATTTTGATGGTAAATCACTCCTATAAATACTCCATTAGTCTAAGGTCACTAAGCATCAAATACAAGATTCACATATTCCATCTAATAAGTATTTTGAGTGCTTAGAAGATCTTGGCGTTTCTAATTATTTTTGTAACCGAGTTCTTTATTTTTACGGTGGTTCGAGGCGCTACCGTGGTGGTCCGACGAGATCGACGGTGGTGCAACCACGTCCCATTTGACATAAGGTCTTGACAATGGCTGGAGGTATTTATTTCGATCTTTTTTTCGCTGCGTTTATGATCGTTTAATGCTTACATCTACATCTGAAATTAACAACATCAGCACTTGAATTAGTCCAAACACATTCCCATGCAAGTTGCTTGCACTTTCTGTATTACCAGACATTACTACTTTCTCTTGCCTCGAGGGTTTTCCTTAGAAATAAGTTTAGAAATAATTCCACCAACAATGAAATGAGATGCTTATCAAGAAGAGATCTTTTCCTTAAAATATTCTCTAAGTCACTGCTCCAATAAACAAGATATTTAAGATAAGTGAAAACCCAAAGAACACTCCTACCCAAATCCAAAGCTAGTATTGCTCTTGGATTTGCATTTATCATTATGTGTAATCTTTTGATTATGGCTTAAAGAGACTGAAATAACATGAAGATCTTGCTGCTAGTGGTGCATTCTTCGGCTTAATTCGGTAAGCTATTTTAGTAACCACCGGTTTTCGGTTCGGTTAATCGTGATTTTCGGATTTTTCATATTAACGTTAATTTATAAAAAATTATATTTTATCTTGACAAAATAACTTTATTTTATGACTTTTAAACATTAAATGATTAATATTTTATGATATTTTTCATAAATATTTATTTAAACATATTTTTAAGTAAAAAATAAAAATATATTTATAGTATTTTAAGTATAAAATATATATTTTTACCTTATAAAAATAATTAAAAATTAATTAAAAAATCAAATTCAGTTTGATTCGATTAACCGCGATTAACCACGATTCATAAATTTATGAATCACAATACTTTAGTTCGATTCGATTTTCGATTTTGCGGTTAATCATGGTCAGCCCTACTTGCTGCACTCCATCTTTCGTGGAGGAATCCGTTCATACATCATAGGAGAAACATAGCAGGCCCTGATTATCCATGTCTGAATGTCATCTGCAAGTAAAAGTTGTGTTAGGATAATAGAACTCAAGCAAAAGGTTTAACTAATAATACGGTAAATTACATAGATGGTCTCCGGCTATAACCTAATTTTTTGTTGAATCCCTAAACTATGATAAGTTACAAATAGGCTCCTAAGTTAATCATATTAACAAATTGATCCAATTCTATTAAAAGTTAAATGATTGACATGACAGTTAATAAAATTTGTATAATAACAGATTTAACCCTCAAGTTTTACATTTTATTTTAATTTGGTCTAAAATTTAAATTTTCAGCTCTCAATATTTAAATATTTCCTAACTTTATTTCTTCTCTTCTAAAAAAAACAAACCTCTATTGATGCAACGATAACAATCTAAAACCCCATTTGCATGAGCAATGAAAAATCGTTGGAGAATCAAAACCTTCAGTAACGTTTACAGTAGTCATCTACGATGAGCTACACACAATAGGAGATGTGTACCTTTTATTTCTAGAAGGGAAGAAGATGAAGTTTAAGTTTTAAGGGGCTAAAATATTATAATATTTAAATGTTGAAAGCTAAAATTTTAAATTTATGATCAAATTAAAATAAAATGTAAATGTTAAGGGTTAAATTAGTTAATATATAAATTTTATTAACTATCATGTCACCGGACATTTATTTTTAACAGAATTAGAGTAATTTATTAGTCATGATTAGTTGGATCTATTTATAACTTCTAAGGTCGTTCCTTAGATTTTGGTAGCTTAAGGATAAATTAAAATTTTGGGTCCTTAAAATATTTATTAAATAAATAATTTTGAAAATATGTTAAAATAAATAATTTTGAAAATATGTTAAAATAAATTAATTTATTTTTAAATTATATTTTTCTATTACACTTAATAAATCATCTAAAATATATATCAAAATTCAAATAAAAACATCAATAAATTTTATTGAACATCCAAATAGTCACACAAAAATAATTTCTACGTGCATTTCTAGATGTAAAATCACTAATGATAGTGTATACATCAATATGGTCTAACATATTTTTTTCAATATATAAAATAGCTAGACCATTCAATCTTTCTTGCGACATTGACAACCTCAAGTAGGTTTTCAACAATTTTAACTTCGAAAAACTTCTTTCAGTAGATGTAATAGTCACCGACATAGTTAGAAGGATTCAATAAGCAATTAAAATATTTGGATAACAATCTACTGTTTGACAAACTTGAGAATTTCAAGTGCTGACATTAACTCATCCGGCAAAGTCATTTACAACACTTTTAGTTCCGAAAAAAGATCATTTGCATCAACATCAGATAAATCATTGAGAAAAAAGTAATTTTAAAATAATGCAAGATTTTTATAATTCGATATTATCTAAATATTTTAACTTTTTAGAATCAAATAAAAATCCAAAAATATTATCAAAAAAACTCTAATTGTTCAAATCTATTTTTTAAAGAAGTTATCGCTAAATCAACAATAACAAAAAAAATAATTAACTCTAAAAGATTTTCAGATGATTGTACTTCTTCACCATCATCATTTTCGTTAAATTGTCTTCTTCTAAATACATAACGTTTTGTTGAAAATGGCTTTTCTATATTCATATCAAATACAAGTGTTTTGACAATATCCATTCAAGACTCAAACCCTTCATTTCTATATTTCTCAAAGAATAACATTACACTTTCTATTTCATTAATTGTAGTTCTAATCCACATAGATTTAGATTACAATTTCTTACTCACTTTATTAATAATAAATAAAATATCATACCAAATTATCAAGCTAAGTAAAAACTCAAAACTTGCAAGAGAAATAGTTAAACTTTCTGCTTCGCTTTTTGTTTTAATATCTTCACTACTAGAATTGTATAATACTAACGAAGGTAATTTTATTTGAGGTGCTTAAAATCTAATAGCTTTAATATTTTTTATTCGACTCTCCCATAGAATATTACACAAAGATTTTAATGTAAAATCCTTAACATTATCAACTAAAATTTTTTATTTTTAGTAGAACTTGCAAACAATGTGTATATGCGTTGCACAATTAAAAAAAAAGCTTTTGTACAAGAATGTACCATATCTGATAGAGTAAGATTAAGACTATGACAAACGCATGACATATATAGAGCTCTTGGGTTTATTTCAAGTAACCTCCTATGAACCCCTTGGTGTTTTCCTTTCATATTATAACAATTACCATAACCTTGACTTCTAATATCATTAACATCTAAATCAAGAGATTTACATTCTCCTAATAATTCATTAGAAAGTTCTAATCCATATGTATTATTTACATTTAAGAACTCCAAAAAAAAACTCATTTATTTTTCTTTCATTACTTACACATTAATACATCTCACGATCAAACTCATTTGTTCTTGATGGCTAACATCTAGGGTACAATCAAGGATAATAGTAAAATATTTTAACTCTAATAATTTTTATCATAGAAGTTCTAACATCATGCGCCAAAAGAGAAATCAATATATTTTAGATTTTAGGTCCAAGGTATTGATAGTGAATTTCTTGACTTTGGATATGTCTAATATGATCTTGCATTATTAAATCAAATTCAGCTATCATTTCTATTAAACTTAAAAAATTATGATTACTATCCTCATAAAGTTTTTCACTAGATCCACGAAAAACTAAATTATTTTTAGTAAGACATTTTACAACTAATATTATCCTTATTAAAACTTTCCAACGTTCATTTTCTTTTGAAATTTCTTCTTGCATATCTTTATCAATATCTTTATTCTTTTTTAATCTAGTTTTTGTTTCTTTTCATGTATTCATATTAATTATATGCTCAATGCTATTCTCATGTTGTTTGAGTCTATCACTCAAATGCTTCCAATCATACATTCCATCATTTGTTAAAATGCTTTTGTTACTTTGAGAAGTGAATAATTTATAAAAAAAATAATATACTTTATTCACATGTTTAGATTAAACTAACCATTTTCTATCAAGAATTTCTCTATTGCTTATTTTTTAAAAAAATATGAATATGAAAAATATCTAAAAAGATTATCCTTAGAAAATGTGAGATTTAATTCCCTAATTGATCCTTTTTCAATCAAAATATCTTTATTTTTAGTATCAAGAGCACCTCGATTTCTAGGATCATATATCAAAAAGAAAAATTATATATTCTTCAATGTCGACATCAACATTTGACCTATCAAGTACATTATCATGCTCATTATTTAAATTAGTATCGATATCATTCAAATTTTCATTAGAATATTCAACATTATCTTCATCTACACCCAATTCATCACTATCTAAACGTTCTTCTACCCGTTTTGGAAAAAATATCTAAAAAACTTTTGTGTGATTCTATTAATTCTTATGTTCGTTTTCTTTTTTTTCCTTCACTACCGGAAGCATATTTTCGTGATAACATTATACTATAAAAATTATGAAACAAAAAGTATAGAATGATAACACCTGAATTTCTGTCGTTGAATTTATGCTTCAAATTTGATTGTAGTATATTAACTGTAAATCATATAAACCATAATCTCCTTGAATATATGAGTTCTTGTCCTCTTAGAGTATCAAATCAAAATAATAAATAAAAAATTTAAATCAAAATGTAAGAATATAACATAAGAAAGAAAATAGAAGAGAAATAGAGATATAAAAAGTAAAAATATTATAAGGATTATTTATAGGTGCATTTCAAAATTTTAATCTTATTAAAAATTTAAAAAATATTAATTATTATTAAAATCTTAATAATAACCTAAAAAGCCTAAACTCTATTAATTCCTATACTAATGAAATAAAAAAATAATTTAATAAAGTTCCAAATGGTTATAAAATTAATTAGTAGGACCTACAAACCTATATAAATGGTTAGTGCATTCATTATGAGGTAGCTAACATATTAATTCTAATTTAACGGGCCCACTATTTATTATATATATTTTTTATTTTAATAATATATTTTTAATTTATTTAAAATGAAGCTCAAGAAATAGGTGGGTCCTAGATCAATACCCTTACTGCTCAGGTCCAGGTTCAGGCCTGATAACTTCTCATAAATAAGGAACTCAATAAAGAATTAGGTCATAGTCAAGGGACCATTTATATAGTTTATCTTTAATAATAAGACTTAGAAAAAGCTCTATCACCCCCCTAAACTATACTATTTTTACTGAGTTGTCCCTTAATTTTTTTTAACTGTGTTTTATCCCTTCTAACTTTCAAATGTTACCTCCGTTGCCACCACATTCTTCGTTAATTTTTTTAGATCAATTAGAGAGTAAAAATTGTATACTCTTTCACGCTCTTCTTATTTATATTTCATCATTAATAAATAGATTTAAGGTTTAAAATATTAAGATAGAATTTAAGATTTAAAATTTAAATTTTTTAGTATAGAAAAAAAGACAACAAAATTTTTATCCGTAGTAAGAGCAGCCATGGGTCGCTTTTTTTAAAAAAAAATCACTCGCTTTTTAAAAAAATTTGAATTTGTTGCATATGTACAGTAAATTTTAAATTAGTATTAATTTTTATTTAAACCTGCCGTATGTACTAAGTGAATTATATTTTTTTTAAATATCGGTTTTAAAACTTAATTAGGTGATTAACTTAATCTTAATGTCATGCATGCACAACGAGTTTTATCTGGCTTAACGTGGTTATGGTTTTTACTGAAATACATAATAAGTAGGTAGTTTTGTTTAGGGTTAGGAAAACAAAATTTTAACCTTTTTTTTCGAGCAAAGCAAATGAGTTTATCAACCTATGTTTATAGATGATAATATTTCAAAAGATTAATGATAATATTTTTTACTTTTTAGATTATGATTAATTTTTTATATATGAATAATTTTATTTAATCTGAATTGTAAATTAATTTATAATTATTATAATTAAAAATATTTTAAAATTTAATTGATTTATAATGTTTTAGATATTTAAATTTAATTTAAGAAAAATACCGTTATTAAGATTTGAAGATTCTCACGTCAAAAAAAAAACTAAAATTATTAGTAAGAATTTATGTTCTTTTACAACTTTTAATTTATTTTTTATAAATGATAAATTATTAATTTAATTTAAATTTTATGTTTATAGATCGAGGAGTCGGAATTTTGGCCTCATTTGATATCGAGTGATCCGCCAAGCCTATATATAAGAGAAACTAGTTAGACGTTTCTAGAAAATTCTGAAAATATGAATAAAATTTAAAGGAACCAATTGAAGATGATAGATTAAATGATGAATAATAAGAATGAAACTAATAAATTAGAAAAATTATTACATGAACTCATTTCATCACTTAAGATATGATCCTAATTAATTAAATTAAGGCACATTATATATTTTTTGTTTATATCATATTTACACATAAGCATCATACAAATCATCCACTTTAATATATTTGATTTAAAAAAGGAAAAAAATATTATCAAAAATTTTTTATTGCTCATTTTTTAATTATTTTTTTCTAAACCCTAACCCTAAAATATAACCCCTAAACCCTAAGCCTAAACCCTAAAACATAATCCTAAATCCTAAACACTAACCATAAACCCTAACCATAAACCCTAACCCTCACTCTAACCCTAAACTCTAAACCCTAAATCCTAGATCCTAAACCCTAAACCTAAATACTAAACATTAAACATAAACCCTAAACCTTAACCTTAAACCCTAAACTCTAAACATAAACCCTAAACCCCAAATCTATAAAAAAAAATTAATTAAAAAAAATTAAAGAACAAAGAGGAAGATAACATAAAAATTCTTTGATAATATATTTTTTTTTAAATCAAAGGCATTAAAGTGGATGATTTGGATGATGCTTATGTGTGAATATGATTTAGAAAAAATATATGATGTGTCTTAATTTAATTGGTTGCGGACTATAGCTTAAATAGTGGAACAAGTTCATGTAATAATTTCTCGTAAAAAAGATGATAGATTTGTCATGTTTTATACCCAATATTTTTTTTTCTAAATTTTAAATATTTGACTTTCAATAAATTCATGATTTAATGATAATTTGAGTTTAGTCGACAAAATCTATTATATTTGTTTATTTTTTACTTATTAAACTATATTAAGTGTTGTAATCGATCAAATATAGCTCACAATTTTACCAACCAAAGTTTGCAAAGGAAAAAAAGTAATAGGTCCAAAGTTTACTTATTAAAATACATTAAGTGTTTTACTTTTTAAACTTCACTTGTATCTAACTTCTCACTAGATTTAATAAACTTGATTAAAGACTCGAGTCCTGAATTGATTTACTCGAATCTAAACATAAAATTAACTCGAAAATGATGACTTGAATTTAATCTGAAGCTTGAAATAAATTAAATTAAACCAAAATTAAACTAAATTTCAATTAAACCAAAAATAAACTTTGAATTGATTTTTTACCGAACCAAATTCTAATAGAAATAAATGAACCCGAACTGATTTCACTCAAAAAAAAGCAACTCAAACCGAAGGCAACTCAAATAAAGAAAATATATTAAAATAAATAAATAGAGATAAATTTTGAATTATAAAACAACTCACCGAAAAGTCAAAATATATAAGTTATATAAAATCATATATATGATGAAAAAATCTAACTCAGTATGATAGGACAAGAGTTTGGGCTACGCAGACCAAAAATATGTTATTTTTTTTTTCTAAATAATCAAGTTTGGGAATTATTTTTTAGTTAATTATTAAGCAGTATATTCATTTAAAATTGCTTATTCTATTAGGTATGGGGTATGGAAAGATACCATGGACAACACATTTAATCCGCACATAATATAAAGAATATTGTTAATATTTATTGAATAATCACTTTAGTCTTTATTTTTTAATTAATTTAATAAATAATATTTTATTTTGGGTCAAAATGATTCATCTGTAAATAAAAATTATTAATTAATTAACGATAACAACTTAAAATGACTTGACATAAGGATGAGTCTATAACGGGCGTCGAATACTACTAACACACTATTAACGTTGAACATTGTTGAACACCATTAAATTAATTAATAAAAATTAAAAAAATTTAAGGATTTAAATATAATTAATAATTATTTAAAATAAAATTTTAATTAAATTATCTTTTATAAGGAAAACTACACGAGTAATCACTTAACTATCACCTTTTTATGTTTTTGTCATTCAACTAAATTTTTCGTCAAAACAATCACTGACATTTTATTTTTTTTATTATTTTGATCATCGATTATTAAATATTTAATGAAGATTAGGACATGACATTATTTAATAACAATTTTAATCCCTAAAATCTCAAATTACTTATTCTTTCGATAAGTGTCGAGTTGAATTAAAAAAAAAATCCTTAACCAAATACCCCTTCCTCCTCAAAAGAAAAAAAATCACCAAAACAACTGATTTTATTTTATTTTTCTTAGCTTGAACCCACACCGAGGGAAAATTCCTTTTTTTTCATAATCCTTTTTTTCTATCCCTATCCTTGTCTTCATTTTTGTCCATTTTCAGTTTTTGTTTTACCATATGTTTTTTTATCTTCATTTCCATCAATCTTGAAACATTTTGAACTCGAAGAAACACGAGAGATCATGGAATCATCATTGTCCACAATAATTTCATAGTTATAATCTATCATTTCATCACCATAACCACCATCTTCCTCCTTCTCCTTGATTTCGTTGTCTTCGGAGAAACCAATCTACATCGTCCATGCCGATTCACTGTTGTGACACTCTTCGTTTCCCCATAGATTTTAGAAAACTCTATATAGTGAAAGAATGAATGAAAAATTAAGTAGCTTTTAAACATCCTGAGATACGTTTTATCAAAATAAACGAAGCAAGTTAATAAATTGTTAAAAATAATTTCTGAAAATGAAATAAAACATATAAAATATAAATACAAAGATCACAGAAAATAAAAAAAACAGTAAACGATTCTGAAAAACTTTGACCGAGGCCTGTGCTATCACAGTGTCCTTAAAACAGATTCGTCCCCTCCCGGAGCTGGAGTTTCTATGGAACGTCTGTCTCCCAAGATACAACGGTGGAATGCAGCAAAGAGAGCAACACAACTTTGACTGCAACGACGAACTTCACAGAAGCAGAACACTATCAAGAATTTGTCTAGAGAATATTTATGGCTTTCAGTGTATTGAAATAGAAACAAAGGGTCTCCTTTTATAGTGTTCAAGCAAGGGGCATGTTTAATTACATAATTAATCTGTAATTAACAATTTCTGAAGAGTTACAACTCTCAGAATTTAAAATGGTATTTATCACAGAATTAATACAAATAAATTAGAGGTTACAACCAACTTAAGGGTCTGCAACTCCATAAAAGGTGGTTTAATTCTATAGTATCTGCTAGAAAAAAATAAGTCAAAAAAGTAGAAAAAAATTATCATTTTAGAAGTCCAAAGGCCCAAGGCCCATCTTTTGACTTTTATAAAAGTCAACTAATGCTAGCCCAAAGCTAGGCACACCCAGGGTGTCTAGTCCAAGCCTTTAACTTATTTCCAATAATAACATGAAGAGCTTTTATATATAAAGTTTTTCAAATCCATGTTCCCAACAAGTGTGTGATATTCTATTTTTCATCTTATTTTTTTCCTACATCATGGGTGTTACATTGAGCAACAATTTCTCATTCACCCATTGAACATTTTGAGCATGTAAATATACAAATTTAATCTACTCTTATTGTAGATTAATAATATATTTAATCCCAATTAATTTAACTAATGGAACCCACTCAAATTTAAGTTCAAATATCCATGTACCATACCATTTTTCCAACAATACGTTACCCTAACAAATTAATTTTCAGAGTAGTGTTACAAAGAAAGAAGAAAAGAGATACAAAATTTGGGTTTAGTTTAATTATTTGATGAATTATTTTTATTGAGATTAAAATGATATAATATAATAAATTTAGGACTAAAATTTTTATTAAAATATGACATGTCTAATTCCCATTAAATATTTAAAAGTCCATGACCAAAATAATAAAGAAATAAAATATTATTGATTATTTTGACAAAAAAATTAGTTGAGTGATCAAAACAGAAAAATATGATAGTTGGGTGATTATTGGTGTAGTTTTTCATTTGAAAATAATTTAATTAAAATTTTATTTTAAATAATTATTAATTTTATGTTAAGTCCTTAAATTTATTTTAATATTTATTAATTAATTTAATAATGTTCAATAATATTCATCGTTAGTGGTATTCGACGTCTGTTATAGAATTTTCCCTTGACATTATGATACGTCAATATTTTCTATATTTTATAAATTATTGTTTTTGATTAATATGATATTATTTTAAGTCAATATTTTTTTAATAGATATTGTTATATCATCATGCACTAACATATAGGTTTATTATATCATTTCAAACTTCTTAACATTAGTTAACATATAAGTTTAACATAAAATAAAATATTAAATTAAATTAATTAGAAAAACAACTATTTAATTAAACGTTAAAAATATTTTTTAGCTAGTCTCTTTAATCTTATACCTTATTTGAGTTATGTAGATACAAATATCGTCGCACTACTCCTTAGGGATGTAAAAAGCTGACCCGACCTGAAAACCCGACTGAAACCTGTTCGAGTTAGAACTTAGTTTGACCTGGAGATGTAATGACTCGAACCCGATCTGTATCTGACTGTTGTTGACTCGAACCTGAGTTGGACATGTTACTGTAGTAACCGAACTCGAACTATATCCGACTGAGAATGACCCGAACCCGATTTCAACCTGTAACTGTGGACCCGAAACCTGACCTGCATCCGACTGAAACTAACCTGAACCCGAGTTTGACCTAGCAGATAACCGAAATTACCCGACTGAATCAACCTGAGACCTGATTTTACCCGAGCTGTTTTGAACCCGACCTGATAAATGACCCGACTTGTTTTGAATCCGACATGTTATTGACCTGAACTAATATTAACAAGACTTAATATTTACATAACATATAATTAAGTATATCTATAATTTGATGAATTTAAAATATTGATAAATATAATTAAACTTAAAAAATAAAATTAGACATGAGAATTAATTTATGATTAATATTTAAATTTAATATTATATATTTAATTAAATTAATTTATTTACTATTTTATTTAATTTTAATGTATTTAATTTTAATTATAATTTTAAATTTATATTTCATTAAAAATTATAATTTTAAATTAATATTTAATTAAATAAATTAGCTTATTGTAGGAATAATTAAGCTAAATTAAAATATAAAAATATAATTAAAAGAATTCTAAAATCAAATATAGATTTTTATTAAAGTAATCTAAATTATGACTCAATTAAATTAAATTAAATTAAATGATAAAAAGAAAAGATATTTTATAAAAAAAGAGTGAAAAGATAAAAATTTTGGAGGGAAATAAACCACTCATTTTTTAAGTTGGAGATTAGTTTACTTTTAGTGTAAAAATTTTAGAGGGATATAAGTTACCCAAAATTTTAGAGGGAATTAAAAATAAATTTAGATTATTATATAGAAAAAGAAACTTTTAGAGGGAATTAATATATATAGTAAATTTTGGATTATTATTATTATTATAACATATAATCAAATAATAAATTTTGATTAAATATAATCAAATAAAACTATATAAAAAATAGAGATTAGTTTTAGATATTCATTTGATACTGCTCTAAGTCGGGTAAAATTTTTTGCATATTTTTTATATAGGTTGTGCTAAAAATCGAATCTCGCGCCACTCTACATCTTATTTTATAATTATTTCAATTTGATTATGATCACTCAAAAATTAAGTTTTAAATTTTATTTTTTATTTGATTCAGTCCTCATTTAATTAAAATCATATTATATATTTAAATTGTTTTAATTTGATCATAGGTAATTAGTTTAGTGATTGGATAATTGATCTTAAAAAACTAATTTAGTAATTTAGACTTAAAGGATTAGTGTTAGGCTTAAAGAATTAGTAATATATATACATTAATTCATAAACAAATTAAATACATATATTAGCATACATTTAAATATATATTATATATTAAAATATATTATATATAATATATATTACATATAATACATTAATACATAAAGTATAATATTTAATACATTTAAGTATATATTATATATATTAAAGTATATTATGATCATTAAATTAAAAAAATGTATTTATTAAAAAATAATTATAACTATTAAAGTAATAAAAAAAAATTTAGTTTAGGAGGGAAATATTTGTTTTTTGATTTGAGGGGGAAGCTAGCAACAAAATAAAATAATGGAGGGAAAACTTTCAAATTTTTTTATTTAAAGATTAATCATCCTTTAGGTCCTTCCTTAATTAGATCATTTATATATTATTTGCTTTATAATATATAATACATATATACATATATCATAATATATACTATGATATATAATACATATATAATATTTAATATAATATAAATTTATATATAGTATATTATATATATATATATTAGAATTTAATATATATACATATACATAAAAAATTAATGTATATTATAATATACATGTATGTACATATATATTATAAGCATATATACATATAATATATTATACATATATATTATAAGTATATATACGTATATAATATACATATTTTCATATACATATATATATATATTAAATTATTAATATATATACCAATGTAGTATACTATACTAAATTATTAATGTATATTATATACATATACATGATACATGTAATACATCTAGTTATACATACATAATGCATTTAATTACTATGTATACAAATATTAATGTATATATTAATGTACTATGTATATATGAATATCCTTCTACTAGTCTACTATATATACATCTAATCACTATAGTATACATGAATGTACTATGTATACATTATACATATATGATATATTAATGTATACATGACACATCTAATTACTAATATATAATTATATATATATATAACATATATTAATGTATACATCTAATTACCAATATATATTATATACATATTTATATTAAATTATTAATATATTATATATATAGTATTATATTTATATATTTTATATTTTTTAAATATAGTATTGTTCTATTTCTAAAAATAATATTATTTCATATATAATATAATTCATATATATATTATTATTTCATTTCTAAAAATAGTATTAGTCTATATATAATATTATTCTAGAATATTTTATTTCTAAAAATAGTTTTAAATCTCCGACTTATTATTGACCTGAATAAATATTAATAAGATTTGATATTTACATTATATATGACATGTAAATTAGTTTATGGATTAATATTTAAATTTAGTATTATATGTTTAATTTATTTAATATTTAATTTAATTGTTTTGTATTTAATTTTAATTATAATTATAAATTAAAATTAAAATTATTACTCGATAGAAACAACGTTGTTGTCCTAGTTAATTGGACTTGTTAAATCTTCTAGGCTTCGTATCTATATCAGTAGCCTGCATAACTGATTATTTAGCACATGAAAAAAAAATGAAGAAGAAATATTGATGTGAAAGATGGGGCTTTGGAGGGTTAAAATGGCGGGAAAAGAAAGGATTTTGGTGGGTTTAATATTACATGAAAAATAAGTTTGGCGCAAAACCTTGTTACCGGGATGAGATTTTTGGTTCAATTTTTAATTTGTTTATTTGGCGCTAATATAATTGGATTAAAAATGTAAGAAATTTTATTTATGATTTTATCGAGTAAAGTTTTTTTAAGCGGTTACAATAAGTACAAGTAGTATCTATATAACTTTTAATCCTATATTGTAAATACTTGTGTTTAAACTCGTGATCTTTAGGAATATCAATTGTTCTATTAACCATTGAGATAAAATAGTTCGTGTATTGAGCGAAATTTAAAAAATAATTTATTTAATTGAATTTTTAAGATAAACATGTTACTATATAATTAAAATTTAAATATAATTTAATATATTAATAATATTTCATATTATACAAAAATACATTATATATGTACTTTAATATATTATATATATTAAAGTATATTATATATAATAAAATGTATGATACAAAAATAAATTATATATAAAAATACATTAAAGTTATACATATACATACATACATACACTATACAAAAATATATTCTATACAAATAATATATAGTATTTATATAATATATAGTATATAATATATAATATTTATATAATATATTTTATTTATAATAATATATAATATATGCTTTATATTATAATATATATTATAATACATGTATATTATAAGTATATAGTAAAGTATACATATAATATATATTATAATATATATTTTATATTATAATACATATAATATAAGCATACATATAATACATATACACATAATATAAGCATATATAATACATAATACATATAATATAAACATACATACATATATATACATGTATATAATACTATTCTATAAGCATACATTAAACTATACAACATTACAGCTATACATATAATATAAACATATATACATAATATATCTTATTACTAATATATATATATATAAATGTATATTAATATTATATACATATATGTATATATTAATATATATTATATACATATATGTTAATAATTTAATATATACATCTAATATCTATGCAATACATATAATAATTATACATAAATTAGTATATATATATACATATATACACATACTTATATATAAGCATATGTATAATATATATTATATATATACTTGTATATTATAGACATATATTAATGTATATTATAATCTATTATCTACATAGTATATAAATATACATATACATACATACTTATATAATATATATATATATATAGGGAATATTATATATTCTATATTTTCATATATAGTATAATTTCTATATATATAATATAAATTTTATATTTCTATTTTTAAAATGTATTAAACTATATTGTATAAGTATAAATTATAATGTATTAAAGTATATTAAATTTAAATTTTTTATCGAGTTTAACTATTATTAATTTATAATTTAATCCTTATAAGTTACAAGTTTATTTTTATTTCAAATTGATTATTATTTATTTTTTAAAATTTAATTTAGTATTTTTAATAAGACGATATTTTATTTTATTAACGTTTATCTTTTTTTTTAATTTAAAACTTTATTTTTTGATTTTCTAGTCCAATATTTACTCCTTATTGATTTTTAATTTTTATAATTTAGCCCAATTGTTAAGATATGATTCATTTGATAATTTTTTTGTTTAGTCTAGTACATAATATTTTTTTAATGGGATTCATGTTAGTGAAAGACGTTAAATATTAAATAATTAATTCGAAATGAATGATCAACCATTCAACCCAAAATTTATCGTCTATTTACTTATTTGTACCAAATCAAACTTAATAATTTTAATTGATATGAATTTAAAACCCAAATTAATAGACCTGAAATAAAAACGACTTGAAATGAACCCGACCTAAAATGCAACCGAACTGAAATGGACCCAACCTGAAATCTACCCGACCTGAAATGAAACTGTCAATTATCTGATTTGGACCCGAACCGTTTGAACCCGACCTGAAATGAACCTGACCTGAAATAGACCCGCACCCGACTCGAATCGAGTCAAAACATCAAATCAACCTAAAATGACTTGTATCTGATTTTGCTCGAGTTGACAATACTCAATCTGAAACTCATCCGAGTAACTGTTTTTACATCCCTACTGATCCTTGTTATCTTTTAGGTACATTTCCTACCCATGAATGACAGTATTTAATTAAAAATGCAGAAATTTGTTTGTTTGTTTGTTTCTAGGGATTCTGCGGCAGCATTAAACAATGGCCGATCTGGTTTTTTCTTCATGGAACACTCACGGTTTTGTCAAAGAAATTTATTGCAGGTTTTAATGGAGCTGACAAGGATTAATTCCTATTTTAATTTTCCACTGATCAATGGATTATTTAGTTGATCTTCCTTATGACTTATTTAATTAGTTGGTGGATTATTTTTTCTTAAAAAATATGTTTAAGGGTATTCGAAAATTTTAAAATTTTAAAGAAAATTTAATCAAAATTTTGAATATTTTTATATTTAATTTTTTGAATCAATAAAATTAATCAGATAAGTCAATTGATCAAATTAACTATCAATTTTTAATAATTTTTCTTTTTGGATGAGTCTACCACATGTTTGAACATTGTTGAATACCACTAACGATAAACACTACTGAACACTATTAAATTAATTAATAAAAATTAAAAATTTCAAAGACTAAACATATAATTTTAAATTATTTAAAATTAAATTTTAAACATTATATATATTATATTTTAATTTTTTTAAAATAATTTATTTAAATTATTTTTAATTTAAAAATAAAAAATATTTAATCAAAAACCTAAAACTCTAAACTCAAGCTAAAAATTAAATCCTAAAATCCAAAACCCTAAATCATAAACTCTAAACTCTAAAAACTTAAAACCATAAACCATAAATTCTTAAACAAAAAATATAACCATAACCTAAACCCTAAAATAGAAAATTTGAAACTCTAAAAAGTATAAACCCCAAACTTGAAACCCAAAATTAGTTTAAGATTTAGATGTAGGGGTTTATATTTTAGGGATTAGAGTTTAATGTTTAGTGATTTAGATACATGGGTTTTGGTTATTTTAAGGTTTAAGATTTTAGAGTTTAGATTTAGTGTTTATGGTTCAATATTTTTAGGGGTTTTGATTCTAGGTTTTAGATTTAGGGTTTTGAGATTTTATATTTTAGGGTTTAGAGTTTAATGTTTAGTGATTTAGGTTTTAGATTTTGGTTTTAGGGTTTAGAGTTTAGTTTTTTTATAATTAATTTAAATTATTATTTTATTCAATTATTTTAAAAAATAATATATATATATAAAGTGATTTAATAAAAATTATTTTAAATAATTTATAATTATATTTTGAGTCCTTAAAACTTTTAATCTTTATTAATTAGTTTAATAATGTTCAGCGGTGTTCATCATTAGCGATATTCAGTGGTATTCGACGCCCGTTGTATAATTTTCCTTTTTTTAATATTATATACAAGTAAAAAATTACAGTTGTATCATGTGATATTTATAGATTATTTAGAAGAATATTTTTATGATTTTATAAAAAAAATTAGATTTTTTAATACTTTTAAATTTTTTAAAATATTTTTTCTGAAAAAGTTTAGTAAAAATATTATAATATAATATGTTGAATTAACTGATCCGAATTTTTTTTTTAAATTTAATAATTTAGCATTAATCAAAATAATGAATTAATATAATTTTAAAGTATAATAACTTGAATAAAAAAATTAAGAGCTTAGTTGATTTTTTTTTTCCTTCAAAACCCCAAAGCTTTATGACAGTCTTT
This sequence comes from Abelmoschus esculentus, assembly GCA_035048815.1. Taxonomy (NCBI): domain Eukaryota; kingdom Viridiplantae; phylum Streptophyta; class Magnoliopsida; order Malvales; family Malvaceae; genus Abelmoschus; species Abelmoschus esculentus. Next base: position 6,424,743 of record JAUCBN010000059.1, read on the forward strand.
AGTCGAGAAATTATTAAGGAGCTAAATTATTATTCGTAATAAAACTTAATGCCCTAAAAAGTTTGAAACAATTGCTTGCAATTTCTTACGATATATTCGGGTCTAATTTATATAAAATATATTTTTATATTTTTTAAAAAATAAATTTAGAGTTTATGTTTAAGTTTAAAAAATGATGTTATAATTTATTTTTAGAGTTTAAGATTTACAATTTTTAATTGGGTTTAGAATTTAATTTTTTAATGTTAGAATATATAAGAAAAATAGATAGATGATATTTTAAAAATTGTTAATATAAGTTTTTGAAATGAGAGGTTTTGACACAATAGTTATAAAAATCATTTTACCTTTAATAATTATAAAAAATCCCTAAATAAATTAAATTCAATATTTTCTATTTTAATTTTTCACCCTCGTGTATTTATATTAGGCTTAAGGGTCAAAGAAGCCCTTGAACTCTTTTAAGAAAATTAATTAAGTCCTTAATTTTTTTTGCATTCAATTAAACTCTTGAATCAAAAAATTGAATAAATTAAGTCCTTAAACTAAAAAATTAAATCAATTAAGCTCTTTGACCAATTTTGACCATTAAATTTGAATAATTTTTTATTCACTATTTTAGTACAACTTACCACAATATTTTCACATGATATTTTTCAGAAACTTTATTTTTATTTAAAAATTCTTTAAATATTCTAAAAATTCTATAAAAAATTATAAAGTTTATAAAAAAAAATACTTTTTATTTTTTTTTAAATGCAACATGATTAAGTTATATTGTATCAGGTGTCGATAATATCTGAAGAAAAAAAATTATAAAGATTTAATAGTCAAAATTGATCAAAGGGCTTAATTGATTTAATTTCTTGGTTCAAAGTCTTAATTGAATAATTTTTTTTTATGTTCAAGGGCTTAATTGAGTGTAAAAAAAGTTCAAGGGCTTAATTGAATTTTTCCCAACAATTTAAGGGCTTCTTAGATCCTTAAGCCATTTATATTATGATATTTGTAAACTATTTTTTATTTTCTTTTATTATTTTCATATTTATATTTATATTTAGTAATTAAATAAATTATATTAAAAATAATTATATAATAAATTAATATATATCCTCAAATATATATAATAATATATAAAAAAACTATCAAATTTAAATTATATTTTTAAAATAATTTTAATTATAATTTAAGTCCTCAAAATTTTAAATTTTTGAAAAATAATTTAATTATGTTCAACAGTGTTCAACGTTAATAATGTTTAACGGTGTTCGACGTCTATGATAGACTCATCCAAATAACTAAATATCTATCAATTAATTTTACCAAATCTATAATCTACTATTCGTTATTAAATATCCGTTAATTATCAAATAAAACTATAATTTTATTCTGTTTAGACGTATCATTATTATATTAAAAAATAAATTAATATTTAAATTTTTATAGTATGTTCTTTCTAAATCCCGTTATTGAAAGTAAAACTTGCATGTATAGATCACCGTATTTTTAAAAAAAATATTTAGATACAATATTAAATATTTATTAAAAAATACAATATTAAATATTTATTATAAATTTAACTTTATGTAATAACATAAATAAAATAAAATAAATTGAACATACATTGACAAAGAAATAAATCACATACTATAAAATTGTAAACCGAGCAAATCGAATAGGATCGAATCTTAAATCTTGTAAAGTTTAATATATTTATTATTAAATAGTGATATATTTTTATATTAAAATTTAAAGTGTATAAAATAGAAAACGTAAACATCTTTAATTAATAAATTAATTAGTGGATCGCAGTTCAATCTAATTTTTATATGGATATATTTTTTTTAAAATCTTATTTAAAAATATTTTGACACAATCCAAAGATTTTAAGATTAAGTGTCCGGTTTAAGATTTTATGTTATAAAATTTATAATTTAAGATTAAAATTTAAAATTTAAGGTTTAGAGTTAAAAGTTTAAATTTTAAAATTTAAATAAAAATACTATATAACTTTTTTACATATATTACGTATCAAAATATAATGAATCATTTTAGCTTATTTTATCCCTTTCTTTTGATATTGAATGTTTGAAATTAATTTTAAGATTTTAGAGAGTGTTGGAGTATGAAGGTTGTGATGAGATTTAATGGTGCTGCATATCACGTGTGTAAAGAAACTAGAAGCTGGTAGTTTGTTAAGGTCGGTTAATTGGTTTAAGATTTCTGTTAAAGCTTTCTGAGCTTATTATCCTGTGTATAAAAGAAAGCATTGCTCTTTACTTGTAATCATCCGTTTTATTCAATAAACTACAAGTTTCTTCTTCTTCTTCATTTACCATACATTCTGATATGGTATCAATCGCCAACGATTTGGGAAATTGAGTTTTCGCTACTAATTTTTCTGCAATTATGAGTGCAATTGAAGGTTCTGAAGGAACTATCAGTGGAAGTTCACGGTCTGGGCAAATGTTTACTAACAAGAAAGTAAATATTGTGCTTGACGAGAAAAATTTTCTCTTGTGGAAACAACAAGTGCTTCTCACCATACGCAGTCACAAATTGGAGCATATGCTGTATGGTGAAGTTGAGATTCCCTCTCGGACGATGGTTACTTCTGATGGTTGTTAAGTGAAGAATGCTGACTATGAAGATCATGTTGCTCAGGACAGTGCACTCGCCTCTTGGTTACTTTCCACTATCAGTGCGCATCTTCTGCCTCAATTTGTGGGTGCAGAAACAATAGCTCAAGTATGGGAAACGGTTGTGCAGATCTTTTTGAATAAATCCACCACTTCTGTCATGAGTCTTCACTACAAACTTCGTTCCATCAAGAAGGGCACAGATGAAAGCATGATGCTCTATCTTTCTCGGATTAAGGAGGTATGTGATGCTCTTGCCTCATGTGGATGCAAAATTTCTCGAGTTGAACACATAGCTAGTATTTTGAATGGGTTGCCTAGAGAATTCCAGCCATTTATGGCAGTCATTACTGCAAAGGAGTTATTATCTGTTGATCGAGTGTGTAATCTTCTAATTGATGCTGAAACCCAACTAGCAGGTTTCAATTCTCAGTCTGATTTTTTGCCTATTAGTGCTCGTGTTGCAAATGTAGTTCAGAATAGACAGGTTGTCTCTCCTGCTCAGAATCAAATATATGGTGGTCATCAGAATCTTGGTTACAGGCCACCTAGACTATCCTATAATTCTGGTAGATTTGCTGGTAGAGGTCGAGGAAGGTCGCGAGTTCAGTGCCAATTGTGTGGCAAAACTAGACATCTGGTTAGCAAATGTTGGTATCGTTTTGATCAAGGTTTTCCTGGACTTGATACGAGTCAGGTGAATGATATTAGTCATGCTCAGTATACTGTCTATGTTGATGACAGTGAAGGTACGCCCAGTGGATCTCCAGCTCTGGTGAATCTTGCTGTCACATCTAATATTACTGGAGCTGAGCAATGGGTAGTGGATTCTGGAGCCTCCCATCATGTGACTCCAGATGCATCTAATATGGCTGGTGGCACAACTTATCAAGGCCCGGGTAAGTTGTTAGTAGGTAATGGAGTTAGTTTGCACATTGACAAGACTGGTTTTTCTAGTATATCTACTGATTCACGAACACTTGTGTTAAATAACCTATTACATGTGCCCCAAGTGACTCGAAATTTACTTTTAGTATCTAAATTTGCTAAGGATAATCAGGTGTACTTTGAATTTCATGCTGAGAATTGCCTGGTTCGTGATGAAAAGACAAGACAAGTGCTTCTTGAAGGAAACGAATATGGAGGCTTATGCCAGTTTAATGTTTCTTGCGATAAACCTAGAGCATTATGTAGTAATGATCCAAGTGTGTTTGTTAGCACGTATGAAACAATGCATCGAAGGCATGGTCATCCAGGCCATGATACCTTACTTCAAATTTGTAATGATGCCAGTGTAAAAGTTCAAAAAAATATGAATAAGATTGATGTGTGTGTTGTTTGTCATATGGGAAAGAGTCACAAGCTTCCTTTTACAGATTCTACTACTGTATATAGTGATCCCTTTCAATTGATCTTCACTGACTTACGGGGACCATCGCATATAGCATCTAATGGCTTCAAATATTATGTATGTTTTGTTGATGCCCATTCACGTTACACTTGGGTGTATCTATTGAAAGAAAAAAGTCAGGCTGTTGCTGCTTTTCAGCAATTTCATGCATTGGTTCAAACACAGTACAATGGAGTGATAAAAGAGGTGCAAAGTGAATGGGGTGGTGAGTATCGTAACTTGTCTCCCTTGTTGCTCCAGGATGGAATTAATCACAGACTGACTTGTCCTCATACATCAGAACAAAATGGAGTTGTTGAGCGCAAACATAGACATTTAATCGAAATGGCATTAGTTTTGTTAGCGCAAGCTTCATTGCCTATGCATTTTTGGTCTTATGCTGTGTCCATGGTTGCTTATCTGATTAATCGATTGCCTACAAAGGTGTTGCAAGGGAAGTCTCCATTTAAGGTATTAAATGGGAAGAAACCGGATTATGGACTTGTTAAGGTGTTTAGGTGTCAATGTTTCCCACATCTTAGGGACTTTCAGAAGCATAAAATGGAATTTAGATCACAGGCTTGTACATTCTTAGGCATCAGTCCACATCACAAAGGCTATTTGTGTTTAGCTCCGAATGGTAGAATTTTTGTCTCGAGGCATGTGTTATTTGATGAATCTTGTTTTCCTTTTACAGATAAGCAAAACAAAACAATCTCAGTTGCGGCTGGTGTGTCCAATAGAGGTGCAAGTGCCTCTTTTTCAAAAATATTTCGCCAGCCTAGGAGTTCCTTTTCTCAATCACGAAGACAAGGAGTTTCAGCAACTCAAAGTCCTGGCCCAACAAATGAGCATGTAAATATGTCTGGTGGTGTGGATGAGCATGTTAGTGGTACTCCAGTAACTCCACCTGTTGATAATGATGGTTTGGAGACTCCTATTGCTGTGAGTGACAATCTTCGAGCGATTGATGCGAGTTTGAGTGATCAACAGTTCGAGGAGGTTGATCCTCGAGTAAGTGCAACACAAGTAGGTGACGAAGTTCCTATTCCTGAAGCATTTAATGGTGCTGAAGATATTCCACTAGAACCAGTCCTTGAACAACATAGTAGTGCTGAGGTGAGTCAAGGTGCAGCTGCAGCAGATACATGTACTGAGTTAATGGATTATGTAGTTGATGCTTCTGGTGAAACTACACAACATATTCAGGAGGTACAACCTACTCGGGTAACTTCAAATAGGCATGACATGATTACTCGAAGCAAGAATGGTATTTTTAAACTAAAAGGATATGTGGCTATTCAAGAGGAAGATGCAGTTGAACCTCTTAACATTCATCAAGCTTTAAAATCAGTCAATTGGAGAGCAGCCGTGACTAATGAACTAGAAGCTCTTGAAAGGAATGGAACTTGGACACTTGAAGAAGTGCCATCTAGAAGGCAAGTGGTTGGTTGCAAGTGGGTGTTTAAGCTCAAACGAAACTCGGATGGGTCTATTCATCGTTACAAAGCTCGACTTGTGGCTATGGGCTATTCACAAGTACCTGGACATGATTATTAGGAGACATTTAGCCCTGTGGTAAAAGTTACTACTCTAAACATAGTGTTGTCTTTAGCTATGATAAATGGATGAAAGTTAAGGCAGATGGATATAAACAATGCATTTCTTAATGGTGATTTGGATGAAGCTGTCTTTATGGAACAACCTCCAGGATTTGAAAAGGAAGGGGCAAATGGCAGTAAGTTGGTTTGTAGACTTAAAAAAGCTCTCTATGGGTTGAAGCAAGCACCTCGAAACTGGCATAATAAACTAAAGGAGTATCTGTTACACATAGGATTTCAAGGTTCGACAACCGATACATCTATGTTTGTAAAGAATTTTGGAGGTGAACGTACATACATGTTGGTGTATGTCAATGATATCATACTAACTGGAACCTCTGAAGATGAGGTTGAAAGAGTGGTGATGGCTTTGAATGATAAATTCTCGTTAAAAGACTTAGGAGAATTACATTTCTTCTTGGGCATAAAAGTAAGTCGAAAGAATGGCAATTTGTTCTTAAGTCAGAAGAAATACATAAAAGAGTTGTTGGAGAAAGTTGGCATGGACAATGCCAGGTCAACTCCTACACCTATGTTGTCAGCAATTAAGCTCACAAAAGATGCTGGAAGTGTTCTCTCAGATCCTTATTTGTATAGAAGTACTGTAGGAGCATTGTTGTATGTATGCCACACGCGACCTGACATTTCGTTTACTGTAAACAAGGTTGCTCAGTTTATGCACGAACCTTGTGAAGGGCATTGGGCAGTAGTGAAGAGAATTTTGAGGTATTTGTTAGGTACCATAGACTATGGTCTTATGTTTACTGTTGGTAATGCAGTAAGGTTGTCACTTATAGCTTTTGCAGATGCAGATTGGGCAGGGAGTCTGGATGATCGAAGGTCTGTAACAGGAAATTGTGTGATACTTGGAGGAAATTTGGTGTCCTGGGCTTCAAGGAAACAGAAATCAGTCTCAAGGTCGACTTCCGAAGCTGAATATAGAAGTGTGGCCGATGCTGCATCTGAGATAACTTGGATTGGTGCCTTGTTGAAAGATTTGGGAGTGCAGCAAGGAGAAATTCCAACAATTTGGTCGGATAATACAAGTGCCGTGGCAATGAGTGCAAATCCTGTGTATAATCTAAGTCTAAGCATGTTGATCTTGATATTCACTTTGTAAGGGAAAAGGTGGCTGAAAAACTTCTCCAAGTGAATTATGTTCCAGCCGGACATCAACTGACTGATGGGTTCACAAAGCCGTTATCACGAGCATACTTTGAAGAATTTAGACAAAAGATTCGTGTTGTTGTTGTTGATGAATTGAACAGAAGAGTGTGGAAGAGTGTTGCGACTGATGGAAACGATTCAACAAAAGTAAGGGGAATGTTGGAGTATGAAGGTTGTGATGAGATTTAATGGTGCTGCATATCACGTGTGTAAAAAAACTAGAAGCTGGTAGTTTATTAAGGTCGGTTAGTTGGTTTAAGATTTCTGTTAAAGCTTTCTGAGCTTATTATCCTGTGTATAAAAGAAAGCCATTGCTCTTTACTTGTAATCATCCATTCTATTCAATAAACTACAAGTTTCTTCTTCATTTACCATACATTTTGATAGAGAGTTTGAGAAAAATTAAAAAATATGTCAATCGTTACGGTAATAAAACTAACTTAAATTCCGAGAAAAAAAGCAAACCATCATACTTATTTTTCTGTGCATGTCTAATCTTGGATTAAGAAAATATAAACCAATCATTAGTTTGCCTTAGAGATTTCATGTCGGAAAAGATTGATTGATATATAACATACAAAATTAATAATAATTAAAGATAAATAAAGATGAAAAAGGTAAAACTCGTACATAATTCATTTAATTTACTAAAGAAATAATTGAAGTCAGAAACAGTAACTATCTCTGTCACCAACTAGTGATTTACAGGAGACCACATTTAATAGATAATAATAATATAATATTACGTTGTTAAATGCAGTGTCAGCATCTAATCTGACTAGTGGGACCCACATCAATATATGGTGGGCCCAATTCTCATTCTTTCAATACATAATCAGAACCGAAAGAGAAAAAAACTAAAAGGAAAAACCAATTCTCTCCCCTTTTCCTTCTCTTTTCCCCATAAAATCGTCTTTGGTTTTAGGGTTTTGAATCCCTAAACACCCATTCGTTAACGTTACGTTCCCATTTCACACTACTACAGTTAGTCGTTGAATCTGTTCTCCAGTGGTCTTCACTCCTCTTCTTGTTTCTGGAGGTAATGCTTCTGTCTCTTCATCCATGTTCAAGGTTTGAATGTGATAAACTAGAACTTTTACTCTGTGGGTTTCTTTTTTAAATTTTTCTGGTGGGTTGGGGGTTGGGGGGTTGGGCTCTGTTTAGGAATTAAAGGGTGTTTTTGTTCTGGGTATGTTTGTTGGCTCTGTGATTTTATTTTCTTTAAGCTGGAAATGGAGAAATGTGTAGTTTTCAAATTTGGATTTGGCTTCGTTTTTGTGTGTAAGAAAAAAAAATATTGTGAAATATAAACAGAGTTAAAATTTTATGCTTGGTTATGGAGTTTGAATCTCTTTTTGCCAACGAGATATTGTTCGTTTAAATATAGCACGTGGTCCAGTAATTAATCTTGATGCATTAAAAGTGAGACAAAGACAATGTCTTAGCATTTTAAATTATTCTACCTAATCTGATTTTGTTCATTTTGAAATTTTAAAATAAAAACCATGAGATTCTAATATGTTTTGCTTATGTTTTTATATCAATTTTGTTATATATATATATATATATGTGTGTGTGTGTGTGTGTGTGTATGTGTATGTGTGTGATTGCTTTATTGTTATTTTTGCTGCCTTCGTATATACTTCTGATTTTAATTGTATTCTAATTGGGTTACTGTATTTAGGTTCTTGGCATATATGGGCTTTAAAATGAGTTGATGAAAAAAAGGTGACAGGTAGCTATGAATCTGGATCTTTGAAGTTGGTTGATACAGAAACATGAATTAGTATAAACTTCAAGGTTGATATCCATACCTTTTTTGTGAAAAATTTCTTCTGCATAACAGTTAGATGGGTTCATATTCTGGTACTAGTGAAATAGTTGAAGAATGCGAAGAGTCGAAGCCGGTAGAACATTCTAAGAGGCTTTACAGGCTGCATTCTGGATTGGGTGCAGGTGACAAAGATGGAAAGTATAGCTTGCTGAAAATGGGATATAAGGATTCTCTAGGAGAAGATATTAATGAGCTTTTTCAAGCTATCAATCTTAAAGGTCCAAGAGGATTAAGTGTTTCATACCATGGCGCAAGCTCGAGCTCTTCAAAGAAAAATGCTTTGAAGAAGCCAATTGCAGTGGGGATGCCCCACTCCCCTAGAGTTGTTGGTTCAGAGTCGTCTCTGAAGCAGGCATTAAGGGATCTTTGCATTTCTAAGGCGTCAGAAATGGCTGCCATGAAACGGTTATCGATGTCAACTAGTTCTCCTGTATCTGAAGCTGGAAGGATAAAAAGCTTGTTCAATTCAGTTGTAGTTGAACCTACCGGTGGATCTGATCTTTACAGAGATGAAAACAAGGGGAGCGTGGTTGAAGTATCTCTGGTGCCTGAAGAAAGGAAATTGACGTCTTCTAGAATGATTTCTGTGCCACATAAAGCTCTCCAGAATAAGTCATTGAGTCAAAGTGCTAATTCTTCGCCTAGATTTGCTTGTGCAAGAACAGAGATTAGCCCTGACACTTCTAAATCAACTCAGACTGATGCTTCTGCATCAGGAAAAGTTGGAACTCAAGCTCCAAAGGCAGAGCTGCAACGGAAGGAGAAGCATACTTTTGCTTCTTCTCCTTGTTCTGATGCTGATGATAATATGCCAGAGCCTGAAAATTCTTTGCCTGCTTTAAACAAGTTACAGGAAAGAGCATCAATGCCAAAGTCGGGACGAAAAGGCAGGTTGTGTTCTGTTGCTTCGTCTAGCTCAATTAATGGTAACAGAGTAAGCAGGATGTCAAGAAATGCCCCACGGGTGGCAAAAGTAGTTGTTAGGAGCAAAAGAACTGGCAAGAAGAAAATAAAACAGGATGCTTATACTTCCTCTTCTTCTGCTAATACTTTCGGCGAAGTGAATTGCAGTTTGGATTCCACAGCAAGTGAATTAGTTTGTCAGAGATGCCACTGTTCTATGAAGAGTTCAAGTAATGAAACTAATCAAGAATCTATAAGATCACAGTCAGCTGGGATTAGTGCTGAAGTGAGCTCAAGTCATTTGAATTCTGATGTGCGCAAACCTCCGTTGGTTGAAAATGAATTTAGCAAAAACCGAGCTCCTGTTCCCAGGGCTAAAAAGAGCCAAAAATCAAGAGAAAAGGAACACTTCTCCCAAAGTTCAAGTAGCCTCGGTGATAGTACCAGCACAAGCATCAGTGATGACAGCAATTTAAGTAGGCCTAGCTGTAGCAACAGACCGCACATGTCAAAGGATGTGAGGTGGGCAGCCATCCGCCACATTAAGTTGCAGGATGGGGTCTTGGGATTGCGTCATTTCAATCTCTTAAAGAAGCTTGGTTCTGGAGATATTGGAACGGTGTATCTTGCTGAGCTTATTGGTACAAACTGCTTGTATGCTATAAAAGTCATGGATAATGAATTTTTGGCAAGAAGGAAGAAAATGCCAAGGGCCGAAACAGAGAAGGAAATTCTGAGGATGCTTGATCACCCTTTTCTCCCTACTTTATACACCCAATTTACATCAGATAACTTATCATGTTTAGTTATGGAGTACTGCCCAGGTGGGGATCTGCACGTTCTTCGGCAAAAGCAGTCTGGGAGATGTTTTCCTGAGACAGCAGCTAGGTAAGATGCTTATATGATGAAAAATCATTTCAATGTATTACCTCTATTTTCAGAATTGTGAATGAAAAATAAGAAAAGGGAGAAGGAATAAACTAAGATAGTTTAAGTTCATAACACGTGTCTGGATTATAAAGTAACAGAGCTTAAGTTCATAAGACACGACTGAATATGTCATATTGACAGGCAGAACTTTTGATCTTGCATCTTGTTGGTCATTCATTCAGTTTGAACGTCTAACTGTAATAAGCTTATCGTTGTATTTGTTGATTATCTGGTTAAAGTTATGAAATGGTTCAGAGTAGCTATGATAGGTCCTAGGTGCTTCCTCCAAATTCACCTTGGAACTCCCCTGAAATCCAAGTCAACAATTGGAAGTGGTTGGTTGTCTCAAATTGACTTTCTAACATCGGTTTTTAGCGGTTTATATAGCTGAAGTCCTTGTTGCGTTAAACTGAATGGGAGTGTTCCATACTCTAGTTTTTTTTGTTCCATTAAAACTGACATCAGAATATCTCTGAACTGGTTGTTTATATATGTTATTCTATGTGCAGATTTTATGTAGCTGAAGTCCTGCTTGCTTTAGAGTACTTGCACATGCTTGGAGTTATTTACCGGGATTTGAAACCAGAAAACATTCTGGTTCGAGAAGATGGCCACATAATGCTATCAGACTTTGACCTTTCACTTAGATGCACAGTTAGTCCAACTCTCCTGAAACCTTCATCAAATATGGACCCTGCTAGGATATCTGGTCCATTCCAAGCATCTAGCTGCGCCCAACCCTTTTGCATCGAACCTCCTTGTCAAGTCCCATGCTTCAGTCCAAGGCTCTTGCCTGCTGCTGCAAAATCAAATAGGAAGCTAAAAGCCGACTTTACTGCCCAAGTCAGATCACTGCCACAGCTAGTGGCTGAACCTACTGATGCAAGATCCAATTCCTTTGTTGGGACCCACGAGTACTTGGCTCCTGAGATCATTAAAGGAGAGGGTCACGGAGCTGCTGTTGATTGGTGGACCTTTGGTATCTTTCTGTACGAGCTTCTCTATGGCAGGACGCCTTTCAAAGGTGCAGGGAACGAAGACACATTAGCTAATATTGTGCTAGATAGCCTTAAGTTCCCCAACCATCCCCTCGTGAGTTTCCAGGCCAGGGATCTCATCAGAGGGCTGCTGGTAAAGGAGCCAGAGAATCGACTGGGAACAGAAAAAGGGGCTGCCGAGATCAAGCAACATCCTTTCTTTCAAGGCTTGAATTGGGCTTTAATTCGATGTGCTGTTCCGCCGGAACTACCGGAGTTGTATGAATTCCGGGTTCCAAGCATAATGTCCCCGGAAGCAGAGAACAATTATTTGGAATGTAAAGCTACGGGAGACCACCTTGAGTTTGAGCTGTTCTGACAGAAAACATGTATTTTAAGAGATGGGTTTCCACAAAGGCAGAATGTATATGTAGCCAGGGGAGTCTTGGCTCCACTCCCAAAATTCTGAAAATTTGCTGATATATAATGGCTCCCCAGAATTTTAAAAAATTATTTTAATGGTTGTTAAAATTGCTGATATGTTTTATCCTTTTTATAATTGTCCCCTCAAATTTCTGGATTTTCATAAGATATCCTTTACTCATTGCTGGCCATGAGTGACAAACCTTGAGCCTTGTACATGTTAGGTTTTGATCCAAATTTTTTTTGAATATGTTCAGTTCTCACTTGCTTCCCACGAGTTTATCACTACTCATCCCTAAACCACTGCCTTGCTACTCTTATTTCACTTTCTCTTATATTTGGGTTTCAAACATTCTGTTAAATCGAATTAACTAATTAAATTAAAATTTAGTTTGATTAAATCAAATTCAACTGAAATTTACTTTGGTTAATCGGCCTATTAATGATTAAATTTGTTTTTAAAGTTTAATTATCTATTAATTTAGTTTAATTAATATATTTTTAATTTGGCATAAAGATAATTTTCACCTTTAATGTTTATAATTTTTATCATTTTGGCCCTCATTCTTTTTTGGGATAAATTTAGCCCTTGATCTATGTCTTTTTAACAAATAACTCATTTTTTAACTACCATGATAACTGAACCGTTAAAAATTTAATAATGATGACATGTCATATATATGTAATAATATATTTTAAATGACTTAACATCTAGTATATCAAATATGACATGTTATCATTATTAAATTTTCAACGATTCAGTTATCATGATAGTTAAAAAATGAGTTATTTGTTAAAAAAAATAGGTCAAGGGATAAATTTAGCCAAAAAAAGAATAGGGGCTAAAATGACAAAAATTATAAACGTTAAAGGTGAAAATTATCTTTATGCCTTTTAATTTTAAGGTCCAATTTTTAAAATAACTCATAATATTTAAAATGCAATGTTTATATTTTAATCTCAATTTTAAATCAAATCCAAAAAGGGAGAATCTTACAATAAAAATCTAACAAAAGAATATTTTTAAAATTTATTTCTACTTAAATTGTTATTTTGAATAAAACTAAAACCTATTATTTTTTTAAAATTATTTCCAAAACCTAATGAATTAATCGAAGTTAGTTTGGGATAATTTGGAGAAATTATATCATAGGCCCGGTCTACCATGTCAGTCGTGGTCACATCCAATAATAATCACCTACTTCACCACTAATTGCCAACTCATTTTTTTTTCAACCAATGAATCTTCACTCACAATTTACATGTTATTTTAAAAATATAATTTCTAGAAATTATATTAATTACATGGTTGATTAGTGGCGGAATGGGTGGTTTTCATTGGCTAGGGACCACGGCTGACGTGGTAGACCGGGCCTATGATATAATCTCTCGATAATTTGGGTAATGAAAGAATAGTTTGGGGGGAATTTCTGATTATTTATGTTACCTAAAAAAAATTTTAAGGATACGTTTGAATCACGTAATGTAAGATTACCATTAGGAATAAGATTCCCGAAATATAACATTACTTGATAAATTACCAAGAATATTATATTACCTTATTTGGTTTATTTGACAGGAATATAAGATGACTACGTTTGGTTGAGGAATATAAGTTTATCTGAAAGAAAATTTGATCATTTTATCCTTATGATATATGTTTTTTTAACAAGTTAAACTTTAAATATTTACGTTGCTTAAAAAATTATTTTCGTAGCAGAATCAAAAATTCTAACATATTAAATCTAAAATTTTAAATATTTTTATAATTAATATTCATTAATATTTATTGTATAATATAATGTAAAAAATATTATGTTTATTTTGTAAAGATAAAATAATGAGCATTCAAAAGTACTATTTTTATTACCCTTTTAATCATATTATTGTTAGATTTAGGCAAATTTTTAGTTGCATTGTTAGTCATTCATGCATATTTACATAATTTTCTTAATTGTAGTATTTAATTCGTATTTTGGTTAATTTCGTGAAAAAAGATATGATTTGGAGATAAGATACTGATTTGGAGAGAAATCTCAATTAAATCAAGTAGATTTTAAAAGGCAAAGAAAGATTCTAGAAGATTGAGTTACAGATAACAAGATATGATTTGGATTGAGTGTGAAAGAAAATTTCTAAAGGGATAATTATCTCTTTAATATTTATTTCCAAATCAAATTCTTTCTCATCTACAAGAATTGATCTAGTCTTCTCCTATATAAAGAAAACCATGGCGTCAAGAAGAGGGGAGTTGATTTAGAGAGTTGAATTGAGAATATTCTTTGTTTATCTCTACAACCCAATCATGAATTGATGTAAATTAGTTTGGCTTATTTTGTTTTGTAGTTGTGTTTATATTTGAATTCTATCTAAGTATTTGAGTTGTTCTTAATCAAAATTTGCTTATTCTTGATACTTAATTGGTTTGCGAGAGAATTAGGAAAGGACCTCGTAAAACGATCCATTTATTTAATATCAGAAGAGTTTTCATGAAACGAATAAGCATGGTTCAAATCAAGTGCGTGAGAATTAATTCGCTTAGGGATAAGTTAAGGATTTCAACGGTTAAAAGGAGCGCTAGATTGATTGTTGCTCACCTTTGATTAACACAGGGATGTATCATCATAGAATGCACAATTAACAGAGTTTCGAATTAAGGATAACAGAAACCATTGAAAAACACTTTGCCAAACTTTAAGGATAGTCGTCCAAATTACCGAGCAATTCCTTCATCGCAATTGCCCAAGCATTCGAAGAACTGATTGAGCAATCCGACTAAGCCCAATTTCCATAATGATTGAGTGGCGCGAGAACTCATTTATAAAAAAGAATTCAATTCGGATATAACTCCATAACTCATGATAATCCAACCTCTTACCTCACTTATTCGATCTCATATATCTTTTATTACTTGTTTATTTTACTTTTATTATTCTTTCATATTCTTATTATCATTATTATTTACATTGTGATAACTTAAATAAAGTGACCCAAAAAATTCATGTGGAGACAATATCTAATCTATACTATTACTTGCGACGTGTACACTTGCACCGTTTGCGTTGCACTAAAATCGCGCAACATAAAACTTAATATAAATACATAATACAATATAAACCGAAAATAATTTTTATTTATGATTTTTAAATTAATTATTATTATTAATCCATAATAATAATAATAATATAAATTCATAAATATGTAAATCCACGTACTATAAGACTTGTTATAATTTTTTATTTTTAATTATTGAAATTATTTTTTTACTATTATTTTGAGATAATAATATAAGTTCAAAAATATGAAGTTTATGTAATGTATAATATAATATGTAAATTTAAAAACATAAAAATAAAAAAATAACATCCACAAAATTATTAATGTATTCTAAATTTACAAAATGTATCTACCAAACCGAATAAATTAAAAAAGTTAATTTATTCTCGACCTAAATTTTATAAATAAAAAATAAAAAATATTATAAATAATATTATTAAATAAAATAAAGGAAAATAATGAAAATAAAAAATTAAAAAACTACTTACCAGAGATCAGTAAAAGAAAGAAATGATGCATGATTTTTTTATATTTATTTTACGATATAAAAAAAATTAAATAAGAGGTTTAAGGAAAAATCATATTACATCAGGGTATTTTTGTTCATATTGAACAAAAATTGTTAAATACCAAAGAATATGAAGGGAATCACATTCCCAAAATTTAATGAACCCCATAATAGAAATCCTCTCAAATTAAACATGGGTATGTGATTTTGGAAAAACATATTCCCTCTAGTAATAATATTCACGAACCAAACGTTCCCTGACTGTTTTTTCTGTTAAAATAGAAAATATCGTAACCAAATGTGAAAATAACATTAATTGTATTATCAGTGCCTTAAATACTTCTTAAACTTAAATGAAAAATATATCGATAATAGTAAATTAACAACACATGGATAATCCCCAACATGCAAAACAAAAATCAAGGGAGCAGACTAAGCCACCATTTAGAACTAAACACTAATCTAAAAACTTACTCACCTGAGGATCTCGAAGAATGTGCTTGATCGGTTAAAACAATAAAAGGTAACTTAGTGGCCTAAAAAACGTAGTTACCTGAACAGAGGAATATTCAAGATCATACTCCACTTAAACAAACTTTCAAACTCTAGGAACAACTCAAATAAAATCATTAAAAATAGGGCTTTCGAGCTCGAATTTGACAAAACGGATTCAGACTCAGAACGTAAAAAAAGGTCAATGAGAAAAATGTTCAAAAAAATTAACTTTTGGTTAAAGCCAAAGTCAACTTTGACTTGAATGGTCAAAAAAGTTAAAGTTGGTCAAGGTCAAAGCTGGTAAAGGTCAACTCAGTCAAGGTCAAACTCGTTTTGAGTTACAACAAAGTCGGGCCGAGTCAAAGTAATCAATTTGGGTCAATTTTACAAACTCAAATCCAGTTTAAAAATTAGTCGGTTTAGAATTTTGATTCACAACCAGGTTTGGGTCTCAATATATTGATTTAGACCACTTAACAAAGTAGCCTATTTAAAATAACCCCTAAACTCACACACAATCCCCACCTATACCACCCGGCTCAATCTTCCATACCCAACATCACAACCCACTCACTCCCATACCTACCATCCACACACAACCCACTCACCCACTAACACCATTCAACTAGATTTTTCTTAACCCTCCAAAACAACAACGAAAGAAGGAGAGAAGGCACAATGATACGGTCGCGACTTAACTCATCGACGACAAATTCCAACAACCTCACTTAAGTTTTTCCTTTGATTCAATACTTATCCCCTATTCTGATTCCAAGATTAAAACACCAAAAAATAAGATCACAAACTTAATATAACAAAATAAAACCAAAGGAGTAAGACTTGCTTTCCCAAAGTCTCATCTCAAATTGAAACCGAAAAGACATATATGATGATAGAGCAATGGTGACGTTGCGAGAGTTCCAATGGTCACTCTTCAGATCCTTAAGAACGAAGGAAAATGAAGATAGATCAATGGATGTTTTAACTCGCACAACAACACAGTGTCCAACATCAGTCTTAAAACTTTGGATGGACAATAAGGGACGTTTGACCGAAGCTTGACCGATGAGCAAAGGGTAAGGGAAAGAGAAATTGACGAAAAGAGAAAAAGGTAGACTGAGTTATGAAAAGACTGCACCAAAAGAAAAGAGACATACAACCTTTATTCTGTCAAAAAGATGGTTATAAACTTTAGAAAAAGGGCAAATTGCAAGACAAGTCCTTGCTCTTTCAAGGGTTCACGAAACAGACTCAAAACTTTACCATTTATTCAAAATGGTTACTAAAACTCCGAATTAACTCCACAATTCCAAATTATTACAATTAGTCCTTAGCTCAAAATAGAGTTTTCAAAACAAAATTCCCAAAAGCTAGGGTTTTAGAATTAGGGTTTTCAAAATTTTAATTCACAAGTTGGGGTAAAATTTTATGTGTTACAACTTTCCCTCCTTAACGAAATTTCATCCTCAAAATTTTTAGACATCAAAATAGATACCTCAAACATTCTTATACTACTTATTTTAAACTCATAATTTGATTTATCAACAACACAAATTGAAACATCATAAGATATCTACTATATCATTAGAAGTATCCTAAAACCAATATGAATCCCCAATGTCAACTACTAAACTTGGTTTTCTAACCTTAGATCTAGTTATTTTCCCACTATAATCATGTTTACCTCTACATGCAAAACCCAAAGCAGCTGACCTAAATTACCTTTTACCTATTTGAGAAGCTTGAACCAATGATTGAGCTTGACTCTGAATGTTTGAAACCGTAGGTGAATATGGAAAATATTTTAAATTATGGTAATGATAACCAAATCTAAAATATGATATGCTCAACAATTTGCACCCTCCGTTATGCTTCTTGTTAAAAAAGAACATATTGCATTAGAGCAAGAAACTTTGGTTTACCGGTACTACGATTTAGAACTATCAAAATTGTAGTTATCAAATTCTGATGACTCTACGAAACAAGCTCATCTTTAGGCCTCTTTCTAGATGAATTTCCAAAATTTGGTAGTATTGATGTATCTGATTGTTTTTCGACTTGACTAATATTATAAAGTTTTGCTTCTTTCATACGTGCCTCTATACTTTCAGCAGTCTTAGCTCGACTAACAAGCTCACTGAATATCTTATCATGCTGTGTAGTAACTTCTCTCTAAAGTGGTAGGCGAAGCTCATTTAGGAACCACTCACATTTATGGTTCCTAGTCACAACCAAACCGGGGACATATTTGGTCAATCTTTAAAACTCTATCCCAAAATCATTTACTGATATATCATTCTATTTCAGATACATACACCACTAACTCTCACCAATTTTGAGCTTCACCCTCGATTAGTGAAACAACAACCATTAACATATGATTTACAAGGTAATCCATCTCAACAAAAAACCTTTATAGATTTTTCAACCAATACTCAACATCAACAAGGTTTGTACCGATTTTACCATCAAACAGTCTCATTCTTGTAGCTATAAACTCTAAAGATTCAAGTTTTCTCGAACTCTCTGATTGAAGAAGATAATGTAACAACTCACAGTTCACCAAGACACTATCCAATTAAATTGTCTCATTATCCTCAAAACTACCAAAATCGTTATTCTAATTCTAATGTCTTCTCAATGATACACGCTCATTTTCCAATGTCTCATTCAGGTTTCTCTTTTACTCAACAGAAGGTGATTGATCAAAACCATAATTGATAACATGACGTCGATCACGACCACAACCAAGATTACTCTCAAATCCAGAACTCCTACACAGTGGCATAACAATTTATCTACAAAATATAATATCTAGATTCATAATCGGTACTGGAGTCTCACATTTGAAACACTTAAATAATTTGGAAAAAATAACTAAGATCATAATAGATGTTCCAAAAATTTTAACTTTTCTCAAAATATTTTGGACGCATGCAGATGTCAAAAATATTTTTGAAAATCGTTGTGATAAGTCTCACAGTTTGAGTGTTGAATCGGGATCTAATACCACTAAATGTAACTCTCAAATTCAACCTAATTCCTTATATTGAAACTTAGAATTCAAGTTATAAAACTTTCCCTTAAAGTAAGGTATCTTAGGTTAAAATAATTCAAAATTTAAGTCATTTAGACAATTAGGTAAAACACATTGAGTATTTCAATATGTAAAACTAAATTTTATTTTGATATCACAAAGAAGTAAAAGAGCTATTTTCTAATAATTTCTTAAGGCCATACTCAATTGACAAGTGAAGAAATTTTTCTAAGCCAAATTAAATCAATAACCCAAAACTATTTTCCTTAAGCATTTTCAAAGCCAAAACATTCATATTTTCCCAGGCGTTTTGATACGCCTCTTAGGCGTCTCGGTACCGTATGCTTATTTTCAAAGAAAATATCACAGGCATTCCGATACGGTCTTGGACTGTTTCGATACGTTTTGAAACTATGAATTTTGATTTTGAAGTATTTTTGAAATTATATCGATATAAGCGTTTCTATACAGTCTTTGACTGTTTCGATATGGTCTTGCTGTTTAAGCTAAATGAAATATTTTAAAGCGTTTCGATACTCCACGTATGCGTTTCGACACCATGGGTTATTTTTCCAAAGTATTTCGAGCAATAAATGACTTACCTTTACTTATCAGTTAAAATTTAAAAATTAGTTAACCAATATCGATACTCCCCTCAAAGCGTTTAGATATCATTTTTGGCAGATTCAAAACATTTCGATACAACTCTGTAGCTATTTCGATATGCCCATGTTTTAAAGATTAACCCATTTTGATACGCGAGGTCAGCGTATTGATACCCCTTATTAAATGCATATAACCACTATTTTTATTTTAGTAATGTTTCGATATAGAGATTTTGGGTATCTAAACCACAAGCTGCATAAGTGTATTTATGGTGGGAAGATGGTGCCTCAATGGCTATATTGATAATCCCAACCACTCAAATAGTTAGAATTCAATGAGAAGTTATAAAAATAAGTCTCAAACGAAGCAACAACAACTGTTGATCCTAAAAGCAATATTCAAGCATCAAATCCAACTCCAAACACTTCATTCAACATCTTTGTACACCACACTCTCATTTGCTTCATTTGTAATCTTAGTTTTTGAGTTTGAGGAGTGTTTTTATTGTAATTGGGGGAAGTATTTCTGTGCGAGAAACATTTTATTGTCAATATATTTTCTTGTAACTTTGTGAGGTTGAATCAATCTTTGGGTAGAAAGATTGATTCCTTTGTAACAGTTATCCCTTGAACCGATAAAAAAGGTGTAATTCATTAGTGAATTGGTTGAAAATCCTTAGTGGGAGATAAGGTAGTGAATGTAGAGCTTTTTCAAAGCTTGAACCACTATAAATCTCTTGTGTTCATATTTTTCAATATTTCAATCCTTTCAAAAATTTTAAAAGTGTCAATTCACCCCCTCTTGGCTAATTTGATTGTTGATCCACTCAACACAATAATATAAACTAAATTCTTTAAAATTTGTCTCAAATAATCAATTAATCATCTGAAAATAACTTTATAAAAACAAGCATCCAATAAGTCCCAAATTAAATGTCTTAAATGTCCTAATTATAAATTAAATTAAACCATTAACCTAAAATTAAAGAAAGAAGTTCATATTGAATACTAAAATGTCTGAGTAAAATATTAGATGCTCTAAATATTGAGTTGCCTAAATAGGTCTGAGAATCTATACGAAGGACAAAAGAGTGTAAGTTAAAGAGCTTAGTGTATCTCTAAGTGTAAACAATAATAAAAACAAGATAACATTTTATTTTCACTTAAATTTATTTTAGAAAAACATATTCAATTTAACAAATTTATTTTAAAAACATAATAAATCTAATAAAATTTTGAATCATAATGATATGATGTCTGATGTACATGATAACACAATACCCAATCTCCAAACATCAAATAAGTAAGTTTTCCCGAAACCTACTCCCATCCAACGTCACCATCAAAAGTTGAACCCAACGCTAAGGTGGAACCATTGATTTGAAGCAAAATTCAGTCCAAAAGAGTGAAACCACTGAATAATCCAAAGTGGAGTGCAACATGAAGATTGAAGCCACTGAACTTTTTCGATCTGATATCCCAACCCGTGATCATGTTATGTTATGATACTGAATCAAAATCTTAATCTCATATGATAATTGAATTGTTAAAATTCAATTTATAAATCATATCTTAAGCAATCATAAAGCATATACTAAACACACAAGTTTATAATACAGGAAGAGACACACCTTAGCAAGCAGTAACTATAACTCTGAGAATGACGCATCACGCGTTCAAGTCTAGCTGAAACAAAACCTACGAGTTAAATAACTAAATTATTATTCACAAGAAAACTAAATTATCGATTAGAACAAAACATTAATCCAAACACTTACTCACTTGACGATCTCGTAGAACATGTCCGATCGGTTAGAACAAAAGAAGGTAACTCAGTTGCCTCAAAAACATAGTTACTTGAGTACAGGGATATTCTGGATTAGATTCCACTTAAAAAAACTTTCAATATCTATGAATATCTCAATTAAAATCACTAAAATGGGGCTTTTAGGTTCGAATTTGACAAAACAACGGAATCGAACTTAGAACGTCGAAAAAGTTTAAAGAGAAAATTGTTCAAAAAATACAACTTTTGGTCAAAGTCAAATTTAACTATGGTTAAAGTCAAAGTCAACTAGTCAAAGTTAACTTTGATTTGATCAGTCAAACTATTCAAACTTGGTCAAGGTCAAAGCAAGTCAAGGTCAAACTCGTTAAAAGTTAGAGTCAAATTTATCAAGTCAAACATCAAAACGATTCAGGTTATAGTAAATTCATTCGGGTCAAAGACATTTTTTAATTTGTTTATTTAATTAAATGGACGAACATGAACAAAGGGCTCGTTCGTTCATTTACGTTCGTGAATGTTCAATAATCTGTTCGTTTATATTCGTTCATTTATGTTTGTTCGTTTATGTTCGTTCATTTATTTTTTTAATCAAATCAAATTAAATATTATTTTATATTTTATTAAATATATATAACCCTATATATTTTTATGTTATATTACTCGTATACCCTTCCAACCTTTTAACCTTTAATTTTTTAAATTAAAAATTCATTTTCCCTAAATAAAAAAAATTAGAATCCCTAGGTCTAATCTTTTGACAGTTTGTGCTCTCCGCCTCTCTCTGGATAGTTTTCTCTCCGACGCCAACGTTAACACCGATGCCGACGCCAACACCGACGCCGACGTCGTGCTCTCTTTTGCTACTCTCTCTCGTCTACGATTACTGTGAGCAATCATTGATAAAATCAAAGAAACAATAACTATCGTGAACAACACGATACTACCATCTACGACTCAGCATAACCCAAGTAATCTCCTTTTCTTCATCTTGATTATTTATTATGTTCTATGAGTTTTTCTCTATGAGAAATCTAAAAATAATGTGAAACTTAAAGAGATGATATTAATATATTATTTTAGTTCATTATTACAGATCATGGGTTCAATATCCTTAGCATCTATCGACTTTCACTACTGTTGAGACTTTATATCCTTATCATGGGTTGAAAGGTATATGAGTTGAAGTATATTGTATTATTGTAGACTAAAAATTAGATTTCTCATAGGTTGAAGGATATTCCATTATTGTAGACTATGGGTTGAAAATCCTTAGCATCTATCCTTAGATTAATTGAGAAATCTATTTTTTTCTCTGATTATTTATTATGTGTATGGATATCCTTAGCATTTAGTCTAGACTTTATATCCTCTCAATTAATCTAAGTAAACCAAATTAAAACCGTAAGCTGTAAGACTATTTTCTATGATTTTAGTTAAAGGTTGTTTGCTAAAGGTTGTTTAAGTTACAATTTTATTGATCTTAGTTTTTTCTTGATGCAATTCAATCCTCAATAATTCGTTTATTTATTGTTGAATTGCAAATGTATGATGGTTCATGTAGTGATTCATTCCGCTTTCATGATGATAAATATTTAAATGATTATTCACCACTTGAATCAAACAAATTTGAATTAAGTGGAAATACTTTTATCATGGAAAATACAAAAAATTAAGAAGATATTACTATTACCGCTGATGATGTAAAAGTTGTTATAGCTGTTGATGGTGGTGCAGAACAAGTTGATGCAGTTAATAATGAAGAATCAACTCCATTCACTAAAAGAAAAAGAAAGAAGATTTTAAAAGTTTGGGAACATTTTCATTTGGTAAAGTTGTCTAATGGAACAGAAGTATGTGAGTGCATCCATTATAGAGAAAAGATTAACTTAAAGATTAAACCACTACACCATTGCATAAGTATATCGGTGATTGTTCAAATCCAAAAGCGGTTAACAAAGGTTAGTTAAATTTAAAAGTATTGCTTGAAAAATCAGATTCTTCGTCTATGATTCAAAATTGAAAATTTGACAATGCGAGAATGAGAGAAGTTATTTCTCACAAGATCATAGTTCATGAGTTGCCTTTTAGTTTTGTAGAGTATTAATTGTTTAATGTGGTCATGAAAGAAGCAAATCCAGGATTTAACAATATTTCACGTGTTTTTATTAGATAAGATTTTGTTTCTTGTTATGAGATTGAAAAGAAAAGAATTCAAAACTTTTTAAATATTGTCAAGCGTATGAGCATCACTACAGATATGTGGACATCAATCCAAAATATTCATTACATGGTAGTGACATGTCATTTTGTAGATTCTGATTTCAAACTTCACAAATGCATATTAAGTTTTGTTGATGTTCCTCTACCATATTCCAAAGTTTGTATTTTTGATTTTCTTTACAAGTGTCTAAAAGATTGGAACGTTGAGACAAAAGTGGTTACTTTGACAGTGGATAGTGCTAAGACCAATGACGTGGTGGCTAAGAAGTTGATGAAAAATTTGAATCTTCAGAATAAGCTTGTTATCGGTGGAAAATTATTTCATGTGTGATATTGTGCACATATTCTTAATTTGTTAGTTCAAGATGGTCTTGGATAAATTAAAGACATAATTCATAATGTTCGTGAGAGTTTGAAACATGTGAATGCCTCTTCAAGTCGGTTACATATTTTCAGTGAACTTGTCAAACAACTTTCAATGCCAAAGAAGTATTTGATTTTAGATGTCACTACTCGAAGGAATGCTACATATGCTATGTTTTCTACTACTCTGTAGTTAAAAGAAGTGTTTGTGAATTATGCCGATCGAGTGTCTATAGATACTACTTTGCCAAGTGTGAAGACTGAAAAAAAAGTTGAAGATGTTTGCTCATTCTTGACACTTTTTAATGAAGCTACAAAAATCATTTCAGGTATTATTTGATTCTTTTGATTTTTTAATACAAATTATTTTTTATATAAGATTTATTAATATTTATTTTTTATATTTTAGGTTTCGAATATCCTACATCTAATTTATTTATTAGTGAATTATTTGGGATAAAAAAAACATTGGATGCGGTGGTTTTGGATGGAAGTGATTACATGATGGCTATGGTTATGAAGATGAAGAGGAAATTTGAGAAGTATTGAGATACTTGTAATCTGTTGATTTCAATTGGTGTTGTTTTAGATCCTAGGTATAATTTTTTTAAATTTTTAATGTTATTATTTGATTTAAAGTGTTGATGTTTTCTTTAATAGATACAAAATAAAATTGATTGAGTTTTCTTTCAATTCCATTTATTCACCTGATGAGGCTCTAAGACAAATGAAAATAGTTCGAGATACTATATATAAGTTGTATCAAGAATATATCGAGGCTCATAAAGCTAAAAACGTTGTTTCATCATCTGAAGCTGGTGGAAGTCAAGGTGTTAATACTGGTGATACTTATAAGACTGATTTTAGCTTTTTAACCAACCGATTTGGTAAAGGTATAAAACTGGCACAACTAAGTATGATCAACATATTAGAAGTGTCGATACTTTTATATCTACAAAATCAAAATTGGACACTTATCTTGAAGAAGGAGTTTACATTGGTGAGCCTGGTGTATATTTTTATGCTTTGGAGTGGTGGAAGGAGAACAATTTAAAGTTTAGAATTTTGTCCAAAATGACAGTTGATATCTTGACAATTCCTATCACTACGGTGGCTTCCGAATCAGTTTTTAGTGCTGGTGAAAGGATTCTACATCGTTCCTCTTTAGAAACTAAGATGGTGGATATGTTTATTTGTGGAGTTGATTGGTCACTAGAAGAAATTTCTATTATTGTGACAAATTTAATTTTAACAAAATCATTTTTGTCACTATTAGTACTTTTATCGTGACAAAATAAATTAGCGTCACTTTAAATTAAATATACATATATATATAATTGTCACAAAATTTAAAACCAACACAATTAACAAATTTATGTAATATATGGTGAAAAAATATATTTTGTTATCATTGTTTGTCATAAATGTTTTCCTCCATTTATTTGACGCCCAAAAAAGATATATGATGACAAGTTTTGTAACTATACATTATATATATATTATTACAAAAAAATTGTCACAACAAATAATTAAAGTGATTCTTTTGTAATAAATTATGTTTGTATTTATATATTTGACATATACTGACAAAATTTATTGTCATAAAATTTTCTTTCTTTTTTAGCGGAAAAAAAAATAATATAGCGACATGATTTGTAACTATAAGTTATAGTTGTTGTTAAAAAATAAATTTATTACAAATAATGAAATTCATTTTTTTTGTGATAAACTTTGTTTGTAGTTATAGATTTTAATTATAGTGATAAAATTTATTATTATAAAATATTTCCTTCAAATTTTTGGCGCAAAAAAAATTATACAGTGATAAGCTTTGTAATTATAAGTTATACATATTTTAAAAAAATATCACAAAAAATGATATTCCAGATTTTTGTGACAAGTTATTTTTGTAGTTATATTTTTAATTATAGTGATAAAATTTATTCTCACAATTTATTTTTTTGCACTAAAAAAATCATATAATAATTTTTTATAACTATATGTTATACTTATTTTTATATAAAAATATTAGCACAATAAATAATAAGATTTAAATTTTTTATGTTAAATTATGTTTTTAGTTATTTATTTTATCACAGTGACAAAATATATTATCATAAATATTTATAAAAATAAATTGTAATTATAAGTTATAGTTTTTAAAATTATGTTAAATTATGTTTTTATTTATTTACTTTAGGGATTTTTTAAAAAATTTAAATAAAAATTCAAAAACTACTTTGGTAAATAACACTATATAGCTTTGAATTTTACTTTTAATGGAAGACTGAGTTTCCATATTTAATACTAATATTTCTTTTATTTTTTGTGTTTAATAATGTATATTGAGATATTTTTTTAACTTTTTAGGATATCTATTAATAATAAAATTATATATACTTTTCTATATAATTTAATTATGTTTATACAAGTGTGTTAGATTTTGAGATTATAGTCTAGGTTATAATAATAAAATTATATATCTGTATTTTAATTATTATTTATAATAATATTAATATATTATTATTGTTAAATATTTAAAATTTATTATTATGATTAATTAACATTTAAATTTATTATTATTTTTTTATTAATTCTATTAATAATATTATTAAAATAAAATTTTATTTAAAATAAAAAAATAAAATTTCCATATTTTTTTAGAATGAGAATTAATTTTATATTAATAAAGTTTCCCTCTCAATATTATGAAAAATATTAGATTTGGAGGGAAATTCATGAGGAAAACTTTTTTTTTCTCCTATAAACATGATTTTTTTTATCAAACTATAAATATAATTTTATTTAGCCGTCTTAAGTCATTATCTCAACATCATCTAGAAGAGAAAAAGCAAAACTGTAAGTTTTTCTTTTATATTTTATCTTATCTAGTATACTATGATCTATAATTCATGGTTTAATCTAATTTTGTATTTTTTTCTAGGCAATCATGTATAAGAACAAAAGAGTGAGAATTTTTTATCAACTCTGGTTGATTCTAATCGAAAAAACAATCAAAATCTAATAAACATAATTATTCGATACACAATCAAGGTAATATTTTAATTAGTTTGATTGTTTATTTTTAATTAACTAAAGTCGGTGATTAAATATATTTGATTGAGATATATTCCTTGTTTTAGATGTTTCTTTTGCTGTTTGATACTTTGTATTTGTTTCAATTTAATAATAAATTTTACTTTGTTAAAATATAGAGATATAAACACCCAAATACATATATAATCAACATTTGCTAGCATTATTTTTCATTTATTAATTTATAGTATTTTATAACATTTATTTGCTATAATTTTGATATGTTTAGAGAATGTTACGTTCGACGATTAAAATATTGACATTTTATTTCCCTAAAGTTCAATACAATCCAACTTACAAAATATGTCAAGTGAGACAATGTCAATTGAATCGTTGAATAGTCAAGGTAAGTTATTTTTAACCAAGATTCATAATAAATTATGAAAAATTTATTTAATCAAAATAAAAATTTATAATAAATATTGATTTATCGTTAAAAATAATTATGACAATTAATATCTTTCACGATAACAAATTATAACAAAGCTATTTAATAAAAAATATTATTTTTAGTCATAAAAATAAATTTATCATTAAATTATTTATGATAAATATTATTTTTTGTCACAAGAACACTTTATCATTAAATTATTTATGATAAATATTATTTTTGTCACAAAAACAATTTATGAAAAATATTGTTTTAGACAAAAATAAATTTATCATAAAAACAATTTATGAAAAATATTTATTTAGTCACAATATCAATTTATGATAAATATTTTTTTTCTTATAAGAAACTTTTAATGATAAAATAAAATTAGTGAAAAATTAAAATTTGTTATAATATGTATTTTTATCACTAAAATATTTTTATTTGGTGTTATAATTTAAATTAATTGTGACAAAAATTAAATTTTGTGATAAAAAATATTTTATTCTGACAAATATTTTGTCTCATTAAGTTATATTTATTAACGAAATAGTATAAGTGAGAAATTAGTTTTTGTCACAATATATATTTTTGTCATAAAACTATTTTATATTATATATTAAAGTACAAGTTAATTGTAACCAAACGTACTTCTCGTGAGAAAATAATAATTTTTTGTGACAAATAATTTGTGAGGATAAGATAATTGTAATAAAAAAAATTTATTGTTACAATAAATGATATAAAATGGTAATAAACACATTTTTGTCACAATATATTTTATATGACGGGGTTGTTCTAACAAACATATTAACAAATAAAATTTTTTAAAATAAATATCATGACAAATTTAGTATTTTTAGTGATAAATAATTTTATTACAATATTATCAATTTCTTGCAGTGATCAATATTATGGGTTGAAGAAAAAGAAAAATGAGGTATTTTTATGTTTAAAGTTTTAATTTTTTTAAAAATTAAATAGATTCGATTTTATAATAACTAATATTTTTGGATTTATTGTAGCAAAATGAAGACATTATATCTATTGAGCTTCCTTGAAGAATGAGGATCAATGAATGGTATAACTTTGATAATTTAATATATAATTTTTGTTATAACTTCTTTAATTTAATATATATTTTTTATTTTGATCAGATGAAAGATAAATTGAAGATTGTTCATGAATGCAAGTTGAAGATAGTTTTGAAGATTGTTGAAGACGTTTGGATTTTAAAAAATTTATTTTATCGGTTATTAACTTTAAGACGTTTAGCTTTATTAATTTTATGTAATTTAATTATTATGTATGCATGTTTTTTTCCTACTTGAACAAATTAACTTTGAAGTTGCAACTTATATTTATGGATTTTATGTGGATGATGTTTTTAGGTTCGTTTATATTCGTTCATTTATGTTCGTTTACGTTTGTTCGTTTAGGTTCGTTTACGTTCGTTTGATTGCGTTCGTTCGTTTAGGTTCGTTTATATTCGTTCATTTACGTTCGTTCGTTTAGGTTCGTTTATTTCCGTTAGTTTATCATTTAAACGAACGAACATAAGCGAACACGAACAAGAAATTTTGCGTTTGTTTATGTTCGTGTTCGTTCATTTGTTCGGTTATAATTAAACGAACGAACATGAATACACACTCGTCCATGTTTGTTCGATTCGTTTACAACCCTACGCATCGAGTTATCAACAATGTTCCAATTCCTCTGATAAAAAGTCGCATGTAAGCCATCAATCCTCGAAGCTTTGACAGGTACATATCAAAAATAGCTTCTTAATTTCCTCTAAAGTAACCAACACAACTAACTGATCCAAATCAGCACCACTCGTGCAAGGAGAAAGACCCCACACTTACCATCCATGACAATACCATAACTAGAAAAAAAAATGCAAAAATCCCTTGCTAACATGGTTAATTCTAAAGTGTCTATACACCAAGAATCAACCTTTAGTTTTAAAGAAGATATAGTGTTCACATGATGACTAACACCTATAAACGCATGGAAATATTTGTTTTTTCTATCCCCGACACAATCCACTTTGAACATGCTTTCTGTCTACAAAAGCTTTCTCCCATTCTAACACCAAATCTAACTAAGAACATAACTCACGAGATAGATTGAGAAGGAAATATGAATGCTTCACTAATAGAGTTTTATCTATCTCACTCATTACTCTATTACTTATGCGACTTACTCTATTACTTATGCAACATATATACTTGCACACTTGCGTATCAATTTTTATAGTATCTCTAAAACACAATAAGTTTTACACAAACATATATCATAAAAAAAGTAATAAAACAAATATGATATAATGAAAGTGTTAGGCTTGATTTGGCTCGATTGATAACCGATTAACTTGCCAATTTGATGGAGAAAGAACACTTTAGGTGATTTGTTGTGGAAGCAAAAAGATAAACAATGAATACAAGGATTTTAGAGTGGTTCGGCCTTCGAAAAAAGCACCTACATCCACTACCTTAGCTTCTCACTAAGGATTTCCCAAAATCACTAAGAATTTCAACCTTTTGAGGCTAAAGGGATAACCTTACAATCCTAGACTCAAACCCGAATCTAGCATCCAAAGTTCACAACCCGAACTTTGGGAATTCACTCAAACAAGAGAAACTTAGCAAACTTGTTTAATCCTTCTAACAAGGCAAATGTTTGCAATCTAAGCACTCACCCAATTCCTAATTACACTTGAGCATATATTGACAATTAAGCTCACAAGTGTTTGTCTACCCAAATAATAGGAAATTAAGCACTAAGACAAATCTTTGATCATATTGTTGTTTACAATGAAGCATTAGTCTTCTCTTGATGCTTGAGGCTTGCTTTTATCATCCCAAAACATGATCTAGCCGTTTATAGCCGTTGGAGATGTTTTGGAGCCGTTTGGAGTTGATTTCAAGGCATATTTCTTCTTCTGGTGCAGGCGGTATCAATACCCCTAAAACCGGTATCGAAACACCTTTGTTGGGAAATAGCTGTTGACCTGCATTTATGAACAGGTATCGATACCAGTATCGATACCGCTCTTAGCCGTTAGGGTTTTTAATAAAATCGTTTTGACCGTTGGGGGTGTTTAGAAACATGATTCGAAACCAAACATCACAATGGTGAAAGGGTATCGATACCAGTATCGATACCGCTGTGATTTTGCCTTAGAAAACATGACATTGATGAACAGGTATCGAAACACCTTGAAGGTGTATCGAAACACCTGGGTAAAAATCACTTCTTTGGTTTCTTTAAATTATTTAAAACACTTTCAAACTTTCTCAAAAACATCTTAAATATAATTTTAAGTAGTTTTGACATAGAACCATTTTTGAAATCTTTTCAAATTAGTCCAAAACTATTTTTCAATTATTATATCAAAACATTAGTTCTACAATCTCCCCCTTTTTGATATAATAAAACCATCTTGAAAAATTGTTTTTGAGATTGCTCCCCCTTTGTGAAATAAAATTTTAATAAGAGAAATAAGGATATCAAAACATTGAAGCTTCCCCTTACTTATTAAATTTTTTTGAAAAATCAATTTTTCACAACATTCTCCCCCTTTTTGTTATATCAAAAATGGTTCAAACCAAGTTTGAAAAACTTTAAAGCTCATAACATAGGACAGTTTTAAAAATGTCAATTGTTTTAAAATCAAATATCAAAACTTAGTTTATGAAAACAAAAGACTCCCCCTTACTCAAGGCATCAACTAAGTGTTAGTTCAACAATTATGATAATCTAGTTTAAACAAAAGATAAACAAAGTTAAAGCTAAAAACTAGATTTTACCACACTTGAACTTAAGGTAGGATGTGAAGCCTTCCTTGTCCAAGTGTCCTTCTTGTGTGCATGGAGCTCCCCTTTAATCTTGCACTTTGATGCTCATACCTCCATCACACCTAAACAAGACAATCAAGTAATTTTTTGGTATCCAAATTGCTTTGGATCCTTTAACGTTAGTGACACATAATTTAGTCCCCTTAGGAACCCATTTTTCAATTTCATCATTTTTGGTTGAAGTGATTAGTTCTTTTGGGACCCAAACACTTCTAAAACATTTTTCATCAATAAATCTAGGGGCACTAGATTGTCTCATGTAAAAATTTGATTTTCCCAAATCATTTTTCTTTTGAAGTTCTTTGGAAATCAAATCTTTTTCTTTCTTAAGATCATCTAAAGCAATTTGATGATCTTTTTCCATATTTTGAAGCAAATTTTGTAAATCGAAAACTTTAAGCTCAAATTCTTTCAACCTTGCTTCAATTTCAAAATTGATTTTTGAAAGCAAATCATTTTCTAATTTAAGCTTTGAAATCATCTTTTTGTTTTTAGGAAATGAAGCCTTGAACTCAAAAGCCAATTTGTCATAGGCTTCTTGTAACTCATCAAATGAATATGAATTTAAACTAAATGAGTTAGAAGTTACATCCCCCTCATTGAGGGCCATTAAGCATAGGTTGGCTTCTTCATTTTCGGCGGAGTCCCCATCACTCCAAGTAGCCACATATGCTTGTTTCTTTGAAGATGATCCCCTCATGATAGACTTATGGGAGTCCTTCATCTTCTTCTTTGATTCGTGCTTTGAAGATTTCTTACTTTTATTCCTCACGAATCGATCGAAGTCTATGAAGAATTGGGCAAGCTTTTCATCTCCTTCACTATCCTCCCCACTTGAATCTTCAAGGTGGATGCACTTGGAGGATTTGAGAGCAATGGTGTTGACATTTACACCAAGCTCTTGAACCTTCTTCTTCCCCATCAATCTAATCTCTTCCTTCTTCTTCTCCTCTTCTCTTCCTTTCATCATAATTTGATGTGTGAGGAGTGACCCCATGAGTTCATCAAGCTTGAGATTCTTCAAATTCTTTGCTTCGATGATGGCGGTCCTTTTTGAGTCCCATGACTCGGGAAGGGAATAGATAAGCTTACGAACAAGCTTCTCCTTCAGAATGATCTCTCCATATCCTCTAAGTCCATTGATGATGGTGGAGAATCGATCAAACATCTTTGCTATGTCCTCTTCCGGATTCATTTTGAAGTTCTCATACTCTTGGTTGAGGAGTCCAATCTTGGTCTCCTTTACTTCGTTTGTACCCTCGTATGTAACTTCGAGCTTGTCCCAAACTTTCTTGGCACTCTCACAAGAAGATATCTTCTTATAGATGCTTGGATGGAATGCACAAACAAGAATGTGTAAAGCCTTAGAATTAAGCACCATCTTCTTGCGATCTTCCACGCTCCATTCCGCCTTTATTCCTTTTGGCACAAACGGTTCATCTTCAACTATATCCCATAGCTTATAATCTCTTGAATTGATGAAATACTTCATCCTTATCTTCCATTGGGAGTAGTTGGACCCGTCAAAGAAAGGTGGTTTGTCAATGGATTGCGCCATGAGTTGTCGGTTGATCGGTAATTGGTCGAGCTCTCCGGATCTTCTCAATAGGATGTTAATCCCTCTCGATTGAGCCTCGCTCTGATACCAATTATTAGGCTTGATGTGGCTCGATTGATAACCGATTAACTTGCCAATTTGATGGAGAAAGAACACTTTGGGTGATTTGTTGTGGAAGCAAAAAGATAAACAATGAACACAAGGATTTTAGAGTGGTTCGGCCTTCGAAACAAGCACCTACATCCACTACCTTAGCTTCCCATTAAGGATTTCCCAAAATCACTAAGAATTTCAACCTTTTGAGGCTTAAGGGATAACCTTACAATCCTAGACTCAAACCCGAATCTAGCATCCAAAGTTCACAACCCGAACTTTGGGAATTCACTCAAACAAGAGAAACTTAGCAAACTTGTTTAATCCTTCTAACAAGGCAAATGTTTGCAATCTAAGCACTCACTCAATTCCTAATTACACTTGAGCATATATTGACAATTAAGCTCACAAGTGTTTGTCTACCCAAATAATAGGAAATTAAGCACTAAGACAAATCTTTGATCATATTGTTGTTTACAATGAAGCATTAGTCTTCTCTTGATCCTTGAGGCTTGCTTTTATCATCCCAAAACATGATCTAGCCGTTTATAGCCGTTGGAGATGTTTTGGAGCCATTTGGAGCTGATTTCAAGGCATATTTCTTCTTCTGGTGCAGGCTGTATCGATACCCCTAAAATCGGTATCGAAACACCTTTGTTGGGAAATAGCTGTTGACCTGCATTTATGAACAGGTATCGATACCAGTATCGATACCGCTCCTAGCCGTTGGGTTTTTTAATAAAATCGTTTTGACCGTTGGGGGTGTTTAGAAACATGGTTCGAAACCAAACATCACAGTGGTGAAAGAGTATCGATACCAGTATTGATACCGCTTTGATTTTGCCTTAGAAAACATGGCATTGATGAACAGGTATCGAAACACCTAGGTAAAAATCACTTCTTTGGTTTCTATAATTCATTTAAAACACTTTCAAACTTTCTCAAAAACATCTTAAATATAATTTCAAGTAGTTTGGACATAAGAACCAATTTTGAAATCTTTTCAAATTATTCCAAAACTATTTTTCAATTATTATATCAAAACATTAGTTCTACAGAAAGATAATGATGATATTACCATAATCGCCTAAACACATAACATCATGAATGTATAATATCGCACACAACATATAAATAAAAATATAAACATAAGGTAGTAAGGTCATCGTCCACACAACATCGAGATCCAACACTATGAGTGAGGTTCACGTCTAGACAACATCGAGATCCTACATTCATGTTATTGATGCCCAATGTCTACATATTATTAAGAGTTCTAATCCATCCTCAGGATGGTACATCGAGCATCTTCGAATGAGGCTCGTATCTACACAACATTGTGATCCTCTATTCAGGATGTCTTCAAAGTGTTGCAACACTTATTCTTAGGTATCTATATCCCATCAATCAAGGACTTAACATGTTAAACAACTTATTAGTACACAATAAGGCTTCTAGCTAGCACACAATATCAACGATTCCTAAAGGTTTCTATCACACCCTTAATTCATCCAAAGTTTACTAAGTCTTTAGCCATTTATTCCATATTTGAGGTTAGATTATTAGTTCCTCAATTTTAATATTCAACTTATACCTTAAAAGACCCTTTTCCTCGAATTATAGAGATCATGAAGTTAAACACTAATTTCTTGGGTTGGTTTCCTAGCGAGTACCGATACGCACTATAAGGGTATCGATATGCCACTCTTTATCAATATGCCCTCAAGTCATACAGATACGCTATTTAGGTGTGAACAAGCAACGATGTATATCCGTATAGATATGCACTATGAGGGTATCGATATGCTACTCTATATCGATATACCCTCAAATCGTACATATACGTTATTTAGGTTCAAGCAACCAAAGATATCTATTCATACTGATACGTTTAACCTACATATCGATACCGCTCATCAATACCAAATTCTTCGTACCGATCTATACCCAAACCAATACGGCTATAAGGTGTATCGGTACACCTAAGCACTATTGAGCAATGCAAATGTAGTACGATACACTTCCAAACTACCAATATAGTAAAACTATTTTAGAATTTGAATCAAGTTAGAGATATCGATACGTTATATTGTATACTGGAATGCTCTTCACGATAGACCCCCTGATTTACTCTAGTATACTAATACACACGCCTAAAATTATAAGTTTGGGTTCGGATTTTGCCAAAAATCCACACTCAACCTTTATGGTGAAGCCTCAAATAACTTCTACAAGTTATTCAAGTAGTATTAGATGGGTTGCTATCAACTTTATGTTATCAAAATACCCAAATCACAAATTATAATTAAAGGTCTCATTAAGCATCTATATCAAGCAATAACAATTAAGCATGCAACAAAGCTTAATTTTATGAGATGTATGAATCTATGAGAGTTAGTAGTATACTAACCTTGAACTAACAATAGTTGAAATGAATATTCTACTCTTCTTTAAGCTTTCTCTTCCCAAGGGATTTGGAAGGTTCTCCTCTCTCTTTCACTACAAAAAAGGATTACTACCAACAAATATACATTGGTAGGAAAGATTTTAAGAACTAAACACCAATAAAACTAAAAATGGAGAAATCATTCTCATTCTTCCTCGACTTAATTAATCCCACCACCAAACTTAGCAAAAACTTACTTTGGTTTACAGATCTCTTAATGCTCTACAACCTTTCTCAATCACTAAAACATGATTAACAGCTATACTCTCAAAGTTTAATCTTTGAACCTTAAATTTGGAGGTGAGAGAATGACAAAAAATTGTAATAGGAAGAACAAAGCTGATTTTACCTTTTAATCCTTTATAGAGAAAATCTCTATCTATTTTTTTTCAAACTCAAAAACTCCTTTAACCCAAAAGAAACCCAAAATACATAAGTCCAAGGTCCAACAATAACCCACTAAGGCCCTTAAGCCCAAACGACGAAGCTTAAAAGCTTCGGATTAACTCAACCATCAAATCTCGAAATTCAAACCGTTATTGTAACGAGATAGGGTACAGGCCTGATAAGAGTTAAGGTTGTAATGGGTATTGGACTTGGCTTGTGGGTATGATAATATAGTTTATGTTACTGGTGTAATGGGTTTATAAATTGGACTGATTATTTATAAGTAGACTATCAATAATTTTTTTTAGATTTTTGAAATAAATTATTTTATTTTGGGATTTAATATGATTTATTTATTTTGGATTTTTAATTTTGGTATGTGTTATTTTTTTGTGATTTTGGTGTTTAGTTTAGCTTTTCTTTTAATACAAGGTCAGGACGAAAAGTGTTGTTACAACATCAATCTTATATCGAGAGCTTAAGATACATCTATTTTAGTAAAAAATGTGTAGGTTGAAAAATCTTATAGAAGATTAATCTGAAATCCATAAGTTTGAGTTTATGTTGTAATATTTTGATAAAAATTATATTATAAAGTTTTAGTCTAATTTATGAGTTAGCTCACTATGATTTTATGTTGTTTTTTATTTTATTAGACCTTAAATATGCCTGCATACTCTTAAGATACATCAATCTTGTTCTTGCTGAAAATTTTTAATTTATTTTATCTTTTTATTTTTTTTTACTTTCATTTTTATTATTCATCTTGTAATGCTTTATCTTATCTTTGTTTCTTTAATTTTTAACCTTAATTTTGAAATTTTCAGGAAACGCCCAATAAATTCTGTTGAAATTTTAAATTTGCGTCTAACTTTTTTTGTTTGAGTCCGAAACCCTAGGTTTACTTTCAAGCCATCAAATTGAAGGTTCCAATGTGCCAGGACAGGCTTCTTATTATATTTTCTCCACATTTATTTAGTCTTGTTCTCCATTACTTTTTAAAAGTGATTTTGAGCTAAAAGTGCTTTTTGGAAAAAAAAAAATAATGCATAACATCTAGTTTTTTAGGTCAAAATTATTTTTAATTAAGTTTTAAAATATTTTTTAAATACTTAAATTTTAACTTTTTAAAAATATTTTTGAATATAATTACTCTTTCTTGTTTGTCAGTAATTATTTTATGTGTCTAAAATAAAAATTTTATCTACTTTAAAGCGCTTTAAAATAACCGATTAATATTTTAGCCAATGATTAAGTCTTCCATTTACATCCCTCTCTAAACCGTAAGTTAAATATCTAATACGAGTATTTTCTTTTTTTTTTTCCCTAAGATTATAAATACTATTAAACATATTTCAACCATTTCGAAAAGAAAAAGAAATCAAACCCTAAATTTTGAAGAAGCTTTGTGATTGTACATATCCTTCAGCCTCCATTACCTAAAAGTTTTTCCTCTTGTAAAATCGTGTATAAGTAAGCAGATGGATTAAAATGCCTCCAAACAAACCAGACAATGGTGTATTGAATTGTTATTTATTATTTAGCTTGGATGCCCTAGTTTTGTTTCGTTGTAAACCAAAAATGTTTTACGACTATGTACTTTATAAGTACGGATATAAAATTTTATATTATTTTATGTTATGAGATAAATTTATAAAATTTTAAAAAATAAACTTTTTAAATTATATAAAAACAAAAATAAATTTTTTAAAAAATATATAATTTTTAAATTATATACAAATTTTAAATCTTTAGTGAAAAACCGCTTTCTCAGTTTCCTCTGTCCATCCCTAATTCCTTAGTTAAGAAAACAATATTTAGATCATCTTTACGTCACTTATTTTCATTTAACAAAGATTGTGTGAAGTTTTAGAATAAATTTTTGCATTTTGCAAAAGTCTCTCATCCTTAGAAAAATATGTAAAATGATATTTTTATAACACAATTTTATGAGGTAGGCTTGCTTAAACAACGTGACGTTAGTTTCAAATATGATATGCCATTTTTAAGCAATAAAATTTTAAAATAATTCATTATAAATTCAAAAAGTGACACTAAATCGATAGATATAGAAACAGTGAATAAATGTAACGATTTAAATTCACTATACATACAAAATTAGAAGTATTTATTATCAGATACTTAATTGTTTCAAATATCTATTTTTTGATTCGTGTTTTAATTCATTTAAATTAAATATTTATTATTAGATACTTTTAAAACATAAATACTCAACTAATCGAATAATAAATATCCGATTCCTAAAGTTAACATACGGTATGTGAGTTTTTCAACAAGGGTGGCTACGCCTATGCCAAGGATTGGGTGCGTTGCTGACTAGTGACTACCCACTATGTCTAACTCCTTAGCCGACATCAAATGACTCAACTCAATCAGACACAGAAGGATTCTTCTCAAAAGAAAATGGATTCTTTCTTTTTCAAAGTGGGTAAATTGTCAAAATGTCGATAAATATATTATATTATAATCATCTTTAAATTATCAAAAAAAAAAAATCTATTTTTATTTCAGGTTAAAGCCTATACTTAAAAATAAGAAGAAGAAACAAGTAATCTAATAGAGTAAAAAAAGGATATTTTCATTCTGTATCTTCATGCAACCATTCTAATCCATACTTGTAGCTTTAAGTGCTCATACTTTTACAATACAAAGCACTGACTGAGTTCTTAATGGTTTATTGTAACTGTCCTCTGTTCCATCATTGTTGGTTGTTCTCAAGGGAAACAATGTGCCTCTGTATCTGCACCACCACAAACAGGAACATTTAATTCACAAAACACAGTTTCAACACAAATAAAACACCATAGCACCCTGACTAGTACCTGCATCATCTGTTGAAATTTGGTCTGCAAAGCAAAGTATTCTTGTCTGATCAAAAACAAAGCTTGAGCACACTCTTCCTTATTCCGGCAATCCGAAGCTTTACGGAGGCTAACACAAGCAAGTTTCAAGCGATTTGCACCAATGCTGGGAGATAAAGCAGAAAATTTATTTTAAAAAAGTTTTGAGGATCATCATCCTCATAGGGCTTAAGAAACTAACATACACCTTGAACATGGCATAAAACAGAACACTCAATCATGGTATACATAGTCATACAAGCTTAATACCAGACAAATTACAGACAAAATAAGCAAGTTATTTCGGTAATCAATTATTGCAGACAAATTACGGAAGGGTTATCAAAAGAACAGAGATATCATGTCTATGAAGCAAATCGACGAACAGCTATATTACCTTGAGCTACTTCCTTTAAGTTGATGAACACAAGAATCCAGCTTGCTAAAATCAACATTCTGATAACCCCTGCGGTTGTTTGGATTAGTGTTAGGATTACCAAAGAATCAACTTTCTAACACAAGTTTAAATGATGAGATCATATGTTCGAGATTACAAATTCATGGTCAATTCATTTATGATATTCGCTGCATCGTTGCAAAACAAAGTGACCACTTCATCCACGAAGTTGGGATTACTCGAATCTTGCAAATCTTGAAGCTGATTGAACTGATTGTCAAGCATTCCCTGGATAAACAACACTAAAATCATCAAACAATCCATAGTCCATTCCTCCAACAATAACCCCAGAAAGACAAAATCCAAGATCCTATCAAGAAATGAAATACCATTTCTTTATAAAAACAAAAGAACATAAAAGAAGAATATGGTACCGCATCAAACATATTTTGAACAAGATTCCTGTGCTGTGTCTTGAGGGCTTCAATGGCCATTAGATTCATTATGAAGATTTAACACTGAATCTGAAGCCCTACTTGAAATGAGTCGTGAGCAATGAAACTACTTGGTTTATATAAAGGAAACAAGAAAACAAAACGTCCTGGTTCCAAGCCTAGAAAGAAGGGTGGGATTGGAGTAATCTGTTCTTTACTTTTTCAATGACTTTGGTGTTTCTTTTTTAATCCTCCAAGTCAAAGTCAAATAGTTTAGTTTCTCCAACTAAAGATTTGGTGCGTGCGGTTGCCCACCTTCCTTCCTTCCTTCCTTCTCTCGTGTGCTTCATCATTGCTTTTTCCCATCACTTTGTCAATTGGCACTGTGTCGTATCACTTTTGATTCCCATTTAATTAAGTTGGTGTGCACGAGAGTTGACATTTTTCATTACTTTTAGGATCCAACTTTAATAGAGTGAAAGTCTTCTTACTTTAATTTAGTTTAAAGTCTCTGTGTTTATTTTAGAGTAAACTATTCCAGTGATTACTCAATTAATTAGAGATATCTATTTTAATCATCGAACTATTAAAATCATCAATCAAATCACTCAATTTAAATTAATCTATTTTAGTCACTACCGTTAAAATTTAAACGAAAGGGTGACGGGACAATGACGTGGTCGTTAATAAAAATCTGAAAAATTACACATGTATATGATGACAATGCAGATTGATGTGGCAAATTTTTATCGTTGAAAGTCTATTATTAATTAAAAATGATTTATTTGATTAGCCATCATTTTTATTATAATTTAATAAAAATTTAAAATCTATTAAATCATTATCTTTAAGTTGTTTCAATTTGATAGATCGATATAACTTGATAAATTTGATTAGTTTTATAAATTAATTTGATTTAACAAATTTTGAAAATTTTGAAAACTAACCAACCGAAAACTCCTTTTTGAACTTTCAATTACCAAATAAAATTGTTATACAAATTTTAAATTTATTACTTTACTTATCTTTAAAATTTACAAGCCAGTCAAAATTATGAAATAAAAAAATAAATATTTTATTTATTATTTTTTATAATATCTACTAATTTTTTATTAAAACAAAGAAGATATACGATTATAATGCATTTGGGTAAAAATGATTACTTTCATAGAGATAAGTATATCATTAGAATACAAAATCTTTTCTAAATCTTTTTGTTTTTGACCAATCAAGATGCATAATAAGTATTATTTAAATATTTTTATTAATTAAGATTTATAAAATAAATATTAAAAAAATACTTGATTAAATTTTTTTTAAGGTATTATTTTTTTATATTGTTATCAATAATAAATTTTAAATTATGAAAAGTCAAAATTAAAAAAAATATGACAAAAAATGAATATATAACACAAAAGTTATCATTATAAGTTTTAATTTTGTTATTTTATATACTACTAATAAGTGTTAAGGTGCAATAATAAGATATGTTACAGAAAAGATTAATCCAAACGCAAAATAATCAAACACAAATAAATAAAATCATAATAATTTAAAGAAATATTACCAATTCAATTAAAACAAAACAATTTAATAACAAAAAGTAAGTATTGAAGCCTGCTCAAACATAATTTTTTTAAGGCAACTTTTGATCACTCTTTGTGTGCTTGAATTCATCGGTCACCAGTTTTTTAGGATATAACAACAAGATGATCTTCAACAGTAACACGATATATAGATCACGAGTAAAACCTTGTATTTGTCTATCATCAAAAACACTACAGTGTTTTTTCAAGAAGCGAAAATTTTCGAAATGAGTTGAAAACTGAAAATGACTTGATATTTATAGCGGAATGGAAGAGTAAAAATGTTAAAAGAAAGAAATATTCTATATTATTGGTCATTTACCCTCAATCGGATTTAATTTAGAAATAATCAATTACAATCATTTTAAAACAAATATTTTTCGTGAATTGAATTCGATACCTTTTAATATTCAAATTTAAGGATGTCAGAAATTATCCCTTTTAAATTTAGAATTTTCATAAAGATAATTTATTTGTAAGAAAAAAATATTCAAAGTGGGCCAGTTATTTGCAAATCCACAAAGAACCTAACCAATTTAGATCTGACCCTAACCCGAATGAGATTTAATTTTTACTCTTAATATAAAATAAATATTTTTCGTTCAAGTTATTCGATGATTAGTGTATATAATAACTTCTCATGCTATTTATCTCCCCAATATAGGATACAAGTTTTTTAACCCTCTTACTTAATTCATAACTACTATACTTCTATCATGTAACGATCCAATTTTTCCAGGTCAATATCGGACGCTGACCCGAGTCATTGATCATCAAGTTGGGTCACATGTTCGAGCTTGTTGGATTGTGTTGGGCCTCGTTTTGTCTTGTTGGGCTTTTCGTATTGTTGGACTTGAGTTTGGGCTTGTGTTTTGGGGAGAAGAAGTGTTGAAGGGCAAGATGGTAATTTCTCTATGAGAAGAAAAAATTGCTCATCCTCTTTTGTCTTATCCAAAAGGAGACGAAAAAAAGGGAGTGTTGTTTGTTTCTCATCTCTCTCTTTTCTCTTCTTCCTCTTCTATCTTAATCACAAATTAGAGGGAGAATCTTTTCGTTTTGAAGTTGGAATCTCGTTTTTTCCCAATGGAAGTTTATCAGCAGATCAAGGTCCTCTCATCAAGGTGTAGTATATCTCTTGGGTTGGTGGAGGAAGGGTTTTGACGCTAAGAACAAGGCTTAAAGTGAAGAGAAGCTTGGTTGTTGTAAATCCGGGTTTTACTTGCTTAAGGTAGTACATTTATGACTCCTACATTTTATGAGCCTCATAGGATGATTGCTTTGCTTGGTTTATGATTGGATTGCATAGTTGCCATGTTTAAATGATTGAAACTCACTTTAATGTCTAATCAAGATTAGAACATTCTATGATTGTAAAATTGGTAGTAACTCACCCTTTGTACTCCACATAACTTGTAGGAACAATTATGAACTTAACCATATAGGTTAAGGGGGATTTCTAGGTGAAATACAAAACTAAACCTTCATTTCTGGGCAAGCGTATCGGTACAGTTAGGGGACGTATCGGTAAGCTAGGATATATTTAGGAGTCTGTTTATGGGAGGAGTATCGATATACGGGGGAACATAGATACCCATAGTAATTTTTCAATTCTAAAACCATCTTCGTTTATCGATACAAGAGAGTGTATTGGTACCACTGTTCTATTGGTTGTAGATGACTTTGAGTATCGGTATGTAGCTAGGGGTGTATCGATACGAGACTTTCGGGTATTAGAACAGGGTATCGATACGGGGATTTGGCGTATCGGTACGAGCTTAAAGGAAAAATAATCAAATCATTCAAAGGTGTTTTAGGTATTGGCACTCAATGGAGGATTAATGGTACGAGTGAGTGGCGTTTCGATACTCCCTATAGAGGTATCGGTACGCGCAGTCTAATTTATCCAAGTTTTAGCCTTTGAGTTTTGAGGGTCAATAGTTTGTGTTAATAGCCTTGGTGGATCTCTATAGGCCTAAAATGAATGGTATAACCAAGAAATGAGAATTTTGACTATGCATAAGACTTAACTAGAGAAATATGAACTAAATGCTTTGCGATGACTTGTAATCATATATGATCATAACAATGTTGTAACAAGATCCAGATACCAAGAGTGGTTTCCGATTCTTAGTGACTCTAAATCACTTGTATGTGAGAGTGTGAGATTCGATGTTTTGTGACTTCGGACACACTCAAATTATGTGGGGGTGTGAGGTTCGATACTTAGTGACTTCGGACACACCCAAAGTATGAGATAATGTGAGGTCTGAGGCTTAGTAACTTCAGACACACTCACCTATTGTACATATGTGATTTGATTATTAGGAATGCTATGAAATTGCTATGAATTTGTCATGTATAATACCATGTGTTTAGGCGGTTATAGTAGTTTCAATCTCTCTTCCACCATGTCTTGTTGTATACAGGGGTGTATCTATCATAGGTCTTAGTAGGTCACTTGACCTACCATAAAAATGATAAATTATACTACAGGACACTAAATCATTTATAAAGTTATGATTAGGTTACTTAATTATTAAATATTATAATTAGGTCACTCAATTAAAGATTTAGTTATTATTAGATCATTTCCCGATATCTAACAAAATTTGGTATAATGATAATCTTAATCCTAAAATTTATATATTTTACCAATGTAGTCTTAATTCAAAATAATTTAAAAGATGTAACCTTGAATATTTAAAAAAATCAATTTACTTATTTTTCTCCTAAATCTCATGTATATCATTGTTAATACTAGAGTACTTTATTTTAAATTATTAATTAATTTAATACATAAATTTATAATATAAATATATTTATAATTATTTTTTAATATTAAATATATATTTAATATCTATAATTATTAAAATCTATTTAAAATTATTTTAAAAAACCTTCAATTTTAGTTATTACTATCATATAATTTCCTACGAAAGTTAAAATTTTTGTATTATTATACAATTTTTTAATGATTTCATTATTTTTTTATAGAAAGCTTTTAAGTAATTTATAAGAAAACTCATGTTAAAAAAAATCTTTCAGAGCACGTTTTTTTCATATTAATTATGAACATGTTAAATAATTTTTGATGATTTATTCAATTTATTTTTATTTTATATACAATTTTATTTTTTATCTGAGTGTGAACTATCAAGCTTAAATTTCTAGATTCACCCCTGGTGTTATATATATATATATATATAATTATGAATTCTTGCTGAGT
The DNA here is from genome assembly GCA_035048815.1 of Abelmoschus esculentus. Taxonomy (NCBI): domain Eukaryota; kingdom Viridiplantae; phylum Streptophyta; class Magnoliopsida; order Malvales; family Malvaceae; genus Abelmoschus; species Abelmoschus esculentus. The sequence continues at coordinate 6,468,998 of JAUCBN010000059.1, forward strand.
GCTGATAAGACACTAATGTAGCTATGAGGCTTTGGTTAATGGAATAAATCTAATGATGATACCATAAGTGAACTAATAGTTAGAAATGCTAAACATTAATTATTGAAAACGTGTCTTAGGCATATAATCAAGGGGATGAGTACTTGGAATGTGTGAGCTAGTAACCTGACGGCTAGGTGAACATGGGTAAAGTAAGGATATATTGTCCAATAGATATGGATGTCGTGTGTAAGTATGTACGTTGTATAAATTGATGGATTATCACTTTTATACCCGAGGGCTATGGGTTAGGATATGTCACTTATAACTCAATAGGCTATGTGAACTCAAGTAGCTTGATAAACTGTGTTAAATTAAATAGGTAATCCTGTTATGACATTCAATCTTCCTATATAATGTTGCCTTGAGATAAGTATTTGAGAACTCTAGCTAAGGTAGGCTAGAAGATGAATCTTAGTTTAGAAGACTTTTTGTGTACTCTTGACTATCTTATCATACATGCTTGTGTTATGATATTAATGAACTGCGGTAGAGTAGAAATGTACCACTGAGCTTTGTTAGCTCAATGTGCAGAATTGTGATGTTTTCCGCACGTAGGGACAACTAGCTTCGAAAGAACACATCGTGGAGGATTTCGCAACATCGGAGCTGTGAAAGGGTTTAATTCTTGACATTTTAGTTTGAGCTTATTGTATTAATAGGATCTTACCAAAAATCAAGTTTGTATCTTTATTTTGAATTTTATTGGATTTGGTGGATGTATTTTGAAAATGAGCTCCTATTTTGTAAACACTTTTATTTTGTTTTGATCTACGTGAATTTATGAAATGTGATATTTTAGAGTTTTTAAAACACATTTTTTAAAGGAAAATATTTATGGGTCGGGTTTTAGGTGACCCGAATGTGATACTTCGGATTCGAATCGAGATAGAGGGTGTTACATAGTATCAATTTCTCATTCATCATTCAGCTATTTTGTGCATATGATATATCGTTGTAAAATTCTCATGGAATAGAACATGACCCAATAAAATTATTATTTGAGTTTTCACATTTACCCTTTTGTAATATGGCTCAAAGTTGTCATTTCCTTATATCCCTAATAATTCTCACATTAATGAAATTTATGATTTTATCAAAAATATTTATAATTCATGTGGTGATAGGTTCTATGATCGATAATTGTATAAAATTGTCAGGTTTTCTCATTGATTTTTTCCTTACAAAAGTATACTTACTTTACTAGTTTACCAATAGAAGTGATGTCCTTGAATAATTGTTTTGTATAAACGATGATATATTTCACACATCTACCTCTTTGATAAGAGTATTTATTTTTATAATTATGTTCATATGGTCTCGAATATCTTTTAGTTCTAATAGAGTTTGAAATGTAAAATTTAAATTTATAACCCTAAAACTAAATATCATAAACTTTTAAACTTAAGTCCTAAACTTTAAATTTTAAATTAATTAAACTCTACAACATATGTTATGAATACTTATTTATGATGAATATTATTGTATTAAAAGAGATTTTAATGTACGTTATCATCATGGTTTTAATATATATTGAAATTGATTTAATACTTATTGGATTTAATGTTTTCATCCTATGTCTATAAATATTGAATTAAAAATAAATAAAAATATTTCTTTTTCTATCGTCCTTTTGTTCTTGTTTTTGTTCTTTTTATTTTATTTACAAAATGTTATATTTATTTAAACTGTTTTTTTTTTAATTTAATATCCTTTTGTATAATTAAATTGCATTCTAATATATTGCATTTCATGATTAAAAATAATTTAATTAATTCCCCCTTGTAATTTACCTTAAATATATTTCAATTTAAATTACTTTAGGTAATAAATATCTTAATCATATTTTTTTTAATCTTTTAAAACTTTAAAAAGAATTATACGAACTAGTGAAAACAATATGAATTAGATATTGTAATTATTGTTTCGCAAATCCATTAACCCTCATCATTACCGAAATGCCAACCCCACCATTTAATTTTCGTTGTCAGTGTCACTTTTCTTGATCCTAATCTCATCAATTTGTCACAATCATAGAAGGGTTAACATATAGTAATCTTCATTATACAAAAAAATTGAATTGAAATAATAACACAAGTTTGATTTTAGAAGTGGAGTAAGTGAGATGACACTTATTTGTATACTTTATTACAATTGAGAAATGGAGATTTTTTAGGTATAATATATATTTCATATTTTATTTATTTTTATAAATGATATTTTAATATTATTATTTATTTTTATTTTAATATTTTGTCAATAACAGACTAATTAAAAGATTAAATCACACGTGATAAATTATCACATTATTTTTTCTCTTAATCATTATGTTATGTCGATTAAAATTATAAATACACATATGATATGCTGACTAAAAGAGAGAAAATGATGTGATAGTCTGTTCCATGTGATTTTCTCTCTCTTAATCAACATATTATTTGTGCTATTCTCTCTCCTATTCAGCATGCTGTTGATTTTTTAACTGCGAGTATTAAAATAAAAATAAAATATAATGTTAAATATTATTTTATAAAAAAATGAGATACAAAAATAAAAAAAGACGCGTAAAAGTAGGATACTAAATATGTAGTTATCTTTTTTTATAATCACTTATATATAATTGTCTTTTTTTTTAATATATTGATGTGGTCACGTAATTGTATCTATTTATATATAGTTTTTAACTCTTTGACAAGACAATAATACATACCTTATACATGTGTTAAAACTCAGGATAGATAAATTATTTTAAGATTTTATTTTAATTTAAGGCGATGTTAAATGAACATAAAAATAAATATTGAAAAATTAACTAATAACTTTTAAATAGTGAATCTTATAAATGTTAAATTTACATTATAAAATTATTCGGTATATTAGTATAAATTAAATACTGAATATAACTATGTTGTTTGATGATATCAAAATTTTTTACAATATACTATTTCTCAATTTTAACTTTATTAATAGAATTATGTATATTTAACAGTTGCAAATTAAAATTAAATAAGAATAATTTGTTTTGAATATATCATTTAAAAAACAGACTAAAGTCAAATTAATGTACTTATCAAACACAATTACAAAAAATTAAATACTTTGTATCGATAAATTTTAATTTTTCGGGATCTTTTTCCTTTCCAAATATAAGTTGGCTTTTAGTAACATATTCAATGAATTAAAAAAATATGATTCGGGTAATAATCAAGAAGATTTCCATGGCCAATTAGTTGATATGTCTACTTGATTGGATTGTTTAATTAAAATAATATAATTTGATTAGATTTTGTTGACTATACTGAAAAATTATTTTTCTTAAATTACGGTATTCATTATCGAGAATAATAATTATTTTTTTATCGTTTCTATTTTTACTAAATGATAAAACGTTTAGTTATAAAATATACTCCATATTTATTAGTAAGAATCAATTTTTTTGAACAAGCTAATAGTGATTATAGTCGTATCTGTTCTAGAATATAATCTTTCACCATTTGACTTTGATCGCTCAATCACTCTGTTGGCATCGCTGGTGCTCGAACCCGTGACCTCTAAGAACAACAACCGTTCCTTTAACCACTTGAGCTAGAGGACTCGTAAAAATCAAATTTTTAACCTCATGATTAAAGGATGATTGAATAACTATCACACCACATCTCATAAATACATAAAACCAATTTTTGATTCACTATTTTCATCTTTTGCTTCCTTGGTAAATAACATCCAAGGTCATTTAACTATAAATTTAGTAATAAATATTTTAATTCTTTTTAAAAGTTATAAATATATCGTTCAAATAAAAATTGTTATTATAGAGATCACTCCATTTATAAATATGTTACTCAATTATCAATTATTACAAACAAATCATTCAATTAATATAATGCTATAATCATATCACTTTTCTTTTAATGTGGTATGGTATATTGATTTTTTTTTCTAAAACTTATACAATCAGTCAATTTAATTTTAATTTAAAATAATTTAATAAATCTAGTTCTTAATATTTAAAAATTCCATCACTTTGATCTTTACTCTATTCCTAAACTGTTTGTTCATAAATGTGTTTTGGATATTAATTATCTTATTTATCTTCAAACTCTTTGATTTTGATATAAAAAAGAATTTAAAGGACTATTTTAAAATAAATTTTAAGTCCTTATCAAATTGAAAAATCAAATAAATAATTTTAAGTAAAACTAAAAACACACAAATAATTTTCAAAGACAATTTAAAAGCCAAACTTGTGTTTTTGTTACTCGCGTTTCGATACGCTTGTAACCTATTTCGATACAAGCTGCATATTTTCAACTAAATTTATTCAAGTTTACCAGGGGTTTCGATACGGTTTTGGACTGTTTCAATACAGTCTTGGACTGTTTCGGTAAGTTTTAAAACTATGAAGTTTTGTTTTGAAACCCTGAAAAATGGTACCGAAACAAGCGTTTTGATACAACCATAGGTTGTTTCGATACCATCCTATGTTTTAGGAATTTAATAAAATATTTAAGACGTTTCGATATGCCACATGTCCGTTTCGATACCAAGTCAAATTTCCAACAGCTCTTAGAGGATTAAATGTTTTTTACCGTTGTTTCGCAATTGAACTTTAAAATTTTTTGACCCTTTTCGGTACGACCTTATAAGCGTTTCGATTCGTAATTTGGTAGACCCAAAACGTTTCAGTAAAGTTCTGTAGTTGTTTTGATATACCCATGTTTTAAAGAAAACTCGTTTCGATACGCTGACCTCGTATTTCGATGCCCCTATTAAATGCACACAACAACTCTTTCTTTTTTGGTACTATTTCGATACAGTAGCCCGTGTTTCGATACCGATAGTTAAAGAAGTACATTTATGATGGAGGATGAAGGTTTAGCATCCATATTAATGTTCCCAACAACTTCAACGGTAAGAAATCAATGAGAAAGTATAAAATCAAGCATTTCAAGCAGCAACAACAACTATTGATCTTCTAGCAAACATTCAAGCACCATAATCCAACTCCAAGGACTTTATTGCAAAATTTCATATATTCAACTCTTTGTATTTCATTCTTATTCTTGTAATTGAGTTTGGGGAGTGTCAAGCTTGTAATTGGGGCAAATATTTCTATTTGAGAGAAACCTTAATTGCCTTTCTTGCTATCTTGTAACCCTTGTAAGGTTAAGTCAATCTTTGGGTTAAAAATCCCTTAAACTGAGAAAAAGGTTAGATTCTTAGTGAATTGGGTTAAAAATCCTTAGTGGGAGCTAAGGTAGTGGATGTAGAGCTTGTTCGAAGCTTGAACCACTATAAATTCTTGTGTCTTTAATTTTTCCAATTTTCTAATCAGCCCACAAATTTTAAAAATGTCAATTCACCACCTCTTGGCTAGATTCCATTGATTGGTACACTCAAAAATTGGTATCAGAGCTAGACTCTTTAAAGGGATTGACATACTAAATAAAAGATCCAAGGAGTGTTGATCATCCAATAAGTCAAATTAAATCAATCAAAAATAAAATCAATTTCACCCTTAATCACTCCTCCACATGTAACCAACTCTCAAACCCGTTTAAATCTTTAATTTTGTTTTTATAGTGCCTAACCTATCATAGTAACCGGTGGCGATTTCATCATTTTCTAATAGTTTTCTAAACTTTTTTATGGGTATTCATTTCCAAAAAAATCTCCTCACTTTTAATTGTAGTGAGGGTCTCATCCCTAATTCGATTTAGGATCCATTTTGGGACATTGAAAAGAGCTAGAATTATACGAGGTTATCCTACTATCTTCCACCTCCCTTTTGCTTATGACTGTCTAATATTTAGGGAGGCCTTGTCAACCAGAACAAATAATATTTTTCATATTCTTGACCGATATGCAAAGTGTTCTAGTAAGCTTTCTTAATTTTAACAAGTTTGGTGTTTTTTAGTTCTAACGTAGCTGATGAAATTAGACAAGATACTTTTCATATATTCAGAGTAAACATGGAAAATCTAGAATGATATTAGGGTCGTACTAATAAGTGCATAAAATTCGTATTTATTATATCATTCCTCCACTCAATTATTGCAAGTAATGAACAGATTTAATGATAATATTGGATAATTCTGAATATTTTCTATATCTTAGTATCCAAGCACTTAAATATTATTTTTAGATATTAATTTGTATAAAACATGTATGGTTATAGTCTTATATCTTAGAAATGAAATAAACCTGCAGGTGATACCAATTACAATAGATGGATGTGGGAAGCAAGAATTACAGACATAAGATCAATCGCAGATGAGCACCCGCCAAGGCAAAAATTTGGTTTTTGCGGCAGCAGAATGACAATAAAAAATGGTGCACGATAGATAGAGAATAAAATAAGCGCGATTAGAGAAGAAACAAAAGTAATGAAAGAAAGTCAAGTCATGGTCAAATTCAACGGAATTTCAATAGTCAAAAGGGAGCAAAATTAGGAAATAAAATAAAGAGTTGTAATTTAATACGAATATGTATTTTATTCCTTTTATAACTCTTATTACTTATGGGAAACTTTGACCTAGGCTTGGCCTATATAAAGTAAGCCCTTAGGTTTAGGAAAGCAAGTAGGTTCCCATAGAATAAACCCTTAGTTGTCGATAAAACGCTATATTCTTATTCTTTCACAAGGCATAGGTTAATTGTGGAGTAGTTGTGGAATAAGGTTGTAATATTATTTTATTATTATTATTATTATTATTATTATTATTATTAATGCAATTCAAGTTTCATAGTTTATTCTCTCTTGGTTCTCACTCTTCTTCACATACGAGCTCAGAAGATAAGTTTGCGAGGAAAAACTCATTTGCCTAGACTAGAGATAGTTAGGTTCAAGAAACGAGAGAATACGATCTTTGGTCATGAGTATTGCCTAAATCGTTAAGGATTTTAACGAATAAAAGGAAGTATTTCATCAATTGTTGATCTTCCTTGATTCACGCCGGGATGTATCATCAAGATGTGTTCAACAATAGTACTCCGAATTAGGGATAAGGAGGAGGCAATATGCAGGAAAAGAATTATGTAACTTAGGTGCTAGTATAAACTTGATGCCTAAGTCAGTATTTCAAAAGCTAGGCATTGGGCAGACAAAACCAACTACGGTAATGCTACAACTAGTAGACCTCTCTTACGTGCAACCTGAAGGAAAATTGAAGATATTCTGGTAAGAGTCGATAAATTCATATTTTCTGTTGATTTTCTTATTTTAGATTGTGAAGCAGATGAAATGCTCTGATCATATTGGGAAGGTCATTCTTAGCAACAGAGAGAACATTGATCGACTATGAAAAAGGCGAATTAGTCATTCAATTCAACGACCAACAAGTAAAGCTCAATGTGTTCAGAGCACTTGGACAACCAAAAGAGAAAGACGAATGTTAGCAGATTGAGGTTAAATCTGAATTTAATTTCGATGTTGAAACAAAATGCCTAGACTACATCCACCGAGGCAACTACAGCCTCAGTGGCACAATCCATGTCCTCAATAAAATAGTTCCAATAGATAATGTTGTCCAGCAAGAAACTAGAAAGAAACCTCCAGATAAAGGCATGTTAACTGGATCATCAGTGCCACATCTAACAACAAAAAGAGAAGATGGTTACTCCTAGAGAAGCAATTAATTACACTCCTCCAGTAACCTAATTTTTCTAATATTCAATACTTTTATTTATGTTTTAGGAAATAAATTTTATTTTTGCATTTATGTTTTAGAAATTTTATTTCTTTTAATATTTTACTTTCTGTTTAAGTAAAATGAAGAAGGATTATGATTTGTTAACTGCCCCAATACAAAAATTCATTACTCATCTCATCAAGACGACAAAAATTATCTGGGCGGGAATTATACCATCCAAATTGGCATTGATTCTACTACCTGTGGTTACCAGCTGGGGATGCATAGCGTGTACGCCAACAGTAGCAATAATTACGCCACACCCATTTACGTCTTTAAATACAAAGACCATTGGTGAACCATTTCATTTTCTCTTCTCCATTTTTTTAAGCTTTTTTTCTTTCTTCTTCTTCTCTGCCACAAAGAAATCATGTCGAACCAACATCAAAACCCAGCTACTGCGAACGCAAAAAATTAAAGAAGATTTGCAAAGCCGACAGTCAAACAAGAATATCAGCACAATTTCAAAGGTCGCCGAGTATGGGAGGAGCAAGGTTTCTGCTACACAGATGCCGATAAACTTAGTATCGAGGCGTTTATTCTGTCCAAAATCACATTTCAACGATGGTAGAAGTTTGCAAAGCATTCAGAACCAGCAAACATAATATGGGTACACGAATTTTATGCCCATCGAACGATGTCAAATAACACATACACCTATCTTCGAGGTCGAGCGATTCTATTAGAAGATATTACCATCATCGTATACTTTGACCTCCACATTGAGAATGAAGAACATGTTGATTTCGTCACCGCACTTACCGTCGCCGATTATGAGATGATGAAGACAAAACTCTGCATGCCAGAAGCAGAATGAAACACTAGAAAACATAACGACTCTATAAGCCACTGGGATTTGCAACTAGAGGCCAAACTCTAGAATACGTTCATCAAGAGGAATCTACTCCCGACCTCCCACAACTAAATAGTTGACCAATCCAGATTGACTCTCATTTATTCCATCATCCACAACAAAATAATAGATGTCGACCGCATCATTAGTGAGCAAATTTTTGAATGTACGACGAAGGACTGAGGTAAGCTTTATTTCCCTACTTAATTACAAGACTTGGCCTACTAGAGAGAGTACCTACACTGCCAACCGATCTCTTCACACCGGTAAGAAAAGGGTGAACACAAGACATCTACATGAAGAGGATGAAAGTAGAGGATGTTATTCCTCGGTCCTATGTCGCCCCGACTGCTGCAGTAGAGCTAGCCGAAGCAACAAAACAAGCACCACCGAATAAACTGAAGGAAGCATCTTACAACTGCTACATCGCATAGAAAAAAGACAGTTAACCTTCATGAGATATGTTCGGGATTTCAACAACGCCATTGTAACAACAATCATAGAGAAATTACCAAATTACTCAACTACATTCACCACCTTCCAAATCAACCCCTTGATGCCGCAACCACCACCTCCAACAGAGCAAGAACAAGCTAAATCAGTCTCTGCCTCAACAACCATTCCATTGCATCACTCTCTAATAGCAATAATTGTTGCCGTAACCACTGAGACCTTCAGCATTATAATAGATTCAGTAGACGATTTCCTAAAAATGGACTCTACCAACAAAGGGGTTACTCCAAAAGACTCTAATCCCTTCGATTAGAGTAGCTCTTCTGGCAAAATGGAATCTCCACTATGGGTAGTGAGAGAATATATGGTAGAGATGCATATAACAAAAATGCGAAAGGCCTCTGCCTCTGTTACTGCCACCATCACCATCGAATCTAAGGAAGAGATCGAGAAGCAACCTACTCCCATCGAAGTCCAACCGCCCAGATCTACAAAGAAATCGCTTCTAGTCCAATAGCAGCGCAACCGCCACCAAGGAGCCGCAGGAAGTTGATAATCGACACAACTCAGAGGATTATTTCGAATCCTCTCAGTTCTAAGGCGGTAGTATTTTCTTAAGTTTTCTTTTCCTTTTTTTTCTATTTTTTATCTTTATTTTTATTTTTAGACTATTTTTTTTTATCTTATCTAATTTCATGCATTGAGGACAATACATCCCTCGAGTTTGGGGGAACATTCATTTATCTTGTCTTATAATTAAATTCCAATGTATGAAAATATATAATTATTATCACTTATTGCCTTAATTTCTTTTATTTATACCCTTGATGCAATATATATTTAAGTTTGTTAATTTTCTAAAGTCTACCTTGGCAGCGATATGCCATCTAGCAGCCGTTGTCGAGTGTACCATTCATTAGACTTGAAATCAGAAAAGTATCGTAGGAATAGTACTTAAGATTAGACTATGAGTCTGGAAAATATAAACATTGCTAAACTTAGTTGATTTTAGAAGTTCTTTTCTTTGAAAAGCAATAGATACTTGTACTTTAGATTTTAGTTAGAGGTGCCTATCACTAGCTCTAGAGCAGTCTTTAGAGGTTCCCATCACTGAATCTAGGATTTAAATTTTTCCCCACTTATTAGCGATGCTCAAAACCGTATCTAGTAAGAATAGGTTAACACTTTGTGGTGCCCAAAAATCGGCTCAAGCAGTATATTTATACAATTGCATGTATAGTTAGATATACAAAATAGGTAAAAGAAAAGAGGGAATAAATCTAAGTCTAGAGTCTTGATCTAGAAAAATGATTAGAACTTAGAAAATCAGCTTTGACATAGCTACAAACACTCAAAAACTTATAGTCCAGTTTCGAGAAAATCATAGAACCTAGAAGAGACCGAGCCAAGAAAGGAGCTCTACCGCGGCAAAAAAGAAGGCATATCACGATGAAAATTTCTACTTAGAGATATAAATGCATTGCTTGAGGAAAAGCAATAGTTTGAGTTTGGGGAAATTTGAAAAGTGCATAAAAGTCTTATTTATTATACCATTTCTCCACTCAATTATTGCAAGTAATGTACATATTTAATGGTAATATTGGATAATTCTGATTGTTTTCTACATCTTTGTATCCAAGCACTTAAATATTATTTTTAGATATTCATTTTTATAAAACAGGTACGATTATTGTTTTCTTTCATAAACATAAAATAAACCTACAGGTAATACCAATTATAATCGATGGATGTTGAATGTAGGAATTAAAGACATAACATCAGTCGTAAATGAGCACTTGCCAAGGAAAAAATTTGGTTGTTGTGGCAACAAAATGAAAATAACAAGTGGTTCACGATAGATAGAGAATAAAGTGTCAAATCCAATAAGCACGATGATAAGTGTCCAAAAGTGCTATTTTTATTACCCTTTTTACTCTTATTATTGTTAGAATTAAGCATAATATTAGTTACATTATTAATCATACATACATATTTACGTAATTTCCTTAGTTTGTGTATTTAATTTATATTTTGGTTAATTTTGTGGAAAAAGATAGTGTGGTTGTGTGTTTCCTTATTTGTAGGGATTTGATGCCAATTTAAATCACAAGGAGATAAAGTTGATTTCAAAAGACATGGAAAAATTTTAGGAGATTGGATTTGATATTTAAATATTTATTTCCCAATCAAATTCTTATCACATAATTTGACCTAGAAAGATCCTATAAAAAGACAAAGTTGTCGTCCAAAGCAAAAGGAGACTGGAACGTGCGATAGAGATCAAAAGAGCAAGGAGCTATCGTCTTTCTTTTCATCTTTCTTTACTCTTGTTTTATTCGAGTGATGAGAGGATTATTTGTTGGATATTATTTCCCAGCCATGAACTAATTTAAAGTTAGCTTGGGTTATTCTATTTTGTGAATTGATCTAGTTTAAATTCTATTTAAGTTTGTGGTGTGTTCTTAATCAAGGTTTTCCTATTCTTGGTGTTAATTTGGTTTGCGAGAGAATTGGGAAAGCAACTCGATAAACGATTCATTTATATAGATTTGAGAGAATTAGATTCACGAAACGAATAGACATGGTTCGATCTAAGTGCGTGAGAACTAATCCGGCTTAGGGATAAGTGCAGGATTTCAACGGCTAATTGAAGCACAAGAAAGTTGTTGTTCACTTTTGATTTACGCAAGGATGTATCGTCAAGAGTTGTGCAATTAACAACGTCTCAGGTTAAGGATAACGGAGACCATTAAAGAACGTTTTGTCGAACCTTAAGGATAGTCGCTCAACTTGCCCGAGCAATTCCCTTAGTTGCAATTGCCCAAGCATTCGGATGAACTGACTAAGCAATCTGACTAAGCCCAATTGTCGGAACAATTGAGTGGTAAGATCACCCACTTACGAGGAAGAATTCACTCAACCATCATTCCATAATCAGGATAACCCAACCTAATCCATCTTATTAATTATTCCAATTTATTTTACTTGTTTATTTTGTTATTTAATTTCATTTAAAATCAATTCTCTAAACAATTGTGTCTTTATTTTCAGTGTAAAAAATTAGATTCCGGAAGAAGCACCAATCCCTGTGGAAACGATAAATTTCTATACTATAACTTGAAACGTGTACACTTGCACGTATTTGCGAAGCACTTAAAACACGCAACAAGTTTTTGGCGCCGTTGCCGGGGATTGACAAAAGCGACTTTGTTTTTAGTTTTTGCAATTTATTTTATTAAAGTTTTTATTCGGATTCAAGGAATTTATCAAATCTTGGTTTTGTTTCTGTGTATGACCAGGGCAAGAACAACATCAGAAGAACATTCACTTGAACCCGAAATCGAACAAGTTTTTCGTCAGAGGAGACGAGAACAACAAGCAGCAATGGTAGATCTTGTTCCTCGTATCGTCAATCAAAATGTCGTGGCAATAGGAGATGACATAGATGGACAACAACCAGTTCAGATGAGACGAAGGTCTATTCGAGACTACTTGGAGGAAGATCTCAATGGATTAAATCCAGGAGGTGTGGCACCTGAAATTGAAGCTGCTCATTTTGAGTTGAAGCCAGTAATGTTTAGTATGATCAATACAATTGGTCAATTTAGCGGATCGGCAAATGAAGACGCTCGACAACATCTCAAGTCTTTCTTAGAGTTTTTTAACTCATTCAAAATTCAGGGAGTTCATGAGGATATTTTGAGATTAAAATTGTTTCCATATTCATTACGAGATAGAGCAAAAATGTGGTTCAATAGTATTCCATCCGGATCTATAGGATCTTGGACAGAATTGTCGTGATTTTCTTGTTAGATTTAGTTCTACCAGTTTGACTGATAAATTACGTAATGAAATTACTTCTTTTCGACAGGTTGATGACAAAGCGATGTACGAAGCGTGGGAGCGATATAGAGACCTTTTACACAAATGCCCCATGCATGGATTTCCATTATGGACACAAGTGACGATGTTCTACAATGTTGTGAACACGCCAACTACGATGATGTTAGATGCCTCGGAAAATGGTATATTCTTAGAAAAATCGGCAGAAGAAGCAATGGAAATTTCAATTCGCATGGCAAAAAATGATTACCAATTCCCAAACACTAGACGATGAGGAGTTAGATGTAACAACATTGAAAATGATGCATCAAGTTCAATTGCTTCGCAATTAGCTACTTTGAAAAATCTAGTTATGAATATGCAACGCCAAAATAACACAAAAGAAGTCAAGGTATTGAATTATTTTTGTGATTTATGTAATGGTGACCATGATTCTTCTGAGTGTTTGCAGAATCCAGAGTCAAGTTTTTACGTGGGAAACTATAATCGGAACAATGCAATGTTAAACACTTATAATCCAGCCTGGAAAAAGTATCCTAATTTCTCTTGGAGTAATCCAAATAATGCTCTAAATCAAGGGGGTTCGAGCACACAAGTATCAGGGTTTCAACAGAATATGCCTCGGAAACAGATGCCGCAACAAACGACGCAGTCTAGTTCGTTGGCAGATACTTTAAAAACTTTTATGACAAGAACTGATTCTATGTTTGATAGTAATGAGAAAAAAAACTAATTCTTTCATGGACAAGACTAAATCTTTCATGAACAGGACTGAGATGTGGTTGCAAAACCAAGAGGCAACACTAAAAGCTCTGGAAACGCAATTTGGTCAATTTGCACAAATTGAGAATACAAGACTACAAGAAGGTTTACCTAGAAACACTGAGATCACCAAGGGAATTGGTCATGAGCAATGTAAGGTAATCACTAATCGAAGTGGATTAAAAATTAACGATGAATCTGTACAGGAAAAAGAACATCCAGTGAAGCCGAAAGCAATACCAAAGGATGAGGCCAGTGAAAAGAAGGAATCAGAAAATGCAACGGCAAATCTTGAGGCCTTGAAATTACCCTCTCTCAAATTCCAAATGAATGAGAGAATTGAGGATATTCGATTGCCATCACCTTTTCCACAGAGGCTTCGACGGCAAAAGCAAGAATATCAATTCAAGAAATTCTTAGATATCTTGAAGCAAGTTCATATTAATTTGTCGTTGGTTGAGGCAATAGAGCAAATGACAAATTACGCGAAGTTTCTCAAGGAAATTGTTTCTAAGAGAACGAGGTTAGGTGAGTTTGAGACTATTGCCATGACGGAAGGATGTATGACTATCTTGCACAACAAGATGCCACCGAAGTTAAAGGATCCCGGAAGTTTCATAATTCCATGCTCAATTGGAAATCACTATGCAGGGAAGGCATTATGTGATCTTGGAGCAAGTATAAATCTTATGCCAAAATCAGTTTTTAAAAGATTGGGGATCGGAAGGGCTAAGCCTACCACAGTGATGTTGCAGCTTGCCGATAGATCTTATGTGCATCTAGAAGGGAAAATTGAGGACATATTGATAAGGGTCGATAAATTTATTTTTCCCGCTGATTTTACTGTTTTAGATTTTGAACCAGACGAATTTGCACTCATCATTCTTGGGAGGCCAGTTTTAGCAACAGGAAGAACTTTAATTGATGTCGAGAAGGGAGAACTTACGATGCGAGTGAATGACCAGCAAGTCAAGCTCAATGTTTTTCACACTCTTAAGAATGTTGATAATCCAGAGGAATGCAAGATCATCCAAGCAACTACGGAATTCAATTTTGGAGTTGAAGAAGATATCCTTGAAAATTGCCTCGACAATCGTATTGCTGAACCTGAAGAACATAAAGAACTTTAAGAACCAAACGATGAAGAACAACACGAAGCAAATTGGATAGTTATTCGTCTAGGTAAGTTCTTTGAGCCAATTGATTACTCAGGTAAGGGAGGTAAGATGTCAAAACCATTGCCAGGGCAATTAAAATATGCTTATTTGGGAAATAATGAATCCTTGTCTGTTATAATTTCATCTAAGTTGCAGCTAAAACAGGAAGAGAAATTGATTGACATGTTGAAAAGGCACAAAAAGGCCTTAGGATGGACGATTGCTGACTTAAAAGGAATTAGTCCAGCGGTATGCATGCACAAAATTCTTTTGGAGTACGATCATAAGCCATCAATTGAGGCACAAAGGAGACTTCACCCAGCTATGAAGGAGGTTGTTATGAAAGAGATCATCAAATGGATTGATGTCGGTATTATATATCCTATCTCCGATAGTACATGGGTAAGTCTGATACATTGTGTACCAAAAAAGGGAGGTATGACTGTGGTAAGCAATGAGAATAATGAATTGATTCCAACTAGAACTATTACAGGTTGGAGAGTTTGCATTGATTACCGTAAGTTAAATAAAGCTACTAAAAAGGATCATTTTCCTTTGCCCTTTATTGACCAAATGTTCGATCGTCTTACTGGAAAACCGTTTTATTGCTTTCTTGATGGCGATTCAAGTTACAACCAGATTGCCATAGCACCAAACGATCAAGAGAAGACGACATTCACTTGCCCATATGGAATATACGCGTTTAGACGAATGTCGTTTGGATTGTGCAATGCACCAACGACCTTTCAAAGGTGTATAATGGCCATTTTCTCGGACATGGTGGACTTCTTAGATCATGGATGATTTTTCTGTCTTTGGAGACAGTTTCGAAAGTTGCCTCGGCAATTTGGAAAAAGTTTTGACAAGATGTGAAGAATCGGATTTAGTTCTTAATTGGGAGAAGTGTCACTTTATGGTAGATGAAGGAATTGTTCTTGTTCATAAGATTTCATCTAAGGGAATTGAAGTTGATCGAGCAAAAGTTGATTATAGAGAAATTGCCACCACCAACTTTAGTTAAAGGAATTCGAAGATTTCTTGGTCATGTAGGTTTTTACAAAAGGTTTATTCATAATTTTTCTAAAATTTCTAAACCTTTGTGTAATTTGCTTGAACAGGATAAAATCTTTGATTTCGATGAATCATGTGACACGACAATTCAAAATTTGAAGAAGCAACTTGCCTCGGCACCCATTGTTGTCCCACCTGATTGGTCTTTACCTTTTGAAATTATGTGTGATGCAAGTGATTTTGCCATAGGTGCTGTTTTAGGCCAACGGAAAGGTAATATCTTTCATGTGATTTACTATGCTAGTAAAACCCTTAATGATTCCCAATTGAATTATACGACCACGGAAAAGGAATTACTAGCGGTAGTATTTGCATTTGATAAATTTCGTTCCTATTTAATTGGTAATAAGGTAATTGTCCATATTGATCATTCGGTAATTAAATATTTGATTGCTAAGAAAGAAGCCAAACCTCGTTTAATTCGTTGGATTTTAATTTTGCAAGAGTTTGACATTGAAATTAAGGACAGGAAAGGAACGGAAAATCAAGTGGCGGACCATTTGTCAAGGTTGGAGGAAGGAAACAATGAAGATGATTCTTTAGAGATCGATGATGAATTCCCGGATGATTAATGATTGCCTCGGCAACACCATGGTATGTTGATTTTGTTAACTTTTTGGTTAGTGATGTTATACCTTATGATCTTACTCACCAAGGAAAGAAGCGGTTCCTGTATAATGTTAAGCATTATTATTGGGAATAGACTCTTTTGTTTAAGCAATGTGCAGATCAGGTTACTCGAAGATGTGTTCCCAAGAAAGAACAACAAAATGTGTTTCGGCAATGTCATTCTTCGCCATATGGAGGCCATTTTGGAGGAACACGAACTGCGGCAAAAGTCTTACAATCCGTTCTATATTGGCGTACGCTTTATAAAGATACCTATGAATTTTATAAGCAATGTGATCGTTGTCAAAGGACGGGAAATATTTCCAAGAGACATGAGATGCCTCTCCAAAATATCCTTGAGGTCGAATTATTCGACGTATAGAGTATAGATTTCATGGGACCCTTTCCATCTTCTTTTGGTAATCTTTATATTTTACTTGTTGTCGGTTACGTTTCTAAATAGGTTGAAGCTACAGCTTGCCCAAAAGATGATGCCAAAACCGTTTATAAATTTTTACAGAAGAACATTTTCACACAGTTTGGAATGCCAAAGGTAATAATCAGTGATGGAGGTAAGCATTTTGATAATAAGTTAATTTCCAAAATGTTGCAGTGTCTTAGAGTTACACACCGAATTGCCACGGCATATCACCCTCAAACAAACGGGCAAGCAGAAATTTCTTACCGAGAATTAAAGAGTATCCTTGAAAAAGTGGTGAATCCTTCTAGAAAGAATTGGTCTCTTCGAATTGATGATGCACTTTGGACATATCGCACTGAATTTAAAACACCTTTAGGTATGTCTCCTTATAGACTTGTCTATGGAAAATCGTGTCATCTACCTGTAGAAATTGAGCATAAAACATATTAGGCGATCAAGACAATGAATATGGATTGGGAGAATGTTGGACAAAAACGTTTGCTGGACTTGAATGAGATTGAAGAATTTCGTGCTATGGCTTATGAAAATGCAAGGATTTACAAGGAGAAGACGAAGCGTTGGCACGATAGGAAACTAATGCCATGGCAATTCATGCTTGGGCAATTAGTTTTTCTGTTCAATTATCGATTGAAGCTTTTTCCCGAAAAGCTTAAGTCAAGATGGTCTGGACCGTTTGAAGTTGTTAAACCATTTTCGCATGGTGCAGTGATAATCAAGTCCACTGTTGAAGGAAGAGAATTTAAAGTTAATGGACAAAGATTGAAACACTACACGAATACCAATTTGGAGAACGATAAGGAAAGGGTTACTTTAGAAGATGCATGATCGTGCTCTTCTTTAGTATTTTTATTTTTATTGTATTTTATTTTGAACTTTTATTCTATTTTATTTTTCGGTATTTTTATTTTATGCTTTATCTTTATTTTCAGTATAATTATCTTCTCATGATTTGAATAATTCTTGTTTTGAATTTTAGGAAAAGATTCCATGATCGAGGAGGATTCGATGGCAGATTTGGATAGACTTTAATATGGGTTAAACTTTGAAGAGTTTAATTCCATAATTAACTCTAAAAGTTACCCATATTTTTGGTCTATTTATTTCCTCTTTATTTTTAGTCGAAATTCTTTCCTTCACCAATGATCTTTGTCAACTACCTTCACCATTATTATTTTCGTTTTTCTTGATAGGCAAGTGAAGTTGTGATTATATTGGACAGTTTGGATGATATGATCGCCACTTCACATACCCAAGCAATCTTTGTTGCTCAGGCAACTGCTGCTCAAGATAATGAAAAAGCATCAATGGCAGACTTCTTCCACCAGTACAACCACCACGACGAGGACTGAAAGTTAAATACATAACAAGCAGGAAATTACTAACTCAAGGTGACAACCTTTCTAACTCATTTGCATTCTTATTTTTATTTTTGCATGCATTGGGGACAATGCTCATCTCGAGTTTGGGGGTGTTTACCTTTAATTCATGATAGTTGCATTCATTATTAGTGGTTGCATATAGATTGCATATATTATTTGCCAAGAATTTCAATTTGATCTAATTGCTTTGAAATTTGATGGATAACTAATGATGAAATTTATGCCATTGCACTTAATTGAAATAGCCTTTGATTTTAGGATTGCATTGGAAGAATCTAGATTTTTTTCTATGATGCTGAATTTTTTTTACACGGTTGTGACTTGTTGATTGATAGAGACTTTTTGATTTTAGGTTGACTTTTGGGCATTTAAGAATAAAATTAAAAAAAAAAGAAGAAAGAAAAAAATGGATAAGCAATATCATTCTAGAGGTGCCCAAAACTGACTCTAGTTTGTGTGCTTTGACGAATCACTAGAGGTGCCCGAAATTGGCTCTAGTTGATAAAATTAAAAGAATTTCTTAATTGCTAGAGGTGCCCGAAACTGGCTCTAGTAAGATTAAAGATTAATGCCCAGGCAATTATTGTTAAAACTTTTTTTTCACATAGAATCTTGAAAATTGACTTGTACACAACTATGCACACACTTTGTCATGAGCATTATATTTTGATTCTGGAAAATTTCTTTTCTTTTCGAAAATTTTAAAGGTGATCATACTTTGTGCCCCGGTTCTGAGGTTGGAAGTTAAATTTGAAAGCATGTCTATGAAGATTGGATACTTTGGCAATTAATTGTTAGGTTTGCATTGCTTGAGGACAAGCAATAGTTCGAGTTTGAGGGTGTGATAAGTGTCTAAAAGTACTATTTTTATTATCATTTTTATTCATATTATTGTTAGAATTAAGCATAATATTAGTTGCATTATTAATCATACATACATATTTACGTAATTTTCTTAGTTTGTGTATTTAATTTATATTTTGGTTAATTTTGTGGAAAAAGATGTTGTGGTTGTGTGTTTCCTTATTTGTAGGGATTTGATGCCAATTTAAATCACAAAGAGATAAAGTTGATTTCAAAAGACATGGAAAGATTTTAGGAGATTAGATTTGATATGGGAAATAAATATTTAAATTAATATTTATTTCGTAATCAAATTCTTATCACATAATTTGACCTAGAAAGATCCTATAAAAAGACAAAGCTGTCGTCCAAAGCAAAAGGAGGCTGGAACGTGCGATAGAGATCAAGAGAGCAAGGAGTTATTTGTTGGATATTATTGCCCAGCCATGAATTATTTGTTGGATATTATTGCTCAGCCATGAACTAATTTAAAGTTGGCTTGGATTATTCTATTTTATGGATTGATCTAGTTTAAATTCTATTTAAGTTTGTGGTGTGTTCTTAATCAAGGTTTGCCTATTCTTGGTGTTAATTTGGTTTGCGAGAGAATTGGGAAAGGACCTCGATAAACGATTCATTTATCAAGATTCGGGAGAATTAGATTCACGAAACGAATAGGCATGGTTTGATCCAAGTGCGTGAGAACTAATCCGGCTTAGGGATAAGTGCAGGATTTCAACGGCTAATAGAAGCGCAAGAAAGTTGTTGTTCACTTTTGATTTACACAGGGATGTATCGTCAAGAATTGTGCAATTAACAGCGTCTCAGGTTAGGGATAACAGGGACCATTGAAGAACGCTTTGCCGAACCTTGAGGATAGTCGCTCAACTTGCTCGAGCAATTCCCTTAGTTGCAATTGCCCAAGCATTCAGATGAACTAACTAGGCAATCTGACTAAGCCCAATTGCCGGAACAATTGAGTGGTACGATCACCCACTTACGAGGAAGAATTCACTCAACCGTCATTCCATAATCAGGATAACCTAGCCTAATCCATCTCATTAATTATTCCAATGTATTTTACTTATTTATTTTGTTATTTAATTTCAATTAAAATCATTTCTCTAAACAATTGTGTCTTTGTTTTCAGTGCAAGAAATTAGATTCCTGTGACACCCCCACCCCGGGCCGATAGGAAAGGGGCGTCACCGATCCTTGAGCACTCCGATAACCCGGCCCGAACAATGGTTTACCAACTTAACTTAACCCGAAAATACCGATTTTAGGGGTAAATTAAAACTTTTTCCTATTACTAGGCCTTTAAACCACTTAGCAACTTATATTCATTACTAAACATTCCCGAAACCTATTGTTCATTCAATAGTTCGATAATTCATTTATCCATTCCATATAACAATATCAATAGTTCGTTCCATTCCATTCCATAACATGCAATCCATTACCAATATACATACATATTAAACGTATCAAATATGTCATCATTCTTAAGTTATACAAATCTAAGCCCGAAGCTACCAAAATGTGGTTCACTATGTACAAACCGTCTAAAGTAATCAAAATGCATGGTCTAACTAAACAAGACTAGCCACCACTAGGAGATACAAAAAGATCATACTTGGCTTGTGAAGCTTGCCGATCCGAACGACGGAAATCCGAGACCGAGATATTAATCGATCAACCTGAAATGTTTGGGAAGAGCGAAGGGAGCGGGGGTAAGTACATAAGGTACTTAGTGAGGTAACGGAAAATCAAACCAATCCACAACAGACCAAACATGTAACCTTCCAATCTAAACATGAATCAATACCATCGAACATATATCAAATCAATCGGACATATAACGAATCAGTCGAACATGAATCAGTCCAAAAGGCATATACCAATCCAAATCAACATGTGACAATCCAAACACATATATCAATCCCATATTCAACATATGACAATCCAATTTCATATATCAATCCCATGTTCAACATATGACAATCCAATTTCATATATCAATCCAATGTTCAATATATGACAATTCAATAAGTTAAATGCCAATGACATGTACATTTTCATATCAAATAATCATGCTTGAATTTAAAGCAACAAGTAGAATGCAATTTAATTCAAGTTAATTAAATTCATTACAACCACCTTGGTATTTAGCTAGAAGATAATCGAATCTCCAACCAACTGTCGCCATAATATGCACCTATAGTGCTGGTCAAACCCTCCTACTGTCGCCAATGACCAAAAACGTACCCTCCGTCTGTCGCCAATAAGGGCCAATTGCCCCGGACCGAAGTCCTACCCGATACAATGAGCTCTAGATTCTAAGGCATGCCCTCCTATCTAACTAACTAGCTACCAAGGTTGTCGATTATCAATTTAAGCATATCAATCCAATATTCAATATCATTTCAATAACACGGTCCTCATAGACCAAGCCTCTTAGGCCATTGTGCCTAGGCTCATAAGAATTCATTTCATGTCATTTCATATACATTACATTAAACATGCCAAGCACAAGCAAAATCAGAACTTTAATTGTATGGAACAAATGCATGTACACGTACCTTGCATCCCAAGCTTAAGCATGCCATTCATACCTCGGCATATGCAATGCATGGGTATGAACAAACCAAAACAAATACTTAACAAGCAATTCATACTCAATCAACATGCTAACAAATAACATGGCAACAAGCAAGTTCTCATAGCATTTCACTCTTCCCTTAAAGATTAGCCAAGTTTATATTAAGTCATATTTCATACCGGTTTAATCATAAACAACAAAAATCAGAATTGGGTTAGGACCTAGTCCCAACCCCAAAGAAAGTTACACTCACAAACAATCCAAGCAAAACTTCTAAGGATTATGGATGATTAGCCCCTTGCTCCTTCTTTTGGCAAGCTCTTGCCTCAGCTCCTCTTCACTATCAACCTCTTTAGAGACCTCTAATACACACAAAATCACATACACAATATCAAAATACATTCAATTCACACATGTCCAAAACAACCAAAACAGTGAGATTAGTTTCCAGGACAGTTTGTGCAATGCTCACTAAACTATTTTTATCTTTTGATCCACATGTCCAAAATTTGTCCACTTTACCTCGTTTTAAAGCTAACGAAACCATCTTTTAAACCATATAAAGCTTGAATTTTTCCTACGAACCCATCAATACCAGTTTTCGATCAAAGACAAGGCAGTGCTGTTTCGGGACAATCTGGACCAATCTTTTTGTTTCTCTTATATCTCCTAATTTACAAGGGAAAACGAGGTGAGGTTTTTTTCTAATTAAAGTAGACTCATCCAAGTTATAGACTGCTCATTTCCAGCCCTAAATTCCTTGTACATTATTCTAGGGAATTTTTCAAAGTGACTGTCCAGAACAGGCCTATTCTGGACAGATTTCACCTACATCAATTCTAGCTCAAAATTCATCAACCTTATCACCAATTCAACTCATCCAATACTTGTAAACTTTAGTAGGCTCAATTTCAAGCACATTTTACCTATGCAACCATTTTTAATTATGCAATTCAACAAAGTTATCAGCTCATTTTATGAAGCTACCAAAATGTCACCTATAAACTAGTCCAAAGCACATTACCAATTCCTATCACTTTCTTTCCTTCATCTTTTCAACCAAAGCACCTATAATTTAATTTCCACACTCTTAAAACATTATCCTATGAATTCAACATTAAATTTCCAGATTCAACAATAACAATTAAGTCCATCAATTTCTCAATTCTAGCAAAACAGTCCAAACAATACATTTAGCACTTAATTCACTACCAAACTTTCTCATGCTTCATTCTACTTCAAATCGGTCCACATAAGACCATTTTAAGCATCCTAACATCAAAATCCTTCATAAATTTAACCACAAAACAGTCCCTACAACTTTCAAATTCATGCAATTAAATCCTCAAGCTTAAAGTCTCAACCAATCACAACAAGACCAATTTCCAGCAACCTCCATTCAAGTTCTAACTTAAAAATAAACTAACTATAAGCAACATACTAAATTTTCAGCCATGGAATTCAAGCTAACAACACCTAACTTCAATTTTAACCAAGTTTTCAAGAAGAAAAATACCTTACCTTGCTTAGGAACCTTCCTAACTCAAGAATCTAGCTTCAATCCTTCAAAATCCCTCTTAAAAACTCACATGCAAGATGAGAGAATTTTTTTCTCTCTTAAAGTCTCCCATGGCTGGCCAAGAAGAAAGAAAATGGAGGAGGAAGATGATTTGTAAGACTTTTCTCTCTCCCACTATCCTTATTTTCCTATTTTTCCTATTTTCCATTTATTTATTTAAATCAAACATAATCCACCTAATTATAAGCCATGGTGGCTGGTCAAAGGAGGTCTTGACATGTGTCCATGGCCTCCAATTCCTTGAAAATTTACATGCAATCTCTCTTTTCTTGAATTTTCACTTTTTGGTCCTTTTTCAATTTGGCCTCTAATTTTCAATTTCATTCAATTTAGTCCCTAATTTTAGGATTTTATTAGGCCCTAATTACATTAATTTAGTCCTTAACTCCTAGGCTATGTTTAGGGTATTACAATTCCGGAAGAAGCACCAATCCCTGTGGAGACGATAACTTTCTATACTATAACTTGAAACGTGTACACTTGCACGTATTTGTGAAGCACTTAAAACACGCAACATACGATTAGAGAAGAAACAGAAGCAAGGAAAGAAAGTCAAGTCATGGTCAAAATCAACAGAATTTCAAGAGTCCAAAGGGAGTAAAATTAGGAAATAGAATAAAAAGTTATAATTTAATATGAATATGTATTCTATTCCTTTTATAAATCTTATTACTTATAGGAGACTTTGACCTAGGCTTGGCCTATATAAAGCAAGCCTTTAGGTTTAGGAAAGCAAGTCGGTTCCCATAGAATAAACCCTTAGCCGCCGATAAAACACTATGTTCTAATTCTTTCACAAGACATAGGTTAATTGTGGATTAGTTGTGGAAGAAGGTTGTAATATTATTTGATTCTTATTAATGCAATTCAAGTTTCATAGTTTATTTTATCTTGGTTCTCACTCTTCTTCGCATACGAGTGATAAGTGCTCAACACACTATCACTTTTTACTCCTTTTGCGGGCATTAATCACCAAATATACACCCACTCGGACCAATGCATGTGCTTAATATGATATATTTAGAAGTTATGCTCATATAGATAATATTTACAAAAAAAGGCACGTTTTACTGCGTTTTCATATCTGTGCAGGAGAACCAGTGCCGCGGCAGCGATAAGGCCGAGGCAGGACCTGATGTCGAAGCAGCAGCAGAAAGACAGGAAGCAAGATTGTAGGCGATGGAAAGATAAAAATCCAAGGAACGTGTCTGGACTCAAAGCCCATGGATCGGAGCTGGCTAGCATAAGGAAAAGCCCAAGGCAAGACCACGCGGGAAAGCCCTTTAGCCGAATTTAAACTTGGAAATATTTTTAATGACGTACTTGACTTGTTCCCTACTCCAAGTTGTATTCTACTTAGGAAAGGTTTGCCCTAGGTCTAGCCTATATAAAGACCTAGCCACCCAATGTATTATATACAGAATACCGAGGGAGAGAGACGATTTCTATACTTGTCTTCTTCCTCTCCATTATGTTCTAAACCTTCTTAGGGATTAGGTGAAGGTTGTAGAGTATATGTGAGAGGAGATTGTACTTTGTCTTTGATTCAATGCAATAAAATTATCAATGTTTGCTTATCATTTGTTATTCTTTGTTCTCGCATTCAAGCTCGGGAGAGGAGAGTGTGAGTCATCCATTTATCTAAGCTCGGGAGAGTTAGATTCACGAAAGGGATAAGTACGGTGTTTCAATCGCGAAATACTAACTCGGCCTAGGGATAAGTTAAGAGTTTCAGCGGCTAAAAGAAGTGTGAGATTTGTTGGTGAGTATAATTGGTTCACGCCGGGAGGTATCATCAAGGACTAGTCATCAACAACACTCTGACTTAGGGATAAGCGGAGTCATTCAATGACACTTTGCCGAACTTTGGTAAAGTCTACCCACGAGCAAGGGATTGTCGCGGCGGACAGTATCGTCGCTGCCAAGGCAGTAAACTGCAGTGCTGCCGAGGCAGTGATATACGATTGCATTGAGCAGAGACAAGTCAATCAAATCCACAATACGACGCAACTAGATCCTAACCCATCTCTCTCAATTATTCCAACTCTTTACTTTTGTTTAGTTATTTTAGTTTAGATAAATCAACTCAATTCACTTGTGTTCTTTACTTTTCTACGGAACAAGAAGACAAAGAAAGCATATTAAGTATACTAGTCCCTGTGGAGACGATAATCCGATAAATTGCTTATCACTTATTACTTTCGATGTGTCCACTTGCACTAAACGCGCACTTTTGACACGCGACAACGAGCTCGGAATATAAGTTTGCGAGGAAAAAGTCATTTGCCTAAACTAGGGATAGTTAAGTTTACGAAACGAGAGAATGCGGTCTTTGCTCATAGGTATTGGCTAATTCGTTAAGTATTTCAGCGATTAAAAGGAAGCATATCATCGGTTGTTGATCGCCCTTGATTCACGCCGGAAGGTATCATCAAGACGTGTCCAGCAATACTACTCCGAATTAGGGATAAGGAGTAGGCGGTTACAGATGCTCTGTCGAACTATGAAGTGTTGAATTGTCGACAAGGCATAACCTGTCGAGACAACTGCAGCAACCCTTCAACGACCCACCGAGGCGACACTTCAACCCCATGCATTAATAAGAGATAATATGTTGCAATTGGACTTCACACTACAAAACAATCAACCTGGCTTTATCCATATCATACTGATTTCATTAGTTTATTTGTTTTCTTTTAAGTTAAACATTCTTCAACTCAAAATTACTTGTCTTATTTATTTTTTTAATCCTGGAATAGTTTGCCGCGTAAGTATCTAGTCCCTATGGGTTCGACAACCTTAAATATTATAACTTAGCAATAGGTGAATGCTTCATTCATAATACAAGACTCTAAAAGCCTCACCACGTACACGTTCTTTCATTGTGGAATATAATAAAAAGGTTGCATTTGTCGAGCTGGAGGACAAGTTTGAGAATACGAATCTACACTGGAATTCCATATTTCTTTCTACTAGGAGTAAGGAGGTTTTCCTTAAGTCCATGATGCAAGCCATACCTACCTATACCATGGCTTGTTTTCTTTTACCGTCTACTTTCTGCAAGCAATTAGAAGGCATTATGGCTAGATATTGGTGACAAAAATCTCCCCAGAAATGAGGGATTCATTGGTGTACGTGAATGACCTATGTATTCTAAAAGAGGATGGTGGCATGGGTTTCAGGGACATGTCCAAATTTAAATCCCATTGTTTGCAAAGCATGGTTGGCGACTCGTACAAAATCTAGAGTCTTTACTTGCTTAGTACTCCTCGAGGCAAAACATTATTCGAATGGTTCTTTCCTTTTGGACCAACTTGGGCTCAAACCCCTCCCTTACAAGCATCATCTACACAGGCTGCATCAGAAGTTATATATAAACAAGTATGGAGTTAATATTATCCAGGTAAGATTAGAATTTTATTATGACAATTTAAGCATAATCATGTTTCAACTTTCAGTAACTTGTTTATGAGGCTCAAACAATAATTCTTGCTCGAGATGTAATGGGGAATCGGAAACAATCGAATGCGTTGGTTGTAGTTTGGCAACTCTCAAGTTTTGTATGGCCCCGACTCTAAATCATGGTGCATTCTATGATTGGTAACATCGGTTATTTTCTAATCTACACCAGCATCAAATAAATGCATTGCAATAATTTTTGGCTTTATGGCATGCTCGCAACAAGTTAGTTTCCTTATATTCAATGCTACTCATGGCGTGACATTTTAAGTAGGTTTATTCTGTTTACATGTTACATAAATAAATCATTTAAAAATTATGAAAAAGTATAAAATTGAAGGCAAAAACAGGTTCAATTTAATTTTATCTGTATAAAATTATAATAAAATAAAATTCATCAAATTATTTTCGTAAACTTTATCTCTGAAAATTAAACAGACTTGTTGCAAGAGTGTAGCTCACCAAAACACCTTGTTTAATCACCTAACCAGCTCTCCTTTTGTCTTGGATATTTCTCAACAATGTTGTGAAAGCTAAAAGTGTGGAGATCATTATCTTGGTAAAATTTTATTTTTTTCATGCTCTTGTTCAAGAAAAAAAGGAGTAATATATTCAGTTTGGCCCTCTAAGTTTTGAAATGATTTATTGTGTTGCAATGCATCAAGAATTAGCAGAACAACCTGTCATTAAAATCAAATATTTTTGCTCAAAGCATCAATTTTTGTGGGTCTTAAAGGTGAGATTTTGACTGAACACGTGACGAACATCCACCAACATCACAACGATTATGAGCCTATTAAAACCAAATCTTGGTAACAACTAAGAAGAGAATCACAAATCAAAGGGTACTTTAGCAGAAATCAAAGGCAAATGCCAATCTTGTATTTCCAGCTTTTATGGTTTCATCAACATTGTTTTAACATAGCTAAGGATTTCATCCACATTGACGGTCCACGCAACAGAAACCGCGGAATAGCCTGTCCATGGGTTGCTTCCATTCCATCTGCATCGGATTATGGCATTAACATTAGCTACAAGAACACAAGATCTATTTGAAGCAATAATAAGCTTGCATTAATGAAAATACTTTTTTAATCCTTGATCCAACAGTGTATGCCCCACGCATATTCCCTGCGTCTCAACCCTCACAACCCCGTTCTTGTATGTGAAGAGATCTGGACGAACTAGAGCCACATAACTGACAGGGTCATGGAGGAATATCCCTGGTAACAAAATTTTCACTGTTTATTCCCTTAAAAGTAAGGCTTAGAACAATTTTCAAGAGAAAAAAGATGATGTAGTTCAATGAAATTTAGAATCTCAAAAGATTACCGTATACACCGTCAGACTTCACATGCCAATCTCTGTAGAATTTGCACATGTCACTTAGGAGCTGAGCATACTTCCCATTTGATTGTTTCAATTTATGGAGGTCGTCATCTAACAGAAGATATTTGTCAAGAAATTACCCTCTAAACATGCAAAAACAAGCATGTCTCTGAAGAGGAATGATAAACTACGTTCCTAGTTCCTACCTGTCATTTGCACTTGGGTCGTAATATTTATCCCGACAACAACAATATTTGCTCCCGAAGTAAACACAATATCAGCTGCTTCGGGATCTCCGTAAATCTGTGGATCGAAATATGAATTCTGTATGGTGTCTTGGTGTATGGTCAACTATTAAATTTGATTCAACTGCAAACTAATTTTCTCTGCTCTCCAATCAATTGCAACTTACTCCTCTAATGAACAATGGGATAACGTGGTCATGATGTAAAGGGAAATGCCAGAAGCCAAATAACTAAACAAGTTTTCGACTGAAAGGAAGTTCTTCGCAGCAATAATTAATAATCCAAAAGAGGTGAGCAGTCAAGAAATTTCGACTAAGAACACTTGTAATGAAAGTAGAGCTCAACTTTAGACGCTTTCAGTACCTTAATGGAATTTTTTCCAATAAATACGAATAGTTTTATGTACAGCTTAAGAAACATAAATTTAGGAGCCATTGAGACTTACATTTGCTTCAGCAGCAGGATTCACATTTCCTAACGCAAAGAATGAGCCACCAAGTACAACTATATTTTTCACCTTGCTGGCAAAGGAAGAGTCTCTTTTGATTGCCTGAACCACGTTTAGCCACATAGATGTGGGGCGGTGTCTACCATTCGTAACAAAGGCGGAAACTGATAAGAACGGATGCAAATACTTACCAATGCCACATTTGTCAATGGTCCAAGTGCGAGCACAGATACTTCACCAGGGTACTGAGACACCTTTTCAACTAAAAATTCAGAGGCACTCTTATCTGATTTCTTTGTCTTTGGAGGAGGCAGAAATATATTCCCCATCCCATCAGAGCCATGAACAAAGTCAGCAACGCGAGGCCTCCCACCCTTTTTCCAGATAAAAAACAGTTAGGCTCAAGTAAATACAGAATGCCACAATGCCCAAAAAGGGAATATAAAAGCATAATAAATCAGAGTAGTATACGATACGAAGGTCATCACATCATCGAGGGTGCTAAGGCACTCGAAGAACTACAGCTCTTATTTGTCTAAGGCACAAAAGACTTGCCTAAATGAGATGAAGGCACAATACATGCGTATGCATATTTTTGTACATGTCATTTATATATATATATATATATATATATATATAACAAACTTCCTTAAGTGAAGTAAGGCATAATTTCCCTGTAGTCCTATGTTTATTGACTGCAAAATAGTTACCTTAAGCAGTTCATTGCTGCCTTCAGCTACAGGAACACCTGGACACCCTGCAATCTCACACTATCCTTTTGCACCTCAAAAAGAGGAAATGATCATGGACATATTCCAAACATATCAAAACCGCAAATAAGAAATTTGGATAGAAAAAGCAGCACGTACAAGAAGTAAGGCATTACGAGTGGAATCTTCTGTCGAAACATTACCGAATACAGTCGTCAAACCTAAGATTTCCACCTCAGGATTCTGAAATGCCATTAAGATTGCCATGCTGTCATCTGTTAATCAAGTAAGAACACATTCATGTCTCACAGAGGATCTTCATAAATCAGTTCAATCTAACACAGGGTAGCAAAATCTAGCTCTATACAATCACAAACAAATGCTCTAACACTCACCCACACCATTACAACTCCAACTTCCCTTCACATTCTTTTTCAAACTCAATTTCGTTTCCTTTAATAGCTTAATAAGAATGCTAGATTGAAAACTCTATCAAAACCCAAATTTTCCTATTCCGATCTTACAACAACTCACCAACTGGAAATTCTAAATTCATTTCTAACCAGCGGAAAGGAAAAATGTTAAAATAATAAAAGGGTAGAATGGATAGAAACTGACCAATCCCAGGATCGGTGTCGATAATGAGCTTGTTCCTCTTGCCATTTAACCCCCATATGCCGTCGTTTCCGCCGTTAACGACAACCCCATCGTGGGAATTTGTCTCCATTTCACCATCCATATTCAACACAAAATGGGTAGCTAGAATTCAAGAAAACAACTGATATATAACAATATCGATTACTTAATGAAGATGGATGTGAAAACAATAACAAAAAATGAAACTTGGACTTCTCGTGAAGCGAGAAGAAGGGTCCACTGGCTGCCAACCAAATAGTCCGCAAGGAGATAATATTTATAGGAGAATTCCAGGTACTAAATTACTAATATCTTGGAAAAATAAAATAAATTTATGGTTTAATTGCATAAATTAAAAGTGTTCTAACGTTTTGGCCTGTTTTAAAATCTTTTTAACCCTTATTTTAGTAAAAATATCAAATATTTTTTCAACTAAATTGAGAATTAGAAAAGATGGACGACTAAATTGAGAATTAAAAATACGAGAATATTTTAATTTTAAGTTAATTATACGTTGAGTCACTAAAATTTAATATCTATCTAAAAATTATTAAAAAATATGATATGTAATAATATGCAGCTTTAGTGTTGTAAGCAATGTGTGTCATTTATTTTATATTCATTTTAATATAATTTATTATCGATTATTATAATTTGTTATCAGTTATCTACCAAAATAATGTACTAATACTCTATGATTTGATTTGATGTTATGGAGTTTGAGTTTATAAAATTATATATTTTCAATATAATATAAGAAGTTTAACGTACGATAGGTCTGCACAATCCTTCTAACTAAGTAGTTAACGGAACGGTTATTGTTTTTAGAGGTTATGGGTTTGAGCACCAATAATACCAATAGAATGATTAAACGATTAATGTCAAATAGTAAAAATTATATTTTAAAACAGATATTACTGTAATTATTATTAGTTAATTAAAAAAATTACGGTAGGTTTAGATGTTTAAAAAAAGAAACTTGTCTCTTTTTATATAGATTAGAGAGAATTTGTCTCCTTTTATATAGACTAGAGAGTCCAGTTAACCATGCCGACGTTGAGGCAAATTTATTTTATTTAACTAATTATTTTAATCATCATTTTTTTCATCATTCATTGGTTAATACATTTCATTTATATATTTATTAATTTTTAATTTTACAACGTTAAGAACAAAGATGGTTTTTATTATCAAAAGATAAGGATAAAGTTTCCACATATACAAAATATGAATTTTATTTTAAAAGAAGATAATGCTCAAATAAAGAGTTTCATATACGAGAAATACCATGATTTCTGTATATTATTTAAGTAAATCTATATCGCATAATGATAAGAACTAGAAATTATCTTTGTCAAAGATAATAACTTACATTGTTTTAATTTAAGAGGAAATCTTTAATTATTTTTAGCTATTTATTAAAAATATATTTTATACAATAACGATAAAAATTTAGTTTTTTTATAAATATATCTAATTTAAGTTAAAAAGTATAATGTAAAGTTCAGAATTTAAGAATGCTTGATTTATTGATATTTTATACTTCACTTGATTTATTATCTTAATTGTATTTTGAGAATGCTTCGAAACATCACGCATGACATATTAAAATGTATTTTCAGAAGAAAAAAAAACATTAGATTTTTAAAAATGAGACATTAATTAGAGTTCGGATTTATTATTTCTCAATCATTGGATACATAAGGTATAATTGCATGGGATAAGACTGTATACGGAAAAAATAAGGAAAACTTTCACTTTGACAAAGAAAACTTTCACTCTATATGATATCAGATAATTGAGTATTAAATTATGCTTCGAACAATTATATCATTATGATTCAGCTTGATCGTACTTTATATGTTTTCGAAAAAACTTATTAAAAAAATAAAATATTATTTTGTTTGAGATTATTTTCATTTTAGAGATATAACAAGTTTTTTAACTTATACTCTCTTAGTTCTTCTTTCAAATAAACTAAAAGATATAAGTGAATCATTTACTTGGAGGATTTCAATCTTTTTAAAATTTACTATTATTTAAATTTTTTTAATAAGACTAAAACCTTAGCTGCTCTCTTCTTTCTTCAAACTTCTTTTATTTTTAATCGTTCTTCACTTTGATCTATCCCTTTGATCGGTGGTCGACAATCAATCATAGTATTGGTTGTTGATCACCGAATCTATAAATCTATTGTTTTTATTTTCAATTTTAATAAGAATCTCTGCTTTTATAGCACTCTTTTTCTATCCTTGTGACACGTTTTCTTCTGTCTTTGTGACATATTTTTGTTTTGTGGTTTGATTCATCTGCTCTTGTGGCACGTTGCAGCATACCTTAGCGATTGATTGTTGTTTGTCGATGGTTTGATTTATCTACTATTGTGGTTTGATTCAATCGGCGCTAGTTTCTAATTTATATTTTTGTCAGTGGTCTTTCAAAAAGTTATATCCCCACTCCCTTTGATGGTTGTTTGCCGATGAAATTAGTCTTGGGTAGCGATGTTTATTACATGACAGTTTGGATCGTTTACAACTCCTTCTTCCTTCTTTATGCGTCTCGTTTGGACAGAAACAAGTAGATTCAAGAAGCTTCTGAATTTTATTGGTATGCTTAATTTCATAAGAATTCTATTTTATCTATTTTTTGGGTCGTAAAATGTTTGGATTGTTTAATCCAATTTTTTACTTCTTGAAGACGATATAATTATAATTTTTATGATTTTAATAAAAATTCAGTAACATTTGTCAAAAAAAAAATTACTATTATTTATAAGTATGAACTTTATTGTTTAGATTATTTATAAATGAAACACTCTTAATCATTTAAGGTTATTATTTTTCAATCATGTCGTTGGGTACATGGGGGTAAGACCATGTTTAAAAAACGTGAGAAAACCTCTACTATGGGGAGAAAACCTCTTTATTATTTAAAATAAATAATTAATTCCAAAATTCACAAGATAGTTGACAATAACTACTAATACAAAAGCAGATATCGATCACAGTTTAAGAATTTAAAAATTAAATTAATATAATTAAAAAATAATATTATCAATTTGAGATTACTGTAATAAGAAAATTACTCTTAATCCTTTTTCCAACTTATGTAATTGTAAATTAATTCTATGAAATAATTATATTCTAATCTAAAAAAAAATATAAATTCGTTCCAATTCCCTAATAATATCGCTCCCGTTATATATGGGATTTGATAATATCGCTCAGTCTCATTTTGAAAGAAGATTTTCGTAAATTTTAAAGGATTTTAGTTGTCTTTGAACTTTTTAATCAGGTTCTTTCATATACCAATTTATTATTTTTTATTAAATATTAATCGATAATGCATATAACTTATAAATTAAGTCTTAAATTTAAATCGTGTCATGAAAATTATGATTACAAATATAACGAGTTTTATCTCAGTTATTACGAGTTTCGTAGTTATAAATTTTTAAATAGTAATATATTATTGTAGAGTCTTATTTCAATCATTGCAAGTTTTGTAGTTGTAAATTTTTTAGTAGTATATACTATTGTAGAGAGGGATAGACAAAACACGACTCAAAAAAATTATTTAACTCCACTTAATATGAAAAAAAAAACTTGACTTGTATTTCATAAACTTCACTCGGTTTGAAAAAAATTCAAATAAAATTTGAGTTATAAAATAAAATTTTGAATAACTTAAAACTTTTAGCAACTAGTAGATCATTTCATTTTTTATTCGAGTTGAGCCCTTCAATTATGTCTCATATATCGATCAAATATAAAAAAATAAAGAAAAATATATGTATTGTATATGGTTATAGAAAGTCGCTTAAATTGGAACTAACTGGTATTATAATATTATAAATGTTTACAATTAAATTTGAACAGAAGCTCGAACAACTTGATCAACTTGATTCGAGTTTTTTAAAAAAAAGTTTAAGTTATAAAATAGGATAAGTCAACTTAACTAACTCGATTTAATACATACAGATGCATGTATCATAATTTAGAATGGTGTCAATATCATCATATAATGGTCATTGTGGTTATATACCGTTATGTAAATATATATCTCTAATAATAAGTATTAAAAAATAAATTTTAAGAGTATGTTTATAATAACAAATATTGAGAAAAAAATCGAGACTCTAATAATAAATATAAAAATACTTAGCTGGAAGAAAATATTAATTTATTTTGAAATTTGATTATTTTGATTGTTACTTGCTTCGAAGAAAACGTTAATTTGTTTTGGAGTTTATTTTAAAATATTAAAAAAGTAAAAATAAAAATATATTTTAAGAATAAATTCTTAATAATAAATATTGAGAAAATATAACAAGTATTAAAATAAATTAAGCTTATATAAAATAATATTAAGAATTAAATCCTTAATAAAATCAATCAAAAATTACTATAAAAAAGTTAATTTGAGGGGATATTATAAAATTTAAAACTTAAATTCTCAAAGTTGTTAGAATCCTTTTGCAGCCATTTAAGTTAACATCTCGTTGAGCACGAACCATCTAGTCTTAGTAGTTAAGGGAATAATTATTTCTAGAGGTCACGAGTTCGAACGCTAGTAATACCAACACAATAACTAAGTTATCAATGTCTAAAAATTGAAAATATACTCTATTGCAGATACAACCGTAACACTGTAGTTGATTAAAAAAAAAAAAGTTAACACCTTATCGATATATGAGAGTTGATTTCATGTCATTTTTTATTGGGGTTTTGACTAGTGGGTTTGGGCTGTAAGGGAATTTGGGTTTCGTTTAGGTAAGAGCAATGTGCCATAGCAACGTAAATATCTAAGCATCGGACTTGTATTTGTTAACCCTATTTTCATTTTTGTAAATAACTTTTTAGGGGGAAAGGACATGTTGTGCTCGAATTGATCAATCGAATATAACAAGAAAGAGTGAATTGTTTATGGTAGAAGCAATGAAAATTATAAAAAATTACAATAAATTTATAGTGATTCGACTTATCAACTAAATCTACATAAACTACATTAGCTCGTAACTAAGGATTTTTTCACAAATTTACTAATTTTTTTTTTTTTTTATGACTCGAGGAAATAATCTTTACAAACCTTCAGAGCTTATACCCTAAAGTTTTGAGACACTTTCACTCAGAATATAAATTTAGCAAATAAGGAAAACTCGCCAAAGACAAAGTATTTGCACAATTTAGCTCTCACCCAAAAAATTAAAACTTGAGCAAATATAATAATTAAACTAGAGTATACCATTACACGATATTGACTATCGGTATGGATTTGGCCATATCTGTAAAAAAATTAATTACTAAAAAATTAGAAAAATAAAGGGCGTATCAATACACATACGACCTTATTGATATAAATTATATTAGGTATCGATATGAGAAAAATTATACTAGTACTCGTAATATGTTTTTGACACTTGAAATATTTTAAAAGTATTTAAACGTGTTTTAAAGTGGTTTTAAACATATTTTTAAGTCATTTCGACTTTAAATTATTTTTTTAAATATGTTTTAAGAACAAAAATATTTTTCATTTCTTTTATATCAAAATTAATATTTAAATATTTTTTTTTAAAGTAATTTTAAAAATGATTTATAAAATATTAAAACTTTTTTTAAAAAATAATTTTTAAACATAATCTTTTCTTTTTATATTATATTAAAAATAATTCAAAACCGAAACAATTTTAAAACTCAATAATAACGGATAATCAGACAAAAAATACAAAATCATTTAAATTATTAATTAACAAATTGTCATATTTTTCTCTCTTATTTTCTAATGGCAATTTGATAAAAATATTGATAAAAAAAAATATTTCTTAATATATTGATATCTCAAAATTATTTTTTATTCTATTGATGATTTTACAGTAATCTTAAAGTCGAATTCAAAACAATCTGACTATGAACAGTAAATTAAAAATAATAATAAAATAATTAAAAAAATTGAAATAGTGGCCTCCTGATGAGTGAAGTCGGTCTCAGTAACATCCGACTTACTACAGTGCTGGTGACTGAAATCGGTTTCAGTAACATCCGACTTGCTACAGTGCTAGATTTTTTTTTTGAAATTACTGTTCATAATCAGATTCTTTTAAATTCAACTTTAAAATTACTGTAAAAACGTTAATAGAATGAAAAATAATTTTAAAATATCAATATATTAAAAATTTTATTTTTTCAATTTTTCTTTTTCTAATACTCTTTTTTTATTTGATGCCAATTTAGTGGTCCTAACAGCTCGGCTCTGACACAGCAAACCTCAATCATTAGCTGCTGAACCATGCCGCAAATCATGCACCAGAACCGCACCTAGGCTTCTACTTCCCCACGCGCTCCTGATTCCGCGTCTGTCACCCACTCCTTAAGGAGAAATTATATCATAGATAAGTCTCACCACGTGTCTATAGGAACAACCAATAAAAATTATCCATGTCATCTTTTTTTTCATGTCATATATTTTTCAAAGTAAATCTTCACTCATATTTAGTGTTGATTCATTTTAAAAACAGTTTTATTCACTAACCATATAATGAATTATCACGTTTGCATTCACTTCAAGGAATGAAACAAATTCAATAATCGCATGGAATAAACATCATGCTTGCATTCACTTCAGGGAATGACATAAATCAAATAATCGCATGGAATAATCATCATGCTTGCATTCACTTCATGGAATGTCATAAATCCAATAATCGCATGGAATAATCATCATGCTTGCATTCACTTTAAGGAATGTCATAAATCCAATAATCGCATGGAATAATCATCATGCTTGCATTCACTTCAGGGAATGCCTCCCATAAAAATTCTTTGATCAAGACAATTTTCGTAACTTGAACTTGGGAGAAGTCTATAGTCGAGTTTTTCGACAAAAAAATATTGCTTCCAAGCAAATATAGACTTTATAATATTCATACTATTAAATAGTAATTGATCAGCCGATATATATTCAATATATACAAAGAATAAAAATTTAATCCTCATACGCGGCGTTGTTAAACTAGTCCACAAGGTCCTTTAAAAAGAACCTTCTTTGAGACCAGTAGCCTCGCAGAACGGGATGTCCAGCCAATATACTCGGATTAAATTATTAAAACAAAATATTAATGACATGAAATAAACACATAATATCATTAGACAAAAATAGGAATATTTACATGAGAAATAAAAATTATAATAATTATCGTATATATATTATTTTATAAATTAAAATATAAAAGATTGAAAAGAACATACCAGGTAAATCTTTAAAGAGACTTGAAATAAAAATCTTCTGAGCAAACTCGTGCTGATAACGTGTTGTGAATAAAATAAAGAACAAGAAGAAAAGAGAGAAAAGAGAGAGACAAAAGGGAGATATTTTATTGTATTCTCAAAGTAGAGTTGTGTACAATGCTATACCAAAAGTTTATATTTATAGGCATAAGATAGAAACCCTAATTCCAATGGGTATTAAACCCTAATACTAAAGCCCATTAAAGTTTAACTTATTATATGGACATCCACCATAAATAAATATATCCATAACATTATATATTTTTATTTATAATTTAATAATTTAATAGTTAATAATTAAATTATTTAATAAAAATATTTTAAATATAAAAATTAATAATTTAAATGATGAAAAAAATAGTTGATATTATAATATAATAAATTTATTAAATTAACAAATCATAGATTTCATCAATCATATTTCAAGTAAATATAAAGTCACGTCAATAACATTTTAAGACAACAACACGTGGAGTTCAAAATATCAATTAATAGGTTGAATTTAAATCAGGTCAGGTAAAATTGGATACCGGGTTAACTCAATCGAGTAATATCAATTATCTATTAGGTTACTCTCAAGTTTAGATTTTGTATCGGTCAGGTGTAAGTCGGGTTTTAGGTCTATAATAACATATTCAATTCGGGTTTAAGTCGTTCTCGATAGAATGTAGGTTGGGTTCGGTTACTAAAATAACAAGTCTAACTCGTGTTCAAAGTTAACAACAGTCAGTTACATATCGATTTTGGGTCATTAATTTCTTGGGTCAAACTAAGTTTTGACTCGAGTAAGTTTTACACAGATTATAAAGTTAGATCATTTTTTTTTAAACTTTTGGTCTACCTATATTCAAAGGAGACTAATGACAACTCCGTTATTGAAGGGTCAAATTTAACCTTGACCCACCAAAATTTTAAAAATTTAGGATGAGTCTATTACGTGCGTCGAACATTGTTGAACATCACTAACGATGAACACTATTAAATTAATTAATAAAAATTAAAAATTTCAAGAACTAAACATATAATTTTGAATAATTTAAAATAAAATTTTAAATAAATTATATATATTATATTTTAATTTTTTAAATTATTTATTTAAATTATTTTTAATTTAAAAATAAAACTTATTAAATCTAAAACCTAAAACCCTGAACTCAAGCTAAAAATACTAAACATTAAATCCTAAAATCCAAAACCCAAAACCTTAAACCCAAAACTCTAAATCCTAAAACAATAAAATCATAAACCATAAAATCTAAATATATAACCATAACCTAAACCCTAAAATAGAAAATTTAAAACTCTAAAAAGGTATAAACCCTACACTTAAAACCTAAAATTAGTTTAAGATTTAGATATAGGGGTTTTTGTTATTTTAGGGTTTAGGATTTTAGGGTTTAAATTTAGTGTTTATGGTTTAGTATTTTTAAGGTTTTTGATTTTAGGTTTTTGATATTTTATATTTTAGGATTTAGAATTTAATGTTTAGTGATTTAGGTTTTGAATTTTGGTTTTAGGGTTTAGAGTTTAAGATTTTTTTATTTTTTAAAAATAATTTAAATTAGTATTTTATTCAATTATTTAAAAATAAAATAATATATAGAAAATAATTTAATAAAAGATTTATTTTAAATAATTTATAATTATGTGTTGAGTCCTTAAATTTTTTTAATCATTATTAATTAGTTTAATAATGTAC
Source organism: Abelmoschus esculentus (assembly GCA_035048815.1). Classification (NCBI taxonomy): domain Eukaryota; kingdom Viridiplantae; phylum Streptophyta; class Magnoliopsida; order Malvales; family Malvaceae; genus Abelmoschus; species Abelmoschus esculentus. Next base: position 6,508,133 of record JAUCBN010000059.1, read on the forward strand.
AGCGGTGTTCATTATTAGTGATGTTTAGCGGTGTTCGACACCCGTTGTAGAATTTTTCAAAAAATTAATATTTATTCATTTAAAAATTTTAAAAATTTTCATTTGCACCTTCATTATTTAAAATTTTTATTATGTTTCAAAAAATATATTTTGCCTACTAAAATTAAAAGAATAATATATACCTCTAAAATATTTAAAGAACTGAAGCAGTCCCTTCGAATATCATTATTAAGATCTGTCGTTAGTCGTGTTTAATTCTCAAGTAATAATTTTTAGTTATTTTATTTTAATATTATATAAAAATATAAAAAAATAAGGCTTAATGGTCTAAGAAGTCCTTAAACTTTTGACAAAAAATTAATTTAAGCCTTTGAACCAAAAAATTTAATCAATTAAGTCCTTAAACTAAAAAATTAAATCAATTAATCCCTTTTACCCATTTTGACTATTAAATCTTGACAGTTTTTTCTTTAAATATTATCGACACATGATACAGTACAATTTTAACATGTTGCATTTTCAAAAAAATCAAAAAGTATTTTTAAAAATTTTATATGTTATTTTAGAATTTTTAGAATATTTAAGGTTTTTTTAAATAAAATAAAAATTCTGAAAAATAACAAGTGAAAACACTATGACACATTGCACTGTAACAGTGGATCAAAAAAATTAATCAAATTTAATGGTCAAAATTGGTCAAATGACTTAATTGATTTAATTTATTAATTTAAGAGGTTAATTGATTCAATTTCTTAGTTTAAGGACTTAATTGAGTGAAAAAAATTTTAAAGTCTTAATTAATTTTTTTTAAAAAAATCAAGGTTTTTTTTACCTTTAAGCCAAAAAAAATAACTTTGTAACAGTATTTATGTATCATAAATTTCTTTGAATCGATGTTATATATATATATATATATATATATATATATATATATATATGAATTAATGAGTAGCATGGATGTTGAATCAAAAGTAAGAATATTTTTTTAATTGGTTTAGATATATATTTGATATCTAAATTAGATTTTTTTAAGTTGATACATAAATAATTTTTGCTCTCAAGTTGGTATTTAAATTAGACATTTTTTTAAATCGATATCTAAAGAATTTTTGCTATCAAATTTTTACTTGAATTTTAATTTTATTCATGGTTTTGATATTTTTATTAATAATTTAGTTTTAAAAATTTATACATTCTATCATTTTGATCTCAATTCAAAACAATTTAATAAATATAACCCTTAATATTTTAAAATTATATCAATTTAGTAAAAATATGGTACTATCAAATCAAGTGAGTATATAAGATTAAAAAAAATAATTGAACAATTATATTTTACGATAAAACAATAAGGTATTGTTAAACTTTTATTATACCAAGGAAGTAATGTAACATTCTTGAGAGAAGAACAAACAATTTAGAAAAATAATAAAAAATATTTTGATAGGATTTATAAATATAAAGCGTTAAATTTATTAATTTGTTTCGAATTAAAAAAAATTAGGTATCAATTTGAGAACAAAAATTCATTAGATATTACCTTGCGAGAATAATCTTAGTTAAACCATATATATAAACCTTTTAAATTTACTAATTAACTGAATTACTAAAATATTTATATTATTTTATTTTATATAAATTTAAATTTTAATACAATATTTTTATAAAAATATAATATCTCTATTTAATAAAAAAAATAATATTTTGACATTAAAAATAAAAGACTATGGGAACATAGATCGACAGGGGCAGAGTTAGAGTGGTTGTTATATTCAAAACATGTTTTGAGTGTGGATCTTGGGGGGTTATTGAGGCGCTGAGTGAGTGTCGTCAGCCGATCCCCCGGTGTGTCTTGTAATGAGATTGGAGTCATCATCCGTTGAGTTCCCCAATTGACTAGCCTGAGTTGTTGGACAAGCAGGGTTTCGATGACGAGAAATTATATCATGAGTTAATCTTATCATGTTATCTATAAGATCAACTAATAGAAATTGTCCACTTCATTTTTTTTAATTTTTTAAATAAAAATTCATTTGGGAAAAAATTATGATATAAAAAAATTGATAAAATAGACAGTTTTTATTAATCGGTCTTATACACAGATGGTGAAACTGACCTATGATATAATTTTTCCAGGATGACTCAGTGGGCACAGCCCGTAGATCTCGTAGGCAGGATAGGAGTCGAGTGATAAGACTTGTTTTGTTTTTTCTTTGGTGTGTCTGGTCAACCATCCATCACCCAAAGAGTTGATCTTGTAGGATTTAATAAACTTTCATTGACTTTTGTTTTGACAGAAACTCTGAGGAGATCTTCTCCATTACTCTCTTTTCATACAGAATCTCAATGTTATATTACTAATATATACATTTAAATAATATTTTATTTAAATGTTCAAAATTTGAATATTAGAAAAATATTTTATTTAAAAATAAACACGTAAAATCACATGCAATACATATTAAAACAATAAATGCACTAATTAATAAAAATACCCCTAAAATAGAAAATTCTAGTGTCTTTTGCTTGAACACAATAATTCTTTGCTTGGAGAAAAAGTAATTTAAATGTATTAATTAATAAAAATAAATCTGAAAAAAATATAATACCATATTATGATCAGTACTCACAAAATGGATTAACATATTCACCATCATAGTCATTTTTACTATTTTAATCTTCTTATAAACTTGGTTTTCGACTTCTTGCTTATAGAGTATAAATTTCTCTATAGCTTCATCTTTGTTTTTAAACAAATATACATAACAATATTTTGTGCTATCATCGATGAAGGTAATAAAAAATTACTTACTCCTTTCATTTATACGAGTTTTAAATCGCAAACATCACTATAAATTAGATAAAACGATTCTGTACTTCTTTCAAGTGTTTGAAATAAAGACCTTATTAATTTTGCTTCAACACATATTTCACATTTATACTTATAATTAATGTGAAATGGAGAGATGTGCTCCAAATTAATTGATATACGCAAGATATCATAATTAAATGATTCCAATATGTAAACATCAGAAGAAGTTACATTCTTATTCATTATTTTAGATTTTATATAGATAGCATTGCGTTTTCACATTTCATTCAATACATATCCCATATCCACAAATATCCCCCTTTGACAAAATTAACTTCTAAGATTCAAAAAATCATCCTAAACTCGTGAACAGTTAAGAGTTTTCTGGAGACAATATTTTTTCGTATGTCAGGCATATACAATATATTTTACAGCTTGAGTTCTTTTCAAGAAGTCATCTCCAAGATCACGATTCATTTCCCTTTGAACTTGAAAGTCGCAACATTTCTCATATAGAACGTTTCTCTATTTTCATAAGGTGTCAACTCAACGAAGGAGTTCTCATCACAACAGATATGACATATGATTCTATGTCTAGCCACCACTCCCTTAGATTGGAGTCAACTAGGTTGACTTCAAATATCACAACGTATAAATCTTCATCCTTCACAGTATTAACCTACTTGGCTTTATCTGTTTTTGGATATCGACATTTAAAGGACTTGTGTCCCACCTTGCCAAAATTGAAACATGATCCTATGAATTTTTTTTCTTAGAGACTCCACTAGTAGGCCTCAACTTTGGCTTAGCTAGGTGATGTTAGGGTTATTTGTCCTTTCTAAATTCGACAACATTTACCTTTATCTCCTTGAAAGTGAATTTTCTGGCATTACCTCTATTGTTTTCTTTAATTCGAAGTTTGACAATAAATTCCTCCAGTGACTCTTTCTATTAAGCTTTAAGTATTTTTTTTTTTTTGAAGTTATTCCATCCGATAGGCAGTTTTTCTGTGATGACAACTATTTGAAAGAACTCATTGACAAGTATCCTTGTAATCATTAATTTTATCCGGGGTGTAAACCCGGATTTTAATTTTCATTTCAATTCGAGTAATGGACATGTAATTATTAAATAAAGAAAAATTGCAAAAAATAATAATAATTACTATAGGTATTATATTTATTTTCCTTTTCTCCCTTAACTTTGTAATATATATATATATATGTTATTTTTTCCTTTAAAAATAAAAAAATATATGATGTTTAATTTTTCTTTTAATTTCCGTATACTTCATTTATTTATTATTTTTATCATTAATTATTATTTATTTATATTAAATATTTTTATCATATTATTATTATTATTATTATTATTATTATTATTATTATTATTATTATTATTATTATTATTATTATTATCATCATATTTGATATTAGAAATAAATAAAACATAAATTAAAACCCATAAATTAAAGAACCAAGTCTTATTAAAATTTCTAGTCCAAATACATTAAACCCATAAATAATGAACAAAGCCCGGATTAAAATACAAACCCACAAGCCCATTAATTAATTACATGAACCCGTTTCCCCAAGCCCAACCGGTAACCGAATCCTATCTAACAGAAACCTAATGCTCTCCTATCTTCCATGCGCAACTGCTTTAGGGCCGTTGGATCAGCCCCTGGATCCAATGGCTTATCCAGAATCACCTTTCTAGATCCAACATGCGCTCACGCGTGACTGTCAGGGTACCTTACGCACGATTGTGGCGCACACGCCAACCCTTCGAATCTCCGGAGACCATTCGAATTCCCTCGTCGTCCGATCGCGTTTCCAGTGGTCCCCACATCGTCGACCGGTCACCACGTGCACAAGAAAACAAAGAAATTATCAGATTTGTACAAACATTACAACCAAATCTTGTAGAACTAATATTTTGATATAATAATTGAAAAATAGTTTTGGACTAATTGAAAAGATTTCAAAAATGGTTTTTATTTCCAAACTACTTGAAAATATATTTAAGATGTTTTTGAGAGATTTTAAATATGTTTTAAATGATTTAAAGAAACCAAAGAAACATTTTTAACCCAGGTGTTTCGATACCATTCATAATGGTATCGATACCGCCTTGTTTTAAAAGGAGAAATCACAGTGGTATCGATATTGGTATCGATACCCTTTCACCACTGTGATGTTTGGTTTCGATATCGGTTTCTAAACACCCCCAACGGTCATAAACGATTTTATGAAAACCCCCAACGGCTAGGAGCGGTATCGATATTGGTATCGATACTTGTTCATAAATGTAGGTCAACGGCTATTTCCCAAAGTAGGTGTTTCGATACTAGTTCTAGGGGGTATCGATACCTCCTGCACCAGAAGAGGAAATATGCCTTGAAATAAGCTCCAAACGGCTCCAATTTGATCCCAACGGTCACCAACGGCTAGAAGCTCACCTGGGATGATAAAAGGAAGCCTCAAGCATCAAGAGAAGACTAATGCTTCATTGTAAACAACAATATGATCAAGAATTTGTCTTAGAGCTTAATTCTTATGTTTTAGGTAGACAACACTTGTGAGCTCAAATGTTTATGTATGCTCAAGTGTATTAGGATTGGGTGAGTGCTTAGATTGCAAACATCAGCCTTGTTAGAAGGATTAAACAAGTTTGTTAAGTTTTCTTTGTTTGAGTGATTTCCCAAAGTTCGAGTTGTGAACTTTGGATGCTTGGTTCGGTTTTGAATCAAGGTTTGTAAGGTTAGCCTTTTAGCCTCAAAAGGTTGAATTCTTAGTGAATTTGGGAAATCCTTAGTGGGAAACTAAGGTAGTGGATGTAAGCATGGCCGAACCACTATAAATCTTTGTGTTCATTTTCCATTTCATTGCTTCCACAACTAACACCCAAATTAACCTCTTCTCCACCACTTGGCGAGTTTAATCGGTTATTCATCGAACACCTTCAAGCCCAACAAATCTGCAGCAAAATCAACCAAAATAAGAGGCCAACAATTTTCAGAGCAGTACGAATTCGGCCAACAATACCAAAATCACACACATGAATACATCCAAGAATCGTACCGAAATTTCAGAGAGCCAATAGCAAATAGAAGCATTTTCTTTTTTTTTTTAATTGTAATCAATCGGCTATAAGAGTAGAGAGAGCCGAAACATTGTAAGGGATCTCTCCCTCACCATCGAATCAATACAAAACATAAATTTTTAAGAGGTATCTTCCTCTTCGGTTTTTTCATATCGCATAGAAAAATAGGGGGTTCGAGTCTTACTTTTTTGGTTTGAGTCGTTGTCCCTTCGGCCCTTTCTCCGATCCGGCAATAATTCTCGTGACCATCGAGCCTTCAAAGGGTGAGCCACATAGAAAAGAAGGAGAAGTCGGTTCTTCTTCCTTCTCTCTTTCGTTTCCCGATCCAAAACGGAGCCTTTGTTTTTTTTCTTTTTTTCGTTTTCGGTTTCTTCATAAAAAATGGTGTTTTGGTTTCACTGAAAGGGGTTAAAATGGTTTCAGGTTCTGAAAAGGAAAGATTTTTAGAGTTTTCAAATTTACTGGCCACCGAGCAGTGGCCGGCGTGGTGGCTTTCGGGTTTTATGGCTATCGAAATCTGGGTTTTATGGCGTTTCTGGGTTAGAAGATGAATGTTCATCTTTTCTTGGATGAACTACAAAGAGAAATAAAAGGTATTTTGCTTTTTTCGGTTTAAGAAATGATAAAAGAGGGAGACCTTGTTTTTATTGAGTTTTATACCAAGCTAATAAAGGGAAAGGGTTAATTAGTTCATTATCTCCCTCCGTGTCTCTTTAATCACCTCCTCGATCCCTTAAATCTTATTTTTCTTTTCAATTCGGCCCCTAATCCGGCCATAATCATCGATTTAAAATGTATTTATTTGATTCGAGTCCCTCCGCGCTTTCATACTTATTTTTGTGACCTTCCCCTTGGTTAAATCCTTTCCTCAGCCCCTGTATGTTTTCAAATAGTTACAAACTGGTCACAATTTTCTTTTTTTTTTTTACTTTGATTTTGACCTGAAACTTTGTTTTATTTTAATCAAATCCTTTTTAGTACCTTTTTATTTTGTTTAATCCTTTATTTATTTATTTTATATGCCTTATTATTTACATGTGGTACATATTTATTTTATCATGTTTTGTATATATTTTATTTATACATTTATTTGCTTATTTATGTATTTATTCTCATGTTACATGTACACGTATATGTATGTTTTTATTTATTTATTTATTCTCTTTGCATATTTATCTTATATTGCATTTACATTATATTATATCATTTCTTTATTTATGTATTTTAATTCATTGTACAATTAGTTACCTTGTAACATGTATTTTTATTTACACATTTTAATTATTTGTATGTTTTTGCCATGCCATTTCATCTTATTTGCTTTTCACATGTTCATGTTTGTATATGTATGCTTATTATTGCATTTTATTTCAATGTATTTATTTGTTTTTTTTATTGTTGCTTCGTCACATCTTGTTAATTAATGAATTTAATAAAGACGTCTTTATTCGGTCGTAACGGGCCCGACATCAAACGTAGTGGTGGCGGTGTATACGTTTACCTTCAGATAAAGACACGGTAAAAATAAAATTGAATTCGAATGTTTAAAGAAATTTCAATTTAAATGTCACTTTAAATCCGAAAAATCTAAAATTAATTAAACGGTGTTTTAATAAAGGTGCCAATTTTGGGCGGTTTTTAACGCTAATCCCGTTTTTAACCGTAACTGACTCTCGAACCCAAGTCAATTCGAATCTCTGGTTTTCCCGGTGTCCGGTCTACCAAAAGTGAACAACGGCGACTCCAACCATTTTTTTAGCCCTAATTTTTAGATCAAATTTCCTTTTTTAATTATAAACCCTAAATCTTTCAATTTTGAGATAATTTTAAATTCTCTTTCAAATTCCCAATTTCAAACCTAATTCCCAATTTTTCAAATCAATTTTCGATTAATCCCTAAATTTTCAATTTTGGGACCTAAATTTTTAAGTTGTGAAATATCCCTAAATTCCAATTTGAGATGTTTTAAATTAACGACTTTTTACACTTTAAAAAAAAAGGGTCGCTACAATCCTCTTTGCAAGAATTTCATGAATGATTAGTTGAGATTCTTTCACTTGACTTACTACCAGTTTTGAATTAACAATATTAAAGTTCAAAAATTTTGGGACTAAAAACTTTTTAGCCCCAACATCTTTTACTTTGTACTTGTTTTCCAAAGTTGCTCACAATAGTTTTATGATTTTGTATAGATTATAAATCGGATACAAAGAGTCTTGTAATTCGTTGAGGATTTAGTTTTGGCACAGGAAATCGTCATTTTCCAAGCTTTAATGATGCAGAAGGCGGTGAGATCGTCCACCTCTTCTTCTCTATCCCAACGACAATTGGGGGATCTTCTTTTAGATATTTTGTCAGGTTTAACTTGATCAGATAGAACATCTTTTGTTGTCATGTCTTGAATTTTTATTAGTAAAATTTAGACGACTTCTTATTGTGACTCATTGCCACGATCGTTGCATTTAGATTTAGGATTTGTTGCTTCAAAGTCTGTCCAGATACAAATATCTTGGGAGTTGAATCGATAGAATCTCCAATCATCATTACTTTTTTAAAATAAAAAAAGAATTATAATAAATTCTAGTAAAAAAATAAATTTATTTTTTATTAATGATAATTATAAAATTAGATTTGTCCATTTTTGAAAATTTTAATAAATCCGTTAAGATAGCAAAATAAATCCTAAAAAAAAATATTTTTTCTCTTTCACGATTAAATCGCCTTCAATTTAGAAGAAAAAAAAAACTGTCTATAACAAAGTAATCAATCTAAGAGAGAAAAAGAAGAAAAAAAATAGAGAAGATTAATTGAAAAATAAAAAAACTAGAGAAACCAAATCAGACTATATTTTGAATTCAGTTGAGTCCTGTAAATGTAGTTTCTTTAAGAAAAATTTTGACCACTCCACAGTGCTTGAGTTTGCTTGGTCGTTCGTCTCCCAGGTTACAACAAAAAGAAGAGCTTCGACAGAAGCACAAACTGTAGAGATCTCAAACTAGAACTCTTATCTGAGCCTTATCACCGTGAACGAAAATGAGAGAAGCAAAAGGTTTTTGAGTGAGTTGAAAAGTAAAAATCTCATTCATATTTATAAGGAAAATTAGGTCAAACCGAGTAAGATGAATATTTCGAATTAAGTATTTTCTCTTTTTAATTTCAGAAATGATATTATATTAATTCGAATATTATCATGAATAGTCAGCTTTACTATTTAAAATATTAGTAGTATTTAAAGAAATCATATATTCTCTTTTAAATTTTGAATATTAAAAGAATAAGTTATTTAAGCAAAAAAAAATTTTTAATCACAACGGATAAAATATCCACAAGCTCAAAAAAGGACTAAAACTATTCTAGACATTCTCATTAACTACGTTGTGTGGATGCTCCAAAAACCCACATAAGATTGGTTTTACAACCTTTGTGTATGAAACCAAATGTCAACTTAAGTCATTCAATAACCATAATTTGGTTAAGTGTATATAAACATTTCATACTTCATTTATCTCATCTATTTGGGATAAGGGGTTTATTATTCTTTATTCACACCCTCCTTACTTTGAACATCAATTTCTTATTCATTACTCAACCATTTTGAATGTATGAGATATTGTTGTATAGATCTTATGGAGTAGAATAAGACTCAATAAATTTTTATTCAAGTCTTCATTTTTAATTTTTTAAAATACGACTCAAGGTTGCCCATTTTTCATTGTTTTTCCAACAATTTAAGAGTTAAGAGTATAGATTATCAGATATTATCTTACAATTGCCTTAAGAATATTAAAAAAATGGGAAAAAAAATTTCACAACACTTATTTTCAAGGCATATGTCTTTTATCTCGGGTTAAGCTATTAGTTACTGGTAGTTAATTTACAATTAATACGGGACTGATGGTAATTTACAATTTTACGAGGGGTTAACTAATAACCGGTTGATTTTAGATGAAATATTATATATATTAAAGTTAGAAGTTTGAATCTTGACCTTAAAAATAATGTAAATTAGATTGAGCATATGATTTAGAATTATAATTTATGACATTTTAATAATTTTTCATCAACCATAAATATACAAATCTAAAAAATTCAAATCGTATTCATCTTATTTTATAATTCGTAAATATTGTAAACAGAAGATCACCCGTTAATTTATGCCTGTCTGTGTTTCACAATCCCCAACAAGAATAAACATGCAGGGATATTAATATGTTTCTTAGATTAATGTATGAAAATGTAGCTCAGTAGGCTGATCATCAAATTAGAAAATAAGCGAATAAAACTAATACTATAACAACATTATATTCCTTTCTCTAGCAGATAGCCTGATACACCATTCACAAATCCTTGTCCTTTTAACACCCCCACTGTCGTAAAGATAAACCCGAATGAAAAGATACTAGTTAACCAAGCTACAATTCGGCTATGGTTTTACACAGGGTAAAAACAAAAAGAAAAAACAGGTGGGCCATGATGTCTGATCCTGCCGGATCAGGGATTACTAGAATTAGGAGCATTGGGGCCTGAAGGGGAGCTGAGATTGAGATCAGGTAGATTGGCTGCTGAATTCTTTCCCTTGGAGCTGTTGGAGAGTTTCTGTTTGAGCTCAGACAAAAGGGCTTGATTCTCCTGGTTCAGAACCTGGGCTTTCTTCCTTAGCCTCTCGTTCTCTTTCATTATGTAACAGTTTTGAAGGTACAGATTTGAGTTCAGTCTTTCCATGACCATCAAACAATGTACTACCCTCTTTCTCTTCTTGAAACCGGCCCTGAAAAAACAAGAAGAAACCAGAAATTCAACAACCAGACATTAATAGTATGCATGATATTAAACACAAGATTCCCTTATCCTAAGAAACCAGTAGCAACTGCCGACAGACTAGAAACAGAGCATTTAAATAGACCAAAATGGGTTGTACGTAAGAAAATAAACTTATGCAAAAACAAGTGATAAAGGAAGAGAATTCCACATTGGGAATTCAATCTCTAGTTCTCATGCAAGATAAACAGAACCCAAATAGCATCACATGTAAGATATCTGGTTAAGATCAGAACAAAACAGTTGAAGCACCGATGGAAAACAAGTTAAACTAGTTCCCATTAGCAAGCGCAGTGTCCACCCTTTGTTGATGAAAGAAGAAAAGTGGGGGACTCATTCCTCAACACACTTTACCCTTTTCGAAAAAGATCACCTTCTGTCGGCGAGGTTGGTTTGGCCGAGGAAGCTGAAGTCTCTGGGTTATGGTAACAGCAAGTAGCAGAGCAGTTGAGAAGAAAGAGGAAAAGGAAGCCAAGTGCAGGGACAAACTGGAAGGAGATGGTGAAGATATATAGAGAGGAAACTAAAAGGCCTAGGCATGGCGAAGTAGGAGAAAGAGAAAGAGACGAGTTATGCTCCGACACAACAATCATGCATTGTGTAAGCATTAGAAGGATTTAGTGTTGGGTGATGATGATGGGTGAAGTAGAAGTTGGTTGTTTTTTTCTGTGCAATTATGGTTCGAGTTCCGTCCGTCTAGATGGCTGTGTTCTACAATGATGGTGTGCAAGGGTCGTCACAAGATTCGCAATCATGCTACTGGATTGGTTTTCCAGCCTCCCTCGGCCCTCTCCCTCTAATCTGACTTGTGGGTTTGAAAACTGTTGGTATTTTACCGTAATCTTTCATTTTTCTTTATTTGTTTAAAAATGGCGGTATTTTTGTGTGTCTTCTCCATAGCACCCATGTCACTGTTGTCAAACTATTATATCTACGAACTAGGGTCATATCACAAATTATGCCTACCTAAAATCTCATAGGGGTAGATTTGGAAAGACACACCAATACCACTTGTATTTTATTATCCAACCCAAAATAAGTTTGGAAAAAAATAGTAGATTTTAAGGAAATAAATTTGAGTTATTTAATTATATGTTAGTAATATATTTATTACTAAATTTATAATTAAATGATTTTTGATATATACTATTGGAATAACAATTGATTTTTTTTGAAAAAATAAACTAAAAACCGTGATATACCCGTTAATATATTTTTCTTCATATTTTATATCTTTTATTATTCCATAAGGTTCTTTTCATTATAGGCTTTTTACTTCCATCAAATGACGATAATGCCCCTATATCTTTGGTTTGTTTTACACCGTTGATCGTTATTATAATCATAACTTGAGAAGTCTAAGCATAAATTTTGAAATAGTAATTGAGAGTTTTTTTTCTTTAAAAATAAAATAAAATATTATAGATCCTCAACATTTCATGTGTTATACGAGTAGCTTAACGTATGACATCATGGTTGACAGATTGTATAGTTTTGGATGGGTGCATGGGTAGAATCGTCAATTCAGTATGCTCTCCCCTCATGGACCTCGTTCAGCCGGAGTGTTAATTTGAGCTTTGCTTAGTACATTTCAAATGTACTCATTATGGGGTCTGCATTCAATTGGCTGATTGATGCGTTAATTACTCTCTTGCCCATATCGCCTCGTTTCCCATCCTTCCAATGATGGAAAATCTTCGACGCCGTCTCGAAATTAAATGAACCATAATAAGGAGGGCTTCGAAGGGTTAAAATTAGTGTTTCTTTTTAATGTTTTAACTCATAATGCTCAAATTTTGTAGAGTTTATATTATTAAATAAAGTTAATAAATAGATAAATAATAAATAAAATAATTCAAAAATAAAAATAATATCAAATATATAATAATGTTCGTATTACGAATAATATTCATTTTCTTTTAAAAAACACAGAAAACTTATTACAAAACTCAAATGTAACCCTAAATTTAACTTAATTTCTTAAATTAAAACACAGAAAACTTATTACAAAACTCAAATGTAACCCTAAATTTAACTTAATTTCTTAAATTAAAACTTAAGGTTTACGTTAAAGAAACTTGTGACTCAAGTTAGGTTTTCATTAATAAAATTTCTAAAAATCTGATAAATTATTTAAATCGAATGTAATAGATATACTGTAAAATACACAAAAGCATAATTTAATAGTTCAACCCAAATTATAAATAACAGTCCAAAAATCCAAATAATTGTTCAAAGTAAAAGTCCAAAACATAAATAAATATCTAAAATATAATGTATCAAATGCAAAATCAGAAACTGTAAAACATAAGTAGATGTTCCGAAACAAGATTTCTCTAAGTAACGTAGCCTAGGTCTAAGAATCTGAAACAGGAACTCAGAAGGTGTAATCTAGAAAACCTAGTGTGTCTCTAATGTGCAGATAAATAGGATTACAAAACAGAGCAAAACAGATGATGTAATATATGCATGATATGCACCCAACTCTGAACGCCATCAGAAGAGTAGGTTCCCTGAACCACTCTAACTTTGTCACACCATCAGAAGTGGATACTTGACCCGAAGGTGGAGCTACTGAACAAAAGTAATGATATCACTGAACTTCTCCGTACATATAAACCAACCAATGTAATGACATGAACAAGTTATAGAATCAGAATTTGTGCCTTAAAAACTAACATGAGACATACATAATATTTATTCAGAATGAGATATGCATCTATACAAAACAGAGTAGGACATTATGATATGTTTTCAGAAAGTTTCAGAAATGATGTATCAACATAATAGAATCTGCACACAACAGTAAGCAAGAAATAGAGGGAAACACACACCTGAAACAAATAGCTCAATGTCGAGAGTGACGTCTACTGGACTCTGCTCTAGAACTAGGTCGAGTGAAAACATAACCTACGAATAACGTAATTTATAAGACACACTACTATGCTATTATACAATAATAAATACAAAAACAAAAATAAATCGAACAACTCACGAGCGTGTCCCGATGTTTGAGGAACAAAAGGTCGTCCAGGAGGAGGAGGAAGAAGATGCTCGGGGTCTGAATCCACTTCACTTGAACCAAACGGTAAACCAGTTTTCAGATTCTGGTAAAGATAATTTTTCAATAAACATTCAAACTAAAAAGTCTTAAAAAACACTTAGGGATCGAATTTCGAAAAACAAACCATGTCATTGAACTCAAGACATCGAAAAACAAAAAGTGGGACTAGGTTGGAAAAAGTCAACACTGACGTTAACAGGTGACATTAGCAGGTGGTGTCAACAGTGACATCATCAGGTGACGTCAGCAAGTCGGGTCACGGGTCGGGTTGGTTGGGTCAACGGGTCGATTGGGTTGACTTCCTGGTTTCGCGAGAAAATCTAGAAATTCCCAAAATTTCCTAAAAAATCTGGAATTTTCCAGTTTTCTCAAAAATTTGGGTTTCTAGATTTGAGTCTAAACCAAATTAAAACACCCTTAAATTGATCTACACCCGATTCAGAAAATTTTATTTTATTCCGAAATAATTCTCCTACTCCCAGATTCAAATCCAAAATAGAAAACAATATTGCTTTCCTAACACTTGAACCGAAACGAAAAGAAAACAAGGATCATCGTAACTTACCACATACACACCAGCAAAAAAAAAACGCAGAGAAATTTGAAAGAGAGAGAAAAAACTTACACCAAGAATGAAACAAAACAAAAGGAAAGAAAAAAAAATAAAAGAGAAACAAATGAGAATTAAATCCCGAATTGAAAGTGAAGCAGGAAAGAAAAAGAGTGTTAGTTACTAAAATAAATAGTTTAATTACTCAATAGAGGCCTAAACTTATTCAGAATTTCAGAATAACCCTTCAACTTTCAGTGATTTATAATTTGATCCAGAATTTTAATTTAAGTTAAACTAAAAATCCCCAATTTTCTAGGGTTTTTGATTTGAGATTTAGGTTTAAAGATTGGAGAAAAATTGGGGTGTAACATCAAATATAACATGATTATCGTATTTTAAATATAAAACACTTATTTTTAGAGTATACAAAGCCTATCAAACACATTTGTATTTTCTTTTCTTGACCAAATTATTCATATGACACGACATGATTCATCCAAACAATGGTCAAAAATAGTTTTATGGTGGCCATTTGGAGGAGAAAGAAGATCGGAGTTTAGGTGCTATGTCCAATGAACGTTGGAAGGTGGTTGGAGTAGGAATATAACATGATTTTCAGTTTTTAAATCTAAAACACTTATTTTCAGGGTATACTAAGCCTATCAAATATATTTATGTTTTCTTTTCTTGCCCAATTATTCATGTGACATGGCTCGATTCATCGAAACGATGGTCAGAAACGGTCTTATGGTGGCCATTTGGAGGATAAAAAAGATTGGAGTTTAGGTGTAACACCTTCAACCCGGTGTCTCATTGGGCCTCCGGTCCAAAACCCATATTTTAAAAGTTTAGCTTTAAGCCCATTTAAAATCGAGCCAAGTCCAATAAAAACCATAACAATCTATTGATTTCAAATCCAAATTGAGACATAAATAAAGTAGCTCAAAATAGTTGGAGCTCCATTTAATACAAACCATAAAAACATTTGACTTGATCAAGTTTAATTAAGAGTTACAAATTACAATATAAGGTTTAACAAGCAGTAACCCATTACATCAATAACTTGTACTCTGACACAAATTCGATGCTAAAATTTTAACCTTAATGGTGCTCCACCGGTTCAGAGTTCACCTAACCTACGCACGAAAACACATTTCGAAACTCTGAGCTGCAGAATCTTAGTGGGTACACCGCCCCTCGACCAAAATCATACATATCATGAATAAAATAAAGCAGTACATGTAATATCATACATGGTATGATGACGTTATCATAATCTCCTAAACATATGGCATAAATGAATGTATACTATCGCACACAATACATGCATGTCAAACAAAACTAAAACACAAGATAGTAAGGCCCGCGTCCATATAGTATCGTGATCCTACACTACGAGTAGGGCTTGCATGCACACAACATCAGGATCTCATACTCTAGGATGAGGCCCACATCGACACAATATCGAGATCTTACATCTAGGGATTGAGGCTTGCGTCCACACATCGGGATCCTCTAAATCCCATGCTTGGAATGTTACATCGAGCATCTTTGAATAAGGCCGCATCCACATAGCATTGAGATCATTCATTCGAAAATGTCTTTAATTCATCAACTAAAATGTTACATAGGATGTACTACTTTGTGTTGCAACACTATTTTAAGTATCCGAATTCCCATAACACAATGGCTAAACCACATAAGATGATCCATCTAGGATCTTCACACCAAACCAAGTTTTAATATTAATTTTATGGCTCAATTAACCCATAGGAACCTATAGCTTAAATTATGGAACCCCAAAATCATCCCTTGAAAGTTTGAGCAATTTACCTAGAGGTTTCGATAGCCTATATGGGGTATCGAAATGCCCCCATATCAATATGCCTACAAAGAGGGTATTGAAACGCCTCTTTAGCGTACCAATATGCTAAGACGACCCATTCGAAAAGACCAAAAGGAACCTACCTGTTTTGATAAGCTCTATATACGATATCAAAACGATTTATTACTAGAGTTTTGGGTACCGAAACACCTATCAAGGGGTATCAAAATAATTTGCTACTAGAATTTTAAATATCAAAACACGTGTTTGGCGTACCGAAACGCCTGCTAACTATGTAACACCCTCAACTGGTTCACATTGGGCCTTCGGCGCAAAACCTACATTTTTAAAATTTCTTTCAAAAGCCCCCAAAAATGAAACAAATATCGAGTCCATTATAAATCCATAAATTCATTTCAAGTGAAAAAATAAATTTTGAATGACCTAAAGTAGTTGGAGCTCCAAAATATTACAAACTGGTTTAAAACGTTCGACTAAAAAAATAAAATAGAGTTAAAAATACATAGGGTTTAACAAGTACTAGCCCACTATATCTAATAATTGTACTTTGACACTAAGTCGATGATGAAATCCTAGCCTTGATAGTGCTCCTCCGGATCCGACTTCTCCTAACCTACGCACGAAAACACATTTCGAAATGTTGATCTACAAAAGCTTAGTGGGTACGCCAACACTCGTCCAACATCATGCATATCATAAATAAAGTAAAGCAAGATATGTAATATCATGCATGATATGATGGATTTATCATACTTGCCTAAAACATGGCATAAATAGATGCATACTAATGCACACAACATATACATGTCAAACAAAAATCAAACACAAGGTAGTGATGCCCGCGTCTACACAACATCAGGATCCTACACTACGAGTAGGACCTGCGTCCACACAACTTAGGGATCCCATACTTAAGGATGAGGTTTGCTTCCATACAGCATCAGGATCTTACATTTGGGATTGAGGCCCGCATCCAAATAGTATCGGGATCCTCTAAATTCCATACTCGAAATGTTACATCGAGTATCTTCGAATGAGGCTCACATCCATATAGCATCGGGATCTTACATTCAGAAAAGTCTTCAATACATCACCCAGAATGTTACATCGAATGGCCTTCTTTATGCTGCAACACTATTTTGGATATCAAAATTTCCATCACACGAGGAATCAACCACCCACATAGTCCACCTAGGATCTTCACACCTAATATATACTAAGATTCAAGCATATTCTATTTATCGAAGTCATTATTACAATTCCCAAGTTTTAATAATCCTTTTATATCTTAAACAACTATAGAACTAATATTTTGAAATAATAATTGAAAAATAGTTTTGGACTAATTTGAAAAGATTTCAAAAATGATTCTTATGTTCAAACTACTTGAAAATATATTTAAGATGTTTTTGAGAGTTTCTAAATGTGTTTTAAATGATTTAAAGAAACCAAAGAAGTGTTTTTAAACTAGGCGTTTCGATACTATTAGAACATGTATCGATACTACCATGTTTTCAAAGGCAAAATCATAGTGGTATCGATACCAATATCGATACCCTTTCATCACTGTGATGTTTGGTTTCGATACTAGTTTCTATACACCTCCAATGGTCATAAACGTTTTTATAAAAACCCCAACGACTATGAGCGGTATCGATACTTGTATCGATACCTGTTCTTAAATGCAGGTTAACGGCTATTTCCCAAAGCAGAGGTATCGATACCTCTTTTACCCGTTTCGATACCTCTTATACCAGAAACAGAAATATGTCTTGAAACAAGCTCCAAACGGCTCCAAATCAATCCCAACGGTCACCAACGACTAAAAAATCATTTGGGATGATAAAAGGAAGCCTTAAGCATCAAGTGAAGGCTAATGCTTCATTGTAAACAATAATATGATCAAGAATTTGTCTTAGAGCTTAATTCTCATATTTTGGGTAGACAACACTTATGAGCTTAATGTTTATGGATGCTCAAGTGTCTTAGGATTGGGTGAGAGTTTAGTTGCAAAAAATTAGCCTTATTAGAAGGATTCAAGTTTGCTTAAGAATTCTCTTTGTGAGTGAATTCCCAAAGTTCAGTTGTGAACTTTGAATGCTTGATTCGGGTTGTAAATCAAGGTTGTAAGGTTATCCCTTTTTTCCTCAAAAGGTTGAATTCTTAGTGAATTGTGGAAATCCTTAGTGGGAAGCTAAGGTAGTGGATGTATGTGCTTGTTCGAAGGCCGAACCACTCTAAAATTATCATGTTCATTGTCTATCCTTTTGCTTCCACAACAAACACACAAAATATCGTTTTCTCCATCACTTGGCAAACTATATCGGTTATCCATCGAGAACCTCTAAGCCTAAGAATTGGTATCAGAGCGAGACTCAATCGAGAGGGATTAACATCATTTTGAGAAGAGCTGGAGAGCTCAACCAATTATCAACCAACCGATATTCCATGGCTCAATCCATTGACAAGCCACCATTCTTTGACGGGTCCAACTACTCCCAATGAAAAATAAGGATGAAGTATTTCATCAATTCACGAGACTAAAAGCTTTGGGATATAGTGGAATATGGATCATTTGTGCCAAAAGGAACAAAGGCGGAAGAGAGCGTCGAAGATCGCATAAAGACAATGCTAAATCATAAGGCTTTGCACATTCTTGTTTGTGTATTCCACCCAAGCATCTATGAGAAGATTTCTTCTTGTGAAAGTGCCAAGGAAGTTTGGGACAAGCTCGAAGTTACATACGAGGGAACAAACGGAGTAAAGGAGATCAGGATTGGACTCCTCAACAAAGAGTATGAGAACTTCAAGATGAATCCGGAAGAGGACATAGAAAAGATGTTCGATCGATTCTCCACCATCGTCAATGGACTTAGAGGATATAGAGAGATCATTCCAGAGGAGAAGCTTGTTCGTAAGCTCATCTATTCCATTCCCGAGTCATGAGACTTGAAAAGGACAACCATCATCGAAGCCAAGAATCTAATGACACTCAAGCTTGATGAACTCATGGGGTCCCTCCTCACACATCAAATTATGATGAAAGGAAGACAAGAGAAGAAGAAGAAGAAGGAAGAGATTAGATCGATGGGGAAGAAGAAAGTCCAAGAGCTTGGTGTAAATGTCAACATCATTGCTCTCAAGTCCTCCAAGTGCATCCACCTTGAAGATTCAAGTGAGGAGGATAGTGAAGGATATGAAGAGCTTGCCCAACTCTTCATGGACTTCGATCGATTCATGAGGAACAAAAGTAAAAAATCCTCAAAGCACGAATCAAAGAAGAAGATGAAGGATTCCCACAAGTCAATCATAAAGGGGTCATCTTTAAAGAAACAAGCATATGTGGCTACTTGGAGTGATGAGGACTCCACCGAAAATGAAGAAGCTAACCTATGCTTGATGACCCTCAATGAGGGGGAGGTAACTTCTAACTCATCTAGTTTAACTTCATATTCATTTGATGAGTTACAAGAAGTCTATGATAAATTGGCTTTTGAATTTAAAGCTTCATTTTCTAGAAACAAAAAGATGATTTCAAAGCTAAAAGTAGAAAATGATTTGCTTTCAAAAACCAATTTTGAAATTGAAACAAAGTTGAATGAGTTTGAACTTAAAGTTTTTGATTTACAAAACTTGCTTCAAAAGATGAAAAAAGATCATCAAATGGTTTTAGATGATCTTAAGAAGGAAAAAGATTTGATTTTTAAAGAACTTGAAATGAAAAATAATTTGGGAAAATCAAACTTTTATTTGAAACAATCTAGTACCCTTAGATTTAAAAATGGAAAATGTTTTAAAAGTGTTCGGGTCCCAAAAGGACTAATCACTTTAACTAAAAGGGATGAAATTGAAAAATAGATTCCTAAGGGGACTAAATCATGTGCTACTAACGTTAAAGAATCCAAAGCAATTTGGATATAAAAAATTACTTGATTGTTTCATTTTAGGTGTGATGGAGGTATGAGCATCAAAGTGCAAGATTAAGGGGGAGCTCCATACACACAAGAAGGACACTTGAAGAAGGAAGGCTTAACATCTTACCTTTGATTCAAGTGTGGTAAAATCTAGTTTTTAGCTTTAATTTTGTTTATCTTTTGTTTAAACTAGATTATCATAATTGTTGAACTAACATCTTAGTGATGCCTTGAGTAAGGGGGAGTCTTTTATTTTCATAAACTAAGTTTTTATTATTTGATTTTAAAACAATTGACATTTTAAAACTCTCCTATGTTATGAGCTTTAAAGATCTTCAAACTTGGTTTGAACCATTTTTGATATAACAAAAAGGGGGAGAATGTTATGAAAAATTGATTTTTCAAATAGTTTATTAAGGGGGAGCTTTAATGCTTTTGAATCATTATTCTCTTATTCAAAGTTTTATTTCACAAAGGGGGAGAAACTCAAAAACAATTTTTCAAGTTGGTTTTATTATATCCAAAAGGGGAGATTGTAGAACTAATATTTTGATATAATAATTGAAAAATAGTTTTGGACTAATTTGAAAAGATTTTAAAAATGGTTCTTGTGTTCAAACTACTTGAAAATATATTTAAGATGTTTTTGAGAGTTTCTAAATGTGTTTTAAATGATTTAAAGAAAACAAAGAAATGTTTTTAAACTAGGCATTTCGATACCATTAGAACAGGTATCGATACTACCATGTTTTCAAAGGCAAAATCATAGTGGTATCGATACCAGTATCGATACCCTTTCATCACTGTGATGTTTGGTTTCGATACCCGTTTCTACACACCCCCAACGATCATAAATGTTTTTATAAAAAACCCAACGGCTATTTCCCAAAGCAGAGGTATCGATACCTCTTTTACTCGTTTCGATACCTCCTGTACTAGAAACAGAAATATGCCTTGAAACAAGCTCTAAATGGCTCCAAATCAATCCCAACGGTCACCAACGACTAGAAACTCATTTGGGATAATAAAAGGAAGCATCAAGCATCAAGAGAAGGTTAATGCTTCATTGTAAACAACAATATGATCAAGAATTTGTCTTAGAGCTTAATTCTCATCTTTTGGGTAGACAACACTTGTGAGCTTAATATTTATGTATGCTCAAGTGTCTTAGGATTGGGTGAGAGCTTAGTTGCAAACAAGTAGCCTTATTAGAAGGAGTCAAGTTTGCTTAAGAATTCTTTTTGTGAGTGAATTCCTAAAGTTCGATTGTGAACTTTGGATGCTTGATTCGGGTTGTGAATCAAGGTTGTAAGGTTATCCCTTTGTTTCTCAAAAGGTTAAATTCTTAGTGAATTATGGAAATCCTTAGTGGGAAGCTAAGGTAGTGGATGTAGGTGCTTGTTCGAAGGCCGAACCACTCTAAAATCATCTTGTTCATTGTCTATCTTTTTGCTTCCAAAACAAACACCCAAAATATCGTTTTCTCCATCACTTGGCAAGCTATATCGGTTATCCATCGAGCACCTCCAAGCCTAACAACAACCCATAAGAACCCTTGACATAAAACATAGAAACCCCAAGCTCAATTCTTTATACCTCGACAAAATTACCTAGGGGTTTTGATACACCTATGTGAGGTATCAAAATGTCCACTTGTATTGATACCCTTACAAAGAGGGTATCGAAACGCCGAAGGTATCGATACACTCCCCTAGCATATCGATACGCTTTGACCATCCTTGCAAGATGATCAAGAGGAGACCTACCCGTTTTGATACACCCTATATGGGGTATCGAAATGTTGACATTGAAATTGCTGGTATCGAAACGCCCACCAAGGGATATTGATACGATTTGCTACTGGAATTTTTGATTTCTATACACAGGCATGGCGTCCCGAAACACCTACCTTAATTGCCTATTTTTTCTCTCAGCGGTATCGATACCTCACCCAAGGATATCGATACACTTGCACAAAAATGCAAGTTTGTATCTAAAAATTTCTAAGAGCCCTATCCAAACCTTTACTATTCGATCCCAAATTATTTATACACATTAATGAAGATATTTAGGTGATTTTTTAATCACTTTTAAGCCATAAAACATTTTGATGCAAAATTCACCATTAATAACCCTTAAGCTAAACAACCAAATTATCATGCATTCATACATAAAAATACAACCTATTCATGATGTGAATGATGCAAAGGAGAGTTGGAGGTACCAACCTTAAGCACAAACACACCAAACTCGATTTTCACCCATCTTCAAGCTTTTTTCTTCCCAAAGCTTTTGGAAGACTCCCCTACTTGTTTCTCTACAAGAAGATGATAAGCATCCCATTAAACCTTCATTTAGAAGCCTTCTAGAACTTAAAAACGCTAAGAACAAAAGATTTTAACCTCCCCAACCACTCAATCCCGTACTAACACCCCACCACTAAACTTAGCAAAGAACACCTTGTTTTGTCGATCACAAACAGTCCTACAACTTCCCTTTCAGCTCCAAAACTAAATTATAAAGTAAACTAATAAAGATTAAACCTTTTCTTAATTTTCTCTTGAGATAAACAAATAATAAGATGAGGAGAAAAGCTTCAGAAAAATGACCTTATTCTCTGCAGCTCAATAACCCCCAAACCCCTCCTTTTCAACCTATTTATGCAATTACCAAAAAGCCCTCATCCCAAAACTCATAAACCCAAACACAACTCAAGCCCAAAAGCCTGAGCCTCTAAACTGGCCTAAAACTCAAACATGGGGCCCAAACATCAGAGCCCAACTCTTCGGGTTAACCCAACACTCAGATCTGAATCCGGGTTGCGACAACTCTCTCCTCCTTAAAGAAAATTTTTTCCTCGAAATTTACCTGAAAGAAAGAGATACGGATACTAAGCTCTCTTGTCCTTCTCAACTTCCTACATCGCTTATTCAACACCATGGTTCCTCCATAAAACCTTTACCAAAGGCATACTCTTATTTTTGAGTTCTTTCACTCTTTTATCCAAGATTCCTATAGGCTTCTCCTCGTAATTCGAATCCATATTAACTTCAATCTCCTCAAGCTGAACCACATGCGAAGGACCTAAGCTATGGTGATTAGATTGTTAGAATCTCTTTCGGAGCTAATCAATTTTAGACGGTTTAGTATTTGATTCGTTATATGATGGTTGAAGGAAAAGTCCTCATTTGGGCTGTTCTTAGAAGAGTTTTGTGTAGCTAGACTGTTATGGTTACACCTTCTTACTCTGTTTAAATTTTGAGGTTGAAATTTTCTTAAGGAGGGGAGAGTTATAACGACCCGGTTTTTTCAACTTTAAGCATTGACTCGAGCCATGGACCATCAAATTGTGGCACGTGTTTAAGGTTGTGGGGTCGTATTGGATCATGATGGGCCTCGATTTTGTCTTATTGGTCCTTTTGGGTTTGATGTAGGCTTGCTTGTTGGGCTTGGCTTGTGAGTTGTTTGGATAAATGTGAAGGTAAGGAGGAGTAATTGAGTAATTATCCCTTAGAGGAGACAAAATTTTGATATCTATTTTATTTCTTCTAAAAGGTAAAGGAAAAGGGGGGATATCTTTGGGGCTTCATCTTTTTCTTTCTTCCTCTTATCAAGCAAGTTAAAGGTGGAATCTTGTTAGTATAAGAGTGTAAATCACGTTTTAGACATAAAGGAAGTTTTCTTCAGCTCAAAGAGATCTATCAATCAAGGTTTATATCCTTAGTTTTGGGTGGGAAGTGTGTCTTAAAGCTTGAAGCAAAGAAAAAGGGTGGCAAAGGCTTGTGGAGGCTCTAATCTATTTTATTTGCTTGAGGTTAGTACATTTCTGACTCTTACACTTCATATGCATCATAATATGCTTTTCTTGCTTCATTATTGGTTATAGATTGCTTGAGATGGGTGTTTGGATAGTTTAGAACCCTAAAATGGTAAAATTCGTATTATGGATTGAATTGATATTAAACTGTTAGGAACTCACCTCTTAGGCTTCATTTAACTTGTAGAATCAATTTGAGAATCAACCATGTAGGTTGGGTAAGATTTTTTTGGTGATTTTCATCCTTAGACCTGTAACTTTGTGCTGGCGTATCGATACACGAGGGGAGTGTATCGATACCCTAAAAGTAAAATAAGGGTGTAGATAGAAGGCGTATCGATACGGCTATCTAGTATTTCGATACACCAAATTCCAATAAAGTTTGATATTGATACTCCTTGGGAGGTGTATGGATACCGTGTAGTATATCGATACCCCAAGTAGGTGTATCGATCTGGGTAGTTAACTCGTGAGATAGAAAAGGCTATTTAGTTTGGCGAATCGATAAGTGAGGGGAAATGTATCGATATGGGGTCTTATCGATACTCATTAGAGGCATATCGATATAAGGACGTTTTGATAACCCATATAGGCGTATTGATATTCTTGTGCAATTTGTCCAAAAATTAAGATTTCAAGATGTCTCAAAAGGTGCAAAATGAACTATAAAACTAATGAACCGAGTTTAATACCCCGAGATGTGAAATTATGACTAATAGCTCAATGAACGATAGATGGCTTAATATTATTATGTTTCCTAACGATCCATGGTGTATTGGAAAATAAATCGTGGTAGTTAGGGTCCTTGCTGTGTGTTAAGGGAAAACCAATACTTTGAGGTGCTTTAACTAATGGAATAACCTAAAGAGATTCTTGTAAATGACCCAATGGCTTTATGCATCTAATATTATTTATGATAGATGACTTTCTTATTAGTTGAGTTATATGTTCGTCTCAACTTAATGATATGAGTGGATTCTCGTGGAGCATGAGTTACTTGTATAACCTGTTAAAGGAAATCTGGAAATCGTAGAGTTAGTGCATGGGAACTTAGTTAAGGGGACATGTACTTTGGGCTGTGTGAGCGAGTACGTTCGATGTTTCTACGGGCTATGTAATATGGATGTGGTTCGAACATATCCGTGGCTATGTTGATCTGGATAAGGAATATAACATGATGGGTTGTGTGAGCATCAAGCAACTCGATGGGCTATGTGAATTCGAGTAACCTGATGGGCTATTTGACCTCAGAATTAGACTACTTGTGGCTATGTTGATCCAAGTATGTCCAGGACGTATCTGTGGCTATGATGATCCAGCTATGGTCCAACCCGACGACTATGTGATCACGTGTATAGTAGGGCTACGCTTGGCTAATAGTTATGAATGTTACATGTATGTGTTTATGTTATGTTATCAGTGGTTAATGACCTGAATACCCTAAAGTTGTGTGAGTGGGGTAAAGTACATGTAATTCAATGGGCTGTGTGAACTTGATATAACTCGATAGGCTGTGTGACACCGAGTAGATAGGCCTATAAAGGCATGTGATCTTTCTATATGTAAATGTCTTGAGAATATGATATGAACCTTAGTTTAGAAGTATTTCTGTGCACTCTTGACTATCTTATCTTGCTTGCTTGTTTTATGATATTCATGAATTACAATAGAGTAGAAATGTACCACTGAGCTTATTAGCTCAGCGTGCGAAATTGTGGTGTTTCCATTGCGTAGGTGACATGTAGCTTTAGAGGAGCACATCAAGGAGGAATTGCCAACATCGTAGCTGTTTAAAGAGTACAATACTTGATCTTTAGTTTAGAATTAATGTATTCATAGGACCTTACCACAAATCGAGCTTGTAATCTTTATTTTGGATTTTATGTGAGTTAGATTATATTTGAAAAAGGAGCTCCTATTTTGTAAATACTTTATTTTATTTTATTCTGATCTACGTGTATTTATGAAACATGATATTTTGAGACTTTAGAACACGTGCTTTTAAATTTTTTTTGATGTGTCGGGTTTTGGGTGACCTGAATGTGACGTTTCGGATCCAGATTGGGATCAGGGTGTTACCAACTAAGTCTTCCCTTCCTCTTTAGGGTATCGAAATGCCCATCAAGGTGTATCGAAACTCCTATACGAAAATGTAGGTTTGGAACCTCAAAATGGTTAGAACACTACTCAAACTTCACATATTCGATCCCAAATTATTCCTACACATTATTGGAAGAGTTTAAAGTGTGTTGCTACAAGTTTTAAGTCATCAAACATCTAATTACAAGAATCACCAATAAAGATATCTAAGCTATCAACCAAACAATCATGCATTCATACCATAAGCAATGCAACCTACTCATGAGATGTTACCATCCTCGAGCAACCAAGCTGCAAAAGCCAGAAACCACTCCTTCAAGCTTTCTCCTTGCCAAGCTTCCATGAAGGCTCCTCAACTTCTTTCTTTACAAGAAAGAAATTAAACCAACAATTAGACATTTATAGGGATGTTTTTAAAAGCTAAAAACATCAAAAAAACAAATGATAGAACCCCCTTAATACCTTTCTTCCGTTCTTGCTTTCTTCAAGCATTTCACTACCAACCTCCACCAAAATACACCATTTTTACCTTGTCTTGTAGATCACTTGATGCTTTACAACTTACCCTCAACACCTAAAACGAATTTTTCAACACTTCAACAAAGATTGAATCTTTAACCAAAAATTCTTCTTGCATAAGAGAGAAAGAAGATTATGAAAAAACCCAATGACCTCACCTCCTTAACTTTTTTGTAGAAACTATTCCTCCCCCTCCTCTTTTTCATCCAAGTGTGAAATTACCACAAAACCCCTTAAAAACCATATTGGGCTGAAGGTAACCAAAACCCAAGGCCCAAAACTAGCCTAACAAACAAACCCAATGTCCAAACAAGGCCTAAACGTCAAAGCCAAATGTTTCAGGTTAACCTAACACTCGGATCTGAAATCCAGGTTAGTAAAACTCTCCCCTCCTTAAAGAAAAAATTGTCCTCAAAATTTACCTAACAAGAAGAGGAGTGGATAAAGGGCTCTAATGTCCTCCTCGACTTCCCACGTTGCTTCTTCAACTCCGTGGTTCATTCAAAAAACCTTCACCAAAGGTATACTCTTGCTCCTAAGCTCTTTCACTCCCTTGTCCAAGATTTTGATTGGTCTTTTCTCGTAAGTTAAATCCGTATTGACTTTGATCTCTTCAAGTTGGACCATATGCGAAGGATCAGAACGGTAACGTCTCAACATAGACACGTGGAAAACATCATGTATATGTGCTAACTCTAGAGTTATAGCTAGCCTATAAGCTACCAGTCCAACCCTTTAAAGAACTTTATAAGGTCTGATGTACCTTGTACTTCAATTTCCTTTACAACCAAAATGGATAATCCCCTTTCACAGAGATACTTTGAGAAAAACCTTCTTTCCAAACTCATACTCGATGTGCTTACACTTCTGATCCGCATAAGCTTTATGTCAGTCAAAAGCTTCTTGCAACCTTTCTTTGATGTTCTGAACCTTCTCGGTTTGCTTAACAAGCTCCGAACCCACTATCTTTCTCTCATTAAGCTCGGTCCAACACAAAGATATAATACACCTATGCCTGTAAAAGGCCTCAAAAGGAGCCATCTTGATGCTCGGCTTATAATTGTTGTTGTAAGCAAACTCTACCAATGGTAACTGCTCATCCTAACTACGAACAAAGTCCACAACACAAAAATGGAGCATATCCTCTAATATCTGGATAACTCTCTCAGACAGTCCATCGGCCTAAGGGTGAAAATTTGTACTGAAGTGTAACTTGATATCCAAAGCCTAATAGATAGACTTCCACAATCTTGTCGTAAACCTCGGATCCTTATCCGATATGATCAACGACGGTACGCCATGCAAACTCACTATCTCCTTGATGTATAACTTTGCTAGCTTATCCAAACTGAAATCCATACACACGAGTAAAAAGTGAGCCGACTTTGTCAACTGGTCAACTATAACCCATATAGCATCATGCTTCCTTAACGTCATTGGCAACCCGGTGATGAAGTCCATGGTCACTCGATCCCACTTCCATTGTGGAATCTGAATAGTCTGAAGCAAACCTAAAGGAATCTGAAGTTATGCTTTCACTAAATCATGTTAAACATCTTGTCACAAACTCAGAAACATCTCTTTTCATACACGGCCACATAATTCGTTTATCTTCGTGTCTGAACTAAAGCATGAAAGAACTTTGTGTTATGGTCCCCCACAAAAAAACATTGTGAACACACCTTTTATCACCAAAGACTCCCTCTTACTCAAGCATCAAATTATGCTTTTCTCGCAACTTAAAAACAAGTTAAACAAGGCAAATAAAATATTACACCACAAGAGTTCTATCGATTCCCTTGAACCTCGCCATCAACCTACGTTTTTTCAACCTATGTTGTTTAAGGCCTATATAACCAAACACATCAGCGTTTTAAGTTTTCATTGCCCTACGAAAGTTTTCTATATTCTCAACTATAGAAACAACTCCCTTTCAAATTGTTTGTAACAAAAACGTGGAACTAAGGATGATCCTAATATGTACAATGAATCAAAACGCACGAGCATGTACCTCATTAACTACTTCAAAAGGGAGAAATTATATTTTGAGTAAGTCCCATCACGTGTCCATGAGGACCAACCACTAAAAATCACCCATCTCATCAAATTCTTTATGTCAGATTTTTCCCAAGTGAATCTTCACTTAAAAAACTATTTTTAAAATGAAATAACAGTAAATATGAGTGAAGATTCACTTAAGAAAATATGACATGAAAAAATGATGAGATTTATGGTTTTTAGTGGTTGGTCTCATAGATGATATGATGAGACTTACTCATGATATAATTTCTCCTCAAAAGGACGAAGTAAAAGTGGACAATGGTTTGCTATTAATCTTTCAAAGTGTATCACATTGACTATAAAAAAAAAACAATTAATCCGATTCAAATTAACTAGACATTTATCAAGTCTTTAATACATCTCTTTTAATTTAATGACATAAAATTGATTTTTTTTATATTCAAGAAATTTTTTTATATTATTTTTTATTTTTAAGCATATACTAGAAAGATGTATGCTACACTCATTATTTTCATTTATGAAAAATCTAAAAAATAAAATATTTTTTCTTATAGATTATTATTTGTGATGTGGTTAACGAAAAAATAATTCTATAAATAATATTAAAATTATGCCTAGTGTCATATTTATTTATAAAAATTTCTTTTTAGATTTTTAGATTTTTAAATATGCTTAAAAATATTTAATATCATTTGAATTAAAGATTGATTGAAAACGGTTGAAGGGGGCGATCGTCCACCTAAAATTTTAAAATTCGTATATGATTTAAATTTTTTATCTACTTTCTATTGAAAAACTATTTATGTCCTCTAAAAATTTTATAAGTTCTCCATTAAAATTATATAGTTTCATCTCTAACGTAAAATTTTGCGTTAGTCCCGAATTTGAACATCTTTTGTAAGGCGTAACAAATAATGGGTAAAAATCATCTGCATCTTTATGGTGCATCCTTCAATGCCTCTGAAAACTTTCTAAAAAATGAATTTTCAATCATAACCTTAACCCCTAACCCCAACCCCTAACCTTGGACCCTATACCTTAAACTCTAAACCTTCTGATTTAAAATAAAAGCGTAAAAGAATGAATGAAAAAAGAGTTAAATGATTTCCCAAATAATATACTTTCCATATATTAAATGTGTTAATTAATAACTCTATTTAACCTTCCTGATGAGAAATTATTACATGAACTCGTTCCATCACCTAAGATATGGTCCCCAACCAATTAAACTAAGACACACCATATATTTTTTTCATATCATATTTACACATAAGTATCATTCAAATCATCCACTCTAATGCCTTTAATTTAAAAAAGGAAAAATATTATCAAAGATTTCTTGTGCCATCTTTCTCTTTGTTCTTTAAAATTTTTCTCAATTAAGTTTTTTCTTTTTTATTTTATAGATTTAAGGTTTAGGTTTAGGCTTTAGGTTTAGAGGTTAAGGGTTAGGTTTAGGGTTACAGTTTAGGGGTTATGTTTTAGGGGTTATGATTTAGGGTTAGGGTTTAGAAAAAATAATTAAAAAAATGAACAATAAAGACGAAGATAACATAAAAAATCTTTGGTAGTTTTTTTTCTTTTTTAAATCAAATGCATTAAAGTGGATGATTTAGATGATGCTTATGTGTGAATATGATACGGAAAAAATATATGATGTGCCTTAATTTAATTGGTTGGGACCATAACTTAAGTGGTGGAACAGGTTCATGTAATAATTTATCCTTTCTGATGCATAAATTATTTTTAATAGTCTTAAGTAGATTGTAAAGTAGTATTTATTTGTATATATGTTAACTTTTTTGATGATATACACCTTAATAAAATAATTTAGATTCGAGTCTTTTAAAATAAATTATTAAATAAATAAAATAATAGATTCATATATATATTAAACTTATTGGTTTGTCAACTTTTTTTAGAGGAAAGGAATTGTATTCCCTAACCGATTAAATTTTGACCTAAACAAATCATTCCAGTAAAAGTTTAAAATTTAAACCATATAATAATCTATATTATTATGTTATATGCATTAAATTATTTAATATCCATGAATCGAAAAATCATTACATGAACTTGTTTCACCACCTAAGATATGGTCCCTAACCAATTAAATTAAGACATATTATATATTTTCTCTGTATCATATTTACACATAAGCATTATCCAAATCATTCAATTTAATGTCTTTGATTTTAAAAAAATATATATTACCAAAGATTTCTTGTGTCATCTTTCTCTTTGTTCTTTAAATTTTTTCTCAATTATTTTTTCTTCTTTTTATAGATTTAGGGTTTAGAGTTTAGGGTTAGGAGTTAAGGATTTAGGGTTTAGGATTTAGGGTTTAGGGTTTAGGGTTAGGGTTTAGGGTTAGAGTTTAGGGTTAATGTTAGGATTAAAGTTAGGGTTAGGTTTAGGGTTTATGTTTTAGGGTTTATGTTTAGTGTTTAGGGTTAAGGTTAGGGTTAGGTTTTAGGTTAGGTTTATGTTTTAGGGTTTATGTTTAGTTTTTAGGTTTAGGGTTAAGGTTTATGGTTAGATTTAAGGTTTAGGGTTTTGGGTTAGGGGTCATGGTTTAGGTTTAGGTTTAAGTTTAGGGTTTAGGGTTAGGGGTTAGAAAAAATAATTAAAAAAATTAAATAATAAAGAGGTAGACAATATAAAAAATCTTTGATAATATATTTTTTTAAATTAAAGGCATTAATGTGAATAATTTGGATGATGTTTATGTGTGAATATGATATAAAAAAAATATATGATGTGTCTTAATTTAATTAGTTGGGACTATATCTAAATGATGGGACGGATTGATGTAATAATTTTTCCCATGAATCTTTTAAAAACAGTTAATATCCATGAAGTAGAATATTATATATGGGTACTTATACCGTGCGGCATGCGTAGTTAAAATAGGCGAATTCTAATATAAATTTTTATTTATAAGATAAAATGTAGATAAAGTTTTATTCAAATAATAAGAATTTAGGTTATAAATATTTATTTAGTTATATAAATTTTTATATAAAATAAAATCTATACAAATTTTTAACTAATTAATAATAATTTATATAATTACACAAATTCTTAACTAGTTAATAAAAATTTTAATTTTACTGATTATTACCTAATCATACATAAATTTTACTAAAATAATAATAATAATTTATGTTAACTATATTTTAGCCGCACCTCAAAATGTCGCACCTTAACCTTTTCCTATTGGATATACTTTTGTCTGGAAAGAAAAAAATTATAATTGGATGGGGTTAGAATTGCTATCGAGTTGGATTTAATTAGAGCTTGTATTATATAGATTTAATTTATAAGATATTTTAAATTTAAATTATTTAGACTTAAATAATTTTAAAAGATTAAATTTTAGAATATTTTTATTTTATTTTGATCGATTGACACGAATCAAATGGTGGCGTCGATCACATGGCCAAAATTGTTTCATTCCCGGATGAAGTTCTCATTGTTCTTGAGTTTCCTCCTGCCAACTTGACTCTCACGTTGAGGAAAGACAGTCATGGTTAGTTTTCTAAAAATCCAAATTTTTATTTATGTTCTTTTAATATATTGAAGATGCGAAATGAATTTTTAATAATTTGATTTTTCTAGGATCGTAATTTGTAAGAAAATATAAGTGGAACTCACTTAGTATGTATAACTAGTTTCAATTAAGATTTATTAATTATATGTTAATATAATTAATTAAATTAAAATATAAAAATAAAATATTTTTAAACTCGATGTACTATTATGGCGAGTTTTTTTTTAATATTTTATTTAATTTTGTTGTGCTTCTACGATGAATTTACTATAATGATATCAGTCCAAAAAATTAAAAAAAAAAAATACTAATTTGATAATATTAGGACTTAATGGTCCTATGTTTTGTCTGTAAGCCAATATGTGTCTGTGTATGCTGAATTCCAAATCTGCTATTCAAAGCATATGATGCAGTCAACCATGAAGCTGGGGGGGACATAAGAGGTCTGCCCAAAGACAATGAGTAAACTTAGCTATGGATATAGAGTTTTTAAGTCTGTTTCTGAAGCACCCAATGATGGCAAACCCACAATAATAATTCCCACCCTTAATTGCAGTAATTTGGAGTGCCATCCCCCTCCATGAAAAAACAAACCTTTGGGTAGGATGTAAATGAAACGAGATAGATCGCGATTTATTCGAGTTTGATTCAATCAAAACTTAATTTGATTGGATTAGGCTCGAGTTCTTGACGAGTTGAGCTGTGCTACATGATACTTGACTCAAAAAGCTCATGTGCTACTCGAAAATATAAATATACTATTTTTATTTTTTATAATTTAAAATCTAAATTAATACACTAAACCCTAAACATAAGTCTTAAACCTTAAATTAACACACTAAACCCTAAAACTAACATGCTTAAGTTAACACAACTTGTGTATCAAAGTTTTTTTTTCTTTATTAGGCTTTAAATAAGACGTGATAGATAAAAGTTACTCGAGTTTAATACAATCAAAGATCAGTTAACACTTGACTCGATTTGGCTCAAATAAAGCTCTAACTCGACTGGAGTTCTTAACGAGCCGTGTCGAGCTTAAATTTTTCAAGCTAGTTTAAAATTAATCAAGCTTAAACTCAACTCGAAATCTTAATAAAAAAGCCAAGCTTAACACCTTCAAATTCAACTCGGCTCGTTTAAGCACCTACCCTTCATTAGTGAAATACTTACAGTGATTAATAAAACTTAGTCTGAATGGATTGTAGAGGGCGTGAGAATTGATTTTCTGTATATTTTTAGAACTGTACAAAATATGATTGTGGCAGTATTAAAATGGTTTACCTACACACGTGAAAGCTATAAAAAAAATCTATTTTTCATGCCCTAGTTTTTCTTTTCATATTCTTGCATCATGATTTTCCTTTTTCCCTTTCATCTTGTTATGATTTTTCCTCTTTAATTATTAGAATACTACTCAACTAAACAACAAAAGGTATTTTTTTTATTAGTACTAGTCTTAATAGGACATGATGTAGAATAGTCTTAAAAGTTTAGGGTTTTGTTGTTTTTGTGTGTATGTTGTCATGAAAGAAAATCAAGTTTTTGTGAGGTCATAGCTAATGATTCCTCATGATTTCAATCCCCTGCATGGCTAATGATGAACACTTGAACACTATTATGGTTAGCAACGACATCCAGCCCTACACGTGAGCTTTAACCATTGCCCTTGGAGGGTTACCAGACATTGCAGTGGACCACAGCCAAAAATCTTCTTCTCAGACACTGATGAAAGGTTGGGTTCGTGCCATTGGGGCTTTACTTGCCGACTCTTTTTGGTCTTGTTTTTCACTAATTTTGTGCTTTGCTCATTCCTTAAGCTTTGTGAAACCCCACAGAATCCAACAGCAGCCACCAGCAATTGCAATTATTTATTTAGAACTGCTGAACAATAAGAAGTTAAAACTAACATGGGATGGACCAATTGATCATAGACCAAACTAATTGCTTTACTTAAAAAAATTACCAACTTTATACCTTTTTTGCTAAGTCTTCTATTATATCTCATAGATTCATTTCACACCTTCATTCTTGTTCTATATTTTAAAAACTTGGAAGTGAAATATATTTTAATGATTTTTATTTAATAAAATCATAATAAAAATCATCTTCACTCAAATTAAAATAATTTTTTTTGTAATGATTACTTATGTTTAGTCAGTGTGCAATTTTTTATCATAAATTTTAAAAATTGAACGTTTTGGTTATTTATGTTTTCGTTGTGTAAATTTTTAATCACTCGAATGTTAGTTTTCGTTATTTAAAAATTCATAAAAATTAAAAAATTTAAAGACGAATATATGAATTTTAAAAAAATTTCATCCCATCCTACGCAATATATACATCTTCCGCTGAGTATATTGGTACGTTCTTTTATATATATACATATAAATGAGTAAATTTTTGTTTGGTACAATTGGATTCGGATAAAATAAATTTAAATTATTTTTAGTTGGGATTAGTTTGACGTTTATAAAATTATTTCGGGTTTATATTGGTTCAATTAAAATTAAAATTAATTTAATTTAATTTTAAATCAAATTTATATCATATTTACGTTTAAATTTAATTTCGAATCAGTCTTAGATTAAATTTATCAAATTTAAGTAAGTTGGTAGATTATATTTAATTAGTTAACGGAGTGAATTGAGAAAAATGTCTCAGCTCATAGTCATAGTCATCCATGGCTAAAGGATGAAGAAAAGCACCCACTTTGACATTTAAAGAAGATAATTATGAATCCAAAAGATTAGTGCTGAAGTTTTAGAAGTCATGCGAAGTATACGTGTTGGATTTACACTGGCCAACATGAGGTCAATAGACTCATCTTGGAGAAGACAACCGATACAGAAACTTGGGTACTAAATGTTTCTTTTTATATTGTTATTTTAATCAGACAAAGATAAATTTTATATATTTAATTTGTTTTATTTATTTTACAAAATGTTTCTTTTATAGTGTTATTTTAATCAAACATAAAGTAAGTGTTTCCCTTACATATTATTAATGATGGTAAGATATAAAGTTATGATGCAAGACATGACTTCGCCTTGCAAAAAATGGAATATATGACATCTTAAATTTATTCTCAATTTTAAATTTTAATTTTATAATCATACATGCTTAAATAATTATTTTTATATCATATTAATAACGAGATTAATTCAAATGATAAACAATTTAATTCTGTCTCAGCATATCATAAGTTTGAGATACGTACATAGAAAATCCCTATTTGAAAACTCTCATAAATAAATTACTTTTTATATACATATTAATCAATGGATTAATCTAAATGATAAGTAATTTGATTTCATTTAAACAAGTTTCAAGTTTAAGGCGTGTATGAAAAAGAAAAGCCAAACAAATCAATATCCTTGTCAACATCTGCAACTATTGGTTCTCTCATTATGCAAATCAGGCCGTGTTAAAGGAAACAGAAGTTAAGCAAAGTGTCACGGTCGTCATGTTTTACGTAGAGATCCTATTGTTTTACGTAGAGATCCTATTGTGATAAACCCGTTCGAGACCGAGCTGATGCAGACTTCGGAGTTGATATGACCAATCCTTAAGGAGCAATCAAGTAAGAATGCGAGTCGGGATGCTTTTGAAAGGCATTGAAGACTCTGTTCAGAAATTGTCCCTTGTTAGAACAAAACAACGTGTACTCCCGTCATACTTGGTAAGTTTTATTCGCTCTTTAGGGGTAAGTGAACTGGTATCGGGTCTCTACCATCCCCCTCATCATAGGCTAACAGTGGAGCTACCATGGTGTAAGTGACTTTCTCTTAGGCCTATGTAGGTCTAAGTGTGCGAGCGTTGAGGCCAAGTGGATGGCATAACGTTTCTCTAGGGTGTGTCCCTAGGGACGGTTTGGGACCTGAGTGCCCCATATTGCGCCTTAACCGAGAGTCCGGGTTTGCCTTCTAGCATTCGTTAGGCCTCGCGGGATCCTATGTTAGACAGGTTAGTTGCCTGATGGTAAATGATATGACGTTTCCGTGATAAATCCTTGGTGAAAGATGCGTTTAAGGTTAACTTGTCGAGGATGTGTTCTTTTTCAAGTGCCATACGACTCAATGATCGAGAACCGAGGGTTGAGGCCGTGACACAAAGCATATCGTTCCAGCTACAAATGCCACACTAACTAGCCCTACAAATATAACGAACAAGAAATGTCACCTAATTGCCCAGGCATGCTAGTATACTATGAAAGTGAAGAAAAAAAAAACAAACATAGGGGGTGTATTCGTGTACCTTACCTCTGTACAAACAATACAGGCAATCCCATGTAGTTGCAAAATACATGTGCAACTAAAGGAGAAGCAAGGGTTCCTACCAAGAATGAGAAATATACATTGTAATAAGACTGACAAACTAAAACAATGGTGAGGAACACGAATTATTTGAGATATATATAAGCAAAAAGCATATATCACAAGAAATAAAAAGACCATAAAAGATATTTCCTACATATGCTGGACTGATTCTAGGTTAAATGTCACATTATTTCATATTTATAACAACTATGAAACGAACTTGTACCCATTGATTATCATTTTTCATCTGTCATATATATAAAAAAGTGAGAAATTATCATAGAGATGATAAGCATTTACTAACAAGTAATTACCAACCTGTTCAAATGAAGAGAACTGAAGCATATGAACCGAAGACCAAGGTGTACCCCTATGTTGCACCAATACGGATATGGGACGGGGACGGATATAGAGACAGGAAACGACAATTTTTAAAATTACAGGGGACGGGGACAGCTAGGGTACAACAAATATAATATATATATATTATATAAAATTATTAAAATTTATAATATAATAAGAACTAAAATTATAATTGTATCAAACAATAACTATAATTATAATTATAGTAATTTAAATTCACTTCTAATAATTTTTTTTGTAACACTTACATTAAAAGATTATTAAAATTAAATGATTAAATTATATGAAAATTTAAAATTATTTTCTAAGTCATATTTTACGATTCAAACCTCTTTTGAAATTTTTTTAAAATCGAGTCGAGTTTATAAAATTTGAGTCGAGTTTTTGAGTTTCTGTACAAATTTAATTATATATATATTTCTGTATGCATATACATAGGGTAAAATGGTGCACATATTTTAATTTTAACGACATTCTATATGCATATATGATATACATATTTTTTTTTCTTATTTTCATATGTGATACATAATATATCATACAAAATTGACAGATTCAACTCGAATATGAAAATTGGTAAGCAAATTACTAAAATTTTGAGTTATTTGAATTTTCATTCCACAACTCAAACTTTATTTGATTTTTTTCGAGTCGAATTGGATCAAAATTGGACAATCTTTTTCTTCAGTCAAGTCGAATAATTTAATTTCCGCCCACCCTAATGTTTGAACTTTAATTTATTTTTCATTTTTTAAGAAAATTTATTCTCCAATTGATTTTGAACTTTAATTTAGTTCGATTCGAACGAGATTGAGATTTTATTATTTATTCTTTTAAATAAATTTATTCGGGGACGTCCCCAATAAAGTTCGACCGTCCCTGATTAAGATTGACCGTACCCGATAAAGTTGGGACGTCCCTGGAACGTCCCCCAACCGTCCCCGCACCGTCCCAACCCGGGGACGTCTCGGGGACGCGGGACGCCCTAAGGTTGCGTCCCCATGCTTCTTAGGTGTACCCCATCTGGAGGCCTAAAAAACACAGATATATTCCAATAAGCAATGACATGAGCAATAAATGGCATCAAAGATAAATCTTATTCCTCAAACAAAGGTGTGAACATTTTTGAGACACAAAAATTTTATACCTAAATTAAAACAGACGATCTATCTTCAACAAAAATTGCAGCTGTTAGTTCCAGGAGGAAAACCTAGTTTGTACCTACAATCATAGAGGCTTCACGCAAGCTGCAATTGTGGTGGCTGTAGATATCTGCCATATGGTTCAAATGCGCTGCAAGACAATGACAAAACATAGTTAAAATGTTTACATGCCACCATTCTAGTCATAATGCAACGCGTAAATGTTTAGAATGCTGCTCGACTCGTATATGTACAAACACATGAATGATATGGCATTATGGCTGTTTTGAAGATAAAAAGACTCGCCTAAACTGAAAAAGTAGGGCAGAGAAAAATGACATCATATGCTTTAAATCCCCCACAAAGAAGTAAAGGAATCATACATGCTCTAAACACCAACTCCTCTGTTAATGGTGCCTGTTCATTGAAGTACTATTAAGGACATAAGATTGAAGGAACAGGAAACAATTTCAATTAGCCTTCTACAGATCAATCATATTTATTCACCAAAGGACCGTGAAACATTCAAAATGGAGCGGAACAATTAAATAAAATCTCCATCACAAAAACTATTTCACAAAATAAGCAACCAAAAGCCATCTTCTCAATCTCAGCAATTTAAAAAGGGGCATAGACATAAGCAATTTACATATTAAAAGGATTTAAAACTGTTGTTAACTTTGCATTCACCCCCAAAGATGAAGAAAATCAAATGATAAGCTTACTAACCACAACTAAAGTCCGTCAGAATAGAACATCGGAAGCAACAGATGACATCTGGCTGGGGAACCTATGAAGGGCGCTTTTGATACAACATAACAATGGCCTTCTGTGTTGATTCCTATGCGCCATCTACTTACTAGCCAATAACATCAATGATCCAGCATACATAAGAGAAGTCAAGAAAAGTGGGAAGAACACTGCTTGCCACTGTTCCATACATAAAATAGCATTTAAGTCACCAATTCTTTGTATGGTAGATCATACGAGAATATGGATAATAATCCCCATAACTACAATGTGTAAGATTTAACTAAAATGGATGAAAGAACATATATAAGTAATGAAGGAAAGATTTTTAACTTACAATATGATCCGATCGAATGCCATAAACCCCAAACAAATAAGATGTCTTTCCGCTTCTTATCTACCATAATCAAACATGTTTAAATTCAGGTTAGAAGAGAAAACTAATAAATGTATTGGGATATAAAAAAGATGTCGAGTTATTGACAAATAAGCATTTTCTAATAAAAGGAGTTAAAATAAATTCATACTTCGTTAAAAAAAAGGAAAAAATTAATAATAATGGTTAACGGAAATGGAAAGAGGGAAACTAGGGAAGGGGAAAGGATTTACCGGGAGGAGAAGAGCACATGTGATAACGGAAGCCACGGAGGAAACGGCGGCGCAAATAAACCGCCGGGTCATAAAATTGTTGAAGGACTGTGGAGGCGGGAGGCGGAGGATCAGAGTAGGTGCATAGAGAGTGGCAACATAAAACAAAGTCATGGCAATGCAGGCGATAACCGCCACCGGCTTCGATAAGCTTCCTTTAATCTCTTCCATGTTTGTATTGACGGTGGTGACGCGGGAACTATTAATTTTTTTAGGCTTATTTTGGCATTGCTTATAAAAAGTGCAGTTAAAAAGATAACTTTAAAACATTAAGTAGTGTTTATCATTTATGTTAAAAAGTGATTTTGAAAAGATAAAATATTTATTTTAGACATGATATTATAAGATATAATTGAATTTAAATTATAATAAAAAAAATTTTATTAATGTTATGATTATTAAATAAATCAACTTAAATTATAATAAAAATTTTATTTTTTTAAAAAATTTAATTTAAAATATATATTATATTTTAGATTATATATGAACGTAACAATTATAAATTAATATAATTTAAAATAAATTAAAAATAAAATAATTTTTTTCTTAATATAAATATTAAAATAAATTATAAATAAAATAATTTTTTCTCAATATAAATATTATAAAATAT
Organism: Abelmoschus esculentus; assembly: GCA_035048815.1. Classification (NCBI taxonomy): domain Eukaryota; kingdom Viridiplantae; phylum Streptophyta; class Magnoliopsida; order Malvales; family Malvaceae; genus Abelmoschus; species Abelmoschus esculentus. Next base: position 6,548,088 of record JAUCBN010000059.1, read on the forward strand.
ATATTATTTTATAATTATATATATATATAAACTTTATTTTAACAAATATATTATAAGGATAAATATTATTTTTTTTATAATGGTTCTCTGCTCGCAGCGTCCATCATCCTTCCCCCCATAGGTTTTAAACCTTCTTATAAATATTGGATGAGAAGTTGGTCAGAAACTTCATGTTGTGTACAGCTTGTACATATCTTCTTGAATCATTTCCAGTAGGTATGTAATGTTCCATTATCTCACTGAAGGGCTCTATAAATGTAACGTTTGGGTTTTGGGTCTAGAAATTATTCGATTTGATCAAACAGTTGAACAAACTAATTTAGTGGTCTAGCCTAGTTTCGAGTGATTTAAGGAAATAATGATTTTCGAATGTGGCAAAATATAAAAATATATTCTAAAATTATAATTAAATATATAAAACGGTCAAAAGTGAATTCAATTTTGAAAACTGGTTTTGGAAGTGTGACATTTTGACTAGTGATTATATTGTAAAGTTTGTAAAATTAGTTTTAATGGTTATTATGGAAAGGATTAAAACTTTGAATCTTTAAGGATCTATTAATCTATAATGTTTTTATCATATTAAAATTAGGTCGTCTCTAAGATTTTTGAAATCCTGAGCGAAAATTAAAAACGAACCCATATTTAACGAAAGCATATTTTATTACAAATAAAAATTATATCCCTTTTCCATCCCAATATTTATGACCACCAATAAAAAATTAGCTTTATACTTTAGGATTGTGATTTAAGATTAAAGTTTAAAGTATTGGTGTAGAGTTTAGAATTTAGGATTAGAGATTAGAATTTAATTTTTTTAGTGTTGAACATAAAAAAATACCAATAAAATAATTTTTATTTATCTCATTAGTTTAGATAATTAATTTAATATTCTAAGCAAGTTATTTTTATTGTTAGATTTATTTATATATCTAAAAAAATATCATTAAATTAATTAATTTATTTGATAAATTATAAAAATAAAAAAATATATAAATAATTAAATTTAAGATTTTAAATTAATCGGAATTCTAAACAGTCTCTTACAACATTCTAATTAGGTGTGTTTGTTTAGTTTTTAATTCCTATTAAGAAAAGTTGTTTAACTAAAACGTTACATTTCATTAATATGCAATGCGACCAAAAGTTGTCATTTTACACGGTCTTTTGTGACTATTAGGCTTAAAGAGTGTAGCGAGTTGTTGCACCTCTTATCGATGAAATGTGTTAAGTATGAGAATATAATTTGTATCTTATATTTATGGAAAATGAACTTTATTAGAATATTAGGTTTAGGTTTTAACTTTTTATTAATTAGTTACTTAGAATATTAGGTTAAATCTTGTATATAATAGCTAACCACTCTATGAATAAAATTAAATAAAACTTTATTTTACATGGTATCATTTGTCTAGGTTTCTTTAAAATATTTTTTTGGGTTGTTTGGATTCGAAAAGAAAATTCTCTTTTTTTTGGTTTTTGGTCGTTCTTACCCGACCACCTTCAAAGTCTCTTCTGTCGACATTACCTCCATCCTAGCCGTCGGTCTTTACATTCAGACTATTTTTTGAGCTGAGTATTTGATTTTTTTGGTAACGATAGGGTTTTTCCCCCTGATATTTTTCTTATTTTTTCGGTTTTTGGTTGTTTTTATTTTTTGGATTTTGTTAATTTAATCCTATGACCGACAAAAAGGTTGGTATTACGTCTGACATTGTTCCGATTATATCTAAAATTACCGATAACAAATTAAATGGCTTTAATTTTCTCGATTGGAACCATACAATTGAGTTGTATTTGTTAAGTCTTTCTATGGACAACCATCTGACTGATGATCCTCCTATGGATGACTCTCGCCTTCCATGGATGCATGAAGATGCTTGTCTTTATATTCAGATTCAAAATTTTATTAACAGTGAGGTGGTGGGTCTGGTTAATCACTATAGAACGGTGAAACAGTTGATGAACTATTTGCAATTTCTATATTCAGGCAAAGAAAATTTTTCACGAATCTATTATGTTTGTCAGAAATTTTACATGGCTGACAAAGAGGATCGAACTTTAACTGGTTATTTTATGGATTTTAAGAGGACGTATGAAGAACTTAATATGTTGCTTTCTTTTAGTTCAGATATCGAGGTTCAACGAAGTCAGCGGGAGCAGATGGCAGTTATGAGTTTTCTAGTTAATCTTCCACCAAAATTTGAGACTACCTAATCTCAGATTCTCTCTGGTTCTGACATCTCCAGTCTCGGTGATGTGTTTCGGAGGGTACGCCGTACTACAAATTCTTTGCCTTCTCCATCTCCACTATACAACAATGTTCTAATCAATCATGCTCCTTTTAACCCTGGAAAGCAATACTTCAAGACTGGTGATTCTAGTCGTTCATTTGAATCCAAACTCACCAAAAACTGATCTACAGTTTGGAGCTCAAAGACAGGATCATGACACTATTATCTGTCATTATTGTCACAAACCAGGACATACAAAACGTGATTGTCGGAAACTGCAATTTAAGAAAGTTTCATTCGTTCATATTGCTTCTAGTGTAGACACTTTTTCATCGTCTGTTACAACATCTGCAGATGAGTATGCCAAACTTCTTCACCTTCAAGATATAATAAAGCCTACTTCTGATCCTGTTTTTGCCCTTATTGAGTCAGGTACACCCAATATACAGTAAAATTCTGTGGCTAATTTTTTTTTTATCTCTCCTTATTTTTTCTATTTTTTATTCTATTTCTGCTCAATTTTTTCCTCACCTCATTAAAATTTTATTAAATATATAAGACTTTTAATTTATATTAAACTCCATTTAATATAAGATTAGAGTTTTATACTTGATTTTAACTCTTTTCCCTCCTTGATGTATAATTTATTACCTATAAATAGGATCATAAAATAAGAGAGGAAGACATACGTTTAACCCTAGGGATTTTTCTTAATCCTCTGTTTCTAGCCAAGTTTGTTTTAAGTTTTTTGATATAAATGAACAGGCAACATATTCTTCATTATACTACAACAAAGTTTTGTAACCTTTTTCATATTTTCCAGGACAAGTAATAATCTCAACTTAGCTCACCTTTTGGGGATCAAATCTTCTTCTCATACTCCCAATCTGCTTATGGTTGAGACCAAAGGCCTTCTCCAAAAGCTCCTCATTGATACCAGATCCAAAAATGGCTGATGGAATCTTCTGCAATCCTGGGTTTTGGCTGTTGAGACATGCAAATAGTGTAGCAGGCTTCTCACCAACATTCATCTGAAAGTGAAGCAGACCTTTAGGGAACACCATAACTTCTCCTTGCTCAATCACCCTGGAGAAAACTCGGTTGTTTGAATCCACAAAACCTGAATAAACACTCCCTTGCACTACGTAGGCAATCTCGGTCGCTCTGGGATGGAAATGGGGTGGATTTATGCCACCAACTTTCAAATCGGCTCTCACAAATGACATCCCAAGTGTGTTGATCCCAGGAAAGATTGTTGGAGACACTGGGATCGTTGCGAGACCTGTTTCTGTGAAGTTCCCACTGGCTTTTAAGCCGAAGAAGACGAAATCGTCGGTGGATGCTTCCGAGGAGTTTTTGCATGGGAGAATGCTGAGATGCGCCATTTTGATAGCTCCGAATTTGGGGTTCGGAATGCAGAAATCTTGGATTGGATCAGGGTCAGAGCCACAAGTTTGATCGCCATGCAACAACAAAATCGATAGTAAAATCAAAACCCACAAATTTCCAACCATTTTTCTCTACAAATCAATCAAATCTGAAATCGCTATCTATGCCTACTGAATCAGGAAATTGAGATGGGTATATATAGAAGGCTAGTCTGTGGCTGAATCTGAGGCAAATGTTATGAAAGAGAGTATTATTTGGGTGGTGGTCTGCATTATTGTCAATTATTTCATTATAAACAAAATTATGACTTTGGTATTTTTGAAATTGAAGATAATGGGAATTATCAAAAAATAAAATAAAAAATGAAAGACTGGGCATGATGAATGTCTATTCTTGATGTCGTCCTCGTGGGTAGCTGAATTGACACGTGTCTAGGTCACTCAAGTGTATTAAATTAAGTTGAAGAAGCTTGACTATGAAGAAACATGATATTTGAGTTATGATTAGCTCCACTTTGTTCTTGTACATGATGATATTTCTGAAATTCAGGGATGTGCAAGAGTTGGTGATGGATAAAGGATTTTTTTGGCTTGCAATCTATTTTTAGTTTGTAAAATAATTTTATTTTCAATTGGTTCGGATTTATTTTAGTTCATCTAAAAATCAGATCAAGTTCATATCGATTTAACTAAAAATTCGATCGATTTTATTTTAATTCAGTTTATTTCGATTTTTGGATCAAATTTAGATATCATGCTTAAATTGATATTGAATCTCAAATTAAATAAAATTAATTTAAATCTCGAATCTTGAGTCAGTTTATCACTGTACAATGATGTATGATTTTTTTTTATGTTTTCGAAAATGGGATGATTTTTTTATTATTTTTTTTAGTAAAGATGTTTAAACAATAGTAATTTGGTGTAGTCTTTGGGGCTTTCAATCGATATTACAAGTTGTCTAAAAATATGATGAGTTTAACTTATTATTTTGGGATAACTAAATGTTTAGTATTTTACTTATGTCTACATTCTTGTTAGTATCTGGTCTTTTTTATATAAAATAATATTTTTAATATTATATTTTACTTTTAAATTAGTATTCTCATTATTAAAAGTTAACAAATATAATGATATAATATTTTTTTATTATAACTTTTTTCTCTCCTAATAAGTATATACGTATTATTATTATTATTATTATTATTATTATTATTATTATTATTATTATTATTATTATTATTATTATTGTTATTTCAATCAATGAAGTGGTATATATGTCACCACCCATTAAAGATAAAAACACCAATTCTAGTATTTTATAGTCGAGAGAATTGAATTTTGTACTTATTAATTTTATTCGGGAATGAACCCATTTACTTTTATTTTTATCTTAAATAATGGACTTTAGTTAATTTTAGCATTTATAACAAAAAATCAAAAAGCGAAAAAAACGTAATAATGAGTTTTATTTTTTTAATTTTGCTTTGTTATAAAAATATGTTAAAAATTCAAAAATTATATATTCATATTACTATTAAACTAAAAAATTCAACCAAAAAATATTATGCATAACTATATTACTACTTTTTAGTTTTTATCACTTATTATTAAAATTTGAAAATCTAAAATATTTTTATATTTAAATATATATATAAGTATGTTAATTTATTAATATTTTCATTCAATGAAAATTTAAAGATTATATATATTGTTTTCTTTCATGTTTACTTGTGTTTTTTAATTCTATATAAGTTTTTCTCTTATTTACTGATTTTATATTTTTTTGTGTTTCTGATTTTGTCTTTTTATCTTTTTATTATTATTAGTAGTAGTTAATAGAATAAACAAAACCTAATAAATAAATAGTAGTTCAGTCTTATTTATTAAAAGTCCATTATATTTTTTTAACCCAAAAGAAATTAAGTACAAGAGTCCATTTTTTAAGTCCAACCGGATAACCCTAAGAAACCTTAATTACATCTTATTTTCCATTGCGCAGTCGGATCTGAATCGTTGGATCTGGTGGCAAGGGTGAGAAAACTTGAAGGACTTCATGAGTTAGTGATCAAGAATCAGAATGAGATATTGTTATGCTTGAAGTGCTTTCAAGATGAAATCAAGGAGCGATTCAGTGAGTTAAGGGGCATGATAGCTGCTGCAATCAAGGGAAAAAGCCCGATAGAAGGCTCTTTCGTGCAAGAAAGTAAGAGTCAAGACTGTAAAGAAACGACTCTATCTGATAAAGACCAAGCTATCATTCGCCAGTATGAAGTAGCTTGTAATGCCTCTGCTTGTCCCACTGAATTAGTGTTGGATAAAATCGAAGTCGCTCTCCTAAAAATTTTGTCCTCTTCGACGGGCGAGAGTCTCCAAGGGTGTTTAAAGGGGCAAGAACGTCATATGAACTCTGAAATTTCTCACCCAACTCTTGAGACCATCAGGAGTTCCAACCACAAGCGAGAAATCTAACTCAGGTTTCTAGGAAAGAGAAAGCAAAGAAGATATTTACCCCTCTACCATTTTCCTATATGGAGATGTATTCACTTTTGTATGAGGTAAATCTGGTACGACCTACTTTTGTCAATCCTTTCAAATTGCCATATCCTTCCTGGTATAATGTCAATGCACGTTGTGAATACCACGAAGGCATAACAGGGCACTCAATAGAGAAATACATAGCCTTCAAAAGGGTAGTGCAAAACTTGATCAATATCGAAGTTCTGAAAGAGATTAAATCGAGACATGAACATGACTCAAGTACTTGATAATAAAGAGATCTCTATAGATTATATCATATTTTGTAATAAGTGAAACTGAAATTAAATTGACATTGATAATACATTTACATGTAATATAGCACTAGAGATTTTAGTTGATATTGTGGATCATGAATCATTTTCAATTGGGCAATATAAACAAATAAATAATTGGCCAATATGAAAAGAGGCAATTGAGGCGAAACTAAAATATCTTTCGAAAATAAAAGTATTTGGGTCATATCCTGTACATTGAAATGTATACAACTCATGGATATAAATGAGCCTTTGTGAGAAAGAGAAATCAAAAGGAGGAATCACGAGATATAAGCTCATTTGGTTGCATAAGGATTCTCACAAAGACATAAAATCTATTATGAGGAAAATATATCACGAGCAAGGGATTGCCGCGGCGGACAACGTTATCGCTGCCCAAGCAGTAAACTGCAGTGCTGCCGAGGCGGAGATATGCGATTGCATTGGATAAAGACAAGTCAATCAAGTCCACAATACAATACAACTGGATCCTGGCCTATCTTTCTCTCTGATATTTCAACTTTGTTATTTTTATTCAATTATTCTAGTTAAATAAATCACACACATTCACTTGTGTTTTTATTTTTCTACAGAGCAAGAAGATAAAGAAAGCATATTAAGTAGATCGGTCCCTGAGGAGACGATAACTCGATAAATACTTATCACTTATTACTTGCGATGTGTCCACTTGCACTAAACGCACACTTTTGACACGCGACAAAAGGATAAGCAAACCTTGATAATCTTTATTGCATTGAATGAAAGATAAAGTACAATCTCCTCTCACAAATACTCCACAACCTTTACCTAAAACCTATAAAGGTTTTAGAACATGATGGAGAGGAAAGAAACAAGAGTAGAAGTCGGCTCTCCCTAGGTATTTTGATCTCTATTACATTGGGTGGCTAGGTCTTTATATAGGCTAGACCTAGGTCAAACCTTTCCTAAGTAGAATACAACTTGGAGTAGGGAACAAGTCAATTACATAATAATAATATATTTCCAAGTTTGAATTCGGCTAAGGGGGCTTTCCCGCGTGGTCTTCCTTTGGGCTTTTCCTTGTGCTAGCCAGCTCCGATTCATGGGCTTCAAGTCCAGACACGTTCCTTGGATTTTTGTCTTTCCATCGCCTATCACTTTGCTTCCTGTCTTCCTGCCGCTGCCTCGGCATCAGGTCCTGCCTCGGCCTTGTCTTTGCCGCGGCACTGGTTCTCCTGCACAGATATGAAAATGTAGTAAAACGTGCCTTTTTCTGTAAATAGTATCTATTTAAGTATAACTTCTAAATATATCACATTAGGCATATGTGTTGATTCAAGTGGGTGAATATTTGGTGATAAATGCCGATAAAAGGAGTAGAAAGTGATAGTGTGTTGAGCACTTATCACAACCCCAAACTCGAACTATTGCTTGTCCTCAAGCAATGCAAACCATCAATTTGCCGAACTCTATTCTCTGTCGGTCTTACATGTCCATCTATTCTCCCCACCATAGCTAGGCCTATCTTTTAAGCCTTAACCATTCGGCTACCTAAGAATTTACCTAGAAACAAACTATAGGATGTGAGTGTGTGCGTTTTTGTGGACAAGTTGATTAAAGGCTTTCTTAGATAAACTCTAAGTTCAAGACAAATAGACATTGATTAAGTCTTCTCTTCTTTTCCAAACCCCAAATCTTGAGCCGGTATCGGGCACCTCAAAGACTTGTGTTTTTCTTTTCACTAAAAACCTTTTTGTCTTTTCTTTTTGATATTCCTTAATACATACTAGAGCCAATTTCGGGCACCTCTAGCATGAAGAAGAGATTTTCTAGAGCCGGTGGTAGGCACCTCTAGTTACTTTTCCAAAAATCTAAGTCTTTATCACCTAAGTTCATTAAAAGAATTCCTATAATCCACAAGTCCCAAAAAGTGTTTAAAGTTCTTCCTATAGTAAGCTTCTAAGTTTTTATCCTTAAGCATCTTAAGGTTAAACCCTTTTAACAGAACCTAAACATGGTAAGGAGAAAGATTTCTATAGCCTTAAAGAATAAACTAAGGTAATACTGATGATGGGCAGTGCAAGAGTGTAGGCAGTTAATTCAAGTAAGGCGGGGAGCATAAAAATAATAAAAAAATCATTGGAATACTCCCTAAAAAATCTACACCCCCAAACTTAAACCAAGCATTGTCCTCAATGCTTTATATTTGGAAGGAATAAGCGGCAAAACAGAATATGAATTTTATATGCAGCAAGGGAAGATAGTAAAAGCAATTGAATATTGAAATAAAGGACAAAGAATTTTAGAGTGACTCCGAAGAGCTGCTCGTAACAATTTTTCTTCGTTGCCTAGATGCCATGTGCTTTGTCCTTGGGGAGGGCGATGGTTGCGCCTTTGCTTGCCTCGGCGGCTGGACTCGAGTGGGTGGGGTCCTATGCATCGGGGCTTCTACTTCTTCTCCTTCTTCAACATCCGCCATCTCTTCGGTTATCATCACATCCGTTCCTCCTCCCATCGCAGTTGCTCCTCCGGTGTGGTGTGTGCTTGGGCCGGCGGCAGTGGAGCCTTGGTGTACATACACATCTATCTCGGTAGATAGACTGCCCATGATAATTAGCGATCTTGGTGGAGTGCTGAAAACAGCTCTCCGCTTGGATGGCCTTCAGCTGACAGATGAGGCCGCGGCGGAATCTGCTGGCCTAGATGGTCCGGCAGCCTGGTATTGGGGCTGAGGGTCCGGATGAAAGAACGGTCGCGGTCCTCCTGGGGCTGGTGTAGGGTGCGGCAGTAACGAATCGTTTCATTGCTAGCTCTTTAGCTTGAGAATATTAGCCAAGCATGATATTGTTTATCATGCTTGACATGTTTTGAAAATAACTTGTAAACATAAAATAAAAATGAAAGTAAAAAGAAAAGTTTATTTAGAACAAAATACTTAAAACAAACTAAGCAAAACACAAAATAAAAGATAGATAGATGATTCTCCAGCCTCTCCCAAGAGTGGGTATTTATAGGCTTAGAAATTAAAAAGATAACAAAGACAAAAAGATAAAATCTCAAAAATTAAATTTGTAAATTGAAGATACATCTCGAAATTCAGTCCATTTGCCTAATTGTCCCTATCCATTCAGATTTTCCAGCTAGCCAATCCAAAAGATGCTAATTTTGGCATGCCAGTAGCCATCCCGGAAATCATGCCCATGAATCCAGCCATGAATCTAGAAAATCAAAAATCTACAGAATTTTCACCTTTTATGCTAGATTTCTTATCTTCAATGTCCTGCATGGAAAATGAATTAAAAGATCCAAATTAGCAATTTATGACAATCAATCAAGGAGTAATTATTAATAAAATAATATATAATTTAAGTACTAATCAGAAGGTTTTAATGTGTTTAAAGGATTGTTTTAGCTTCCTTAAATCACCTAGATAGAGCATTAACCTCTTGGTAATCTTTCTTGTAGTAGGAGAGCAAGGAGAACCATCAAGGTGCTTGGGCAAGGAGAAGGTTTGAGGGCTTGCTATGGTGTTTCTTTAGCCTTTGTTGGATGTTGGTACACTTCAAAATCCTTTACATTTAATGTGCATCATCATTTGTGGCATGCTTGATTGTTTGTGATGGTTTGGTCTAGGATAGAGCTTATGCATGCTTTAATGGCGATTTGAATTATGGTTGTTATTATTGGGTAAAATTGGTTAGAAACTCATCTAAATTACTTCAATAAACTGTAAGAACGTTTTGGGATCAAAGGGTTCGGTTAAGGTTGAGGTTTTTAAGTATTTTAGGGTCCAGGCCTGCGTTTTCGTGCAGGCGTATCGATACCCTTGCCTAGTTATCAATATCGTAGAGAGGAAAACAAGGGTATGAGTGGCAGGCGTTTCGGAACTCCTTGCCCGTGTTTCGATACCAAAAATTCTAGTGGCATATCGTTTTGATACCCTCTTTAGGGCGTATCGATACCCCACATATGTGTATCGATACGAGTTGGTCTCTCTTAGTCTTAAGTCATCATCTTAGCATATCGATACACAAGGGGAACGTATCGATACAGTGGAGTTTTAATACCCCTTTACAGGCATATCGATACGCCTAGGCAATCTGCCTAAGTTTTTAAGGGTTGAGTTTGGGGGTTCTGTAATTCATGATATATGTTCCTATGGGTTATTTAAGCTATAAAAGGATTATTAAAATTTTGAAATTGTGATGTGGACTTTAATATGATGACTTATGCCCTATATGCTTGGCCTTTAGCTTATTTTTGTATAACATGATATGAGATCCTAGGTGGATCATCTTGTTTGATTGAGTCCTTGTTTGATGGGATTCGGATACCCAGTGAGTGAAAGTGTTGCAACACAATGAAGGTCATCCGATGTGAGATTCTGGATGATGTATCGAAGGTTATCCGATGTGAGTTTTCGGGTGATGACTTTGCTCGAGGTGAGATTCCAAGCCCCACTCGATGTGAGATTCCAAGTGAAGACTTGATGCGAGATTCTGAGCATACTACTCGATGTGAGATTCTGGGCCGGGTGAGTTCCCCAGTGTCAGGTTGTTAGTGGGCCTCATTTCTGATTTGTTTATTTTATGCTTTGATTGCATTGACCATATCATATCATCATATTATCTATTCTAGCATGTTTATAGTTATAGTTCATTTGAAAGCAAAGTCGATAGGTTGTTTACCCACTGAGCTTTAGTAGCTCAGTGTTTTAGAATTGTTTTCATGCGTAGGTAAGTAGACGGGCGATCAGGCAACGCGGCGGAGCACCATCGTTGTGGACTTCAGCATTGACCAGTTGGTAGAGTACAGTTGCTAGAATAGTGGGCTATGTATTCGTAGAACCATTATTGTAATTGTAACTCTATTTTATTCTAAATCGTTAAGGTCAAATTCTTTTATTAAACTTGTATTTGGAGTTCCAGTGATATTTTGGATTTGTTAAACTATCTTGAATTTTAATAACGTTTTAATTTATGTCATATTTAATGGTATATTTTAGAATTGATTTAAAAAAATTTATGAATACGGTTTAAACTTATGACCCAAATGTAACACCCGTATTCGAGGTGTTACATTTAAACACTTAAAATCTTTGTCTGAAAATTGTCGTTTTATTTTCTTATAGCGATATGACAATTAACATTTTCTATATCAACTAAAATTACAGAAATTCAATTAAATTTATGTTTGTAAAATCAATTAAAAATTACAGAAAACACCGACTCTTAAAAGACTAAAATTCAATATACTTTACATCAAGCTAATCAAGGCAGATAACGTGGTTGCATCAATTAAAGAGTCTGTATTAATAATTTAAAATCCTGCATTTACACTCTTGAACATTACAAATAAATAATATACTATAATTAAAACTTTTTAATCACCCTAAATTTAAACTCTTATCATTTATTTATTTTCGATTATAAAACCTTATCCAGTACTCTAAAGATGACGGTACAGACATGTAGGAATGAACTCTCCGGATCCATTTGCCTTTGAACTTCGTTTTGTAAGATTCGTCCCAAACCTTTTTTAATAGTCTATCCCTGCCCTGTGGTTTGACCAAGTAGAAGAGCAGGTCCTTTGAACCTTTCGTAGTCTTCAGGACGATTCAGTAAGTTTCTTTATGCACAACCTATGTACAAAGATTTGTTTAACCATAGTGATGTGAGTTCCGGGAGAGACTCTTGCCTTTCAAGCACGAGATTTTTTTATCTTTATTATTATATATATATATAAATTAGGTTCAAAACAAGTCGGATTAATTATTATGTCAGGTTTAAAAAAGGTCGAGTAAAATCAGATTTTGGATCGATTCAGCCAAGTAATATCGGTTATCTATCAGGTCAAACTCGGGGTTCGGATTCATTTCAATTGAATGCAAGTCGAGTTTCGAGTCTACAATAACAAGTTCAAATCGAATTCGAGTCATTCTTGATCGGATGCAGGTCAAGCTCAATTACAACAGTAGTAGGTTTAAATCAGATTCGGTCAACAACAATCGGATACAAATAAAGTTAAAATCATTACGTTTTCAGGTTAAACCAAATTCTAACTCGAATAAATTTTAATCGAATTTTCAAGTCGGGTTACCTTTTTATATCCCTAATTACACTATTATTAAGTATGCATTACCAAGCGTAATGACAAGCCAAGTTCTATGACTATGAGTGAAGACTAAGCTGTGATTTTGGAATTTTGAGCTGCTGAGGATGAAAGAGCACACGCGTTGAGCAAAGAGCAACAAAGCAAGGGAGAGTCAGCCACCTGGGCAAACGTGTCGACAAGATAAAGCCTTAGCCGCCCACAAGGCTGATGTTGGAACGCCCATACCTAGATTTTATATTCTCAACTTCCTGTCTGCGTTAGTGTTGATTAATAACTGACCTTTATATAGACTTAAGCTGGTATGTGATTGGACCCCAAATCCATTCTGCCTGGAACTTAAATACCTTCATCCAAACACAAACCAGTCATCTTAAAAAAAAAAAAAAAAAACATTTTCACACTGCAAGCTCATCATTCGTCGCTGTAAATCCATGTTGGTTTTGTAAAGCCTGGACAAATTAATCCCTTTTTCCAGCTAAATCATCTTCTTCCTCTTTGGAACCAGGTATGTTATACATATGATCTTTCTGTCTTTTTATGGTTTTATGATTCTTAGGCAATTCAAGCTGAATATGTCATTAAGGCCCATCCCATGCATGTCTTTTGTAGTTAAAATGGCGATGTCCGAGTCCGAGGTTGGCGAGGTCGAATCAGCTTTACGGGCGGAGGATGAGCAACCGAAGAACCACCCTTTCTCAGAACTTGGAAGACAATCTTCAATCTATTCACTAACACTTGATGAGTTCCAGCATACATTGTTTGAGGGAGGGAAGAACTTTGGGTCCATGAACATGGACGAATTCCTTACCAGCATCTGGAACGCTGAAGAAAACCAAGCTATCAACTCAAATAATAACAATAATCAAAACAACTCGGGAAATAAACAAGTTGGTACACATGTTCATTCGCCTTTTAACGAAACATCAACCAGTAGAAATATAGCTAAGCAGCCTAGTCTGCCAAGGCAAGCCTCGCTTACGCTTCCTCCACCGCTGTGTAGGAAGACGGTCGATGAAGTTTGGTCCGAGATACAAAGAGGGCAGCAAGCACAAGGACAGAGTAACAATAGCAATGTGCATAATGCCGATGAGAATGCCGGTACTCAGCGGCAGCCAACTTTTGGTGAGATGACCTTGGAGGATTTCTTGGTCAAGGCAGGGGTAGTAAGGGAACAATGCATGCCACCACCATCGCTACCACCTCCACAGCATCATCAGCCACCGCAATATGGGTTGTATCAGACAGTAATAACCCTGCGGTTGGTTCGAGTTTTGTTTCCAGGCCTGTTGGCTTTAGTGGGACTGCATACCAGACAATATCTCCAGGTTTAAATGATGGTAAGACTGCCGGTGGCTACCATCCAGCTGCACCACCACTGACAACAATTGGAGTAGTGGCACCGATGAGTCCAGTCTCATCGGAAAGGATTTGTACCAATCAAATTGATAATCCAGCTTCACAATTCGGGGTGGAGATTGGTGTCGTACGAGGAAGGCAAAGGATCGTTGATGGTCCAATAGAGAAGGTAGTTGAGAGAAGGCAACGTAGGATGATTAAGAACAGGGAGTCAGCTGCAAGGTCTAGAGCTAGAAAACAGGTATGTATCAAATTGATAATACTGTTTGTGACGAAAACAGGTTTCCCATGATCACAATTTTACTGGATCCCTAGCCTAACTGTACAATAACTAGACCAAACAATTTTGAATACAACACAATGAGAATGCACATATTTTCAGGTTCAAGTTGAACTATATGTGAATATGGATTCATTCAATTTGAACTATGCATAGTTATACATGGCAGATTCATTCAAGTCCATGATATGGAGTAGGACATGGACATATTTTCAGGCTCAATTTTTATATTAGTTTATTAGGAAGAAAGAAAATGAAGCAAAGAAATGGAAATTGAGTCGTGACTCGTGATAGAATGTAACAAATTATTGAATAAATGAAAATATGGTACCTTGAAAGTACCTGTCTCCAAGTTTTTTTTTTGCAGGCATATACAGTGGAGCTGGAAGCTGAACTAAACCAATTGAAACAAGAAAATGCTCAGCTTAAGCAGGCTCTGGTAAACGAAACTTCATTATTTAGTTCATTTTCATCAAATTTGATGAGTTTTCATGGTAGCTATTTACTCTATCTTACTTGTATCAATAGCAGTCAGAACTGGAGAAGAAAAGAAAGCAACAGGTAAAGTATTCGTGTTCTTTTTATAAGCATAGAAAATCTGAACACTAATGGCAACGATATCTACCCATGTAACATGTATAAATACTATATACATGATTCATTTTTCAGCTTTGTTGATCCCAATTTAAAGTATTTTTCTTGCAGTGCTTCGAGGAATGGAAATCAAAAACACAGGCGAAAGCTCGGAAAGCCAATGATAAACTGATAAAGATGAGAAGAAGCTCGAGTTGTCCATTGTAAAGCAGTTCAACAGCTCAAAAGATTTATAGATTTATAGATTTAAAAATGAAGATAACACCAGGACGATAGTACATGTGGTCTGGAGTCCCAATTCTTACAAAAATCTACTTGATAGAACTTTTCTGAAGACGCCTAAGACAGTCTTTAATCTTCTAATAACTTGGTGCAACCCTTATCTGAATAATATCATATCAGACACATTCTCTCTCTGCAACAAAAGGGAATTTCGCCTTACTTCAAAGATTCATTCACTCAAAACAGTCTTGAAGATATGGAACTGGCAATTTCCTTCTCTAAAATTTGGCTACCATACTAGTTCAATCACAAAACCCTATGTCTCCAACTTCCATTGCATTGCTAGTGACTGAAGCAAGGACAAACATATCATAGCATGATCAACAGACACTTGTAGATATAAAATGTACATCAAAAGTAGGCTAATAGCAGCATTTCCAAGGGGTAATAGCTACAAATTCTTGCTGGAATATAACAGCTTTATGCAGTGCAACAATTACAACAATGGAATGGAATGCACACAAAGATTTTCAGATGGAAAATTACCATGTGTGATACGGCAATATCAATATTCATACCTTTTAGTTTGTTTTTGAAGGGAATTTTTAAGAGCTCTCTGGAACCAAGTAGGTTACTTCAAATCAAAGCTTTTTCAAAATCCTTTAACTACCACCACCCTGTTTAGTGGCTCCACCACTAGCACCACCCGTTGTCATGAAAGATTCACCGCACCCACATTGACCTTTCGAGTTTGGATTGATAAAAACAAACTCAGACCTGAAAGGCTGAATACCGATCAAATGCAAGCAACGGTACTTGTAATACAAAGCTTAAACACATAAAATAAAGCTCCTACAAGATTAAAATATGAATTACCTGAGTTTATCATCCACAAAATCCATCTTGGTTCCAATTACATGCATCAAAGCTTTAGGATCAATCAGGATTTTCACGCCCTTGTCTTCAATCAATTCATCGAACTTTCCTTTATCATCTATCAGTCGATTCCATATAATTAAAATAAATTCAAAAATATTAAATCATTTCACAAATATAAAGATATATAAGTCTAGAGTATTAAAATATAATATGAACCGGAGTAGTTGAGGGTGTAGGATAAGCCGTAGCAGCCGCGAGCCTTAACACCCAATCTAAGGAAGGGTCTATTGCGTTGTTGAAGAAGGTGGCGTATTCTGGAGGCGGCTGCTTCGGTCAAAGACAGGGCTTGCCGCCTCGTCGCCGCAGGCCCGACTTTCTCGGCGACTGTCGCGAAAAATCGAGAAGCCATAAGTATTTTAATCCGATCCGATTCAATTTGGGTAACGCCGATTGGGTTTAGGTTTTAAGTAAAAAAATTACATAACATGATATGAGATATTTGTATATTAATTTAATATACTTAAAAGTAATTATTATAATATATATTTATATTTTTATAAATTAAATTTTTTGTCTTATCGAATAAAAAATAAGAATAATTACTATAAATACTTCCCTTTATATATTTTTTTCTCCCCTTATATTTAATAAAAGTGAAAAAAAAATATTTTTATTTGTTTCAAGCAGGGAAAGTTTTAATCCTAACATTAAATTGGGTGAAAATTCAGTACATGTGAGTTAAGATTAGTAAAACCTTTATATTTTTTATTGAGTTTGGATTGACCAAAATCAAACCCATGTTCATCTCTATATGAGAGATTGACAATAAAATTATTTTTTTAAAACTATTGCAATTATGTCTTTTATTTTGTAAGTGTTTAATTTTATTCATTGAATTTAAAAATTAAGTTACGATTACTTAAGTTAATATGAAGTTTAAAATTAAATTTATATTTTATCTAAACTTTAGAGTTAAATCAAAATGGTATAAAGTCAACAAAATAGCTTTAACGTTTGACTATAATTACTTTAGTTTATATTTTTTAATTAATTTAATTTTTAACATTTTATTTTGGGTTAAAATGACGCCTCTGTATGAAAAAATTCTTAGTCGACTGACGATAAATAACTTGAAATAACTTTGACAGAATGACATGCAAGAAGAAAAAATCATTTATATTTTGTACAATTTTATAAAAATATTTTTTTACTAATGTGTCATTGTGTAAAGTCAACATATTTATTTATATAATACTATCATCGCAACATAAACTGTCATATAAGTTTATCACGTTATTTTAAGTTGTTTATTGTCAGTTGACTGACAATTTTCATTCGTAGAATAATCATTTTGACTAAAAATAAAACGTTAAGATTTAAATTAATTAAAATAATAATGAAAACTAAAATTATTATGAAGTCAAATGTTAGGATCATATTTTTAACATTATACCAATCAATATTTTTATCTAAAAGTGATTGATTAAATTAAAAATTAATTACACTAACGTGAAAAAATTTAAAATGATAAACTATCTAATTGAAAAAAAATTGTCTAAGAAGTTTAATGCTTGTAACCTCATGATATAATTTTATGAATTTGAATTTATTAATTGATAAAAAAAATTATAGAACGGGTTGAGTTTATGACCTAAATATAAAATCTAAATTTAAAGTATTGCCTTATGTATTGTAGATCCTTTAAAACTAATTCTAATTTAAAGAGGCATCATAACAACTCTTTCACCATCCAATTTAAGTTTGAGAGAATATTCAAACTCTGCTATTCTCATAGAAGAATGGGTATATTAATTGTTGGTATTGTCAAAACTTTTTTTCTTTTAAAAGAAGAAAAAGAGTTGTTCAAGCAAAGAAAGGAATTGCAGTTCTAAAAGAAAATGTTGACTTACTAATTATTATTCCAAATGACAAGTTGTTGACTGTAGTTTTTTCGTCTACTCCAGTAACAGAAGCATTTAATATGATTGATGATATGTAATGACCAACTCAAAAAATAAAAAAAGATTTTAAAAGAACAAAAAAATAAGATTGTAGAGAAAAAGAAAATTTATGTAATTTCATTCTAAAAGATATATTCCTAGTACATTTTCTTATCATATATACCAGAAGGCCAATAACGAATTTTATCTCTCTTGCCAACTAGTTCAACGGATCATATGGAAGAAGGATTTTCTGCAATCGAGTGTATGTTGGTGTCTTGTGCTCTGTTGATACTCCCCTCAGGTGCTTCATTAAAAATATCATGTGCCTTTGGAATCCTTTTAATTAAAACGTTGTCATTCTTTTCTTTAATGAAAACGTTGTCGTTTTCTTTCAGCTTCATCACTTTTTCAAATTTTATTCTCTTTTCCTCAAATCTTTCGATTTTTTTCTAAAATCTCTAATTCACCTAATTCCTCACTTAAGACCATGACAATACCATCCCCTTTAATCGATTCTTGTCCCCAAGGATCAAATTCGATAAATTGAGCCTTCAATACGATGTAATCTTCTTAAGAAGTATTCTCCACTCCAAGATTCAATCATTGGATAAGTAATTGTTCACTGTTTTATTTTGTCTAACCATTCGTTTTTCCAACACTCGAAAAAGGTAAACCTTCATCTAAACTTTACTGTCCATTACTAGGGGATGTAACAAGGTAACCATTCCTTCTTCAATTTTTTTCTTAAGTAAACTTACATGAAAAACTGGATGTATCTGAGCATGTTCTGAAAGTTGTAGTTTAGAGGCTACTACTCCATTTTTTTGTATAATTCAATAAGGACCATAACACGGTGCTACCAATTTTAGATTCTTCTTGACTACTAAGGAGATTTGCTTATATGGTTGAAGCTTAAGGTATACTTTTTTCTCCTTTAAATTCTCTTCTAATTTGTTTCATGTTTGTAAATTGCTCCATTCTCTGTTGAGCTTTTCTTAATTTTTCTGTGAGTAATTTATGTATTTCCTCGATGAAATCACAAGCAACTGCACTCCATTGAGAATTTAGATGATAAAAACTAAGTTGATACCATATTCCAAGTTCATCAAAATCAATTTTATTTATTTCATAAAGAAATAAAATCACATTAATTGATATCTCTTGTCAATTTTTTTCTTTTTAGCTTGTTAACTTTAAGACACGAATTTTTTTATGATTTGGTACTAAAGTATTCTAGTTCTTGCAAAATACCAAACAAATGAAGCATTCCATATTCTTTGTAAAACCAAAATCACACATACAATCTTCTCAATAAAAAATGAACGAAAATAATCATCAAAACTTGACACATTTTCTAAAAAAAATTCAACATTGATAAGCTATATTGTTGAGATAAAGACAACACTCTAACAACACTGTAGCCATTGTATTAGTTATCAATCTCTAAAACTCTTTCATAAAATGCAAGATTCATTATTATTCCTTGAATCTTGCCTCTAAGTGGGTCTCTCTTTTTCTACTAGGTCAAAGATTTCAAATTGAAAACTTGTTTTCTACATAAAGAAGTTATCTTGAATGTCACATAATACACATTTTAACTCTTAAATTTTTTTACTATAATTAATTACATTATTTTTGTACTTTAAAATCTGTTTTTGTAGGTTCACAACCCGCCTCCTCTTAATGTTTAATTGGACTTTTAATGTTACTATCTCTTCTTCAACATATTCAAGCTGGTTTAGAAATGAAAATCACTAGAAACTCTCTTCCTAAGCTCATGCTTCAATTTTGCAATCACTTCTTCTAATATCTTCATCTTTTTTTTTTACTTCCAGCAAACTCCTTCATCAACCTTAAAGCTTCGAGGTTAGAGCCTAAAACATCTCAATCATATCTTTTTGTAACTCAATTATCTTTTCTTTTTTTAACTTAAGATTAATTTTTTTGCAATGATTCGAGTTGGACAACCATATTTTCAACAAAAACAAAAATAAACTCGTTCTTTCTGAACTCTATATTCAACCTCACAATCTTTTCTTCCAAAAAAAAAAGTTTTATGTTGGAATTCCTTAGCTCTTCTTCACGATTGGAGAGTCTTTCATTCATTTTTTTATAGCTTTTATTTTTCCCATCTCCAACTTATCATATACATTCTCTCTATCAATCAATTAAATTTGTTCTATCATTGTTGGTAGCTTACTTCCTTTCTCAATAAGTTTGTGATGCTCTATATTGTTATCAGTATTTATCATCAAACTCAAGTAGATGTTGACAAATAATTTGAAAGTTACGGAGTCAAAATTTGATGAGAATGAAGATGTTTCACTCCCTTCAATTGATGATAATTTATAACTAGAACTGAAAAATAAAGCTTATTAGCAAACTTGCATATCCCTGTCTTTTCATCAAGTGTAATCATTGGTGAATTTGGATCTAAAGCACTATCATGACTTTGAGTTAGGAAATCAGATAGTACACTTTTGTACATTTCATCCCTCAAATGATTGTAGTGCTCAGTCAAAGATCGATACAAATAACAAAGTTCATGAACTTGGACAATCATCTCAGATTTAATCTGATAACACCTTTCAATATTGTCTTCCATCAGTTTCATTATTTGTTTATGCATAGTCTTGAATTTAATGAAATTCTTGATAGTTACTACAATATTTTTACTTTCCATCACTAAAAGTCAAAACTTTTATTGACCATACATTTCAACAACTTTATGCATATACACAAATAACCTTGAGTTATCTCTTTCGAATAAAACTTGTTTACTTTTCTACTATAAATTAGCCTTTCAAGAATAATAACATGAATTTTCTTCCAATAATTCTTCACTTCGGAGAGAATGTCACAGTTTATAACCATATCACAACATTAACAAAACTCGACCTTTCAAATTTATCATAACAATCAAGCAATGTCCTCTGCTCAAAATTCAAAATCGTGTATGCAAAATAAGTTTTCAACATTGCATCATAAAGATTCATTTTGGGTGATATCAATAAATTAAAAACAGAAATTGATAAACCTTCACTAGAATCAACATCTACTAGAGGTGTGCATTGAGAATTGTTGTATACAATTTCATCATCCAAATCACTTACAGTCCCATTAGTATCTTGATCAAACTTATTCATCCGTACAGTTATTGCGCTTTTTGCTTGAAAATCTGATTTTCATATATCAACACTACAATGATACTTAATGCTGCCACATGAATTACATCTAGAGGCACCCGAGCTCACTGGTGGTTTGACAAACCCACGACTACCTATATCAATGTCTTTTTTTAAGTTTTTTTTTTTTGTCATTTTGATCACATAGTTCTGTACCGACTTATTAAGTTTAATCTCATTCACTTGAACTTCATCATTTCGCAGAATCTTTTCATCAAACACTTGATTCTCACTTTTAGTTGAATTGAAGTGTAACCCCTTAGACCTGACATAGAAGAAATAGTTCAAATTTAAGAAGTCGCGTTTGAAAATTTTACCCTCAAGAAAACTAATTTTAAAGTTATACTTTAATTTAAAATAAAAACATAGTAATTTAATAAATATCTTATAATAAATAAAATACTTAAATATTATAATAAATTTTTTGAATAATTATATAAAAATTTATGAAATAAAATCATATTAAAAGATTGCTTAAATAATCTAAAAAACATAAATATCCCAAATACATCAAAGTTTCTAAAATAATAACTCGAATATATAAAAATAGTTTTGTATTATTCAATAAAATAACCGAATAAAAATATGAGATCCTCCAAATACCGCGTCGCCTAAATTCTAAATTTATCTACAAGAGAACTAAGTGGAGTAAGCTAAAGATATTAGTGTACCTCTAATATGCAAGAAAAAACACAATCACAAACACAATAATTTTTTATAAAATTTTTAAGTTCGAAACAAAGTATGATTCACAAAACAAACGATTTAATTTTATAAAAGCAATGCACCCAACTACAACATACCAAACTTTAAGAGGAAAGTTCCCAAAAAAATCCTCACTACCTCCACCAATCTGTAAGTGATCGAAACAACAATCTTCCACCGTACAATCCCAACCCATGCACACAACGGTATAAAATTTCAGTTCTCAAATTTTAATAAAGTTCTGTAATATATTCCGAGATTACTTTTAAAAAAGTTATATATAGTATATAATAAAAACACAAACAAAAAATCGTTTAATTATAGCACTGAAAGAGAACACATCTTATCCAAAGTGACTCAATCTACTGAATAACGTGGCTTTGAACTCGAACAGAATTAAAGAATGAAAACATAGGATTTAGAGGATATTGATGAAACAATAATTTAGGATTTTCTCTTAGACCATAATTCTATATATAGAAAAAAATAATTCTAATTAGAATTAGAATTCTATTAGATCATAATATATATAATAAATATAAAAAGGTTATAAAATTTTAAAGATATTTTCTTTCTTTATTCAGGACTTTATATAATATATAATATATATTATAATAGTGAATAAAAAGTTTGATAAAATAATAATTAAAATAAAATAATATTCTCTAATAAAAATAATAATAATATTAAAGAAATAATTTTAATAAAAAATAATTGATTTCAATAAAAAAAATAAAATTCAATTTAAAAACAAATTGGTTATCTAAAAATTTTCAAACTTCAAAACATAATAAATAATATAATATTTTTATTTTAAAAAATAAATATAAAAGCAAACCACGTTTGAAAAAAATTTATTAAAAATAAGTAAATTACATGTTTAGCTATTGATCTCTTTAAAATTTTCAAAGTATCACTTTAACTTTTAAACTTTAAACTCTAACTTGTAAAATTTTATAATCTTATCCCAAAATTTTTATCTTGAATTTAGAAAATCAATTTAAAAATCTCAAAAAATTAGGGTTTCAAAAAAATTAAGAATTTGAAAACTAGGATTTTTTAATTTGGGATTTTAAAATTAAAAATAATTTTTGAGGTGTTACATAAAGGTTATCTCATTTTTGACAACTTATCTCAAATCTTCTCTAAATACCTTGGGTTCTCTTTCAATTTTGACTTCAATATACATCTGATTCTCTATGTTGTTCCTTTACTCCTCCCACCGCTTAGGGTCCATGCGTGCCCAATTGTGAGTGAATCGATGTGGCTCTGATTATCAATTGTAATGACCAACCCAAGAAATAAGAAAAGATTTCAGAAGAACAGAAGAATAAGATTACAGAGAAGAAGAAAGATTCTATAATTTCATTCCAAAAGATATATTCTTAGTACATTTTCTTATCATATATACTAGAAGACTAATAACAGATTTTATCTCTCTTGCCAGTTGGTTCAACGGATCACATGGTATAAGGATTGCCTACAGTTGGATGTATGCTGGTGTCCTATGTTCGGTTGACACTCTCTTTAGGTGCTTCATTAAAAACATCATGTGCCTTTGAAATCCTTTTAATTGAAACATTGTCGTTCTTTTATTTAATGAAAAAACTGTCGTTTTCTTTCATTTTCATCATTTTTTTAGATTCTCTTTTCTTTTTTTCAATTTTTTGATTTCCCTTATGAAATCCTTAATTGACTTGGTTCCTCACTTAGGGCCATGACATGATATTCTTCAACGAGGTATTAGATGTATTTTTGATATAATTACGGTATAAAATTCTTAAAAAAAAACCATCAAAGCCCTTCTATTCTAATTGTTCATAATTGAGTTGAAAACAAAATATTGAGACAAAAGAAACATAACTGTAATGTCATTTTCTTTCTTCTTTCATGGTCCTCAAAAATTGATACAGTCCTTATTTAATTCATGATCTTATTCTTATAGGAATTCTTTGTGATATATTTACAAAAAACTAGTGATAGGAACCTTTTTGCACCTTAAATTTTCCTTGTTTATTTCATGGCAAGGATGGATTAATAGTTTGGTGATGCTTTTCTATCTCTTTTCCCCCATTCAATCTGATGTTTATAATTTTTAGACTATGGGTGGTTAAACCTAGTGTGGTCCTTTCATATACTTTATCCATATGTACTTGAGAGTTGAAGGGTAGACTTTTTGTTGACATAGCTTGAATCTTTTTGTCCGGTAAATAACATCTATGATCTGTTATTATGGTTGTTATGCTAAAGATACCTGATTTTTCTGTTCATATGTTTTCAGATGAAAGCTCTGTAGGTTAGATAGTCTAGTAACTGTGCTGATTGTTACGCCTAATGCTGATACCAGGGTTCTGGAATGGAACCTTTGAGCCTGCAAAAATCAGTATATTTGCATGACTGCGATTCAAATGTGTTACTTTTGGGCTGAAAAAACGTGGAAGTGTTATGAGCTTTGGACCATGCTTCTGCACCCTAATTGGTTGAGTTTACTGATTGCAGATTCCAGGTTTAGTCAATGTGGACTTTGCTGATGTGCTAAATATAATGGCAAATACAGGTTCTTCACTGATGGGGATAGGAACTGCAACTGATAATTCAGAGATAGTAATTTATCTTCAAGATTTGAGGTTGTTTGGTGTATCACACTTATGCTCCTACACTTTTCTGAGCCAAAGAATAAGGATCAGGGAGAAGAGAATGTGCATAAAATGAAAAACTAGAGGTTTCTTGGGCTTTACCTCCTGATTCATAACTTGATGCAAGAGCATGTCAACCATCTTGTTACATGTTTCTCACCTGTGCTTGAATTGAAGAGAATGCACTGCAGCAGCTTTCATTTTGAATGCGTGAAGTTCCTACCTCCTCTTAGCAGTTTTCTGGTGAAAGAACTAATTTTCACTTGACGGGTGGACTTTGATCTCTTCTCTTCATGATGCTATAGTTTATTATGCAGATTTTAAAATTGCCTTTTCCATTGATATGTCAAATTGTCTGATTTGTAGGAAAAACAAGGGCAAGAGATGCTGCACTCAATGCTTTGTTAGATATTGGTATAGAAAGGAGTACCCGTTTCTGGTCTCGGACCCGATAAGATTCGGTAGATTTTTATCTGGTATTAATTCCGGTGGGACCGGATCCAAAATTTAGGTCCTGATCATAATTGAGACCAAGACTGAATCTTGATTTTTTGAACTCGATACCCGGTGGATACCCAATAGGATCGGAACCAATACCAAATATTCGGTATTGGTTTTCTTTTGTTTATTTTTTCTTATCAAACTCTTTTATGTATGAATATTATGGGTATGACTAGTTTTAAAACATTAATTTTCAAGCTTACAATATTCTAATTTTATTATTTAATATTATTATTGTGGTTAAATTTTTTCTCCAGTTACTCAAATTTTTTTAAGAATAAACTAATTTATCAGGTACCTGGTATTAGAACCGGTTCCCACCAGTAACAAGATCAGTTCTTAAAATTTAGAATCCAGTATGACCGGAACCGGGACTGATTCCAATTTTTAGGAACCGGTAGTTACCGAGACCGAAACCAATTCTATTCAAATTGGCCGGGTACCCTCTACCTCTCTCTCTCTCTCTCTAACTCTCTTAGTAGGCTTTAATCTTGGCAAGAAATGGATTTCATGTGTGAACTTTACTGTGTAGGCCACATGTTATCCCGATAAGAGACGCCTATTGCCTTGACATGGTGTTCATACGTCTTAGCAATACCAGCAAATTATATGAAATACTGCTTTCAAACCCAGTGCTGGTAATCTGAAATGGCCCAATGTTAAAGATTTTTGACAATTAATGGCGGACACATTTTCATCATCCACAATTAATGGTAGAAACCAGATTTTCAAGCTCCATTTTCATTTAGTTACGAGGGGTAAAGCATGCGGGTACAAGTTATTTAAATTTAGTTCATTCGACTAACAGTTATAAATTTGGAATTCGAATCCCAATATTTACAATCTTTCCTGAACAAATAAAATATTATTTTTCAAAACCACAAACATTACAATATCACTCATAAAGTCCCCAAACTATTATTAGATAAATTTTTTTTATCAAGACAAAGTTGTCAGCTCCCATACCTTTATTGTCCCATCATCACTGGCAGAAGCAAGGAGACGCTTTTCCTGTTATTTTCAAGGATAACGAAAGAGGAAATGTTAGCTGAAGTTGAGACTCGAGGCAAACCCATTTTTGAAGAATTTCTGCATGGTTTTGCTATCATTTCAAAGGTGTTGGTTTGGGCAATTATTTCAAGAGAGGAAAAAAAACTGAGCCGTTCCAACCAGATACTCCACCGTGCATAAAGAAACTAAGTATATTTGTGATATATATTCAGTTCTTCCTTTGTAAGCACGAGCATGAACAATAATCCTCAAGTCAGAGTTAATTTTTCAAGAAAGCGAAATCTTACCCCAGGGCACCATTGTACTGAATTTATGTCCATATCATGAGCCTTCTCCTTCTTCAATCGCAATTGATATGAAGGTCCATTCATCTGAAGTAAAACAAAAAGAATAGATTAACAGGCTGAATTCACAATTAGTTTGGGTGGTATTCCGCATTCACATAACTGCATCACTGATACTAAATCATGTTTCAAGTCTCATGTGGAAATATGCTCAACGAATAAGTGGTTAAAAGAATTACACACCGAATCATCTTTGTTCTGTACAAACAACCGTACAGCATCATCAGCTGCTCCACTGGCAATAATTCCCTCTCTGTAATAGTCAGACATATGCAATCAGTTTCAGTTTAAAACTTAAAAGGAAATCAAGTATTAAGATGATAAATACAGATTAAAATTAGAAAGATCCAAATAAAATATCAATGAGTAATATTGTTTTGGAACCTTCAAATTGCTATTTAAACAAAATTTTATTCATCAATAAAAATCATATGATTCCTAAAAATTGTCATTTTACATTGAATTAACCAAGTCACCTTCAATCTCGAATATTGAATAAAAAAATGGGTTATTATCCTTTTCGTTTGCAAAATAAACAATAAAATGGTGTCAATACCTTGACCAGTGAACTGAAAAGATTGTTCGATCATGATAACCTGAAAGAGTGCACAGATGATTCCTGAACAACCATCAAAGTGAAGGATATCATTATGCAATACATGGTCTTAAACGAGAATAAAAGAAAGGAAATGTCATACACCAATGTTATAAATTAGGTTTTATCCCTTCAAGATACATGCTATTGAAATACTTTATAATTTCGTTTACCGTTCCATAGGAAAGCTAGAATTACTGGGCTAGGACTAGATGCTTCAAAGTTTCATATACCAAGGAGTTCCTTAGCATCAAAATGTGAGTATTAATAGCTTTCAAATGAAGATTATAAGCCCTGAATTTATCATTGATAGTGATTGTACTTTGTGCAAAGCAAACTATTGCATACAGCCACAGAAAATAAGATCCAAGGAAATCAACAAACATCTAAGTCCTGAAAGTTGCAAACCAGCCTAGACTATGGATCTGATATGATGATAACCGAGTGTTAGAAAAGGTGTAAAGTTCAAAAAGAATAATAAATAAAAAAAATAAAAAAAAAAAGCGGCAAGTTTCTCACCAGGGTGCATAACCATCTCCAGACTGCATCCTAGGTATGTCTGCTTCCCATATCTTCAGGGTAAGATCATCACTGCAAAATCAGTTCAACTTATTTTAACACATCATACAATTTCACTTTTCTTTGCTGATGTCATCAGAAAATACTATATTTCCATTTTCTGCAGATTAGAAGGAAAAGGCTGTTACACATACCTACAAGTTACCAATTTGTCTCCCTTAGCATTAAAATCAAGTGACCAAACGGTGGAAGAGTGACCACTGACCATCCATAAGATATTGAAACAAAAGGTTTTCAGTAGTGTAAAAGTTCCATAAACTAGTGGACAAAAATCTTAAAGGTATAATAAAATTTAAGGTTAAATACCAGTTTAGCCACTCAACTATATACTATAAACAATGTGGCCATTTAAGATTTTTAACTATCAATTTGCTCAGTCAACTATACCCTATCAAACAATGTGCCCTTTGACAATTTTTGTTATCAATTTGGCCACTCAACTTTCTTGTCATCACCCATTGCCATAATGGAATGCTAACCTGACATAAATTGACCAATATATGAGTAACACATCACTTTTAGTTCAAATTGATCAAAAATCTGATTTTTTTCAGATTCCCTCGTCAATTTATTTATTTATTTCAAAGTCCCTACTTCGGTGCCCTTTTTTCCTCACAGCCACCTTGTATGGATGCTCCATCCGGCAAGTCCCCACCCCCACCCTTCCTCATGTGCCGTAGCATGGGAGCACATGTGATAGCTTTCCGAGGTCATCTTTCTCCTACAATGTCAGTCTGAGCTTTTGACCATTCACAGTTGATCCATTAATATTGCCACGGCCTTATCGGTCTACGACCCAAAGGATTCTTCACTCAGTTACTGTTCACTGATGAAATATCAGATTTTTTAAGTAACAAATGTTATACATCTATTGGTTAGTTTATGCCACATCATCATTCCATGATGGAAATGGGTGATGTGGGGGACAACAAGGAAGTTTAGTGGCCAACTTGATAGTAAAACTTCTTAAATGACCACATAGTTTGATTGGGTATAATGGAGTGACCAAAGTGGTATTTAACCTAAAAACTTAGAAGATATCACCACAATACTTAATAGGTAGATGCAGAACTACATGTCCAGCAACACAATAAACAAGAAAATGAGCTGAAACAGAACAGACAGAAAGAGTTCTAGGCATCATACTGGCTAGATTCACCTAAAGTCTGCACACAGCTCCAATCGCCATCATCATCCTCTGACCACCAAACCTACAAGGTAAAGTGGAAGTGTTACAATTTGATCACATTTCTGAATCTTGTTGGCATATAATGAAATTTACAAAACATCAAAGATTTCCATGGTCATGTTAAAGAGAGGCCCATTTGGCCAATACATTACCTTGATTGTGTTATCGTAGCTACAGGAAAATAAAATATCCATGGTTGGATGCCATCGAACCATTTTCACATCTTGAGTATGACCTTGCAAAACTTGAATACACTCAAATTCATTCCCTGGCATGACTTCCCAAATCCAAACAGTTTTATCTCGGCTACATGTCGCAAGAAGAGAACCCGATGCATTCCAAGATACACTTTTCACTTCATTTTCATGACCCTATACACAACAGTAAAAATTAAATGTTCCACTATAGCAAGAAATGAAGCAGATATTATGTATTAACAGAAAAATAATCTAAATACTAACAATTTCCATCTTCAAATAATATTTCCAGCTGATATTGTAGACCGTTCAATCCCTTTCTACATGATAAACCATTTTGCTTTTAGCCACAATTTCACAGTATAATTAAGTTTTACTTGTCCAATTGCTTTAAATGATGTGCGTATCAGCTAATGACATCAAATCTCTTGAGAACTGAAAGAACAAAGCAAACAGAACAGGATAGTAAGAAGAATAAGAGTAACACCTCTAAAGTGGAAACGCATTCAAAGTCACCCCCAACATTTTCCCATATGGAAGTGGTAGCATCAAAGCTGGCAGTGGCCAACAATTTCCCTGACGGTGACCAAGCACATGATCTTACCGTTCTAGTATGCGTTTCTTCTAAAACTGCCTGCAAAAGATCACACTCTAAATTGACATGAATTCCACCAAGCATCACATTAGGTAATACTTCAAGATTAATTAAGCAAATATGGACTCTATTTCAGTTCATCTTAGAAGAAAAAAATGAGACTAAAATTACAAATTTCAAACGACTTCTGCAAGGTTTTTTAATTATCCCCCTATATTAGTTAATTTAGATATAAAAAGTAAACGAAGCGCCAGAAATTGAAATTTATAAGTTCCTGATTTTTGAATCAATCTCACTTCCTCTTAGAAGATTTTCAGCAGCAACAATAATAATAAGTAGAAATCAATAAAAGAGGGTAAGAGAGGACCTTGCAGTCCCAGGAGCGAGTGGAGGGACTCTGCTCCCAGATTCGAACGGTCTTATCTCCGCTGCAAGAAGCGAAAACCGATGGCACATCGGCCGCGGAAGTGGCGGGATTCCAAGCGAGACTCCAAACCCTATCGGTGTGGCCTTGAAGCTTTTGAATCTCTTTGAGCTCCAAGTTTGCATCTAAAAACTCCATTCAACTAAATATCTTTGAGCTCCAAACCCTGTAGTTCCTATTCTTCTGGATTGATTTTTTGAGTGAGAGATAGGCGAAGTGTGGAGTAATAGTTCAACTTTGGGGGAGGGTTTAATATGGAAAACAATTTGACGATATGAAAGTTGGCTTTCACGCGCGCAGCCTTCAGGCCCGCGATTACCGGAGAACCGCAGGCACTCGTGGCAACCTCGTTTCTCAGTTCAGTAATTTTAGTAAAACTTTATTTGGTTTGAACCAACAAATCGCTAATCACCGGGTGGGAAAAAAACCCGATTATCCGGCATTGATTTCGGATCTAGTAAGATTTGATAGATTTTTATCTGATATTGGTTTTAGTAGGACCGGGATTGAGTCTAAAATTTAGGTCTCGGTCATAACCGGGATAGGGACTGAATTTTGATTTTTTAGACCCGGTACTCGGTCGGTACCTAATAGGACCGAGACCAATATCAAATATATTGATTTTCTTTAGTTTATTTTTCTTATCAAATTTTCTCTTTATGTATGAATATTAAGAGTATGATTAGTTTTAAAACTTTAATTTTCAAGTCTACAATATTCTAATTTTATTATTTAATATTATTATTGGTGATTGAAATTTTATTCTCCAATTACTAAAAAATTTTAAAAATAAATTAATTGATCAGGTACATGATATTGGTACCCGTAGCCACCAGTAACGAGATCGGTTCTTAAAATTTAGGACCCAGTGTGACCGAGACCGGGATTGATTTCAATTTTTAAGAACCGGTGGTTACCGGGACCGAGATTAATTCTATTTAAATTAGCCGGGTATCCGGTCTTGTCCACCCCTACTAATGACTAATTTCTTCACCTTTAATATTATTCCGACGATTTTTAGATGATTGTAATAAGAATGATTTTATAAAATTTTGAAAGAGTAAAATTAAAAATATGTATATATATATATGTATTAGTGTCTGCATAATAATTATTTAAAACTTAAAATATGAAAATAAATTAAGTAAAAAATAAAAGTATTTGATTTTTAAATGTTTAATATTTAATTTTTATTATTCAAATAGACAATCTAATAATATTTTTTATTAAGGTATTTTTAAAAAATTATATATTTTACTGATTATAAAGTAGGGGCTTTATTTTAATAAACTATACAAAGTCCCAAAAATTTTGAACTGACCTAACTAAAACTAGAGGTCAAACAGTTGGTCATAAAATATACTTATTTTTATAAGTAGAAATTGAACTCTTAAACTCATGGTTAAGGAATAAGATGAACAATCATCGCACTACATCTATAAATATTAGAGGCATGCCATATGCATGTTTCGGTCAGAGTCGTCCCTGAGTCTAAACAGCAGGGGCGATGGCCTAAGGCCTGAGGGGTGATAGAGTCCATTGGTCAATTAAATTAAAATTAGGATAAATTATACAAAATGGTCACCGAACTTTTAAGGTAGATTCATTTTGGTCATCATACTTTTAAAATATTTGATAATGTCACCAAACTTTTAGGATAGATTCAATTTGGTCATAGTACTTTTAAAATATTTGATAAGGTAACTCAACTTTTAGTTTGCATTCGATAAGGTCACTCAAGTTTTAATCCGCATTCGATAAGGTCCTATCTTGGTTACCCTATCGTTAAACTTCGTTAAAAATTATTGTAAGATTTAATATATCCTTAATAAAAAATAGATAAACTACAATAGACATAGCTCAACTTTCTTCTCACTCCTATCTTGGTCACTAAAGTTTATTTTTTTTAATTTATTAACTTAACTTTTGAATTATTTATATTTTGGACAATCTTAAATAACATGATTATATAAATTGAAAATTTTGATAAATCCTTAAAAAAAATTAGGATTTTTTATTTTTCTTATTAAATTTACTATATCATATTTTATATTTTAATAAGCAAAGTAAAAAATTATTACTCGAATCAAATATTTTAATTATTTAATTTAATTGGTATAACATGAGATCAAGAAATGAATAATCTAAAATTAAATCAAATAATTGTAATATTTAATTGAAGTAATTTTTTACTTTGCTTATTAAAATATAAAATATGGTAATATGATAAATTTAATAAGAAAAAAAATATTTCCTA
This sequence comes from Abelmoschus esculentus, assembly GCA_035048815.1. Classification (NCBI taxonomy): domain Eukaryota; kingdom Viridiplantae; phylum Streptophyta; class Magnoliopsida; order Malvales; family Malvaceae; genus Abelmoschus; species Abelmoschus esculentus. The sequence continues at coordinate 6,580,090 of JAUCBN010000059.1, forward strand.
ATTTTTTTAAGGAATAATCAACTTTTTCAATTTTTATAAGGATTAATTTAAACTTTAGTGACCAAAATATGAGTAAGAAGAAATGTTAGGCTTGAAGGTGCTCGATGAATAACCGATATAGCTTGTCAAGTTGATGGAGAATCAATAATTTGGATGGTTGTGGTGGAAGCAAAAATATAGACAATAAAGACACAAGGATTTATAGTGGACACAAGCACCTACATCCACTACCTTAGCTTCCCACTAAGAATTTCCACAATTCATCAAGAATTCAACCTTTTGAGGAACAAAGGGATAACCTTACAACCTTGATTCACAACCCGAATCAAGCATCCAAAGTTCACAACCGAACCTTGAAAATTCACTCACAAAGAGAATTCTTAAGCAAACTTGAATCCTTCTAATAAGGCTAACTGTTTTCAACTAAGCTCTCACCCAATCCTAAGACGCTTGAGCATACATAAACATTAAGCTCACAAGTGTTGTCTACCCAAAAGATGAGAATTAAGTTCTAAGACAAATCTTTCATCATATTGTTGTTACAATGTAAGCATTCTACTTCTCTTGATGCTTGATGCTTGCTTTTATCATCCCAAATGAGCTTCTAGCCGTTGTTGATCGTTGGGATTGATTTGGAGCCGTTTGGAGCTGTTTTCGAGGCTTATTTTTGCTTTTGGTATGATCGGTATCAAAACACGTGGAAGTTGTTTCGATACAACTGCTTTGGGAAATATCCGTTGAACCTGCATTTAAGAATCGGTAACGAAACACCCTTTAGGTGTATCGAAACCCTTAGCCGTTTCGATACCGCTCCTAGCCGTTGGTTTTTTTACATAAAATTGTTGGGGTTTTCAAATGATCATTGGAGGTGTATCGAAACACGTATCGAAACCATTCTGTCAAGAGACAAAAGCGTATCGAAACGCCTTGGGGGCGTATTGGAACACCTGGACATTTTCCTTTGAAATAAGCAAGCTGTTTCGAAACACTTAGGGAAGTGTATCGAAACACTTGAGAAGTGTATCGAAACACCTATAACATTTTGTGTTCTTTGGCTTCTTTAAAACATTTAAAATACATTAATAAGTTCTTGAAAAATGTCTCAAACTTATTTTCAAGTTGTTTGGACATAAAACCATTTTAAAATCTTTTCAATTTAGTCCAAAACTATTTTTTAATTATTATATCAAAATATTAGTTCTACAAGAAAGTTGAGTGATGATTATTATAGTTTACCCATTTTTTTTATTAAGGATATATTAGAATTAACAAAAAAATTTTAATGAAATTTAACGATAGGGACCTTATTGAATGCGAACTAAAAGTTGTGCGACCTTATTGAATATGAACTAAAAAATAGGTGACCTTATCGAATATGAACTAAAAGTTGGATGATTTTATCGAATCTAACTTAAAAATTAGGTGACATTTATGTAGTTTGCCCTTATTATTATTATTATTATTGAAATTTATTAAAATTATTTTTTATCATTAAATTATATTAAAAGGGGACTAAAATATAATAATAATGTTCAATAAACTTAAAACTAAATTGGGTCTCTTTATTTTAATTATTTTTAAAATTTAATTATATTTTTATTATTATATTATTAAATAAACTTTAAAAAATGTCGATGAAATATCGATAGTTTTTCATAATTATTTATAAAATTATTGGTATATAATTATTCTAGGTATTAAGTATATTATAGGGTCATACTTAATATTATAATAATATTTTAAATTGAAAATTGAAAATTAAAAATCCATAACTTATAAATTATATTTTTATTATTCTTATTCTTCAAATCTAAATTTTCATTACATCACATCTTTCTTATGTTATTTTCTCACAACTTATTTTGAATTTTTTATTTATAATTTTTGATTCAATATTTCAAGAATGCAATGATTCATTTATTCAAAAAATTATGGGTTATTAGATTTATTGTTGATAAGTTATAACTAAGTTTGAGGTAAAGTTTCAACGACAACTCAGGTGCTATCACTCTATATTTTTTCTTTATAATTTTTATTATATAATATTTACGCGAAAAATACTCGTAAAAGTTGTTTTGTGTAATAAGTTGTTCAGTGTTTAATAAAATTTCTTGATGTTTTTCGTTTGATAATTATTGAGTATAATAAAAAAATAATTTACAAAAAATTAATTTATTTTTTATACTCTTTAAATTTATTTTTTAATTATTTATTATAAAGGGTCATATTTTTAAATTTAGCTCTGAGTTACAAAAATCTCACAAACAACCCTGGTTTCGGTATCATATCAATTTGATCTAAAAAGTAAGATATTTAATTTTTTTAATGGATAAAATAATGATCTGTATTCTATTTGAATAACTAATATATGATTTTTTAATTGAATTTTTAAATTTTAAGACTGATTATTTAATTTTTCAAAATATTAAAAGTAAACTTATTTTAAAAAGTGTAAATCAAATAAATAATGAAATACTACTAGTAGTAAAAAATTAATAACATGCATTGTTATTGAAAATAATAATAAAAATAATCTTAATAAATATAATAAATAAAAGAATTTATATTGTAAAATAGAGATGATAATAATAATAAAGTATACTAATTATCAAGAAAATAATTGTGATATTTTATAATAATAAAATAAAAATATAACAATAATAATAAATATATAATGTAATAAATAAATATATTAGGGGATCAAATTGAATAATTAAAAAAAATTCTACTATAGTCAAATGAGGAAGGGTAAATAAGAATTATATGAAATTTAGACAATCTATATCTCGGGTGAGCGTTCGAGCGAGTCGAGTCAAAAAATTTTAAGTTATTCGAGTCGAGTCAATATATTTTATAACTTAAACTTTTTTGAATTTTTTTGATTCGAGTCGATTTTAGCGAGTTCGAGTCGATTCGATTTTTCAAGTTTATGTATAAATTTTAATTGTACTATTTATAATACAATAGTAATTTTTTATTTTAATTTAAACGACTCCCTTTATATCTACATACATATTTTTTCATATTATTTTTTACAAGTATAAATAAGATTTTGAATTATTATTATTATTATTATTATTATTATTATTAGTATTAGTATTAGTATTAGTATTAGTATTATCATCATCATCATCAAATACCTTAGATATGAATATATCATTTCATTAAATTAAGAGTCTCGATAAAAAAAATTCTTATCTAGAAAAGGCCAAAATAAGATAAAAATAATAATAAATTAAAAACAATAATATAAATACATAAATTTAAAAATATAAAATAATTAACATAATTTAAATAATATAAATAAAAATTGTATTAAATAAAATAAAAAGTAAATATGAATAGTGATCATATTGTAAAGAAATGAAAATTAAAAGGTAAAAATAATAAAAAAAACGATTAAAATAAAACTGAAAATAAAACTATAAGGACTAAATGTATAATTAGACCATGAAAATTTTCGAGTTATTCGATTTTTCGAGTAACTCAAACTTTGAAAATTTGAACTCGACTCGAAATCAAAATTTTTTCGACTTATTCGATTCGACTCTAATAACTCAAAATTTAAAAAAAAAATCGATTTTTTCAAGTCGAGTAGAGTTTTACTCACCCCTATATATATCATATATAAATATCCTATTTTTAAATATCTAATTTGAAACATATAAAAGTTAAAAAGATCGAAAATATTTTTAAATTTTCGGATCAAATTTTTCACGGCCCTAATAACCAGTTTGCATGCCCATTACAATCCTCCGCAATGCAAAGATTAATTGTTTATTCATTTAGTTTCATATTAATTTTAAAATTTCTTTATTATCAATGAACTTAATTCATTATTAAATTTAAAAATAATCACATAGACTATTAAATTTTAAAATATAATAATTTTTTTTCTCTCAATGGTTAATACTAGTTTTGACTTCAAATAAGGGTTTAAATAAATAAACTTGGACGAAGAAGATTATTGTTGTTGGTTTGTTTATTTTTGAAGGTTTTATTATTCTTTTAAGTTTTTAATATCGTGATCATGGTCATTTATTTATTTTTGAATGTGTTTAACTTTGTTTGTTTAGGTTTACAAACATATTCGTTTATATGTTTGATAACATGTTTATTAAAATGATGAAATTACATCACTAGTCTTTAAAACTCCCAAGGCTACAGTTTATATTTCAAAATTTGTCATGTGTTCAATTTAATCACTAAATTCAACAATATTTAAAATGTATAAAATAAAACAAAAATAAGAATCGTATAAACTCTCTTTTGTATTTTTCTCTTTCGTCCTTGTCTTTTTTCTCGATTTATAAACGAACATATATATTAAATAGTTTAACCTTTATTTATGTTTGTTCATTTATTAGTCAAACATAAAAATAAACTTATTACGAGCATAAAGTCTAACAGATTTTTACAGGACGGTTCAACGACATTCAAAATATTGACATGAGTGATGGTGTAGGTTCTCCTTGTCTCACTAACTGCATGTCCATGAACATTGACATGAGTAACGGTTGATGTAAGTCTGAACGCAACTGCCCAGGCTGCCTGGAAAGGATTGGCTACATTGGCTGCTGCAAATTCCAGCATCGCAAGAACCATTACCAGGGATTTGTCCATGGCACATCTCTTGCCCTTGGACATGGTGCAAACATAAACAAAAAACTGAAAAAAAAATCACATTGGAAATTAATTATTAGTAGTAGTAAAAAAAATGAGAATTTTCATAATAATACATTTTGAGTTATGAAATAAAAACCTGAGAAAATGATAGAGAGAAAGAGAAACTTGGAGGAGAGATTGAACATTTTGAAGAGAAGATGTCTGAATAAAATCGAAGACTTACGGAAGAATAAGAATGGGAGTTAGTAATTTATAGGGAAGATTGGAATCAAGGGAAAGGTATCTTGATTCAAAGTTTTGGGATAATTCCTTGATTTGTGGCTAAGTTAATTCCTTCCCTTGCTATTCGACTTCCAATATAATAATAATAACGTATAATAAATAGGAGAAATTATATCATGGATAAGTCTCACCACGTATTCATGGGACTAATCACTAAAAGTCATCCATATTATCATTTTTTCCATGTCATATATTTTTTGAAGTGTGTCTTCACTTAGAAAAACTGTTTTTAAAATAAATTAACAGTAAATATGAGTGAAGATTCACTTAAAAAAATATGATATGAAAAAAAATGATGAGATAAATATTTTTAGTGGTTGGTCCCGTAGATTATATGATTGGATTTATCTATAATATAATTTCTCAATAAATAAAGATTTAAACAAGTATTTAAGCAGATAATACGGTAAATGTAATCACTGTGCTAAGTTTAATGTCGGGAGGTCACATTTCATATAAAAAATTACACATGAAAATATTTAAAAGTTTATAGTTCAAATCAAGTAATAAATATAACCTATACATATATAAATTAAGATAATCATTTAATCCACATCACAAATCTGATTTCAATATAATATCACATCGAATAACATTGTAAAGTACATAATATTAAAATATAAACTCAGGTCACCTTAATAAATATAATCGGGAAGATGAAAACATTATGACAAAAGAGTTATAAAGAATGTGCCAATCCTCTAAATGCCCAGTTCAGGAAGCATGTCGAAAAATATTAAGAAGAGGTAAAATATGAGGGTATTAGGTAGGGAGTTCAATATATTTTAATAAATATAGATAAAATATTTAAATAGTTCAGATAGATATAAATCATTTTAATAAACATGTTATAAAGACAACCAAAATTTTTCTTTAAATGTTAATTACCTTCTAACCGAATACTGATATATAATTCTCATAAATCAGATCTTGAAGGACTTATCTTAGGCCTATTGGGTATAAGAACCTACCTAAGGATTTACCAGTTGGATTATCACTGTAAATATAGAGACTTCAAACAATATCCCAAAAGTATTCCCCACGTGAAACTATTTAACACAAAATAATATGATCATACATCAGGAGACAGATATTTATTTAATTCAGTAAAATAGAAATCATATATCATAGTTTCAAATTAGATATAGGACACACTTTCAAGAAGATAAAGTAAGCACACTTTTAAAATAGAAAAATAGTCGTTCAAATCAAAGAGAATTTTAAAATATATTCAGAGAAATCATTTTACTGGATCATTTAAAACAATAATGTAGTCAGGGACGAAACCATGTTATAATTGGGTGGGGCAATTGCCCTCCACCCCAAAATTTTTTTCTACTTTTGTCCTCTTATTTAAATTCTTTTAAAAATTATTTGTTATGAATTTTCCCCTACTTATAAACATTTATGTTTTGTCCTCCTTAACCCTAAATCCTGACACCGTCCCTAAATGTAGTACACATAGAACACATCTTAAAAATTGGTTCGGAAAGAGTTAGGTGGGCCAGACGAACGATTAGGTGAGTCTTGATTATCTTTAAACAAATAATAATCCAAGTCAAGTTTTTAATCCAATTATTTTACTCTTAAACTGAAGAATTAAAGAACATATGAATGATCACGTTTAAAGTTAGATTTTGAGACTTTTGAGTTAGAATTTTACGAAATAGGATGTCGGAAAACCCAAAAATATGAGTTGACTTAAATAAGTTGGTTCAAAAAGGTTGACTCAGATATGTTGACTTATACAAATTAACTCAAATGAGTTGACTCAGACTATTTAAAGTTGGCTTAAACGGGTTGATCCGAACGAGTTTATTCAAATGTGTCGGGTCAAGTCATGTTAGGTTAGGTTCAATTCGGGTAAGATTATTAAGCCAAATTATGGGATGGAATGAAGATAGTTGGACTAGTTCAAGACAATCATGCATAAAAACCTTTTAATTGGGAGATATTTTTTGTAATACAAATAGAGGTACCTAAACGTATAGAGGTGCTTCTAATCTTATATTCGAGGCAAAAGTATATTTTCTTAGAAGAAGAATGTTTTCATTCATATAAACTTAAATAATAATTAATGATAAAGTTAAATTCAAATTGTTATTCTAAAATGTCAGAATTCCATAAAATATTAAAGGTACCGATATTAGGTATTTATAGGGTGTTAATCTTTCTCTATATGTAATCGACTCATGAACCTATTTGTTTTTAACAAAGACTACTACTTCGATCTAGAGGAGAAAGGGGAAACTTTAAGGGAAGAGATGCTCCTACGGGGTCATTAACCCGAAACCTAAGGAAGAGGGATGAGATCGGTTGAGTTGCTCTGACCAACCGAATATCAACGCTTGCTCAAATTTGTAAAAGAACGAATCAATAGTTATTTTTATGGCGTTCAGTCTACAAAACGAATCACTAGTTATTTTTATGACGTCCGGTCTACAAAAATGAAAAATGACAGTTCCAAATATTTTTAAAATCAAATTATAAAAAACCTTGATTTTAAAAATTAATAGTCTAAGCTATTTTTACCATAGGTTTAAAAATGGTTTCGATAACATGCCTAGGGATGGCAACATAATCCAAATTCGATTAAAAAAATTCGAATCCGAATCCAAAAATAATGTCCGAGTCTTAATAGGAGGTGGATCGGATATGGATATTGCCATGATCCGATCCGAATTCAATCCGAATCTATATCCGGTATGAATCTGATCCATATATAAACCCGAATAAAAATATTTAAAATATTTATATTTAAAAAGTTTGAGTTTGTTACTTTAATTTGTTTTATATTAGATTATAATATTGGTTGAAATTTGTTTGTGTTATAAATTTAAAATATTTGTTTGATAAAGCATATTTTTTTATTTAAAGATATTTATTTAAGTTATTACTCTAAAAATAATTGGATTTGGATTTGGATTTTAGATATTATATTGGATTGAATTTGGATTTATGTAAATGGATTTGGATCCGGACTTATTTTTTTTAAAGTCTGATTATTAATTGGATTGGACTTAGACTTTATAAAGTCCGATCCAAATCCGATCCATTGCCATCCCTAAACACGTCACACCCTACTTGCCAATGATCTCCTTTTACCTAGCCAACTACATTCAACTTCAAAGTACTTGCAAGTGGCATTTCCCATTGGATCCCTTGATTGACGAACATTAACCTTGCTCGGCAAACCCTCAAATTCCCATGGGCAGTTCCACCAATTTGCTTCTAACAAATCCTTCGTGTCCGAGGTAACTTAATCCAATAGAAAGAACGTAACCAAGTGAGGAAAAATAACTCATCCACTGCGTATCGTTTGCTGTTGAACTTCACGTTATTCCGAGCAACCCACATCGACCATAACGCAAAGAGTAATCCAGCAACTTTGTCAATTTGTGTACTGTAATGAGGAATAAATGTGGAAAAAACACATTTAACAATACATCCGAACACCATTTATCATACCAAAAAACACAAATGTTCCATCACCAAACACCCACGAGGAATGGTCAAAATCCACGTAACATGATACATCCGTTTGTTTAATGTATTTGCCATTTTCTAATGATATTTTTTCTCGAAAATTTTAGGGATCATAGAGTTAAAATAAGAATCATTACAAATTGTGTATCTGTCGCATGCATTTAGTTGTGGGTCCCGATATAGTTGGGGTTCAAGGGTTATCCTTTGGTGTTTGTTTCTCCATTCAAATGCTATGGCACTATTACAATTATTGAGTGGTCCAATTTGCCTTGTGTTGTGTTGCATGTTAGTTGAGTGGATTGTCCAATCCAATAGCAGGGTAAAAAGGTTCTTTACCATGTCAGTGATACTGTTGGAAAAAACAGTGAGAAATAATCAGAGAAATATTTTAGAATAGTTAAGATGGAGATTCAAATAAGAAATTTATTGGTTCTTATTTTAATCCATGATATCTTTGCAACAATACCACATATGCTCAAAATGATTGAATGATGAATGAGAAATTGATACTCAAAGTAAGAAGGTCCTGAATAGAGTAAGGAATGAAACCCCAATTATCCAGATGGGATAAATGAAGTGAGAAATGTTTATATATATTAATCCACATAATTGTCATTGAATGACTTAGCTCTTGAGTTGGGGTGCACAATATGGGCAATGTAAATGTTTGAACTGGTCGAGTCCCTTATGGGCTTGTGAATATTTTACTCGTGATTAAATTTTTCCTTAAATTGTTTTTATTTTTTTAATATTTAAGAAGAGTTTGTATTTTACTTAAATACAAATTAAGAATATTAGATAAGATAAAATTGACTATTAATAATAAATTTAAATTGAATTCGGATTAGAACTCTCACTTGTTTTGATCTGATTTTTTCTTATAAATAAAAATTAAATTCTCAGTTTCAAGTCACTCACAAATCATTTTTCCTCTCTCGTTTTCTTCCGGTGATTGTCAAAGACAAAGTAAAAGTTCGAGATCTTTGCAGCTTGTGCTACTATTGAAGATATTCTTGATGGAGGCTCGGAAAGTCCTGCTTTTATGATGAAGCATTCGTCCTTCCAGCTTTGTCAGATTGTAGTATTTAAGATGTCGAACCCACGAGGATTGGTTTTACTTACGCAATTTATTCTTTCTGCACAATGGAAAAGTAAAGACACAGATAATTGAGTTGGATTATAACTAAGGAAACTAATTAAAGCAATAAAGATAAATGAATAAGAAATCAAGGATGAAAAAGTGGGGCAGGTTAGAGTGCTTCGTAGTGTGGGTTCAATTGACTTGTTTCTGTCTCATGCAATTATACAACACTGCCCCGGCAGAATTGCAGTTTTACTGCCTCGGCAATGAAGGATTACGTCCGCCGCGACAATCCATTGATCTTGGGTTGACTTCTTCAAGGTTCGGCAAAGTGTCCTCTGATGACTCCGCTTATCCCTAAGTCGAAGTACTGTTGACGATTAGTCCTCGATGATATCTCCCGGCGTGAATCAACTATAACCATCAACCAATATCACATTTCTTTTAGCCGCTGAAACTCTAACCTATCCCTAGGCCGAGTTAGTATTTTCCAGCTAGAAAAATACCGTACTTATCCCTTTCGTGAGCCTAACTCTCCCGATATTAGACAAATAAATCTCTCACAAACTTCTCTCCCGAGCTTGAATGCAAGAATAATGAATGGCAAAGAATAAGCAAACCTCGATATTTTATTGCATGAAACAAGAAAGCAAAGTACAATTTTCTTCCACAACTACTCCACAAACTAACCTAAACCCCAAGGGGGCGATGGAGGAGTTTAGGGTTTTCTATGAACACTTGATTTCGAGATATCCTCCTCTCTACATAGGCTATGGTTTATATAGGCTTGGCCTAAGGCAAACCTTTCCAAAGTAGGAATACAACTTGGAGTAAAACACAAGTTAAGTACATAAATAAAAGATCTTTATTTTATTTCCTAGTTTATTCCTATAAGGATTCTTTTCCTGCGTGGCCTTTGACCTCGACTTTCCGTGTGTTCCTCAGCGCCGATTTCTATGCTGCTTGTCTTAAAACGTCCACCTTATTTTTCACTTCAAATCGCCTATCATATCAACAATTACTTTTTCGGTACTGCCGTGGCCTTCAAGTGCTGCCGAGGCGGGTACTAATCTTTATTCTAGTTTTGGTTTCCAGCATCCATCATGCTATCTGGCATTACGTGTGTGGTAGTTTCTTGTCTAAGAGAGAAAACCATTAACTGCACCTGTTTTATGCCAAATAATAGATAAATTCATGAATTAAGTATTGGGATGCTGAAAAGTGGAAGATAACCAGAAATATCCATTATCGCCTTTAAATCTGTCTTTATTAGCAATAAACGAGTGGGAAAATGATATAAAAATGAGGACTTTTGGGCACTCATCACACCCCCAAACTCGAACTATTGCTTGTCCTCAAGCAATGCAAAAGATAATTTAAGTAGAGAATTTCAAAGCAATATACCGTCCTGCCTGCCGCGGCAGAATTCCTTTCTTGACTCGGCTTCTTCCAGGTTCTAAGAATTCCTCGGAACTGGACTATGAGTCTTAGTGGGTGTGTGCGTACTGTGTCAAAGTCGATTTTCTAAGTTTTAATCCTTTTTCTAGCTCAAGACTTCTGACTAAGATTTTTCTTCAATTATTTTTCTTTCCTTTTCCCTGTTTGGTATATAAATATATATTCCTATATACTTATACTGCTTGAGCTAGTTTTCAGGCACCTCAAGTGTTAACTAACCTTACTAGAGTCAATTTCGGGCACCTCTAGTAAGTGGGAGAAAGAATAAGTCCTAGAGCCAGTGATAGGCACCTCTATGGACTAAACTAGAGCCGGTGATAGGCACCTCTAGTTAAAATCTAAGCCTAAGTCCTTATTGATTTTCAAAGAAAAGAAATTTTAAAATCAACTAAGACTAGCAGTGTTTATGGATTTTTTAGGTTCATAGTCTAATCCTAAGTACTAATCCTAAGAGAGCTTTCTGATTTCAAGTCTAGTGAATGGTGCATACTGCTGCGGCGGCTGGAGAATATATTGCTGCCGAGGCAGTCTCAATAAAATTCAACATACTTAAAAAAATTGCATAAAACTGTAATTGTTGTAAAGACAAAATTTAAGGCAGTAGTAGGATAATCCGAATAATTTCCATACATGGTATATATTTTTATAAGGCAAAAAATAGGATCAATACTCCCCCAAACTCGAGGGATACATTGTCCTCAATGCATGTATCTGAGCATAAGGCAACAATAAAAGACAAGATAAAAATTAAGAGACAAGGAAAAGATAAATCAATATTTATATGTTACGTCTTGGCCTCTTCTGTATCTTGAGGGTCATCAGTTTGTGTGGAGTTTGTTGAGAAAGAAACTAAAAACTGCACTGGAAAACAATAATGAAGAAGTATGAAATAAAACGGAGGAGATTAAGTTTTAGGGACGCAAACTCGACATTATATGTTCTTGGGTGGCCAACCCTCCTTCACATATTTCCGCCGAGGCAACCTTCCGCCTTGGCAACTTGCCGCCGAGGCAACCTCCGCCGTGGCATTATGCTGCCGAGGCAACCTTCCGATGTGATATTATGTCGAGACAACCTTCTTGGGCGGGACGATGAGCTCGATTTCAGGGTCGTTTTATATGCTTCATGGCTTCTCCTTCTTGAAATTTCATCCTAAAAAAAACTCAAACATAATTAAACTTATTTCCTAAAACAAATAACTCAAAAATAATTAAACTAATTTCCTAAGATAGTAGTGCAAGAAAAATAAAAAGGAAAGTTAGAATCGTCAATCCCCAGCAACGACGCCAAATCTGATGGAGGCTCGGAAAGTCCTGCTTTTATGATGAAGCATTCGTCCTTCCACCTTTGTCAGATTGTAGTATTTAAGATGTCGAACCCACGAGGATTGGTTTTACTTACGCGACTTATTCTTCCTGCACAATGTAAAAGTAAAGACACAGATAATTGAGTTGGATTATAACTAAGGAAACTAATTAAAGCAATAGAGATAAATGATCAAGAAATCAAGGATGAAAAAGTGGGGCAGGTTAGAGTGCTTCGTAGTGTGGGTTCAATTGACTTGTTTCTGTCTCATGCAATTATACAACACTGCCCCGGCAGAATTGCAGTTTTACTGCCTCGGCAATGAAGGATTACGTCCGCCGCGACAATCCATTGATCTTGGGTTGACTTCTTCAAGGTTCGGCAAAGTGTCCTCTGATGACTCCGCTTATCCCTAAGTCGAAGTACTGTTGACGATTAGTCCTCGATGATATCTCCCGGCGTGAATCAACTATAACCATCAACCAATATCACATTTCTTTTAGCGGTTCATGGCGGTCGACGACAATTGGTGACGGTCCGGCGTCGGGTTTCTCACCAAGGCTGAGAGCTTTATTAGAAGCTCCATGTTTTTTGTTTAAGGGGAAGGAGAAAATGAAGTGTTAAAAAAAGGGGATATTTAAATAACAACCAAAATGACGTCGTTTTGGTGCTGGTGGATATTGCCCAAAACGATGTCGTTTAAGGCTCCAGACCCGGTGGATCAACCCATATCCGACCCGGATCCGCGCGTCAACCCGTAAAAATGATAAAATTATGCGCGTGGTCCCCCTTTTCTAGAGTGTCCGCATTTCAACATCTCAGTTTGCATTCCCTTCAAATTTGATCACTGTTTTGCTAATTTTGGTCTTATAATTTCTATTTTCTTCAATTTTAGTCCTTATTTTTATTGTTTTAACCTCATAATTTCTGTTTTTGCAGATTTAGCCCTGGCTTTCCTTATTATTACTATCATCATGTTTTTATTTTTACTAAATGTTTTACTAACCGTTTCTTTTGGATCATAGATTTAGAACCGAAATTATATTTTCATTCATATGAAATACTTTGTAATCGATATGTGCCAATTTTGGGCATTGTGGGGGTGCTTACCCTTCCCCACGCGTAACAGACTCTCGGATCCAACTCTGGTTCGCAGACCCACAAATTTGGTGTTCCAATCGCACCGTAAAAAATGATTGGTGGCGACTCTCCGGACCAATTCCGGTGATTACAAACGAGAAACAATGAACTTGACAAAATTTGATTATTACCTTATGTGAATACATGGTTGCATGTATTGGTAAAACTTTATTCATTGAAATAAAGGTTTAACTTTAGACAATATTGTCTATTGATGGCAAATAACGAGCAAATATAACATTTATTCAGTATATGATTAAATTGTTTATTTGATATAAAATATGATAATGTTAAAATCATATATGTAAATTTAAGGTAACCGTGAATTCCTTAAAAAAGTTTTACGGTATCTTTGTGATAATACCATATATGTGAATATTTCATTAAGGTAATATTCCTTAATGATCTAATAAATACACGTGTGCATGTATTATGGTAATTTAATATCATAAACTATGATATTATTTTGATAATAATATTTTGATATTATTATGTTTGAGACAATTTTATTTATTCCAAAAATAATCTTGACATTAATGTTGTATGGCATGAGAAGGAATATCCTTTTTATGTGAAATAATAATTATTGAGATAATAATTATTTGTGTTTGGAAACACTTTGGATTATTATTTTAACTAATAATTTTCTTTGAGAAAGTATAAACAAAAAGAAAGTCTTGATTGTTTTGGAAACAAAATCTTGTAAATAATTCACTTTAAGAATTATTTCCTGCCGTTTTAACGAATTTACTTGATTTTGTAAGCAATAATTAATGGAATTTAAAATAAAAGATTACTTCTTTTTGAAGAATTAAGTTACTTTGGTATCTTCGTTTGTGTTTTAGTGCCACCAATCCTAATATTTAAACGAAGATATAAAGAGAAATAAATTATTGAATATATTTATTAAATAGAATCGTGCGTTGATTCTAATTTTGTAAGGAAAATAAATAACAAAATTTATTTTTGAGGAATCTTATATGATTCTATTTTGTAAAAGAAAAATAAATTATTAGATTTATTTTCTTTAGAATCTTTCATGATTCCACTTGAAGAAAAAAAATAAATCGTTGAATTTATTTTCTTAAAAACAACAATAAACCATTAAATTTATTTTGGAAATAAATGAGATTTATTGTTTATAAATAAATCATTTGAATTTATTTTAAATAGAAATAAATCAGATTTATTATTTAGTGAGAATTAAGGATGATTCTAATTTAGAAATAAATCATTGAATTTATTTCATGTGAATTTTGAAATTTGAGATAGAGTAAATAAATTTGTTTTCGAGAATTTAATTCCTGTCGTTATAACAAATTTACTTGATCTCCTTTTTAAACAAAGTGAACACATTTGTTTTAACAGAATTTGTTAGTGGAAGTAATATTGGTTACTAATTCTATAACGATGATTCAATCAAAGTCTCGAATCAAAGCATAGAAGAAAGTTGTTCTCTATGTTAAAATTCTTAAAGTCTAGTCTGATATATGTTATGAAATACACAGTGTTTAAAATTGGCTTAAGAATTATGAGGGTCGTTGGACCATAAATGGAAGATGTTGATGCTAAGAAATTCCTAGTTACTAAATTTTTAATAATTGATTTCAAATTATGGTGAATCATAGGCAGTGACTTAATTGATCACTCATACTTGAATGATTTCAAGAACTTCCATAAACGGATGATTGAAAAAAAATTTAAAAGTTCATGTCTAGGATTGGTTCTTTGGAAAGACTTGGTACTTAAGCATGCGTCGTGCACCAACTCTTTTATCTTAAGTTACCTACATGGTGCACTATTTATTATTGTTCTTTCTATTAAAACCGTGTGAATTTTTTTAAGGATTCTAGTTTACTAAAATCCTATCGTCTAACAAAAATTGAAAATTATATTTTTGTTTATGAATTTTAGTCTTTAACTAAATTTCTTATGTTTAACAAATTTATTATATTTTGATTGTGACTATGTGACACAATCAATGAAATTCATGGGGAAGAATTTCAAAAGGTGACAACAAAGATGTTGTATATTTAATCATGATAAACTTGGTCAAAAGAAGATCCTCAAAGAGCTAGAGATGATAAGGTAAATATTGTTACAATCTTTAAATTTTGCTAAGAAAATTTTACTAAAGAAAATATTGCTAGAGCAAATATATTGAAAGTCAAAAAATGACTTCAAACCGCAAATTAGGCGGTATATTTCAAGAAGTTAAATTTTATGAGGAAATGCTTCAATTGTTATGAGATACGGAATAAGTCTTTGGACTATATACTTTCAATGAGATCAATATCATGATAAAATTTTGTCATAATAATTTATATGATGAACAATTGCTTAAAAGAAATTTTATTACCTTCGTGATAGAACAATTTAGTTTTGCTTAAAAGAAAAACTAATATAAGGAAATTATTCCTTATAAGAAGGATGTTGAAACCCAAATTGATTAATTTGAGGATAAATTTTATGTGAGTAATGTTGCAACATCCAAAAATACAATGATTTTGAAGATAACTTCTAAAAGAATTAAATCTTCAGAATGTGCCTAACATGTGAGAGAGTTGTTCTATCAAATAAGTGCGAGACACCATATGAGTTATTGAAAGAAATAAAGCCTTCTTACAACTACATAAAAATGTAAGGGGTTTCATGCCAAGATAATATTTCATTAGCAAAGAAAATAAAAATAAGTGCATTGTATTTTCATTGGCTATGTGACATAGCAACGAATATCAATTTTTTTCTAGAAAAAAAATATGATAATGAAAACAAAGAATAACTCATTCTTTAAAAATTCACTTCCTAGAGAAATTGATCCAAGTTTCGTAAAATGAACTATGGATATGGGAAAGAGTCCACATGTTCAACAAACGATTGAAACAAAGATATTGTCATGATGACAAGTAAGTGTGATAAATGATAGTATGTCAAACCTATTAAGATATATGATCCTATATTGATGACGTACAATTAAATGGTAATTATACCAAAGACCTGTGAATTCAAGATTTATATGGAAAACATAAGATTGATAGATTTGATTCTGGGTATCCAAATCAAAGAATCACTTGAAGGTCTCATACTGATACAATCACACTACATAGGAAAATAAGTTTGGTTAGGATGTTTTCGGAATAGTCAAAACTCCAAATAAATACGAGCTAATACTTATTGAAATGGAATATGTAAATGTCATATACAATCTAAGTGAATTATATTAGACAAAGTAGTGCTTTCACTGTTAGCAGTTTAAGTAGATTCACAAAATTATCTAAGGTCAAACCTTAGATAATAATTGTGAGAATTTTGAGATATCTCAGAGATACTCAAGATTGTAAAGCAATATTCTATAAAGATTCTTCGATATAAGTGAATATGTTCACATTGAATGAATAAATTATGTCATATGTTTTATGAAGACAAATGTTTACAACCATATTCAAAATAGAATCTGAGTTTGATATCCATATAACTCCAGAAAAAGTTAAATGACTTTAAAATTTCTTGGAGGATATTCATGAATGAACTAAGCATGTGCCAACAATATTTATTTGTAGAGCACATAGTTTTATGAGCAACGATAATTTGAGACATATGAGTCATCAATATGATACCGTTAGACAACTGATCTCAAATAGATTTATCTCTACTGATTTGATAAAAATCAAAGGATAACATTGTTGATCCACTAACCAAAAGGTTAAATTGAGATCGAGTTGAGAAAATATCTAAAGGAATAAGACTAAAGTCCACGAAAAATAAAGGTGTTATGTGAAGGAAAATCCTAACCAGCTGACTAGAGATCCCAAGATCTAGGTTCGAAGGGACAACTTAATTTCATAGACCTATGCATTCATTGTAGGAGTTCATCAGCTACGTCCATTCCATGATGTGAACAACGAAAAAAATTTGATATAGGTTATTTCAAAATCTTACAGAACCAGGTGATGTCCACGGCCATATGGGCATATCCATGAGCGCTAAAACTCTTTTCAGAGAGATAGTTGTGTGAATTATATCATCGTTTACAAAAATGACTAACATTTTAAGGACATCACGTCTACTGATTAGCTAGTAAAGTAAATATACTTTTACAAGGGAAGGTTCAAAGGAGGAAACATACATATCCTATGTATCTATCAATCGCAGAGTCTATCACCACATCGAGTCAAAATGTTTTGATAAAATCATAAATTTCATTCATGTGTCACAGGGTTAGAGTTTTGGCGTAGGGACAACCACCCGTGCGACACCTCAGGTCTTCCGCATACCCGAGGTTAAGCCTTTACCATTTTTGATGCTCATTGGTTTCGCCCTCCCATGGGCTCATCAGGGAAGCGGGGACAACTCCCGATCAGTGCGGTGCGCGATCAGAACGCCCATCAGAAGATAGGTCGACTGCTCGGCACGTACTACACCATTTTTGCTATCCCGCTCCTAAGAGTTAAGCACAACCAGAAAGCATCCCGCTCGGTCCCGCGTTGTCACGATGAACGGCCCGTGACATTCTACCCCACCTGATTCATGCACGCCCTCGTGCATGGGTAAGAACTCTTTCCCTTCTCCTTAGATTCGCCAGGAACTAGTGTGCAATTCCCCCTTAACTCGCCCTCTGATACTGGGGTCGCCCTCCAATGTTGGGCAACTAGAGAACTTTCGCTGCGGCTTCCTGCCTACTCGTCCTCATCTCAATCTCTTTCTAGAGGACCCACTTGCGAACACCCCCTTCACATTAGGGTGCGAGCTACACTTGCTCATCCACGCGACTCGCTAACGCAGCAACAAAGTGCTTGGCAAACTCACAGCTAGCACACAACCTGACTCTGATACCACTTGTCACGGGGTCAGAGTTTTGGCGCAGGGACAACCACCCGTGTGACACCTCAGGTCTTTCGCATACCCGAGGTTAAGCCTTTTACCATCTTCGATGCTCACTGGTTTCGCCCTCCCATGGGCTCATCAGGAAAGCAGAGACAGCTCCCGACCAGTGTGGTGCACGATCAGCACGCCCATCCGAAGATAGGTCGACTGCTCGGCACGTACTACACCCTTATTGCTATCCCGCTCTCAAGAGTTAAGCACAACTAGAAAGCATCTCGCTCGGTCCTGCGTTGTCACGACGAACGTTCTATGACACATGTGTGGGATTTTTGGAAAAAATAGTGAGAAATGACCAACTTTGAGTCATGTTTTGGAATAGTAAAGATGGAGATTCGAATATGAAATTTATTGGTTCTTATTCTACTCCATGAGATCTTTACAATGATATTTCATATGTTCAAAATGGTTGAGTGATGAATGAGAAATTTATGCTCAAAGTAAAAAGGTTGTGAATAGAGTAAGGAATAAAAACCCTATTATCCCATAGGGATGAGATAAATGAAGTGAGAAGTGTTTATATACACTTACCCACATAGTTTTCATTAAATGACTTGGCTCTTGGGTTGAGGTGCTCGACGTGGGCGATGCAAATGTTCGGACCAATCGAGCCCTTTGTGGGCTTGTGGATATTTTACCCGTTGTGATTAAATTTTTTTTTAAATTGTTTATCTTTTCTTAATATTCAAGAAGTGTTTGTATTTTAATTAAATACAAATTAATAATATTACATAAGATAAAATTGACTATTTATAGTAAATTTGAATTTAATTCGGATTAGAACTTCCACTTGTTTTGATCTATTTTTCCCTATAAATAAGAATGAAATTCTCAAATTTAAATCACTCTCAAACCATTTTTCTTCTCTCGTTTTCTTCTAGTGATTAACAAAGACAAAGTAAAAGTTCGGGATTTCTGCAACTTGTGCTACTGTTGAAGATCCTCTTCTTGTTGTATCCTAGGAGACAAACTACCAACAAACTCAAGAACCATAGGAGTAACAGAAAATTTGTCTTAAGGAAATTGCATTGATGTAGGCCTCAACATGTTTCCAAAAATGATTTGATCTAAAATTATTTCATATTTATTTATTTTATTCTTTTCGCGTAAATAATAATTTTATCTTATTATTTTATTCTTGGAATAACCTATTTTTTAATAGATATGTCATACATCAATAAAATTATCTCTTTTAGATTTAATAATTGATCTAGTGATTATAGGTACCAACTTATAATTTATCTAGTACTCATAAATGCAAGTTCCTTATCCTGAAAATATTATCATAATGCTATCGATATTTATCTTAAAAATATTATATTAATACTACTTAATAAAAAAATAACAGTTTTCATCTACTGAGGATGATTGTGAGTTCTTGTATTATTAATTTATAATTAGTAAGAAATATTTTTTTAAAAGAATGTTGTATCATAGAAGATATTATTAGATTATCCTCTTAAGCAACAAAAAATTAACTTATAAACATTTTAGAAATAAAATCTTTTCACTTAAAAGATGTCATTCTTTTTGCATGTTTTGAAGCAAAATCATCTACAACACTTTCAACATCAATTTCTTCTAAAAATCATTGTTGATTACCATGAAAGCAAGTTCATTTAGTCTTTCTTGCGATATAGTTGTTCGTAAGTATATGACTTCTACAACTTTAATTTTGAAAAACTTTGTTCTGCAAAAGCAACAATAATATAAATAATCAATAAGATTTTATAGACAATTGTCACATTTGAAAAAAATTATAATGTTTTATCAATTATAAATCATATTTCTTAAGATCGTGTTTAAATTTTTTTACAATAAATTTCAAGATTAATTATCTAATGAATGTAATTTATCAAAATTTTGGAAATTTTTTTAGACACTTATACGGTCATTCTTATTGCGTCTGTCTAAAACCCACACTATCATAAAGACCCATTATAATATTAATACTTTTAATTTAATTTATTATAATTATAATAATTAATTGAAATTATTAATCTTATTTAAATAATTTAATGTTTCATTTTATTAAACTTATCAAATATCGATAAACATTTTTTTCTTAATGTCTTGTCTCGATGCCATCATCTATAAATGGTCTCATTCAAATTCTCCCTCAATAATACAAAGGTTAGATAGATATTAGAAGGAAAATGAAATATGTGCGTAGTAAGATATTAGTAGAAAAAAAAAATCTAGGAACTCATCTTCCACCTCATTGATGCTGAATTTATGAGGTAACGTTGAAATTAGAAGCGCCCCACTTTTATCGGTAAAATTCAATCTTTATTCATAAAGATTGATTGTATTTTATGATTATTTATTTATTTATTTATTAAAATACTCATAACGAGAAATATTGATCACTATTATAGATAAAAAATAATTTATTTTTATAGAAAAACAATCGCAATATAATTTTTGAAATTTAAATTTTTGAGAATGATTAAATTTTAGGTTTAATATCTAAATAGGTGTCCAAACTATACTTGTGAGTCATTTTTTATGCCTAAACTATTTTCATGCTTCAAACATCAAAACCAAGGGGTTTAATGTTTCTAAACACACAAAAGAAACCCTCAAATCGAATCCCTACACAACAGCCCTTAAAACTTAAGGAAACCTTAATCGAAAACTTTCCGAAATACACAAAACTTCACCTAAGCCTAAAGTACGGGATTATATATAATTAAAACATGTTATAAACATTCTAATAGATTTAAAATCATGAATTTAGGATCCCAAAATATTAGATCAAAACCCTTGAACGAAAATTGATATTTTTTTTTCGAGAAAAAGGTTTTTATGAAATTGAAGGATTAAAACAAATACTCAAAGCCATTAACTTGAGAATTTCAGTAAAGAACTTTATTGTTCTAGAGGATTGACGAAATATCACCTCCAAAACTGATCCAATTGCTTTCCGAGTTTTTAAAACAAAAAAACGATGAGAAAAATCAATTTTTAAAGAAGAAAAAAGTTATTATAATTTATGAAAACGAAATTAAATGATAAGGAAAAGGTTTTTACCTTGAAAATTTGTTGAAAGGAAGCCTTGAATGAGGGAAAACGAAAATATGCAGTTTAGGTTTTGTTTTTAACGTAAAAAAGGGGTTTGGTTTAAATTAAATTGGGTTTAATTAAATTATTGGAGTTAAAATAGATTTTGGGCTTGATTAAATAAAATTTGGAAAACCTAGACCAACTAGGATTATAATTAGATCAAAGCCCCTTAAAGATTCATTGTTTTGGCTTGTTTTATAAAATTATCCTCAAATTTTCAATTTTTACAAAATGGTCACTATTTCAAAATCTTAGGGATTCAAGGGTAAATTTTAGAAATTAATTTGAAAAAAGTCAAATATATGTTAAATAATAATTTTAAGATATTTTTCCTCAATTTATTTCGATTTAAAACTAATTTTTAGATATTTAATCACGAACTAGGCTATACCAGCTAAACCGGTTCACTAACTTCTAAACTCATTTTTTGGGCATTACACATACATTCTACAATCATGCTTAGTGAAATTGATTTCAAGAAAAAGAAAATACACTCACATATAGTATTTAGTTGTATGAACATAGATCTTGCACTAAGGGAAGAAGAACTTGCACCTCTCACGGCGATAAGCATCCATAAAAAGAATTTTGAGAGGTGGGTTCATTCAAATTCAAAGATTCTAATGATCATAACGTATAATATTCTAGAAATTTTTAGGAGCATAAATCTAAAGAAATTATTCATACCAAGGGTTTCCTTGATAAAATTAAGAAAAAAAATATTACTAAATTTTTTTAAGGTTAATATGAGATTACTTTTGGCTTACTTGATGTCTATGAAGTATAAAGATCAATGAAATGTGAAGGGTATACTATATTGCTTTCAAACTTAAGGCACATAAGATCAAACTTTATAAAAATTATTTGTTCTTATAATTTGGTATCGCTTCCTATACAGTTTAACTAATTCAAAATTAGTTACAATTATTAAAGGAGAAATAAACTTTAAATGAGATTATTTCTCATTGTTAAAGAGGAGAAATAAACTTCATCCGGAAATAAACTTAAAAGGAGAAATAAACTACCAACATTAGCAGCTAATTAATTCATCCGGAAAATATGTACGCCACACCACCAACAATGCAAATGATGAATGATGAATTGTTTGACAACGTTGAGCCATATATGGAAGAGCCACGTAGAGTTCATAGACCATCGATACGCTATGATCAGACATCATCCTTCCATAGGCAAAAATTACCACGACTGAGACATTAAGCATCAAATTAATATGACAATTAATATTTTTAATTTTTTAGTATTTGTGCGATACTTATAATATTTTTAATATTTGTATGATAATTATAATATTTTTAGTGTTCGTATTATTTTTATTAGTATTTGTTTAAATTCAAAATCAATAATTCCAAAATTCGTACTAATATTTTTTAGTATTTTTAATGTTTAAAGATAATATTAGAAAAATCGTATTAACATTAGAAAAATTGTACAAACATTAAAAAAACTAGTAATAACATTAGAAAATTATATGACAATGTTAGACATGATAATTTGAAAGATTTTATTTGTTCGGACACTTGTTTCTTGTGGTCCTGCTCCCCTATAAATAGTACAATGTTTAACTAGAAGTCCCTTTCTCTCTGTTTCAGGTCATCCATATTTGTATGAATACGTGTAGATGTTGGTCGTCCCTTCAACTTTTTATGAAGCTCTGGATTTGGTAACCATTCTTCATAGATTGGCTCTTGAGGCTAATAATCTTGGTTCGGGATCGTGTTGAAAAGAATAGTATATATATTTGTCATGGTCTTAAATTTATAACATTGATCTGCTAACCTATAAGGGTCATAAAGATAATGCATACATGCGGCGTGTGCATGAGAGTAAGGGTATCTAAAAGCTTGCAATGCACCACAGTCACACCATCTATGAAAAAGGTTTACGGTGAACATTCGTTGCTCACCTCGGACCTTAGCTTCGACAGAAAATTGAAACCCTTGTGGAACGAATGTGGTGACTCTCATAGAGGTGGCAACAACTTGTAGTTCAATCATTCTATTTTGTAGGGTTTGAGACCATTGTTTTCCATTCACTATTTGAGCATTAATTTGCTGACCTTTGTCCGACCATACTTTACCCAATCTGAAGTAAGTCTCCTATACAATACTTGTAATTGGGAGATGTCGTGTCCTTTTCAGAATCGAATTAATAGCCTTGGCAAGGTTAGTTGTCATATGACCATAACGTCGATCTTCATCATATACCTGAGACCATCTTTATCTAGGTATGCCATTTGCAAAATTAAAACATTTCCACCATGTTGCTTCAACCGGTTTATTCTTGCATCTAATTTTGGTTGAACAAGTTCATAATCTATTTAAAAAAACGAAAAAATATGCTTATCATAAACTGAACAATTAATATTAAATAAAAAAATTGAATAAAAAATTACCCGCATTTAAAATCTCTTTACGGATCTGATTGCTTTTAAAATGTGTCTTCGCATTTGACGCTATATGTCGTATACAATAGGAAGGATATGCATGTTTAGGCTTCCATAAACTACCATCTCTCTCAATTATTGACAAAAGAGTTCTTCCCCTATCAAAAATTATACAAATATCATCTTCTTTTACTATGGGATTACGGAGATTCTTCAAAAAAATTATCATCCATCCGCGTCTTTCTTTTCGACTATGGCGAACGCCACTGGAAATATATTATTGTTTCCATCATATGCAATAGCCACAAGTAAGATATGACCATACTTCCCATACAACCATGTGCCATCAACTTGGATCAAGCGTTTGCAGAATGGAAACCTTGAATACATGCATTAAATGCCCAAAATAACTTACTAAAGATTATTTTACCAGGAATTAACTGACCTTGTAAGTTGAAAGCTAATTTTGTTTCATATTCTACCACGATTTCGAGATGAATATTTGCATCACTCGTAAAAGATTTGGTAGTTCGTTGTAAGATTTATCACAATCACCAAATAGTTGCGTCATCGCTTTCTACTTTGTCATCCATGCCTTATAATAAGATAGAATATATCCAAATTAAGTTCGGATGAATGTGACTAAAACTGCAATCGAAATTCTTGGATCTTGTTCAACCAAGGACTTGGTGTAAGCACATATAAGTTTAGAATCCAAATTAATATGGTCCTGAGAGAAAACCATATTTGAGCAAGTGTGTTGTTTAATGAACCGTGAAACCTCCCACATCTGACTCTGTTTTTTGTATGAAATTCGTACCCACCAAGGACATTTGCTTTTCCAATTAATACATCATACACAGTAGTTTCGTGAATTAGATTCAGCAACAAAGAATGATGTATGTCGTCGAATGCAATACGCCTTCACTGCCAGTTGCCCAACTTCTTTTGTTTCGAATTGGCCCTTCAATTCCAAGTCACCAAAGCTCATAAAAGATGAAGAACCAATTACGAGCGCTTGATGTTCAGGATCTCGCATTGCAGCATAATCAACCTCATACATGCGGGATGGAGGATATAAGCTGAATATGAGGGTTCTACATATTGGGGATCTGGATTAACATAACCCAAAACAAGAAGTGCCTCATTTCTTAAACCGAGTCGAGCAACAACTATAACCCAACGACCAAATGTGGGTTCAGTCTCAAAAATTGTTGATGAACTCGTGTTATTTAAATCACTCAAATTTTTTGGTAAGTCTTTCAAATTTACTCGCATAAAATGAATACATTCAAACTACCGTATATTCAAATAAAAAAATACAAATCGCCACCTTTTGGTGGCGTAGTGTCTTCGCTTTAATCAGAGCAAGGCATGTAATTTGAAATTTGTCAAGTTCGTTAGGTTCATGGTAGGAGATATTGAAATTATAATTGGTCAAAATTTGAAATTGATCAGTATCATGGAAGGAGAAAATTGTAATTGTAATTGGTTAGAATATAAAATTGGTCAGAATGAGAAAATTAAAATCAGTGTTGGTCAGGAATCTTGCATGGAAAAAATTAGAATTACATGCAATGGTCAAAAAAGGCAGGAAAAATTGAAATTATAATTGGTTAGAATTTAAAATTGGTCAGCAGGAGAAAATTAAAATAGGTGTTGGTCAGGAATTTTGTATGGAAAAAAACTAAAATTGCATGCAATGGTCAAGAAAGGCATGAGAAAATTAAAATCGGTGTTGATTAGGAATCTTTCATAGAAAAAATTGAAATTCAATGGTCAGAGGCTATACCACGCTACCAAGAGATGGCATTCTCAGTTCAAATCTCGCCAATAAAAGATGGCGTGCTCGGTTGGGATCACTCCATGTAGATATGGCATGGTTCTGGATACTTGGCTTGCTTACAAGCCGGCTTGACCGGCTGAAAGTGAAAAAAATACACATCGCCACCAAAAGGTGGCGAGATCTCGGTGTTACTGGGTTTTGGGGCTTATTTTCATAATATTCCTTCAAACAACTTTATATCCTAAAATTAATTTTAAACTCCAACATTCCCCAAAATTTGTCAATCATAAATAATCACCATAAATATAATAATAAAATAATAAATAGATATAATAATAAGGGGTAAAAATCGTCTGCCTCTTTTTCATGCTTCTATTTGTGTCTCATGTCGAAATTTGCTAAAAATTAAATTTAAAACACTAACCTTAATTTTCTATATCCTAAACCCTAAATTATACCCCTCAAAAAATACACTCTACTCCTAATTCTATAAACCCTAACCACAACCTCTAATCTTGAACCCTAAACTCTAACTCCCTACTTTGAAGTGGAGACACGAATAAAGGCATGAGAAAGAGGTAAACGATTTGTGCCCAATAACAAGGGGAAAGAGGAGAGCTT
Source organism: Abelmoschus esculentus (assembly GCA_035048815.1). NCBI lineage: Eukaryota > Viridiplantae > Streptophyta > Magnoliopsida > Malvales > Malvaceae > Abelmoschus > Abelmoschus esculentus. The sequence continues at coordinate 6,606,226 of JAUCBN010000059.1, forward strand.
ATATGGAGAACTAAAGAGACAGTCGGGAGCACGAACGGGAGTTAAGGATTTGCCAAGAATGTGAATGACCACCGTGGAAGCCAAACCAGCTCTAGAGCTGAACTGCTTAAGCACTATATTGGCAAGCTACCATTGGAGATCTAAAATATTATCATTGAAGTTGGATGGTCGCTAGGGAGTTCATCAAATGTCGTGAGAAGCGCTGAAACCACCATAATTGCCATCGAAGAGGTATAATCTCTTTTTCTCAATTCATTTCCTGTGAAACAAACACAAAATAAATATTAGTTCTAGTCTTTAAAGTATAAAAATATTAGTTAAAAAAAGATATATGTTTCAGTAGAGTTCATTTTCGTTTAGAGAGTTAGGTCAACGGTCAGAGTTGAAGGGGGTTGGATTTGGGGTAATTTTAGGCCTAGGTGGGTCAGAGTTGGGAGTCTTTATCGAGTCGGGCTTAGATCTAAGGTTCTAGGGTGAAACTAGAATTTTTTAGGATTTTGCTTAAAATTAACAACGAACAGAAATCGCCCTGTGGGGGTCGGAGCTTGTACCACAATAGACAGAGCAACAACAGGGATAATCCGATTACTAAAGTGGTGGTCAAAGAACAGCTAGTGATAAATGGAGTAAGGCTAAGAAAGATCGAGCGGTGGAGCTCGTTGTGACACAAAGTCGGGATTTTTCAAGTTCATCTAATTTTAGAAGAATAAATAAAGAACATGCTTGAAAAACATGTATTTTGATCCAAAAAGAGGGGAAAACTAGATAGTTAGGTGTTTAGAAGAGAAACAGATATAAATTGAGGCTAAAGAAAGTGTGTAAATCCAAAAAATGAGAAAAGTAGAAAAAAGGATTTGATAATGCCTTTAAATAGGTAGGATATTTGGCTTCAGGGGGCCACAAACCCCCGCTAACGATCTGTGAGTCCCGGTTAAGGGTGTATTCGGTTCGAGTTCGGTTTAATTCGGTAAGTTATTTTAGTAACCATTGGTTTTCGGTTTGGTTAATCGCGGTTTTCGATTTTTCTATATTAACGTTAATTTATAAAAATTTATATTTATCTTGACAAAATAGTTTTATTTTATGACTTTTAAACATTAAATGATAAATATTTTAAGATACTTTTTATAAATATTTATTTAAACATATTTTTTAAGTAAAAAATAAAAAATAAAAATACATTTATAATATTTTAAGTATAAAATATATATTTTTACCTTATAAAAATAATTAAAAATCAATTTCGATTTGATTCGGTTAACCGTGGTTAACCACGGTTCGTAAATTTATAAACCACAATACTTCAGTTTGGTTCGGTTTTTGATTTTACGGTAAACCATGATCAACCCTAATCCTGGTCGAGCTCGCACTCTTCTTTTGTTTGGGTTTAAAGTTTTGTAATCATTCAATTTTGGTCCCTATTGTTCAATACAAATCAAATTATAGTTTTAATTCCAATTCAACTCTTTTTTTATTTAATTTAATTAAATAAATTATAATTTTTGCATGATTTAAAATAAAGCATAGAGGATAATAATTTAGAAAATTTAATCACTTGATCAATTAATTATTTAGAGTTTTTATTGTTTAGGTTTTTTAATTAAGATTTCATAATTAAAAATAGGAGAGATAATTATAGAAAAATAATCTAGTATCAAAAGAAAAATCTTAAAGTCCTAAGTTAGATAATGTCTCATTGCAATAAGACATTACCCAAGGGGTTTGCAATGAGATATTATGTAGTTCATTTGGTATTCATTTATACTTAGAATATGGTAACTAACATATAGTTAATTGGATTAGAGTTTAATTTTAGATTACGATTTAAATAATTAGATTCATTAATTAAATTGGAAATATTGTTTAATTTAGGGTTTAATATGGTTAGTGCCCAAACAAATGGGTGTTATCACATAAACATCATAAATTTAATAATATTCAAAGTTTTAAATAATTCAATCGATTAGAACCTTAATTAGGATTAGAATTTAAATAATATAATTTAATTAGTTAATCGAATATTATATAAAGGTCCAAAATGGATGATGCCCCAATGCAATTGGTCGTTTTCATATATGGGTTTTGAATTAAATTATTTTCGAAGGATAAATATTTATTAATTATAGTCTATTAATTTAGAGATTTAAAATGAACCATTCTATAACAAGTCATGGATAATTCTTTTGTATAGACAATATACCTTGATTGCAGTAATTTTAAATATATTTTTATAAAGTTATTATATTTGTCTATATAACACTAAGATGTCAACATTAGTTGATTAATAATTTAATTTATAATGATTTTATTTTGATATAAAATAACACAGTTAAAATACTTAAAAAAATATGGGCTAAAATAACAAACTAGTCAAATGTTAGGTGACATTTTTGACGTTATACATGCCCATAATTTTAAATCTAGTAATATTCTTAATCACATGCATAATCTGCATATGATCAATTTAATCCATCTATTATTGATTAGATTAGTTAAGTCCTTGTACTAATAGAATTCGTAAAATAAGATTAATTTTAATAAAATTAATATTTAGTGTTTAAAAATTTCATTTACTACTATAAAGACTTAATTAATCTTAAAGCATTAATGGTTCTATAGATATTTCTTAGAGTTAACTATAAATAAAAAATAGAATATCTTTTAAAAAAATAAATATCGAAGGATAAAGAATATAAATGATCCCTAAAGCAAGCAAAATTGATTTTTTGGTCAATTAAATTTTAAAAATTATAAAAATATCATTAAAACTATTAAATTATTATAAAATAAAGAATGAACTTTATTATAATGTTATAAAAAGATAACTAACTTATTCAATGCAAAATAATTCTTAAATTTATTGAAATTTATAATATATACTGATATTTTATAGTATTTTAATAAATTTAATATCATTATTTTCGAATCCAGAAAAAATAGCTTTCATTGATTTAGTGAACAATAACTTTAGCCTTTATTTCAGTTTTTTTTTTTTTTCTGTTCTATCAGCCTCGGAACCTGCTTCAGGCAGAAAAAAAACATAAAGATTTATTTACACGTGTGTAGTAGCTACAGAGATGTTCATGTGCACCTCGCTGTACAGTCTGTACTGATAGCCACTTCGAATAAACGATATTCCTCACACGTGTGAAGATTTCAAGAATTTAGGGAAGTAAGACATAGATTTCAACTGTAACATAGTATCACCTTCCAGCTTTAAGGAATAACTGGAAATAAAAGAACAAGGAATTTCGTTAATCTGGAAAAAAAATAAAAAAAAGAAGACCCTTTAATTTATTTGGTTTCTTGTTTTGATTTTGGAATCAGTTTTCCTTCCTTTCTGAATCCTAAACCAGAAAAGATTTTACAGCATAAAATAACCTAATTATGGAGAGCTTAAATAACCTTTTGTTTATTTAGTTTGGACGCACGTTTACATCTGAATTCTGAGCTCATGTCTTTGAAGTTACACCAGAGGCTTTGTTAAGATCAATGAAGAGATCGTAAAACATTTCATTTACATATTAAATCATACCAAAGATAGTAAGATCTAGCCTCTAGGTTGTTAAATCAGAAGGAAGAAGATGATGATGATGAAGAAGACGAAGCTAAGATTTGTTGTGCTAGGAATTACATAATGTCCTGCACAGCTGAGAAATGATTCTTTTTATTGATTTTTCTGGTTTAAATCTAGAGTTATTAACCAAATTATAGCTACAGATGTAGATCCAGACTCACATGGTCTTGCAAGCCAGGCTTTGATTCATAAACGTACCGGGTCTGGAAAGTACTCGAACCACCACCACCACTAACCTGCGAAGGCCTCAGTGCATCACCGGCAAACAAAGGTAATAGATCTGATGGTGAACGGTCGGACTCGCTTCGAATGGTCGCTGGAATTCTCCATAACCCCAAAGGGCTACCGTTGATAGGTGGCTGGGGAAAAGAGCTGCGATGGTTTCCGTGAAACCTACTGCTATTAGTACTACTGTTGTTGTTCCATGAAGGGTAAGTGGGGATAGCTGGTAGTGTTGGAGCAGAGCCTAGCCTGTATCCATAAATATTAGCGTCGTGCATCATCGCAGACTGAAGATGAGCTCGTTTGGCATGTTGGCGTTCCCTTTTGTGAGCGTTTTGGTGACCTCCTAAAGCTTGAGAAGTGGGGAAGTTTCTGCAACAATAGTGACACTCAAATCTCCTGGTGTTATTATCTCCTCCATTGCTCTGGTTGTCCTTGGATGCATCTTCGTTGTTGTTGTTATGAGATGCGTCTGAGTCTGAGTCGCCACCGCCGACGAATTCCTTGCCGAATAAACGAATAGCCTTTTCTTTAAGTGGAGCAGGTCGGAGGAAGGGAAGCTGAGAGAAGGTTTGAACGTTCATGAATCCATGAGTTTCCCTTTCTGTATTGTTCTCCATGAAGAAGAGAAGGGAGGGTAGGGATGAGGGGGAGAGGTGGGGCCTATAAAGAGGGGGAAATGGAAGGAGAGGAGGCAGAGGCAGAGGCAAAGGCAAAGATCTGAGAGTGAAACTTGTGCTCAGACTTCAGATGAGATGAGAATGGCTTTGTCAAATGTTCTAGCTTCGCTGTTTTGCTTCCTTTCAATTCATTTTTTTTTCTTTTTGTCTTCTTACGAAAGTTTGCCACACCTCTTGCATTTTCAAAATTTTATCCTCTACATATTGGTGTTAGAAATAGAAAATTTAAATGTTAATATCATTTTTTTAAAAAAAAATAATATTATAAATTTAAATTATGGTATCAAACATTTTAAAAATTAATATAAATATTTTTAAAATAATATTACATTTTTATCAATATTTTTATATTTATTTATTTAAAATTTTAAATTATCAACCGTCTTTAATTTTTTAGATTTGATTATAATAAAAAATTAATAAATTATTAGACGAATGTGAATCATCAAATCATTTACGATTTTTTTTTTATCTAAAAGTTGAGTTTTACTGAAATACTTGTACAATGACAATCAGTAACTTTTTTTTAAACACTTAAACTTAGATTATTAATGTTAGATTTTTTGTGTGCTTTTTATATAATTTTTGTTTAATTTCTATGTAAATTCGATTTTTTTGTATATTTTATTTATTATTGTGCATATTTTACGCTCATCTATAGAATTATATGTAAAATAGTGCTAAATTAAATATCGGCTTCCTGATTTACAAATGATTTAGCTGGATATACGTTCCCTTATAATATTATTTATAACGAGGAATACAGGCACGAATCATCTTACTTTAATAGTTAAAAAAATAATTATTGTGTCTGAAGATCACGAGTTTGAACATGGTAATGCTAACAAATTGATTGAACGATTAATGTTTAATGATTGAAGTATACTCTAAAACAGATACTATTATAATCATTATATAATTGATTCTAAAAAAATATGAAATACAACTTATATCAATAAGGAATCAAAATACATATATGTTTCACTAAATTATTTTTAGCAAATAATTCATTTTACGACTAAGCTTCGACTCCAAAACTAAATCAAATCTATTATTTTAGTTTTTAACTAAGATTTTATATAAATTCATAAAAATTATCTTTCTTTTAAGGCTAAAGCGATAATTTTACGATATCAAGACTTTTATCTCAAAATCTTGTCTACCTCGATCTGAAAGAAAAAACTATAAATAAAATAAACAAATAAAAATCTTACAAGACAGTGTTTGCACAATTTAATTCTCATTCTAAATTCTAAATACACTCGAGCGGTATTGACAATAAAACCCACTTAACGATTTTGAACTTTGAATTATTTGTGTAATATTATTTATATCCAAAAATATTTTCGTTAAAGTATAATAAAATTTTTATTTCAACAATTTAAGTGACCAAAAACATCATACGAGAGTAATATAAATATGCAAAGTCATTGGAAAAAGGTTACAAATAAACTCATTTGTATCAGATTTGACACGAACTAAATTTTATCCAATTTTCTATTTTTACATCTCTAATTATTATATTTATTTATTTAGTGGACATGCAAGTCTCAACACCTCGTATTTATATTTGAGTGTGAAATTTCTGAATCCCGATTTTATTCTTCGTAAATGTTTTTATTAAATATATTTTAAAATTGATTTTATTTAGATTTCCAAATTGTTAAGTAAATTTTTCCTATTTTTAATTATGAATCGTTTTATGATTCGAATGTAATTCCTTGAATCAGGTCAAGTCATCTATATCATGTTTAAGGTGTTACAATAATTAATTAAATATTTTAATTTTTTTTTACCATAATTTATCCATAATATCTTTTAATTCTTAAATAGATGAGAAATAGATTAATATTTTTATTCCCATAATCTTAAAAAGTATCAAACAAACAGAATTCATTTTTCTACATTATTAAATTAAATGCTTAAACATTAATAATTTCTATAAATGATACATGATATTTTTCTTGATTAAACCATATATGATATATTTGAGAGAGAGAAAAAAACACATATATGATCCATCCATCTCAAATAAATAAACACATGTTCACTTCTTTTCAGTACTTATTATGATGTTAACAAGAGAGCCAGTTATCAATTCTAAAATTTGACAGCTTATTGAAGATACAGGCAAAGCTTCAGCTTCGATATTTATTGTTTATAGAAAAGCAAACATCAAACACTAGCTATTGTTGTTCATCATATTTAATTGCTTAGGTTTTGAAATATATATCTGCCCAGATTGGTGCATGCATGGTCTCTCCCATAGATTTGACTAGATTCCTAATTATTTCTATGATAAAAGATTAAAAAATATAAAAAATTTAATTATTCGATTTTTTTTAATTTTAAAATAAAAAAATAATTGTATTTATTTTATCATTAAATATATAAAATCTCATAAAATGTGTTACACATTGACAAAAGTTTGAATCGACAATTTATGTAAAGGAAGCAAGAAATTAATAGATAGGACTTTGGTTGATCGTGGAGGGTGTAAAAACTTTATTAATAAAATAAATAAGAGGGAGAAATATATCAAAAATGAACAGCATGTCATAATTGCCACATGTTCTGTTATTTTCAGTGGATATGACCAAAAAGATAATCCTCTAATTCTTAACTATTATTATTATTATTAGGGTAAACTACATAAATGGTCCCTTGATTATACTTCAATTATCTTTTACGTCCATTGACTATCAAATGTTATAAATTGGTCCATTGACTAACTTTTTTGATACAAAGTGGTCCTGTGCTGTTAAAAATTTGACGGGGAACTGATGTGGACGTTAACATGCTGACTTGGATTATAAAGATTGGGGATGCCACGTGATTATCTAAGTCAGGATGTTAATGTCCACATCAGTTTTCCATCAATTTTTTAACGACACAAGACCATTTTGTATCAAAAAAGTTAGTCAATGGACCAATTTATAACATTTGATAGTCAAAGGATATAAAAAATAATTGATACATAGTCAAGAGACCATTTATGTAGTTTACCCTTATTATTATTATTATTATTTGTTGTTGAGATAGAGAAGCTTTTCATCCATATTTTTCTTATATTTATTATTATTATTAAAAAATCTGTCTTTTCACCCAAACCCTATATTGTACATGTGATCCATCCCTCCATCAGTCAACACCACATTTATAACTTTGTAAAAGGAAATGAGCCAAATTTCTTTCACTTTATTGCTAACTATTTGTGAAGCTGATTTATATTGTTACCGGTTAACTTTATTAAATATTTTTGTTTTTTGCAAATACATGAATTTCTTCTAAGTAAAAAATTATCTTATCAATCTCTTTTGAAAAGTAGGGCTCCGTAGTGGTTCCCATTATGCATGTCCAAAACCATTACTACTCACCAACCTTGTGAAAAATAAAGACACAGAAAGAGCTGGAGCAACTAGGCAAGGAAATGGCTCCGAGCTCCGTAAATCTCTCTCCAGGACCAGCCGAGAGGGTGTATTAGTTGGCCCTGCTGATTTGTATAGATGTTACCTTTGTTTTATGTCAATATGCTGCACCATTCTGCAAGTAAAACCAAGTGGTCCTCCAGAAAACTTTTAACCATATTTACACCACTGGAAAACACTTTTTCTAATCATCTCCTCCTGTCCACACCCTCTACACTCTATTCTTCTTCTTAGATTTAATCTGCAATATAAACGCGTTTTCGACTGTTTCGTGTTTATCATCATAAGTCGATCAAAACAGAAAAATTAGGGTTTACCATACCAGTGGATTTACTAACCTGTATATACAGATAATATTGAAGTTTCCATCAAAAAATGAAAACGAACAAGTGAGGAAATCTATCAGTTAAATAAATTTGTTGCCATATATAGAAAAAATGGATATATAATAGTAATAATTTACGTTGTAGGTGGGATCTGGAACTGAGCTGAAAAGAGGGTGTTTCTTCAGTAATACCTGTAAGCTTTTGCATGATAGATGCATATATCGTTTGAAAATAGTAAGTTTAATGATATTATTTGTGTTATTTGGACTCATTTCTGCAAACAATAGGAACTGCTTTTATTGGTGTGCATGCTTGACTCTTTCTAAAATTTATGCTCAAAGCCTCTCAACTGCCTTCATAATGCTACCTTTTCTTTGCCATATCCCAAGGCATGTCACTATCTTCTTCCTTTTTAGTTATTTCTCCTCCCTCTCTTCTCTCTCTCATAATTTCTAGGGTTTTGTCACCAAGTTGAGAGCTTTTGTTTTCTTCTTGGTTGAACCCCATTTTTATTTAATGCAAGTTCCTTCCTCGATGGTTGAACAAGAGATTTAAATTATTATTACGATCGTATTTTTGGTCGCGATATTTTTATGATTATAAACATTATAGATGATTTTGTAATCATTGTATAGTACTATTTTTTATAATAATAATTTCGGACAATGTCACTATTGTTATTTAATGTCGATTATTATAATAATCACCACTAATTGAATCAATGTATTGAATCATGTAGATGCATGGTGTAGAGTGTGGACCCCCTTTGCTCCCACCCAACATGCTCTAAATTCAAAAAACCCTTTTTATATAGAAAAATTCTAACTTGAAAATAAGTAAAATTGGTTCAGATGATGGAATTCAAAGTTAATTTCTTACACTTTTCAACCACAACAACCAACTTTCATTCTTGCAGATTCCTTTGCCATTAAAGTCATTGTCGTAGAGTTTGAGACTTGGAAAGGGACCATTTTCAAGTTGTTTTGCTATTTATTTTGATGCTTGGGGGTTCAATACCTGAATGCAAATGCAACACTTATCAGATAAGATACAAAGTATGTGATGTGGCATCTAAGGGTAATTTTGGGTATAAATTTTTTTTAAATTAATATTTGAGATATAAGATATTTAAAGAAATATTAGAGATATATACCAAAATTAATAATAAACATAGACCACGCTACCAAGAGATGGCGAGGTTAATTTTTTCTAGCCAGAGAATGCCAACTTTTGTTGGCGAGGTGTTCATTTGCTGCATACTTTTGTATTAATTTTAAGCCAATTTCATGGTTGATCAAGGCTGCTTGTCCGACGAAAGAAAAATTAACCACACCATGTTCCTGTTTATTTTGACTTATATTCTAAAATTTTCCTTCATCATTCCTATAAAACCAATAATAATAATAATAATAAAAGAAGAACAATACACACTCAAATTTCCCGACATCTAAGCCCTCCTCTAGGGGACAAACACATTATTTAAGATCAGCATGACATTTTTTTAAAAAAAAAAGTTATAATGAAATTTTAGAAAGCGTAAAATTAAAAAAGTTTTAAGTGTGATGTTAGAAATTTAATATGTGATAAATAACTAAAACGAAAATAACATAAAATAAGATACTTACAAGATTTAATGTGGTTCAATTTTATCTACCATCATGGATGAGAGAAAGAAAACACGAAGAGTATAAGCATATAATAACATTACCTGATGTAACCAAAATATTTTTCTCAACATTCCTACAATACTCATTTCTATAATATCGCCACTACGATGATAGAGATCTTAAAAGTATTTACCTCTCTGTAAATACCTAGTCATAAAAATACTTGCCCCATTAAATTTTATTCAATAAAATCTTTTAATTAATATAACTATTTACTCATTAAATAAACTTAAATTATCAAGTAATCTTTAACCGCTGAAATTACAGAAATATTCAACTTAATTAATAATTAAAATTTGAGTAAAAATATAACAGATAAAAAATTATATCATTAATAAAAATTTATAAAAAAATTAAACTATATAAAAATTTGAAACTTCTAAAGATGTAACCGCACCCCAACCCCAACACTATTCTCTCCTTCCATGCTTCTCGCTAATCTCCTATTATCTATGTATTTCTTTGATATTTCATTTGGTTTCAAGTTCATTTGAATGAACCTTAAGATGTTTTATTGAGATTAAAAATAATGCTAGCGATTACCATAGCATTGCCATCAAAATTATTGGTGAGATAAATTTAATTAATATCAGTATTTACATTTATTTGGTAGGAGTATTGGTGTTTTACGAAATGGACAGTATACGGAGGGTTACAAATTTTAACGTTGTGAATATAAAAAATTAGATTAAAAAATTTATTTATACATTAAATTTATAAAAATAAATTTAAATTAATTAATTAATAAATCAAATACTAATAGTTAAATAAAAAATATAAAAGGTAGAAGCATGAGGGGATTAGTGGGGTCATATCTCTAAAATGTTGAAAAATTTTAAATTTTAAATTAAGACAATGATAAAATTATTTTTTTCCACAAAATATATTTTTTTCCTCAAATCATGTATTATGGTTATTAGGGGTGTTTAAAAATATTTGATCTGATTAATTTAATTCGAAAATCTATATATTTGATTTAAAAATTCAGATATTCAATTTGATTTTTATTTTCAGACCAGATATCTGATTCGGTTTTAAATTTTTCGGATCGTGATCATAATATTTCAAGTTCTAGATTATTCGAAAATCCAAAAATTTATTTTTTTTAATATATTTTTTATTTTTAATAATTTGATGCTTGTTATTTCCAAAATTAAGACAATTAAAATTTGTATAGATGTGAATCTTGTTATATTTAATAATTTGTTGATTTTTATATTCGAAATTTCAAAATTTTCATAAATATAACCTTTAAATTAAAAAATAATTAAATTAAAAAATATTTTTAGATAATCGGATATCCGAAAATTCAATCTGATTATCCAATTATCAAAAAAGCCAGAAAAAAACAGATCTGATACTAATCATTATATTACGGATCAAAAAACTCAAATATCTAAAAAAAATTAGATCGAATCAGATCTGATATTCGATAATAAAACCCCCTAACGGTCAACTCCAACAGTTGATGCATCAGATTAATGTGGATGAAGCTCCTAAGGAAGATCAAGTAGGTTATGATGGAGTTCTCCGCACAGAAAAGGGAATTTTGAAGGCTTTATTCTCGGGCCCTGTCTCTGGGTATGGTTCGTATTATGTAGAAATTTTCGCAATAAAGTCGGCCCTAGAAGTGTTTGTGGAGGCAGAGTGGGCTGGCAAGGCGATCCTGCTCCTGGAAACAAATTCCAAAGTTTTCTTGAACTGAATTTAAAAATCTAATGACTCGCCCATGGAGCAGGTGGCAGCTATTCGTGGAGATGGATAGTTTGGTAAAGAAAGTGGTACTGTTTAGACAAAATTCTAATTAGATCGGTGTCAAATTCAAAATCGATTAGATGCCAATCCTTTAACTTTTATGTTAGTAAAATAACATTAATTCAAGAATAAAATAGTAAAAAATAAAATAAATATTAATTATTATTTATCAATCAATATAATATATGCTAATCAAATTGATTTAATCGAGTTGAGGTCTGTAGCTATGTAATTTTTTTAAGATAAATTTTCGATCACTCATATGATACTCGAGATCATTGGTCATCTTTCTCTTAGAATACAACAATAAATGATTAGTCAAAATTACATTGTTATAGAGATCACGAACTAACTCTTGTCTTTGCCTACCGCCGAAAACTACATTGTAAATACCCATAGAGTAAAACAATAAAAATGTGGTTTTCTGGTTACCTCGAAACCAAAGGTACGACATGCTATTTATAGGATTTTATATAGAGAATTATTAGAGATTTAACCTAATAGAGTATTTAATTAATGTTGAAGATCAATTTATTCTTTTAGAGAGCAATTTCCAGAATTACTATTTGAGTTAATGGTAGCTTTTAATATTTGCTCTTTCAATTTCAGAATAGAATTTGACAAATATATGCTCTTATTTAAAAAAAATATTTTAAATTTGATTCAAAATATTTTTAGGCCCAAGAAAGAATAGAACGATTTGTATATTTATATTACCTTCATCACGCACGTCTGTATATTTATGAATCAACAATTAGTTCCATATTTTTTCTCAACAATGTTCGGATCAATTTATCATTAAAAGATCCAAAAATATTAATTTTTCTAATAATCCTCCACATAAATAAAATTGATTTAATCAAAAATATTTTGACTTAATGTGATGATAAATTCTACACTCGATAACTGTATAGGGTAGGTAGGTTTCCTCCTTTAAACATTCCAAAAATATATTTATTTTACTAGCTAACTAATAAGCGTGATATCCTTGAACTGTTTAGTCGTTTGTGTAAAGAATGAGATACTTCACACAACTACGTAGAGCAAGAGTATTGGTTCTTATAGTTATACTCATATGGTCGTCGACATCGCCTCATTATGCAAGAGTTTAAAAAAACTATAACCAATAGTTTCCTTAAAGTGACCTGTACGATCGTATCCTTCATCTCATAATCACTTGGTGCTTTTTTCCATCTGGAGGTAAGTTTTCACATATCTAAGAAGTCAATGATTTTTGGATAAGATGCTTTCATGAAGGAGTTCAATCAAACCTAGTTCAAATCATGTTTGCAGAGCTTGTTTATCTTGTCCAAAATCATCACACACTATTGGTACCTCTTTTACCTATGGAACTGCTTTAAGTTATCTCTTCACTAAGTTGAAAGTTGAATATTCATATGACTTTCTAAAACCTCTTGTCGACTCTATTGATGAACATTTTCTCAACCGTGCCAAGTTTTACTATTTCAATAGGGAATGGCGAAGTCTTATGAATCTTCCTCAAAAAGCTCATCCCAATCATGAAGTTCCACCTCATGTTGCATCACAAACACAATCGAGAATGGATACTACGATGGTTTATCTCAATGAACAATTTACTTCTACTACAGCAAAACAGGTTTATAGCGGCGTTTTTTTAGATATATAGTGGTGTTTTTAAGCGCTGCTAAAAGTATTAGCAACGCTATAAAAAACGCCGCTAAAAGTAGCGACATTTATTTTTTAAAAACGCCGCTAAAGTATACAAACGCCGCTAATTTACTTTTTATAGCGGCGTTTGGTTTTTACAAACGCCGCTAAAGATCGTGTACTTTAGCGGCGTTTGTTTATACAAACGCCGTTGTTTTCCTGTTTTGTAGTGGCGTTTTGTATCAAAAAAGCCACAGTTGTCCTATACTTTTATGGCATTTTTATATCATAATGGTTTTGATAATTTGGGGGAAAAGGGGGTGACTTCAAAATTGAATAATATCAAAATTTAAACCTTGCGGCATTTGTACAAGAAAACGCTGGTATAGTCAAACCTATTGCAGCGTTTTTATAACAAACGCTAGTATTTTCATACTTATTTCCGGCGTTTGCTTAATAAACGCCACAACTCTAGATGTTTACTGCGACATTTATTCAAAAATGCCGGAAATAATATACCTCTTGCGGCGTTTTTAAAACAAATGCCACTAAGAATTACTTTGTGCGGCGTTTTTTTCAAAACGCCACTAGATGTATAATATATTGTGGCGTTTGTTATAAAAATGCCGCTATAAGCGCCGCTAGAAACCTGTTTTGCCGTAGTGTTCCTTGAATACCTTTATTAACTCGGTCTTTAATGTTATGAATGCATATTTTGTGACTATTGACACTTACTGTACTTTTTTGGAGGAGAGAGTCAATTCTCCTGAAAGCCAAGAAGAGTCAATGGATATCTCCCTTACGAATTTCTAAGTTGAGTGAAAGCAATCTCATGGAACACATTCAAATGAACTTGAAGATGAAGATGATGAAGACTATGATGATTCTCCAAGCTTTCATAAAATTACATATCATAATAGGATTGTACCTTATGTTTTTGTTTTTGAAATATATGCCTATAGTTATGTTTTTAGGTTTTAAGTTTGAATTTATTATTTTTCTTTAATATTTTTGTAACCCCTCGACCTGGTCTAGACACAACCCGACTCGAATGAGCTACATGGGGAATACTGAGGCTAATCCAAAGACTCGTCTCGATAAACAACCTTAAGTTTTAGTGTTCCTTTTTTATTTCATCTTATCTAGATGCTTTATTTAGATCCTACATGTTCATGCAAGGACTATGTTCATTTGCAGTGGAATCCAATAAGAACGAGTCCTAATTTAACCGATCAAGATATAAGGACCTAATTGTAATTTTCTAGATTAATAGTGACCAATTGTGAAATTAATGTTACTAATATTTAATTAAGTTTATTACATTCATGCACATCAAATTTCAGCTTAAAACAAGGTCTACAACTTAGTTAATTTCATGTTTAAGGTTTAGGGACTAAAATGTAAAGATTCAAAACTATAATTCAGCTTATAACAGTTTTAACGTTCAAGGGTATCGAAACCCCTTGGTCCCATTTCGATACCTTTGGCCACTGATAAAGACGCTTTCAAACATACTCTAGATGCATAAGTAAAACTAAGGGGCATTAAACACATAACTAACCGTTTTTAATCATCTTTGATCAATCAAAGTTTTCAATGATACAATACATTAATATCTATATGTACTCGGTAACTTTCTAATATTGTTGACTCTAACACTTATACTAGAACACTAACACCAATCTAGTTGTTGCTTGCATGGTCGATAAATTGAATATTATTTTAATTAACAAACTATTTGAAAATAAATATTTTCTGTTTTATTAAAATATTATATGTTCAATTTTTTTTTTGTCAATTTTCTTCATTCAAATTATATAACTTCTTAAATATTTTATTTAAATAAAATTTTATAAAATTTAAAAATTATTGGATTAAATTTTATTAAAAAGTATAATAATAAATGTTTAATAATAAAAAGTTAAAATTAAAAAAAATAATAAGAAAAAATTAACATAAGAAAATTTTAGTAGGCCGGTAGAAATCTTTAGCCATAAATATTTGAATAGAGTGGGTCGGGTCGAAAGTCCCAGTTTCTAAAACCCTGCCGCAATCAATAATGAAAGTCCCTGCCCCTTCTTTCTTTCTCTCGCAAAACACTGGATTGTAAACAATGTTGTCTCGTCTCCTTCCCAAACCCTCCCATTTCCGTTTTTTACCCCTCTTTTCCTCCAAACCCCCCTCCTCCTCTCATCCCCCTCAACTTTCCCTCCTCCGTCTGCTTTCTACCAACGGCAACCACAACAATGACGATAGAAAAGATCACTCATCTCCCGATCCCTGGACATTTTCCCAAGAAAGTCGCGGAAAATTCGGTAATCTCTTCGCCGAAGACACCGGAAATAAGAGTTGGGAAGGAGACTGGTTGCATGGAAAGGAAGAGAAAGCCTGGAGCTTTGGGGAAGAAGAGAAAGATGATGGCGTGTTCGATTTAAAAGAAGACGGTGTACGCGATGCTAGTGAAACCGTTGAAGGAACTAGTATTTCCTTGGGCGTTGATGGGGCTGAGGAGCGGAAGAAGCTTGAAGAAGAAGAGAAACAACTCACTGCCGTGCTCAAAGGCTAGCTTTTTCTTCTGTTCTTATATATATATTGGTAGCTTTTTATAGGAAAGGAGCTATTAAATTCAGGGTTATTTTAGCATTGCATTGAAAAATTATTGAGGAAACGTAGCAATTGTGTGCAAATTAAGAGCAAATCGTCTTATTTGGCCAATTCTGTATTATTTAGTATTGGATTTGCTGCAAATTCCGGCTGTGTTGAATTGGTATTTGTCAGAATGAAGAGTAGGATTAGAAGTGAGAAAAAGTGAGAGCAACAATTTTAGAAATTTAGTGTTTGGTGTTCTGGTTTGTATCTTTCTTTTGCTTGAATTATCTTTCTGGGTTAAGGGGAAGATTATTCGGTTTTGCAGGTCCGAATCGTGCATTTGGTGACCTCATCGCAGCATCTGGTATCACAGATGCTATGCTCGACAGTTTGATTGCTCTAAAGGATTTGGAAGGAGTTGATGGATTGCCGCCTTTAAGTGTTATAGAAGACATGCGTTATGAAAAGAATACAAGGAAATCAACAAGAGCTGAAATGGAACGCCTGAAGTTGGAAGAGATGGCCAAAGAAAGAGTAAGACAAGTAGATGATAAAGGAAGGGCTTATGGGACTGGGAGAAGAAAATGTAGTATAGCCCGTGTATGGGTTGAACCCGGTGATGGCAAATTCATTATCAATGACAAAGAATTTGATGTCTATTTTCCAATGCTTGATCACCGTGCTGCTCTTCTCCGGCCGTTCTCCGAAACAAAGACTTTGGGCCTTTGGGACATCAAATGCACTGTTAAAGGAGGTGGTCTTTCTGGTAAGCTTAAGTCCTTGGAATTGCATTTCCTTTCTGGTAATCTGTTTTCCTATTTTGCTTCTGATGTCACTATTGCTAATATCAAACAGAGAATACAAATAGAATAAGTTGATCTGGTCAATTAAATTTCCCTTCAGCATCCACTCATTATAAACTGTTCTGGTCCTGGTGAAGCTTTTCTTATTTCTATGTGTGGAATCTAATTAAAAGTTCTGCATGGGTATTGATATCTTCAGTAATTCATACTACTAATAATGAACGCTTTCTACTTAGAAGAAGATAGGTTAATAAAGAATAAAAAAAAGTAAGCACATGCCTATGGTAGAAGTTCAGTCTGTTTTGGGCAAAATAAATGCAAGTGATTGAATGTATTTATCAGCATATTTGCTATGTACGTTGGCTGACTCTGTAAAGATATATGTTCTACCTTTTTAATTTGTTGGACCTGCCATCTGGGAATTTGATTAGCAAATAGCTTTAGGTGTTTTATATTCTCATGTTGTATAAATAGCAATTTTGTTACTTGTCTCTGTAAGAATGAGCTATGTTTTATATCCATGGGAAATTAATTTGTGAATGAGGTTGATATCTTAGTTGCCACTTGCTATTTGAAAATTCAAATTATTAATTAAACAACTAAAATCTGTTGATATACTTAAAGAGTAGTTAACTCATTGAATTGGCATGCATATGACTTAAAGGCCTTGTCTTGTTGACACTGCATGATCACGTGTCAAATGGCGGCAAGAGCTATTGCCACAGCAATAACATGTAACATGGTAAGTTTTGACGAGCTGAAGTGCTTTGTGGCAAGTTGATTACTGTTTGCATGTACCGGGTTAATGAGGTTTGGCCAATAAACAATCTTCAGTTTTTCTTCTGTTATTTTGCTAGAACTCTAGCTCCACCTTCTTGCATTTTTTATCACTCCAGAAATGTTTTTCCTTCGGACTGAAATTCATATAATACCATACTCGGTCCCGTAAAGTACAATGAAACTTGTCCTGTCATTGAGCTGATGAGGTATGGTTGTATGTTCATGCTTCTTATGAAAGGTTACAAAATCTTAAAGATCTGGAGTCTCTTTAGCTCTGCTGAAGGACGCTGAGCTTTCTGTGCCATATCTAAGGAAAACTCATCTAATATATTCCACATTTACTTCAGCTTAATTATATGTTGAACACACGAAACCCCTTTTCTCGAAGCTGAAATGTACCAACTTGTTTTCTTCTGGTTAAAGTAAAGTTTTTATCTGCTGTGACAGGTCAAGTGGGAGCGATACAATTGGGAATCAGCAGGGCCTTGCAAAATTTTGAGCCAGAGCTACGGCCTCCCCTCAGAGCTGGTATTACGTCATTTAAAATTGTTTTGCTTTGTGCCTTTGTTTATACTAAGTACAATTATATTCCACTATTCTACTTTAGAGTTGGCAAGGCTATTTTGCTCGTAAACTGCATGATCCGCTTATAACTAAAAATGTCATGTGTCCTACCAGCTGGGTTCTTGACAAGGGATTCACGTGTGGTGGAAAGGAAAAAACCCGGGAAGGCAAAAGCAAGGAAGAGCTTCCAATGGGTCAAGCGTTGATTGCTTGCTGATTTTTTTCTTTGCTCATATTTTCCTCCAAAAGGGACTGTCATTTTTGTATTTGATGAAAAGCAAAACTTAATTTTGTCAATGATGCAATAATTTAGAACATTTGTAATGTTTGGTGTTAGTCATGTTACTTGTGTACTTGTTGCCTAGAGCTTTTCCCGACTGGAGTCATTTACTTTGCCCTTTTTATAGGTCTTACATTGTCCAGAAGGAAAACTTTAATGATTTGTGTTCCTTTTTTTTTCGTTTTTGTATCTTCAGTTAAATCATTATCTTGGAATAAAATCATTATCTTCGGTTAAATTTTAAGTTGAGTTCGAGTTTAAGTAATTTTGAATGAGCTTGAGAAATTTGAGCTCAATTCGATTTGTTAAGATTATGAGTCAAATTCGAACTTGATTTGAGCTTTGATCAAGTCAAGTGTTAACCGATCTTTGATTATATCAGACTCTAATAATTTGTTATCTATCATGTCTCATTTAAAGCCTCATCAGGAGAAAAAAATCGTTGATACACAAATTGTGTAAACTTAAACTTGTTAATTTTATGATATAAGGTATTAGTTTAGGGTTTAAATATTTAAGTTGTTAAGTTTAGAGTTTAATATTTAGATTTTAATATTTAGACTTATGTTTAAAGTTTATATTTTAGGGTTTAAGTTTAGAAATTTAGATTTTAAAATATAAAAATTAAAAATATATAGTATATTATATTTTCAAGTAGTTTATGAGCTTTTAGAGTTGGTTCAAATAGTTTGGTTTGGTTCGTTAAGAACTCGACCCAAGTTTAATATTGAGTTGAGTTCAATCGAATCGAACTTTAATTCAGATTTAACTAAATCTAATTTGAATAACTCACAATCTATCTCGTTTCATTTATGACCCTACTTTTAAGACACTTATATCCTAACTTACGATTGTTATACCTTTACCTATGCCTTTAGAACTTCTAGTCTGTGTTATGCCTCAACATGTGAAGTATCATGGCTTTCAAAGCCCTGGCTTCCGACCTTTGCTTTTGGGTCACTTTTGAAATGATAACCATTAGGTCTTTCTTACCCACCAACATAAACTATCGTTTGACACTTTTGCCTAAGTTCACGTGACCCAACTGAAAACTCTATTGATTGAGACTTGAATCTAAGCCTGTTATAAACCATCACTAGGTCATACCTCATCTCATCAAATAGTACCACTCGGTTATAAATGTCCTTCGAACTAATGTAATAATCATTTTTGTTCGGGATTTGAATAAATCCTACACCAAATTTCCTACAACAAAACCCTAAACCACAATATATGTATTTTAATATCCAATATATATATAATAAATAAGTCATAAATAAAAAAATCAAAAATCAAAAATCTATCTATCTATATATATTATAAAGTCCATATTACAATCTGTTGGACCTTTCACTTAACACGTTACTATATCAGACCCAATTACCATACAACCTAACCCATATTACAATCTGTCATCCTAATGCACCCCAAAAACCAATAGACCTATAAACTAAACTCATACCCAATCTACTAAAGCCCAAACCAGTAGACCCTAAGCCTAATCAACCTTGACATGTTACCCGATTACACTATAACCGAATTGATTGACCTGAATATCTAACCCAGTTAGGAACCCGACTCTTCTCATTCCAATTGCCCCTTTAATTCTCAGAAGTTTTTAGAACCTCCTGGAATAATGACCTTCTAGCTTCCCTCGACCGTCCATTCTCGGTCACCTCTACACCACATCGGACTATCGGAGATCAACGCCAGCAAGTAACCTCCATTTTCACATCAGCAACTGCAACCGATCACATCTGAGTCTCTTTCGAATGCAGCCAAAACAAAAAAATGGTCTCCCCTTTCTGTTGCAGATCCATAGAATGATCCCCTCTTATACATCCAACAATCAGACAAACCAATATGCAAACAAAATCAGAGGACAATCAGCCAATAATTTTCATTTTTTATGTATGAAAATCGGCTATTATAAGCTAAGAATCAAGCAATGTAAAATATCAGACGGAGTTATTTCAATATCAGTACAAAAGCTAAGAAATTCCATAGCATTATTTCTTGTTTTCAAGTAGCAAAAAAAAGGGATATAGGGTTAAGGTTTACCTTTTAAATTGGAGAGTCGATTTCCCGTCGTCGACATCTTGTCCATTTTTTCTTCCCTTCGTTAAACTCACGTCTTCAATAAGGGTTTCAAAACCCAGATTTCGACAAAGAAATCTTATTTTCTTACTTGTTTTCGAATAAAAAAAAAGAACGAAAGAAAAGGGATTTCAAAACTTGGTTTTCTAAAAAAAAAAGATAGTTTTAAAGTGTTTTCGCCGTCGCCGGCCGCCGACTCCTCTGCTTTCTGTGTAAGAAAAGGGCTAGGATTCATGATTTTTCAGAGCATTTTGCTCTTTATTTTTTGTGTTTTAGAATGAAAATAAGGAAATGAGGCTATTGATTTAGTTTGCCTGTGATTTCCCTATATATATTACTTGTAGGACGCTACCGTTTTGACAACATGACCCGCTTGGTGATCCAACCCGGGAAAGGATCCGCTTGTTCATGGTCGAAGGGCAAATTGCAGTTTCAGTTCCTCATTTCTTAAACCGTTTTGCTTTTGATCAGGGTTCAATCCTCTATTTAGTCCTCCAAATGTTTAACCGTTTCATTTGTGGACGTAGTTTAACTACTGTTTTAGTCCTTCAAATCTCTTTTTCAACTTTAATCCCATCCTTTTATTTCTAATTTCACTTAAATTTGTCCCCGAATATTACTTTCCTTTCGATTTCGCCAATCTTAAGCCTATTGTAACTTTTTTTTTGTTTGAATTGGGATTTTGTTTTTATTTATTTTCAATCTCTAAATTATACTATAATGTATGTATTATATTTAAATATTATATGTTATATTAGACTTTATGTTATATATTCTTGTGACATGTATACTTGTATCATATTATATATATGTAACTATGTATTATGGGTGTTATTTTGTTCATACTATCACAATTACTTATTTATTTTCTTTATTATTTTATAGATTATTATGTTTATTGTTGATATATTTGCTTGTTTGTTCGTTCATTTATTTTATTTATTTAATTATTTATTCTAACGTTGATCTTACAGTGATCCATCGTGGGAAAAGATCCATATTATTTGTGACATGTTATTTAGCGTAACATTTATTTGATTATATTTATTTTTCTGTATTTAATTTCATGCCATTTAATTTTCCTAGTATTTATTTTGTTATAATTTTAATTTATATACTTTACTTTTCGCATTTATTTATTTGCTTTTAAATTCGATTTATCTCTCTTGTACATATTTATTTAACATGTGACATCTAATCTAATAATTTTAATGTGGTACCTCAATTATTCGGTCATAAGTGAGGTCGGTATCAATCGTAGTGGTAGCGGTTCGTACACTTATCTTCGAATATTGATGTCTTTTGTATGCAACAAAATTAAACATAATCTTAAAAATCTAAAAATAAATATTTAAAAATTAAAAAAATCAAAAAATTCAAATAAATATAGAATGGATAATCTTAAAAAAAAATTGAAAAGATAAATTTTAATAAATTAAAAAATCCAAAAATTCAAAAAAAATCTAGAATAATCTTTTAAAAAATATAAAAATAATTTTAAAAAATAAAAAATATTCTTCTTCTTCAAGTAAAATCCTAACCAGCTCCTATTTTTAGAGTTTAACTCCTCCTAAAACCCTAACTTCTAAGCTATAAATACCCCCAAACTCTTTAAGCAAAACACACAACACGACACAACACAGCAAAACTGAAGCAAAAGACTAGAAAAGCAAAGCAAAAAATACAAGAGAAAAAGCTCTCAAGTTTGAAGCAGTGGAAGGGTTCGAGAAACAATCAGATTTAATATCTCCCAGGGGCAATTTAATCCAATGACAGATTTACGAGTTTGAAAGAGGTAAAAAGAGTCGAATCTTTGATATATATTTTTATTTTTTTTATTTTTTCAGTAACATTATAAAAATTTTAACACTGGAAATCGAATATGAAAAACTTCTGCGCGTGTCTGTGAATGAAAATCCAATTTCAATTTGAAATTGAAATTGGTTGTTGCTGCACGGTAAGCTAGCAAAGATTTTTGGAAAAATCACTTCGTAGGTCCTCTTAGATTTAGGTGCTTAAATTCATGCTCTTAAATTTTGATTTGATTTTATATTAGTCCTTTTATTATAATTTATCTTAATTAGATTTTTATTCATGAAATTATTTAATTATTGAATCAATAAATTTGTTTAGATTTGATCTAATGATTAGTTGATTTTATTAAATTAATTAATTTGTGAGTTAAATTTTAATTAGATATTTATTGGAGTAATAAAATAAAAAAAACTAGACTTTTTTATGTAGTTTAATTTATTTGATTTATTTTAATTTAATTTTACGTTTTTTTAATTATGTTTGGTATGTCTTTATATTATGTTCTTTAATTTTATTTTATATAGTTAATTTTTATATAATAATGCTACTAACCTACCTTTAAAGCTTGATAGACAACATGACCCCTTTTAGGTACTAATTTTTGGGCGTTGTGGGGTGTTATAACCTTCCCCATACGTAACCGAATCCCGAACCCGGTAATAAGGGCGTTGTGGGGTGTTATAACCTTCCCCATACGTAACCGAATCCCGAACCCGGTAATAAACGCAGACCAATTTTATAGGTTTTCAGTCGTACCTATTTAAAACGATTGATGGCAACTCCAATCTTTGATGAGACTTTGAAGGTCCAACCAATTTCGACCCGGACCAGAAACGGTGTCGACAGCTTGGCGACTCCGTTGGGGACTTCTCAAGAGGGTCAAGCCGCAAAAAGGGGTACATTTTGTGTTGCATCATTCCATGAGCTTTCTACCCGAGCTCAGTCCTAATTAAGTGGGGGTAAAACGCTGCTCCTTCGTGAGGTTAACCTCCGTGCAGGATAGTAGTCACCTCCGGGTTATGACTTCGTAAGGTTAACCTTCGCATAGTCATAGGGAAGTGCATCCCCTCGAATTGAACTTGGTTCTATGATCCTATAATGGGAGAGGACTAAGGGTCTTACTAGCTTTAGTAGGCAACAGTAAGGACAATTCGGGTACCCTATCTAGAACCATAACCTCATGTAATAAACCGTAGGGACCTACCCTATTTAGAGCCATGATAAACTTAAACCTTAGTACGTTACCCGTTAATAATATGTGTTATATTTTATTTATTTATTTACTTTGCTTTGTTTTCTTTTATCTAATCAAGCATGTGTTATATTTTCCATGTTATATTTCATTTATTAACCGTTTTTTCTTTTTTGTTTATGTTTGTATGCATGTGCATCATCAACACCTAGTTGCATTCATAATTGCATATTGCATTTACAATGAATACATATCATGTGCATTGACACTTTTTATGGGAGTTTGAAAGAGTGATCCTGGAAACAAAAGACGATCATATCAGTTATCCTCACAACACACGATTCAAAGCTAGAAGGATGGAAGAAAGACTTTAGAAGTTAGAAGAGCAAATTACTCAAGATATCAAAGGCTTAAGAGAGGACATAGCGAACAGTCAAGAGAATCTTCTAAGCAAATTAGAAGATAAACTGTCACAACTATTATCTAAGTCAACAAGTGTCGAGAAAGGAAAAGCTCATAAAATCCAAGAAGATGATTCCCCATCTTTACATTTTGGAACAAAAGAAACTCATCCTCAATTTGTGTTCTCTGCTAGTGGGTTACAATCTAATATCCACAAACAAGCAAATCCTCATGGTGTTTCTGCTTCGAATATGTGGGCTGGATCATTTAAATCAGAAGTCCCAAATTTTGATGACCCAGTTGAGTTGGAAAAACTGAAGAAATCTCAACCCAAATCTTCTGAGACAAATGACGATAAGTTCAAATTCTTAGAAGAAAGAATTAAAGCTATGGAAGGATAGTTTAGCTGGGTCTGCCATACGATGGTACAATCAGCTGAATAGAGCCCAAATAAGCACATAGAGAGACTTAGCAAGGGCTTTCAAAGAACAATACAAGCATGTCCTAGACATGGTTCCTGATCGTCTAACACTCCAAAATATGGAAAAAAGGCATAATGAAACTTTTTGACAATATGACCAACGATAGAGAGACATGGCTGCACAAGTTCAACCGCCACTACTCGAAAAAGAAACAACTACTCTTTTCATCAATTCCTTAGATTCCATATACTATGAGAAGCTTGTCGGTAGCACCACTAGAGACTTCGCTGATCTAGTGACATCAGGTGAAGCAATTGAGCGTGCCTTAAAAGCGGGAAACTTAACAGTCTCGAGGCTTCTAAAAAGCCATATGCCAAAAAGAAAGAGAATGAAGTTAATGTTGCGGGAAATGATGGACATCCATATCCCAAATATCAATCTCCCCTGAATAAACTCCATTAACTTCCTCATATGATGGAGGTGGAGGCATGGTGTCTACACTTGGGGGAGGTTATGCACACGTATAATGGTGAATCCAGCATGGAGCTATCTTTGTCAGTTGGTGACTATGTAGTTGTGCGAAAGGTGATGAACTGGCTAGTCTCAAGAAGCGAAAAAGTAGGAAGAGGAAGAAGAGTGAGGATACAGTTGAGGAAAAAGAGGATCAGGTAGAGCAAATCGAAAGAAAACGCATGAGGGTGAAAGGAAGTTCCCCTCTCAAGGTTTTTTGGATACCCATCTCAGTTTTATTCCCTCACTTGATGCAAGGGAAGTACCTAAAGCCCATATCGATGGAGGGAACCTTAGATCCATCCTTTTTCATATATGACCCGAGTAGTATGTGCGCTTTTCACATGGGGGCATCAGGACACCACACCGAGAGATGCTGGATGTTGAAGGAAGAGATAGAGAGATTGGTTCGCGAAGGGAAGTTATCACTCGATATGATGAAACAGTGGGCACAAGAGTAAAAAGACTTACTAGTATTAGGATGAATGAATAAAGCCAAGGAATTGAGGGTCGACTGAAACCCATCTTTTGTTTGACGATAAATAGGATATCTTATCATTTAGAGTTTTATCTTGATGTAATGCATGAAAACAATTTCGCTACCCTTGGCCCAAGTGTAGCAGAAATCTTTTGTCAAAAGGGCATATGCTATGTTTGATGACTTTCATTCCAGTAGAAAATGTATTCTGCTTGACATGCAATGACCTTTATGTATGTATATATACCTTCTTACCCCCGTGGATCACTGGATATCAATTGCAAGATGTGAGCTCGATTTAGAAAAAGTGAATATTGTGATAATGATAAGGGCATGATTTCCTTTGATAGACTCTGGTCTGCAAAACAAGACTACTACCTCTTCAATGATATTTGATGATAAGGAAAGCTCTTAATTTTAACCAAGTAAAATTATAAAAAGAAGAAGAAGAAACAATACGTGTTGTGATATAAAATCGATAATGATTGTTGATATAAAAAGCATCCCAATGTTCGAACCCTGGTAATAGGCATGTTCGAATAAGAGTGGAAATTCTGGGGCACTCCGCTGAAGTGAAAAATTAAATAAGGTTGCAATGCACCATCCAAAGCTTCATGAGTGATGGTAATATTTTCAAATCATGACTATACCGATTAACTTGGGGTATTGTTGTTTGCTCCATCATTATCCTCAAGACAAAGGATTGTGATGAATTGATTTCCCCAGAGAATTATTAAAGTCAACAAGAAATGAGCTACAATGGCAAATCATAATTGAAGGTACATGTTTGTACTCAAAATATTATTAAAATAATCATTGCACTCCATAATTAAATAAATTTTAGTGGAGCACACATGAGAATTGAGAAGGAGTAGTTTCCTATAGTAATGCGATAATCATGAGGATGAACCGAGTCATCAAGATGGATTTTGTGACTTCGAATTGCCACAACATTTCAAATATACTTCGGATAAACACCGAAGATTGAATTTGAGAAGCTCTTGCACTTGATATCCATAGTTTCTATTCTTTTTTCTTCTTATTTTGAGGTCTTGTATGTTAATTTTAATGCCAATATTCGTTGGAATGAAGATCATCAAATGCGCGTTTTCAAATGACAAAGATTTATGTATTGCATCAAAAGTGAAACTTGAAGATGCACAGATATAGATAATTGACCAAAAAATGTCCCATTGAAGACTACAATAAGAATGCACACGTTGAATGATTCAGGGACATGAAGCAAGTCTTGCCTCGACACTGTGGAAAAGGTTAGGGGTTTGAATTTTGTTTACCTTTTCAATCAGAAAAGAACACTTCTTAGAGGCAACATTTTTGATCCCGATATCAAGGTAGGAAGATTGCATCAATTTTGCTCAAAGATGTCATAAATGTCAGATTTATGGAGATAAAATACATACAGCCTCATTACCCCTTCATGTTATAACTGCTCCGTGGCCGTTCGCAACATGGGGCATGGATGTAATTGGACCAATTACACCAAAGGCATCCAATGGACATCGCTTCATCTTTGTAATGATTGATTATTTTACCAAATGGGTAGAAGCTGCTTCGTATGCAAATGTAACTAGATCGACAGTATGCAAATTCCTCAAAACAGAAATAATTTTTCAATATGATCTACCAGAAAGGATTATTTCTGATAATGCTTTAAATCTGAATAACCGAATGTTGACAGAAATTTGTGTACAGTTTAAGATAAAACATCACAAGTCAGCACCCTATCGCCCAAAAATGAATGGGGCCATCGGAGCAACTAATAAAAATATCAAGAGGATTGTTGAGAAGATGGCGATAACATATAAAGATTGACATGAGAAACTACCTTTTGCATTATTGACATATCGTACATCTGTACGAACATCTACAGGAGCCACTCCTTATTCTTTAGTATATGGAACGAAAGCTGTATTACCAATTGAAGTTGAGATTCCATCACTCCGTGTCTTAATAGAACTTAAATTAGATGAAGCTCGAGTCAGATATGATCAATTGAATTTGATAGAAGAAAAGAGATTGAAAGCAATTTGTCATGGGCAGATATCCCAAAAATGGATGATTCGGGCTCACAATAAGAAAGTCCGACCAAGATCTTTTTGTGAAGGAGATTTGGTTTTGAAAAAGGTTCTGCCTATGCAAAAGGATTTTCGAGGAAAATGGATGCCAAATTGGGAAGGACCATTTATTGTGAAAAAAAGCTTCTCGAGTAGAGCATTAATCTTAACCGAGATGGAGTGTCATCATTGAGCTTCCAAAAAGGAATGCCATTGAATACCTCCGAGATGAAGTGTCATCATTGAGCTTCCAAAAAGTAATGCCATCGAATACCTCCGAGATGGAGTGTCATCATTGAGCTTCCAAAAAGGAATGCCATCGAATACCTCCGAGATGGAGTGTCATCATTGAGCTTCCAAAAAGGAATGCCATTAACTACCTCCGAGATGGAGTGTTATCAGTAAGCTTCCAAAAAGGAATGCCATCGAATACCTCCGAGATGGAGTGTCATCATTGAGCTTCCAAAAAGGAATGCCATCGAATACCTCCGAGATGGAGTGTCATCATTGAGCTTCCAAAAAGGAATGCCATTAACTACCTCCGAGATGGAGTGTTATCACTAAGCTTCCATGAAGGAATGCCATCAATCACCTCCGAGATGGAGTGTCAACATTAAGCTTCCATGAAGGAATGCCACCAATCACCTCCGAGATGGAGTGTCATCATAAAGCTTCCAAGAAGGAATGCCATCAATCACCTCCGAGATGGAGTGTCATTATTGAGCTTCCAAAAGGGAATGCCATCAACTACCTCCGAGATGGAGTGTCATCATTGAGCTTCCAAAAGGGAATGCCATCGAATACCTCCGAGATGGAGTGTTATTACTAAGCTTCCATGAAGGAATGCCATCGATCACCTCCGAGATGGAGTGTTATCATTAAAGATTCTGATGAGGAATAACATCGTTTACCTCACCACCTACCTCTAAAATAAAGTGTCCTCACTACTAGGTTGTTTTTCATTGAAAATTTGTTGCTTCTAGTCTTTGCTCACTTCCTCTCTTTGAGTAATGAGCAAAGTCGGGCAGCTGTATGCAACAAAATTAAACATAATCTTAAAAATCTAAAAATAAATATTTAAAAATTAAAAAAATCAAAAAAATTCAAATAAATCTAGAATGGATAATCTTAAAAAAATTTTGAAAAGATAAATTTTAATAAATTAAAAAATCCGAAAATTCAAAAAAATAAAAAATCTAGAATAATCTTTAAAAAAATATGAAAATAATTTTAAAAAATCAAAAATCAAAAATATTCTTCTTCTCCAAGTAAAATCCTAACCAACTCCTATTTTTAGAGTTTAACTCCTCCTAAAACCCTAGCTTCTAAGCTATAAATACCCCCAAACCCTTTAAGCAAAACACACAACACAACACAGCAAAACTGAAGCAAAAGACTAGAAAAGCAAAGCAAAAAATACAAGAGAAAAAGCTCTCAAGTTTGAAGCAGTGGAAGGGTTCGAGAAACAATTAGATTTAATATCTCCCGGGGGCAATTTAATCCAACGACGGATTTACGAGTTTGAAAGAGGTAAAAAGAGTCGAATCTTTGATATATATTTTTATTTTTTTTTATTTTTTCAGTAACATTATAAAAATTTTAACACTGGAAATCGAATATGAAAAACTTCTGCGCGTGTCTGTGAATGAAAATCCAATTTCAATTTTGAAATTGGTTGTTGTTGCACGGTAAGCTGGCAAAGATTTTTGGAAAAATCACTTCGTAGGTCTCCTAGATTTAGCTGCTTAAATTCATGCTCTTAAATTTTGATTTGATTTTATATTAGTCCTTTTATAATAATTTATCTTAATTAGATTTTTATTCATGAAATTATTTAATTATTGAATCAATAAATTTGTTTAGATTTGATCTAATGATTAGTTGATTTTATTAAATTAATTAATTTGTGAGTTAAATTTTAATTAGATATTTATTGGAGTAATAAAATAAAAAACTAGACTTTTTTTTATGTAGTTTAATTTATTTGATTTATTTTAATTTAATTTTACGTTTTTTAATTATTTTTGGTATGTTTTTATATTATGTTCTTGAATTTTATTTTATATAGTTAATTTTTATATAATAATGCTACTAACCTACCTTTAAAGCTTGATAGACAACACGACCCCTTTTAGGTACCAATTTTTGGGCGTTGTGTGGGTGCTATAACCTTCCCCATACGTAACCGACTCCCGAACCCGGTAATAAACGCAGGCCAATTTTATAGGTTTTCAGTCGTACCTATTTAAAACGATTGATGGCGACTCCAATCTTTGATGAGACTTTGAAGGTCCAACCAATTTCGACCCGGACCAGAAACAGTGTCGACATCTTTAAAATCTATTCACATTCTTAAATGGATAATAAATTAATAAAAACTCGAACTTGTTACCCTCGTATGGAAATAGAGAAAAGGTTCCCTCGAATTGAACTCGATTAAGATGAGCCTATAATGGGTGATGATCGAGGGCCTTGTTACCCTCAGTACGGGATAACAAGGACAATTCGAGTACCCCTTTAGCACCAAAGTTGCATCTTGAGAATCTAAGTAATCCACCCGTTTAGGGCCATGTTTTAACCCTAGAAATTAGAATATCATGTAATTAGGGTTTATTTTTGTGCTAAGATATGTTAGGTTTATTTCTACCATTTATTTGTAAATATTTTGTTTTACACTAACCATTGTTTTTTGTGTGTGATATTTTGCATCACAACATCATCTAGTGTTCAGTTTCATTACATCATCATATTTCTCATCACATAGCATCATGATAACATAATTCGCACAATAATTATTGTTCCATAAGCATACAGTATAAATTGCATCATTCGCAAAATAATTGTCCTCATCATTAGTTGCACTCGTTTTAATTGCATGATAGTTGCACCTTATAATATTTATGGTCACTTGTATCATTTTAGGATTCAACATATATGTATATGATAATTGCATCACATGAACATTCAACCATAATTTCATTTGTTCACATCACAGTTGTATCACATCATACTTGTATATTAGTATTTCATTAGGGCAATGCATGATCCCTCATTTTTAATAAAGGTGATGCCTCAACCAGTACACCATGACGAGCCTCATCAACAAGTCTGATAGTCAACATCAACAAACAATGAAAGTGGTCACACATTTGAGGCAGCACAATAAGTAAAAAAACTCAAAATCAAATAATTTTACCTAAGACTACATCTTCAAGTTTTAAATAAAAATATGCTTTTTGTGAGCCTCATATATCAATTGCATAAGTGACATCGATTTTAACTCAGAGACTGGTTCCAAGAAACCTATCTAATTGAACTTTTAAGTTGTGGAGATTACAAATATGTGACTCACATTTTATTAAGGACCACATAAATCGATGCAAAATAATTTTAAAAAATAAAAATAAAAAAGGAGAAAAAGAATAAAAGAGAAAAAAACAAATTGGACTCAAAGCATAATAATATGCCTTAATCAAAAACACTTCAATGTTTGAAACCTGGTAATAGGCTTTTCCGAATAAGAGTGTGAAACATTTGGGGGACTCCTTTGAAGCTTATTCTAATCGAATATCCACCGCTTCGTGAGTGATGGTAATATTTTTAAAGTCATGAAAATGTCGAATAACTCGAAAATTTGTTGTTTGCTCCATCATTTATTTCGAGCCAAAGGAATGTGATGAATTGAATTTCCCAAAATAAAAAGGAGAAAAATGAATCGACCAAAATAAATGGTCTCGAACCGAAAAAGAAAAAATGCACTTTATATATTCAAACATCAATTCAACTTTCAAGGTCTCCTAGATACAGATTTTGTTTGGGACAATCTCCTGTAAGCCTTTTTTAGTGTTGTTTGTGCACTTGATATTCAGGGCACTCACCGAAAGAGAAGAAAGAATGACCAATTTTTTTCTTTCTAAAAAGCATCTCACATTCACAAAATTAAAAATTATAGGGACCAAAAATAAGGGTGCCCTTCATCTCGACCATGCAAAGCTCATCATTTCACCTCTATCAAACGTAATAATTCGAAAGAACACAATCAAACCCGCAAGAGGTTGAGACATCATAAAATCAATAATAAAAACCAACATCAGTGCACAAGCATCTTTGCATACAGTATCTCACTATTATACATTAAATGCACATATCAGGTCCATTTATATCACATATCATTCATGACTCATGTCATCTTTTTCATTATCATGAATTCACATCATTCATATATCATTTAAACATGGAGCATCTCATCATTTCATGTTATTCATAGTAACATCATATACTAGCATCTCATCATACTCATGGCCTACTGCATTACATGTCATTCATATCAATATTATCACACTCATACATTCACATCATGCATCATATACTAAGACATAGATAATTGCATTACATTAGCATCATACATTCTAAATCAAGTTAGGTGCACCATGCATCAACTTCAAACAAATGAAATAACAGGTTCTATACAAAACTCTAAAACAGAAAGAATAAATTGGCAAATCCTCGGTCAAGAAGGAAGCCAAAACAAGCAAAAGAGTTAAAACCTCAAAAATGAAGGACAACTATACCAAAAAAATGACAAAACAAAAAAGCTAAACAAAGAAAATGCAATTCTAAATGAACAACTACTAAGCATCTATTTCTCTTTCCTTTTCACGTCTTGTCTCGTCGTCGGTGGCGTAGCGAATCAACTAATAATTATCACTTTGAACATGTATCTTCGTCAGAATTTTAGCTTGATCACCAATATTATCACACCGATCATGCCTCTTCAACAAATATCCTATTTGGGTCAAAATCATGAAAAAAGAATTAAAAACTTTAGAATCTAATCAAGCATGGTCTATTATTTCTCTACCTCAAGGCAAGACACCCATTGACTATAAATGGGTTTACAAAGTCAAATATAAGGTTGATAACTTTGTCAAACGTCATAAAGCTTGCCTTGTTGTCAAGGGCTATAATCAATAAGAGGGGATTAACTACGTTGATACTTTTTCACTAATAGTTAAAATGGTGACTGTTAGAACTATACTTGCTTTAGATACTGCATTTGTCTAGCCTTTATTTTAAATGGATGTCCATAATGCTTTTTTTCAAGGAGATTTATTTGAGGAAGTTTATAAGCAACTACCTGAGGAACTTTATAGTAGGTGGAGAATCTTGTGTGTTACTACAAAAATTGCTTTATGAACTTAAACAAGCTTTAAGAAAATGGAATATAAAGCTAATAAAAACTCTTGTTGCAGCAAACTATAAGCAAAGTAAATTTGATTATTATTTGTTTACAAAAAAGATAAAATGACAAGATGATTATTGTAATAACCCATTATATAAACCCATTAACCCATTTACAAGTATCCAAAGCCCAACAGAATAAACCCAATCCAATAAACCCTAAAAATGTTAACCTTAATAGCCCCTAACTCTGCCGTCGCCGTCGCTTCATCTTCCTTGCCCGGTTGCCGGCGCGTGAAAACCACGCGCGACGCTTCAAATCGCGCGTGGTAGCCACGCGCTCCCTCATTGGTTCTTCTGGCCGGCCGTCGCACTGCTCCACCGCCCCATCGCCCAAAGTCATTTCGACCTGCAAAAAATATTAAACAAGGATTAGATTTAAAATCTGAAAAAGCATAGATATTTTGTATTTTATAATGTAAAATCGTGGGTATTTAAACCCATAGAACCGAATGTAAACAAGAGGAGAATGGAATGAAAAATCCAGACGCATTCGAACGAAAAAAACATTATCATCACACGGAAAAATCCAAAGCCACATCCAATATTCGAAGAGAAACAAAAACGAAAAAAAGAGAGAAATAAGGAGCCAAATCGGAAGTCAAATAGCGCAAAAAAAAAGGTAAAAAAGGTTATATTCGAGAACTTAGCTTGTAGATCTAGGCTCTTGCGTTGATTTTCTTGAAAAACCAAGCTCAGATTTGTGCTCTCCACGTCGAGATCTATCGGAAAGTCGCTTCATTTCTCAATTCCGTCACCGGCGACGACGGCCGGCGCGACGGCCGGTGACTCCAGACGGTGGTGCGGTGCCGGACATGGAGAGAAAAGAGAGAATTTCTCTCCATCTGTTTTTTGGCCTGAGTAACAAATGAAAGAATAGTAAAAAAATTGTTATTATGAGTATTTAAATCGCACCCAAAACGGCGTCGTTTTGGTGCCGGTTCATCAGGCCCAAAACGACGTCGTTTCACTGTTGGATACCCATGGATCGACCCAGAATCCGGCCCTGACCCACGCATAACCCAGGAAAATGGGAAAATTACGCGCGCAACCCCTACAGTTCCAGCTTGTTTGTGGTTTGGCATTCTAGTTCATATTTTCTTCAATTTTAGTCACTATTTTTCATGATTTTGCCTTAAAGTTTTATATATTTTTTAATTTCATCCTTATTTTCTTTTATTATTAGTCTAATGATTTTGTTTTTTTGCAAGAAGGTCCCTGTAATTTCTTATTATTATTTTCATTAAGTTTTATCATATTTTACTAACCTATATTATTTATTTTTGCAGATTAAAATATATGGGATCACAATATTATTTTAAAAAAAACGAATTTATAATTTTCGTTCATATAAATATTTTGTAACCGATAGGTGTCAATTTTGGGCATCCTGGGGGTGCTCATCCTTCCCCACGCGTAACAGACTCCCGAATCCAACTCTGGTTCGCAAACTTATATTTTTGGTGTTCCAATCGCACCGCAAAAATGATCGGTGACGACTCCCCGGACCAATACCGGTGATTACAATTATTATTCTGATTTATGTAGATGATTTGCTTATAATTGGGAATGATTTGGGACTTATTGATGAACTAAAAGACCTTTTAAATCAGTAATTCAAGATAAAGGATTTAGAGAATTTAAAATTTTTTCTTAGGTTAGAAATTCTAAGATCTAAAGAATATATACTATTGAATCAACCAAAGTATGCCTTAGAGTTGATAGTAAACACTAGTTTAGGGGGAGCTAAGCCAACTTTAACTTCTTTAAAACATAACTTACGAAAGACCACTGTAGAATATGATGTAACAGTACAACAACAATCAGAAGATGATTTGCTTGAAGATAAAACAAAATTTCAAAGGTTATTGGACAGCTGTTATATTTGACACACATTAAGCCCGATATAATATATATTGTTCAATATCTTAGCCAATCTATGCAGCAACCCAAGGATTCTCACATGAAAGATGCGTTAAGAGTTGCGAGATATTTGAAACATAGTCATGATCAAGGACTGTTATTTAACAACACTAGCAAGTATGAATTGATTGCTTTTTGTGACTCGAATTAGGCATCTTCTCCAATATCAAGAAGGTCAGTGACTGATTTTTGCATTAAGTTTGGAGATTTATTAGTGTCTTGAAAGTAAAAAAACAAAACAAAGCACAGTGACAAGATCTTCAGAAAAAGCTGAGTATAGAAGCATAACATTTGCTGCAGCTGATATAATACGGTTGAAGGGGTTATTGCAAGAACTTGACATAGACATCAAACCACCAACATTGCTATTCAGTTAATAAATTAACTTTGCAGATTTGTAACAAACCCATTCTTTCACGAGAAAAGATTTAAGGAGTAATCAGAACAGAGCATGTAAGTTTCACCGATTAGCAAGTCGACATTTTAACCACAGCTCTCGGAATCTAGTAACATAATAGTTTAGTATCCAAGTTGGGGATGAAAAACATTTTTTAACCTCCAGGGGGAGTTTGAAAATTCAAATAATTAGTTGAGAATCAGATAATATTATTTGTTATCAAAGTTGTTTATTCTTTTGTACATTAAAATAGTATAAATAAGTGTGTTAAAGTAGTATAAATAAGTGTTTACTCATTATAATTGTGAAATAGAGGAAAGTCAACCTACAAGAATTACTTTTTAATAACAACACCATGAAGTGGTAAAATGCTACCTTGATGTGTAACCATCTCCTTTAGTACCAAAATCAGCGAGAGATAAAGCTTTTTAGCTCTGGGTCGGATTCCCGGTGACCTAGATTGTGGGGAGCTGTAAAAGGGAGTCAAATTCAAAGGTTTTTTTTTTTTTCTTGTAATACAATATTGGATTGCAGTAACCGGAAGAGAAAAATAAATAAATATTGAAGATTAATTGTATAATTAATTATATGATTTTTTTATTTTAAGCGTTAAAATAGAATTTAATTAATAGTTTAGAAACTATTTAGGTAATTTATCCTTCTTTCTATTGTTCCATATTAGCCTTCTGTTAATGTTTAACGGTAACAAACGATTGAGTAACTAGAAATTTATACTTAAAAACGTAAGTGATTTTATTGGTATTTTTTAAAATCAGTGACCAACTTTATATTGGGAAGAAACATAAGTGATTATTTTAATAATTAATCATTTAAATAAAAGTAATATAATTTTAAAATATAAAAAATATATAAAAATAAAATTCATGGTATGGATATAAAAGCTAATTTTATATAAAGTTAAGAAATTTAATATTATTAACTTTGATAATCAAGCCATAAAAGCATGAGTAAAATTAAAACTTGAATAAGATATTATCTGATTCAAAATAATTTGCATGCATAATTCAACACAAATCATTGCACTTGGAATGATAATCATTGTACTATTGAATTAAAAATTAATATTATTTGAATATTGAATTTTAATTTAAACGATAATTATACTATTAGACTTAAAATCAATAACGTAAAGTGATTTTAATAATATATTTATGACGATATAAAAGATTTTAACAAACTAATAATATAATTGATATGTAAATTAAAATTCAATGATATAATAATATCTACTTTTAGTTTAAAGATATAATCAATATACTTAAAAATTTAATTATATTTAACGTAATTTACCCGTATTTTAAATATCAAAATAAATTGACCAATCCGGAAACCACTAAACCTACCCAATTGATACCTTCAGATAATAATTTAATCAAATTTCGATTAGTCATTTTTTTTATCATACATATTAATTGAATTATCCTTATTCGATATCAACTATTAAAATCAAAATCAATTAATACAACAATCTACAAAACGAATAAAATTGTTATGTTTTAAGATATGTGAATGGATTATATGTATACATATATAGGGATAGAATTAAATTACATGAAAAAGTTTTTAGCTTTTTCATATCTTAGGATTTATTGTTCTGTCAATTTAGACATATTAAATATTTTTTCTCTACAGTCCTAGCCGCACTTCTTTCCACTGTCAAAACTTCTCTCCTTCGTTCTCAATTATTTCGTTTGTTTTATTTTTAATAAATTATTTTGTTCTTGTGATATGATTTTATTTTATTTTTTTATATGTTTTTTTTTATCTTTTGGCACGTTTTTCTTTATTTATTTTGGTTTTTTATTAAGGTTAGATCCGACGACGCCACGACTGATCAAGATGACGTTCTTTCCTCTGTATTGTTGATCTTCCTATTTTAAACCCTCAAACAAGATTTGAATATGCGATTACATCTACCATTCTTTTTCGCGATTCAATAGTGGTAATATCTTTGTTGTCAACGCACCTTCATTATAATATGCATTTTTATGTTGTTTGTTGATGATTTTACCTATCAACGTAAATTTTGGTGATGTTTGTATCCCTTTTTTATTTCGAGTATTTGGATTAAATTTTTAACTTTTTCTTATTTAGTCTTCTTATGATCTCTGTTTTACTAGTTTTATTTACTAGGTATATATCTGGATTT
Organism: Abelmoschus esculentus; assembly: GCA_035048815.1. Lineage (NCBI taxonomy): Eukaryota > Viridiplantae > Streptophyta > Magnoliopsida > Malvales > Malvaceae > Abelmoschus > Abelmoschus esculentus. The sequence goes on from JAUCBN010000059.1 coordinate 6,643,248, forward strand.
AGATGTTTTGTTTACTAAAGTGTGAACTTTCATTATATTTTCGGACATATCCTTGTTTAATAAAATTAGTAAATCTATGTTAAAAAAAGGTGATTAAGAATAACAATGAGTTATACAAAGATTATTATTTTTAAAAGAAAAAAATAAAAATTAATCGCAATAATCCTTCTCACTCTCACTCATTGACGTGTAAAATTATAAATTTTACGTTCGGTAAAAATGATTCTCTCTCTGTATATATTTTTGTAAAATAAGTTCACATAACATACCCTCTCTCAGATTCACTTGTTCCATCCCCCAATACTGCAACAAAGGGTGTTAACTTGCATATGTTTAACTATCATGAAGCCGTAATTAGTCCTTTTTTTTTTTTACTTCAAAGAGCATATATTAGTTCCATATGCGACCCATGGAGAAGTCATATTTATCCCACAAAGAAAATAAATAACATGTATAATTACTCCAGTGACCACCCAATTAATTGAGAATACCTATTTTGGTCACTGAACTATCAAATTCATCAATCAAGTTACTTAACTTATTAAATTGACCTATTTTAGTCACCGCCGTTAAAATTCAGAGATAACAAAACGATGACATGACGGTTAACATAAGTTAAAAAAATTACACATTTAGTCCTTAATTCTATAAGAAATGGTATTTCAATCTTTCTCAACTAAACAACCCAAATACCCTCATTCATCAACTTCAATCGAGTTGTTGAACAATCCTAGCTTCTTTCTTTTCGCACAAAATTCCAGAATAGAAAATGACCATGGAGCAGAAGAAACAGGCCACAATATATGTACATTACGCTGCACAAGACTAGACTCAACACACCACAGTATGAAAACTAAACATCTCGTTTCCAAGATTTTGCATGCAAAAACTAAACCTTATTCATAACTAAGGATGACAACCGGGCAGGACGGGTTAAAATAAAATATTAATTTATCCGTTGTTCTCCGCCCTAATATATTTTTTTTAAACCCGATTCGGACTCGATCTGAAAAATTAAAAAAAATCTTTATCAACGATAAAAGTTAGATTCGATCGATCTTTCATCACAATCATAAATTATGGTTTTTAAGTAACTTTACATTTATGTAAAAAATAAAATAAAATTTAAATTATTCACATGTTAAATTACATATTTAAAAGAAAAAAACTTGAATCATCAACCGAAAGAATCGAATATATTAAAACTTGAACAATAACTAATAATTTTTTATTATAAAAACAAAATTCAAAAATATAAAAATTACTTAAAACCCATAAAAATGTTTATGTATAATGATATTTTTTATAAATATAGTAAAATATATAAAAATATACCGGGGTGAGAAATTTCAAACAAATACCCAAACCCGACCTGACACAATAATTTCTAAGCCTCGCCCCAATCCCCGAAATTTAAAGAGAAAAACCCGACCAGATCAGATCGGATACACCAAATCAAGTCGGGAACGAGTATTTTTGCCATCCCTATTCGTAACTAATTTTAACACTGACATCACTTTCAAGCAGATAATGTCTTGTTTTCTAACTTGCAACAGTTAGCTTATATGGTATCTGATAAACCATTGTGCCAGACATTCAATCTATGAAAGTTAGATTAAGAAATTAGATACAGTACATCACTGCAAACTTTTAACTACTCGATGATTAGATAAAGATGACAATCAAGCAAGGATTATTCAAATCTCGAATTCAAACACCAGAACTCATAAAAGTAAAAAAAAAAAATAATCAAAATTAGAGAACATGGATTTAAAAGTAAAATCAGTAATTGTGCCAAATTATCGCATGAAAATCCAAATACCCATTAGCTAAATTCATGATTCTCGAACAGTACCTAAATTACAAATAAAAAGGGGGAAAGACGCATACCCAATTCCTCAATCCCCATGTAGATCAACCAAAATTGAATTAATTGGTCTTCGGATCAGGCATCGGGAACAACCCAGCACCAGCAGCTCCTCGAGGCGGCGAAAACCCCAAAAACTTCTGCAAATTAGTCCTTATACTTATCGAACACAGGAAGTAGAGAAAAACCATAGAACAATCCGTGGAATCCTCCCCTTTTAACCCTCTGTGACTCATCTTCATCACAATCCCAATCGGCTTAAACGGCAATTTGGCGACGACTTTCCCTTCGAAGAGAGAATTCAAGAACCCAAAAACGACGATCAAAACGAGGGCCACGACAGCGCCAGATTTGAACTTGAATAAGGAAAGGTCACGGCTGGATTCTTTGAGGCTGCTTTCGACACGGTCGATCTTCTTGGTTTTGGATTTTTTGGTCGATAACTTGTTAGGGTTTTGGTCGGTTTTCATGGTTTCGAGTTTCTTGGTTGCTTTGTCGATTGAAGATTTGAGGGATTTGTAAGAGTTGGTTCTGTAGATCAAGAGCCATGATATTGCTTCGCAAACAATGGCTGTGCAAAAGGAAATTGCTACGACGGTTAGACTGTCTGAGTATTTGAACGACGATAGGAACTGGGGTGTCGCCATTTTCTAGGGAAAGTTGGTTTATAGGTAGAAAATTGAACAATAAAAGGTCTCTGAGATGTGAGATCCGTTCGTAGTCAAAAGATTCGAATCGGAAGTAGACGACAATAGAACTGTGGGCTAAAAAGTTAAGCTTCAGCAGTTCTGCTTTTTATTTCTCACTTTAATTTTCTGATCTGACCCATTGAGTTTTGGGCTTGTTTGGATACTGAAATTTCTCTCAATTCTGTCCTTTACGCATCGTTTGTTACGATAGATATAAAAGAGATGTGTTGTATTAAATAAAATTTATATATTAAAAATAGATAAAAGATGTTTATTATTACATCAAAGTATTTAATTATAAAATTTGCGATAAAAATAAAATGTTACATATGAATATATTATTTTACGCTGAATATTCTAATTTCATAATTTTTATATAAAAGAGAACATAATAAAAGCTACATATCAGAAGCAACCTCCAACTGTATAAGTTCAAATAAACTCTCCGATGACTTCTCAAAAACAATCACTGTTATCAGTCCCTCTCGATATAAAGTAGCTAGTCAGTCAGCTACCTTGTATGCATAGTGATTAATCTTCCTAATCTCCACCAACCAGGGTCGAATTAATAACTCATGAGCATTATTCACTAAAGATTTACCAGTTAATCTTTTATTTTGCACGTTAAAATTTGAATCACCACCATTTTATCGATCTCAAAAATAACATTTTGACATCAAATACTCTAAGCTTGAAAAAGAACATTAAACGCTGCCCACAATTTAGTACACAAAATTGTACAACAACCAATGCTATATTCAAACCCAATCAACCATTGGTCTTGGTCATACCCTCAGCCAATGTCATGTTGTCACTCATCTTTCTTGCACCATCATAGTTTTCTTTAACCTATCCTACCGATGGTTTTTCCCAAACCTGTAAAGCTAGATCACTTGTCTTTGTTTATGCTAAATCAAGATAACTAATATATTCACCCAAGATGTTATTACAACAATAGTTAATACTTTGTTTTTGAATATAATCATCATCAAATATAAGACTACATCTTTGTTTCTAAATAAGCCAACATGTAATAACAAATCGTGCATTCTAATGAATATATCGTTGCATCATGTCCCTCTATTTTGAATATTACAACTCTACCAATCTATAAAAGGCATCATTATAAAGTCATGAATTTTATAAGGGGTGATTACCTTTATACAAGTTTTAGACCCCCTAGGACATTTCATAAAACATACTCTAGAGATTCTGGTTCACACAGAAAAATAAAACATATGTCTAAATCATCAAGATGCCTTCTCTTTCTCTCAACATTATTGTATCACTTTCAAGCCCTATATAAATTTTAAAATAGAGTCGCCTTTACTTACACCAGTTGTTGTTAACGCCTTATGTGTCGACTTAGTAAAAAAATAATGATTAGCTTACCATCTCTATCCTACAATATCTAGTCCAACTTCCAAATGCGAGAGAGGGACTACTGCAATTTGTTACATAATTTTCATCGGCAATGAAACATAAATTAGTTCCCAATTTCACTCACTAGAACCAACACTATATCAGCAAAAGTACATGGTTGCGAGCCTGCATTCAAGGTGTAAACCTTCAACTCGAATGTTACATTGGGTCTTCAGCCCAAAATCCGTATTTCAAAACTTCCGTTTCAAAAACCCAAATAACAAGTTCAAATTCATAATAAGTCCATTGATTCCAACCATGAGAAAGTCAATAAATTCAAAAGTAAAAAACTCCAAAATATTATAAACGTTTAAAAGCATTAGACTCAAATCAAATTAAAAAAAATTATAATTATATATAGGGTCCTATAAATACATTACCCATTACATCTAGTAAAAGTAATCTGACAATAAGTCGATGCTGAAATCAACCACTATGGTGCTCCTTCGATCCTCGTCGCCACCTAACCTACACACGAAAACATATCCCAAAATCGTTGAGCTATAGAAACTCAGTGGATACTCCATCACTCGACCCACATTGCATATCTCATAAATAAAGCATATGTAACATGAATGATGATAAGGTATGAGTACAATGACGCTACTATATCCGCCTAAACACATGATATCATGTATGCATATTATCGGTACACAACATATGCATATAAAGATAAGTCTACACATCTCATAGTCCATATATATATATATATATATATATATATATATATATATATATATATAAGTAGTGTGGCCTGTGACAACTAAGCATCGGGATCATACACAACGAGTAGGGTCCGTGTCCACTAAGCATCGAGATCCCAAACTCTAGGTTGAGACCTGCGTCTATTAACCATCAAGATCCTACATCCATTCTTGGAATGATCCATCAAGCATCTTCAAACTACCCACGTCCACTAAGCATCGAGATCATACATTCAGAATGTTTTCGTGTAACCCCCAATTCTAACCTAATTTCTTAGATCAAAACTTGGGAATCAAGTTACTAAAACTTTCCCCTTAAGTAAGTAATTAAGTTAAATAATTTCAAAATTATGGTTACTTTGACAAATTTGGAAAAACGAATTAGGGATTTCAATTTTACAAATTCAATTGCTCAAAACAATGTCTCAATAACATTTAATGTATCTGAAATAGTTTATCAAAAACATGCATCCAATAAATTCCAAATCATAATAACTCATAGTCCGAAAATATAATATATTTCATAACAAATTGAAAACATTAAACTGAAGTAATTTAAAAAAGTCCATACTGAAATAAATATCTCTGAGTAATATACAAGATGCTCCAAGTACCAGTTCGCCTAAACAAGTCTAAGAATCTGAAAAACAGACTAAAGTGGTGTAAGCTAAAGAGCTTAGTGTGTCTCTAGGTGCAAACATTCATAGACAAAACATGTTTTACATTTCTGAAAAGTTTCTGAAAATATTTCTAAATTCAAGAAAAATTAAAGCATGATGCTATGATGAATGATGTATAACAGAAAATCAGAGGGACCGATATCAGAAATCATACTGAGTGGAGGATTATCCTCGCCAGAGTGGAGGTTTCCCTCACCAGAGTGGAGGTTTTCCTCACATTACTGATTTTAAATCTAGAAAAATATTTCTGATGACAGAACATGATATGATTCATAAAATCAGAAATTAGAACTCTTATGAGTAGCAATTTTTCCAGAAATCAGATTCTTGATTTGAAAACAGAATGCATATGTCATGCATGATAATACCATGTATAAACAGATAACAATCTCAAATATCAAATCAAGCGGTGTACAGATAATGTTTTAGAGATACACACAAAATATATTATAATATAGTATAGGCACAGAAACATGTAGCAAAGGAAGAGACAGACCTTAAGCAACTGAAACTCTAACTCCGAGATGGATGATTTCGTGTTCCGGTCTAGTTGATTTAGGACCTATGAGGTAACAGAACTATATTACTTAACAAACTAAGACTAAGCCACCACTTAAAACAAAACTATGATACGAAAGCTTACCCACGTGATGGTCTCGAAGAACGTGCCCAATCGGTACGAACAACAAAAGGTAAACTAGAAGCTTCAGAAACGTTGACACCTGAACAGAAGACGAATTCTGCATTAGATTCCTTAAAACCAACTTTTTAGACTCTAAGAATAGTTTAGATAAAAAACATTAAAAACAGGTCTTTCGGGTTTGAATTTAACAAAACAGATAGAGGATTCGGGCTCAGAACGACGAAAAAGGTCAAAGAGAAGGTTTTTCCGAAAATGTCAACTTTTGGTCAAAGTCAACTCTGGTCAAAGTCAAAGTTAACTGGTCAAAAGTCAAAAACGGGTCGGGTCGGTTAACTCAGGTTAACAACCAAAAAATCCTCTCTAATTCACTGATCTAAAATGACTTAATAGCTTAGAAATCTGGTTCGATACAGTTTATAGATCCAATTTAGATCACAAATTAATTCAGCTCAAGAATAAAACATAGATCTAATTTGGTCCAATTTAGAAGACTCAGCTCACTCATGATGATTCAAAACACCAAAGCTTGATTTAGCTTACACAAAAGGTTTCACAAGATTTCAAGACACGTGGACCCCCACAAAACATATACACTGTCCAAGTCTCCAACTTATTCACGTGACTAAGTAAACTTTCAAACTCCATTACATAGAGATCCCACATCAAAATATCAACTAAACAATTCTATAATCCAGTCATGTGGGTTTCTATCTAAATTAGAAAACCATAGAGCAACAAAACACTTAAATTCCTAATTTGCTAAAATAAAAGCCCCACCAAAAGCAAATCTTACAATTCCACAAAACAAACCCTTGCTGCAATTGAAATGAAACATTAAAGTAGTGGCTAAGGATGATTATCAATGGCAGCCAACAAGATAGTGATGACAACACAACCAAACGACAAAAACAACAACGATAATTCGTTAGAAGCATAAAACGATAACCACAAAGCGAAAGAAACCGCAACGAACCATCAATCTTAAAGGAAAAAATCAAAACTCAAAACTCGATTAAAATTCTTACCCACCGCCACAAACAAATTTGTGAGATGATGCAACCTTCGGAGGGAGAGCCTAACAACAGACTTGGGGCGATGGTTAGGCAATAGGGAAACTTAGCCGAATCTGAAATTAAAAGAGGAAAAGGAAAAGATTCGAGAGAGAGACCAGAGAGCAAGAGTGTTGTTTGCGGAAAAAACTGAAAATACGGCAAAGGGGTTCCCCAAAAGTTAAAACTGATTGAATAAATTTAAGTTTACCCTAAGGATAAAAGGTAAAAATGCACACAGGGTCCTCAAACAAGAATGGACTTACGAAACAGTCTCATAAGTTTATTTTTAAACAAAAAAGTCACTGAAATTAAAACTAAAATATCCCAAATTATTAGGGTTTCAGAAATTAGGGATTTCAGAATTTAAATTTTGAATTGGGTAAAATTCGGGGTGTTACATTTCGAGTGTTGCAACACTTTGATCATATATATAAGGTGTCCGGACCCATCTCATAATATTATAACCATAGGTAACCCATCAGCAAACAACAAGGTTCCTAGTATACCACACCACATATTTATACCACCAATACCTTATTTGGTTTTCAACACCAATCAATTACCCACCATTTACCAAGTGATTGACCAATTATCTTATAAACGAGATTAAAACGTCAGTTTTAATATTCATTTGGCACCCTAGGATACCCTTAGGACCCTTTACCTCGAATTATAGAACCCCCCCAAAAAGTGTTAATTTTTGGACAGATTGTCCAACGAGTTTCGATATGCCTATATAGGGTATCGATACACACCCAGTATCTATATGCCTCCTTCGCTTACCGATACGCTAAGATAAACAAATTCGAATAGACCAAGATAAAACAAACTCTTACCGAACTGGTATCGGTACATCTATTAGGTGTATCGATACGCCTTTATATGTTTAACACAATGTAATAGTAGTATCGATACGCCCTTGATTACTGATACCCAAAAACGTCTCTGAAATTTTAATTAAGCATGGTGTATCGATACATGGGCTGATGTACCGATATGCCCCTTGTATTTTACCCTCCCATCTACTCTTGTGTACCGATACATGACCACCTCGTATCAATACCCCTACTCGAAAATACAGGTTTGGGTTTGGAAATCATCAAGTTTCCCAACTCAACCAATATGGTTGATTCTCTCTTTATTACTGCACGTTATTGAGATGATTCTAAGTGTATTTATGACCATTTTACAACAATTTATCAATCAAACACAAAACCACCATTAAAGGGTTCTCAGATAACCAAAGCAATTCAACAGAAGCAACATACATGCAACCAACCTATTTGTATGACATGCATGATGGTAGGGAGTTAGAAGAGTATCAACCTTAAGAAAAAGCAACAACAATCACATTTTCCTTCTTCCTTTAAAGCCTTCTGATTCTCAAAACTTTTAGAGGATTCTCCAACCTCTTTCCCTACAAGGGGAAAATAAGCAACGAATTAGACACACCTGAGAAGATTTTCAAAGCTTAAAACACTAGCAAACTAAGAAATGAGTTTCCCAAAACCCATTCCCTTACTAAACCTTTTACCCCTTCTAAAACCCTTCTCTTCACCAAACTTAACAACCTTCACCTTAATTTATAGATCTCTCTAAGCTCTAAAATTGTCTCTCCACAACCAAAATGAGATTCCTAACACAATTTTTGAGGTTTGTGAAGTGATTATAAAATGTATGACTCTCGTGCAATTATACACATCGAACAAGTAATAAAGTGAGTGAGTGAGTGAGATCGTTCCCACAAGGATTGGGTAGGAAATTTCAAAAGTAGTTAATATACACAAAAGACAATAAAATCTTCTATATAAACATTTGCTAAAGAAATTCTATTGCTATCACCAAAATACTATAGCAAAATAAAATTGAGAACGGAGTAATAGATAAAGCTACACGAGCACAACATAGAGGAATATTCAAGCTTATAACTGGCTAAGTTTGCTATGGAAAGCTATCTACTTTTATCCTGAATGCTTACTATTTTACTGGGTGAATAGGTGTTCGACAGAGTCTCTAAAAATGCCTCCTTTATCCCTAGTCAAAGGCCTAACACTCGAAAATGTTAAGGCATTACCTCTCGGTCTCAACCCTAAGGTGAGTTAGGATTCTGCTACTATAGTAATCCCATTTTCATGTTGGTCTAGCTTTGCCTATCCCTAGATCTAAATTACCCGAACCCCTTAGCAATGGTAATCTCACGAGAGCTCTTACAAACCAAGATTTAAGAATAAAAGGTGTAAGCTTTCATGAAAAAAACACAAATAAAAACTAAAAACAGTAAAGACATTCATTCAAAAAAGTAAATCATCCACAAACAAGCCTAAGACATACTAGATTAGTTCATGGCTAGGTTAAGCAAATTATTCGTTCTTCCGTATTTGAGATACATTTCCATTAAAAATAAAAAGAAACAAAACAAAGTGAAGAGGAAGAAAGTTCCAAACACTCGGCCGTAAGGTTTTCTAACTTGCCTCTTCTCTCGAAGCCTTGCAAAGATCCCTTGCTTGAAGCTCCCAAAAGTGGTGGTTCGGCTGTAAGTGGAAGATGATAAAAAATGGTCGTCTTTCTTCTTCTTTCTCACCTCACTTTTACTCTTTTTTAAAGCTCTTTTCTTTTTTGCTCCAAACTCCTTTTGCAATAAAGGAGTTGCTTTGTATTTATAAGGGAGGCTTTTAGGGTTTTGTGCCCTAAAGATGCAAGGAATATTTTCTGATTTTCTTCAGAGAATTGCAGGGACGTGCAGGGAATTGCAGCTGGCCTAAAATTCACGAGCAAGGATAGTGGGCTGTACATTTGTCTTTTCTGCAGTTCTGTTTGGTGCGCCCAAAATGCTATAGTATTTTAAAGTCCGATCCAGCACTAAATATGCTATAGCATCTCTTTCATTCTTCAACTCTGCTCTAGCAAATCTATATCACACCACCAGAAAATACCTTTCAAATCAATATCTTTTAAAATAAAATAAAATAAAAACCTAATCTAATGCAAATGCAAATGAAATGCAACTAAATGCAATGCAAATGAGCTTGAAATCAAACAAAACCTTAGGTAAAAGGGTATAAAATATACAAATTTTAGAGCGTTAACATCCCCAAAACTTAAGATATTGCTTGTTCTCAAGTAATGACATACAAAAATGCTATAAAAAACTTTTAATTCTTGACAGCAGTTTAGACAGAACATCAATCCTCAGAATATATGATAATGAGAAGTTCAAAAACTTGAAATTAAACAAGATACCTTGCATTTGTTTATGGGATTGTATCTAAACTATGCTTAACAATGATAGAAAAATTTTGGGTTCCCTTCTTCACTACACCCAAGTTCTTAAAATTACTCTCATTCTATATCTTAAGTGATAGTCATTAACTAATGAATAATCATTCTTTCTAATTCTAAATTCATATGAGGTGACATAGTCAACTATCTATAAAAGACAATAACCTAAATATCAAAATTGGCATCGAAGTTTCAAATTTTAAAACATAGCTAAAAACATTAATTAAATAATATATTATTTAGAAAAGTTCCCATTTTATCAAATTATTTTTAAATACATGTGAATATTAAAAAACACACTAAATGTAATACTTAATCATTTCTAAATAATTAAATACTTAATTTATAATATATCATAATAATTGTAAAATAATTAAATACTTAATAATTCATCAAACCTAAACGTTTAAATGATAAGTAAAAGCTAGTAATGTAAAATAGTTAAAATTTCTAAATAAATTATCTTAAAAACTTATTGAGAATTCAATAATAATAAAATAGTGTGAAAGTTTAAATAAAATATCTAAATATAAAATTTATCCATGCATATTAAAAACAATCTCAATTCTCAAATATATCAAAGTTTCTCGAATAATAATAACAAATAAGTGTAAAATATAATATAATTTTTGTTGATGATAAAATAGAATTGATAAAAGTGATAGATCCTCCAAGTACTGTTTCACCTAAAGTCAAATATATCTATAAGAGAAAACTAAAAGTGAGTAAACTAGAGAGTCTCAAAACAAGAGTACAAACATGCTAGCAAAACATATATATTTTTCAAAACAAAAAAATGTTAAGCATGTTATATAAATATATTTTTTAAAAATACACATATAGCATTAATAGGAGAACACACCTTAGCTAAAACAACCCAATTTACTGAATAATGTGGTTTTACAATTAAAGGATGAAAACGTAAGCTTTAAAGGATCTTGATAAAGACAATAATCTAGGGTTTTCTCTTATACAATAATATATATATATATATATATAAATAACTAGTTCCAGTGAGAATTAAAATTCAATTTAAAAATAAATTGGATTATCCAAGTGTTTGTCTAACTTTAAAACATATATTATAATAATAAATTTATTTATTTAAATAAATAAATAAAAGGTAAACCACATTGCAGTTAACAACAAGAAAATTAAATTAAAAAATTAAATTATGTATTTAATCATTGATCACTTTAGAAATTTCAAAACATTATTTTAACTTTTAAAATTTAAACTCACACTTTAAACTTCTAAAACTTTACAATTTTATTTTAATTTTTTTTTGAAAATTAAGGTTCCTAAAAATTAGGAATCACAAAACTAAAATTTATAATTATGGATTTTAAAATTAAAGTTTTAAAATTATAGATTTTTTTGTTGTTAGAAGAATGAGTTTAATTTAGATTCAAATTGTATAAAAATTATTAAATCTCTTTTATCATCGTCCGTAAAAATTCATCAAAAATATAAAGCTAACTCCTAATTAAACTTTATGTGAGAGTCCAACTCCTTGGAGTTAGTATTTTGCTTCTCGTGTTTATCTCGAATGAGGTGAATTTATCCAATCATTAGTCTTGATCACTTTTTCATTTTCTTCTCTAATTGCTTTGGCATTTCATGTTTGCTTGCACAATTGAATCTTGCGCACAATAAAGCGCATATCGACAACATAATTTTCACAAAAATCAATCAAACATGTTATCAAGCTTGATGGTGAAGGAAACCATGAAATCATGCATGAATGATTATAAATGCAATTAAAATGAGCTTAAGCCTAACACTATTTCAGAGTAAAAAAGATAAAAACATAGTACTTTTACGCGCTTAGCATTAATCTTCTCTCTTCTTTTATTTTTGTAATCACACATCACCCTTCATGTTGGGGAATTCATCTTTTATATTTTTTTCACCAAACCATGAACTAAACTTAAATGGTTTGAGTTCTTAGGTTTTGAGAGGTTTTGTATGATGATTTATTTTGGTTTAAATTGAATGCACAATGTTGATTTAATTCTTACTGTTGTAAATCGAATAATTTAGAGATAAATAATTAAGGGGAGAATCATTCATTGAAGTTCAAATCCCTAAATCAATGATGGAACAAGGGATAACGAAATCAACGAGCTGAAGATCAATATGTGATTCGTGAGAAAAAAATCTCTCTAATGAAATGGCAACCATTAAAGGTTCCTCAACCAAGTTCATTTCCAAACATTAAAATAATTAATAAAGATCAATGAGCTGAATTGAGTTCAATATTCCTAACATTAAGAGAACCGAAGGAGATCGATTTTCTCTTGAACTAAGTTTTCATAAAGTGACAAAAAAATAAAAAAGCTTAGAGAAGGAGAATGTTTCAAACGAACAACAAGAGTTCAAAAACAACGATATTCAATCCTGGTAAAATAACGTGTGGTAAACGTATCACAAAGGTTCACACAAGCATCAACCCTTCAAGTTAGAAATAACGTGAAGGTATTGAAGAACACATTATCGAGCATTGAAGACATAATTGACTTGATACAACATTAGGCTTGCCATAACAATTAACTTGTAAGGTCAATCATTTGCTGAGAATAGTTCTACTTTGACTCAAGCACTTGGTATTATATTCCACTGGTCACGTAGAGTCCTACTTTCAACACATTACTTGTCTGGACAATTACTTGCCACAAAAATTAACTTACCAAAATATTTCACTTGCCTCTAACATTCAACTTGTCAAAATAATCCATCCGACATACTCTCAATCCTAATAAGCCAACCAACTCCTTCATAGATCACTTTAGTTACTTTATAATCTTTATTTATTTATATTATTGTTCTCTATTATCATCTATCATCACAAATATTTTTTATTTTAGTACAAGGAGTTAAGAGCCCAAATCTTTCTGTCGAGTCATTGTGGAGACATAATCTTTATTCATCACTTTACTACTTGAGACGTTTGTACATTTATATATCATTCAAAATATACAACTCATTTTTTTTTAAATCTATAATCGAGTAACTAGATAGTAATATATTTGTTTTTAAACTTTTAGAAGAAAGGTGACTGAATTATTATTTTTTAGAAAAAAAGAGGGGACTGAATTATTACTTTTTAGAAAAAATGGGACTGAATTATCACTAAACCTATAACTAGATGACCTCTAGTGTAATTTACTCAAGAAAAAATCCAAACCAGCTGGGTTGAGTTCTTTTACCTGCTTTTTTGTTATCATCACTGCGCTTCCTCTTTACACCGCCGCCATTGCAACCATCACTGCCGCCGCGACCCCTTCTTAAGCGTTACTCAATCCATTTGAGCGCTGCCGCCAGGTAGCCCCGAACGATATAAAGTTTTAATTCGATTTATCATCCTAAACCCTCCCTTTCCATCTAATTTCTGTTTATTCAATAACCTTCAACATTTTACTTCATCTAACAAAAACAGCTTCATTTTTCCACTTCTTATTTATTTTCATAGTTCAAAAATGGGTTCCCTCCTTAAAGCCTCCTCCAACGTATTTCCGTTCGAGAAGGTACCGTTCTTGTCGAGTAGCAAGACAGGACAAGGTATTGTTCCTAAGAGAGTTGATTTCCGTTTGGCTCCTGTCGCATCATCGTTGTCTGCGTCAACCGGAACCGTTCAACATGACCCGAAATCTACTTCACCCGACATCGCCATCCCAATCTTGGTACCCGTTTTCATTTCTCTGTTAGAAGAACAAAAAAGTTAAACCCTTGAGCTTGTGTTGGATTTATTTGTATGTGGCGTATGTTTCAATGTGTTTGCTCGTAAGTGAGTAATGCTTTAAATTGATCAATGGCAAAGGAAGTGTCTTTTTCTATATAGGATTTGATCTTTAGTGCATTATACCAACACGGGTATGCTTTGTTTTATATAATTTGTGAATATTGATTTTGAGGATCTAAGAATCACAACCATATGGATTGGTAGATGTAGACAGATAGCAACTTTAGGGTGGAAAAGTATAGACTATCTACTTTGCCTAGGTATTGTGATAGCTATTCTTTGGTTTCTGATTATTTGGATGTGGAAAAGTTATCTCCTTAAGAGTAGTACGTGAACGAACATTCCTTGGATATCATATTAATTGGTGCCGTATGGCTGTTGAGTTGTAAATATGTATTATGGTTTGATCTCACATATGTTATCCATGCTTTTGTCTGTGACTATTGTCATTTCTTGTTTCTATGTTTTCTTCAGCTTGGATGCTCTTCTGAAATTTACCTTGTTACTCATGCTAAATGGTTAAAGAAGATAGGTTATCAGATAACATGGTTTAACATTCACCCCATTGCTTTGGTGTTCCTTTTTCTGCTACAGGTAAATGGTTGTACCGGAAAAATGGGAAAGTCTGTTATCAAAGCAGCAGATTCTGCTGGCCTTCACGTTGTTCCTGTATCTTTTGGTGCAGAGAAGGAGTCCGGACAAACTGTTGAACTTTGTGGGAAAGAGATTATCGTGCATGGTCCTTCTGAAAGAGAAAGCATCCTTTCTTCTGTCTTTCAGGAGTATCCAAACCTGATCATTGTGGACTACACCGTGCCTGCTACAGTTAATGGTAACCTATCAAGGAACATGCATCCAAAACTATATCATATTCAATATTGAATAATATCTATCAACTCTGAATTTGAGTGCAAAAGATTTTGGTAGCTTGAGGAATAATGTCTATATAAAATCTGCAGCCACATTGTGGTGATATTATATATTCTATGACTGAATTTCTTTTTTCTCAGCATATCATTAAAACAGATATGACTCCTCGTTAAATAAATTTATACAGAATATTCAAGTCTAATATAATGATATCATCTCTCTATGCTACCTTTTTTAATTGCTTTTGTTGATTGCGGTGTTTGATAAACATAGATAATGCTGAGTTATATTGCAAAGTTGGAGTACCGTTTGTAATGGGAACCACTGGTGGAGATAGGGATCGACTCTATAAGACTGTTGAAGAGTCAAAGGTTTATGCAGTGATATCACCACAAATGGGGAAACAGGTCATCTAACCCTAGTTCTTCTTTTTAACTGTTGGAAATGTAGATTTCTTTATGTTGCTTAAGACTGATGTTTTTGATAGGTGGTTGCATTTCTTGCGGCGATGGACATCATGGCTGAGCAATTTCCTGGAGCCTTCTCTGGATATTCTCTGCAGGTACTTTTTTAAAAAATGTTAATTGTTCTGCAAGCCCTTGAAAGATCAATATTTCAAACAAGGTTGATTAGGTATAATCAATACTGCAATAACTTGTAAACAATCGGGGCTGCAAAATACTGAATTGAAGCAATATGGAAAAGATAGTTTAGTACATTTGAAAAAACAGCACTACTTGGAGCAGCAAAGGAAACATATTTGTTAACTTTGGAGCCTACATTTGCTGAATTTATCCATAAGTGGTTGTTTGTAACAAGTCCTTTTGGCTTGTTTTTAATGTTGCATATGTTGGTCTTCTGATAAATTTTCTTTAGAGTGCTGTCCTTTTTCTTAAATATTTATTTATAATAATTTACCTTGGTCAACTTCTATAGTATTTTGTCCTGTTGGCTTCATATTTGATTATCTTCTTGGATCTTGGTTAGGTGATGGAGTCCCACCAGGCAAGCAAATTGGACACTTCTGGCACCGCTAAGGCTATAATTTCTTGCTTCCAGAAATTGGGGGTGTCATTTGACATGGATCAGGTACATGGTTCTCACATATTTGTAATTGTAACTGAAAGAGAAATCGATTTATTTTTTCTTATTGGTTAAGGACCAGGAATGGGAGGCAGGACAAAGGTTAGGGGATATTGACCTTTGGAATGATGTATAATGATAAATCTTCCAACTGCAACCCAATGGTTTAATTGTCATTATAATACCCTTTTATTATATGGTTCTTTCAAGATCTTGTACTTCTTAATGTTGTTTCCTTTCCTCTTTTAGATTCAAATGATCCGGGATCCCAAGCAGCAAATTGAAATGGTGGGAGTTCCGGAAGAGCATTTGGCTGGTCATGCTTTTCATTTGTATCATCTGACATCACCTGATCAAACGTAACGACTTTAACATTTTCAATTATACTGTACATCCCAGTCAACTTGTAAACATCAAGTGATTTTCTTTGATCTCAAAATGCAAATTCTTCTGCAGAGTGTCATTTGAGTTTCAGCATAATGTTTGCGGCAGATCGATATATGCCGAAGGGACTGTTGATGCTGTACTTTTCCTTGCTAAGAAGGTGCAGTTATTTATGTTTCCCTTGCCAGTTTGAATCTATTCTAATGCTTTACCGAATATTTTTACTGTTACTGCTGCATGCTCAGCCGAATAAAAGAAACCTTAATCCAAGGTATAAAAAACGATATGCTACCTAAAATGTTATCAAAGATACAGAAATTGTTACATGTAATATTCTTTGATGCATCTTTCGATAATACGTATAATGTTTTTGTATTTGATTACATATCTTCAATTTCAGGTTAAGTCGAAGGAAGGTAAGCGGATATATAATATGATCGATGTTTTGAGGGAAGGTAACATGCGATAAAAGTTTTGTTATGGATTTTGTTGTTCTTGCTCAAGCTGTCTAGGATACTGAGACAGTAAGGAAATTTTGCATTCATGGTTTTTGACATCTCTGTTCTGTGCATTTGGTGTAAGAAATTATTGAACATTGCGTAGGAATGGTTACTGTAGGCCTAAGTCATGCCCCTATAAAACAGGCTCTTGGTATTACCAGAAATGTTTTTTCTTGCAAAATTCTGCTTCAAAGTGGAGTTTCTTGAAAGGCAGCCAATTCCGGTTTGGTTTGAGACAACAAGAGACTTGAAACAGCTGTTGTAATTCTTAGTCAAAAACGAAATGTGAAGCACGTTGAGGGAGACGACTTTTCTGACATTCATAATATAATATTAGAGATGACAATAGATCTGACTTGAATCGAATTTTATAAAACTAAAATCCAATACAATTAATAATCCAACTTTCAAGAAAAATCCAAATCTAATTATATAAATTTAAGTTTAATCTAATAAAATATTTAAAATTCAAATTCAAATCTAGAAATTTAAATTTAATTGTTTTTTAAAATAATAACTTAAACAAATATCTTTAAATGAAAAAATAATTTTTATTAAATAAATATATTTAAATTAATAGCATAAATAAATTTTAACAAATATTATAATTGAATATAAAAGAAATTAAAATAATAACTCAAATTGTAATTAAAAATCTTGACAATAAATAAATTATTATTACATAAACTATTAATGTCTTACTAATCTATTAACATAATTATTTTTTAAATCATAAATATAAAATATCTAATAAATATTACAATCCAATAAAATACATTAAAAATATAATTAAAATGTTCAACTATTAATATTTGATGTAGAGAAAAAGTTTCTAACAATCAAGCTTTCATTGCTTCACAAAAGCTCAACAAAAACTTATAAAATAAGAGAAAAACACAAATAGAATTATAAAAAATATTAATCGTATATAAACTTAATAAATCTTTAAACTTTAATTTTATCGAATACACAGTTTATTTATCAAAAATTTTCTATATATAATCGAATTGTATTAAATTAAATTATTATAGTTTTACCAATGTTGATATATATAATTGAATCATATTAAATGACATTCATTTTGAATTTTTTGACCCCATTACTTAACAATTTAACATAATTATTTTAATAAATAAATTATTATTCAAAGTTATCATGTTGGTTTTTAAATAATGATGATGAAATACCAAGACTTGTTCTTGTTGGAATTATTCAGTCTACTTTATTATAAACATATAAAACCAAATTATTAATAGATGTTAATATAAATTATTCAGAGTGAAAAAATATTAATAAATGTTTGTTAGCTTTGCATACGAACCAATCCTAATCATTAACTACAAAAATTCAGAGTAAAAATATTAATAAATGTTTGTTGGCTTTGCATACTGATAAATCCTAATCATTAACAATAAATTTTTAAGATCATAAAATAAAAAATTGGGATCAAATATTATAAAAATATATTATAAAATTATTATTATATCACTTTATTTTATTTATATTATTAGGATTTAAATTTTTTGGTTTTATTTAAAGATTGAGTATTTCTTTATACTAAATTATCTGATAATCGATAATATTAAAATTTATATATATATATTAGAATTAAATAATTCATTCTCTCGTCATTTTTTAAATTGAAAATCTTTTTCAACGCTGCTTTGGGAGGAAGGCAAAAGGAAGCAAAGAAAATAGCATTTTCTTTGCTGTTGTTTAGTAAGAAAATATTTTATAGAACGGTATTATTGTACTTTTGGTTATCTCTAGTTTTTTATTGGATTCACACGTCATATCTTCTTTGATAAGAACTGTTTTGCTAAGTTGATAATTAACAACAGTAGGGAAAACTCTATATGAAAAACGTTGTGACTTCCAAGATCAAGAGAAAAGAACTTGTGATCTTGAAGATGATATCTAGCAAAGAACTAAAGTTACAAAATGTGTTATATGTAACTAACATATGCAAGAATCTTCTATTTAGAATACTATTAAGTGTCCATAATTTTAGAACGATTTTTGAATCTCAGAAATTAATTCTGTCAAAGGGGAGGATGTTTGTCGGTAAGAGATATGTGTTGAATAAAATATGAAAACTCAATGGTATCTCAGTAAAATATAAGAATATAAATAAGAATATTATATTTTTCGTTTATATGTTTAAATCTTTAAAATTATGACACAATAAACTCAAAAAAATTTAATTATTACACTTTACGTTAATTAATTAACTTGGAACATATCTCTTAATTTTACATAAATTATAATAGTTGTTGAGTTGATCACACAATAAATTTGGTAAAGAGGGGGTGAATTGGTAATTAAAAAATTTGTTGGGAAGATTTGGTGAAAATTGGAAAATTTGAGACACAAGATTTATAGTGGTTCAAGTTAAACAAGCTCTACATCCACTACCTTAACTCCCACTAAAGATTTTCTAAACAATTCACTAATAAATTCTACCTTTTTAAGGTTCAAGGGCTAACATTTACAATAAGCCAATTTTCTACCCAAAATAGGGAATTTGATTTCTCTCACAAGAATAATTTTTCCCAATTACAGAATAACACTCCTCAAACTCAATTACAAAGAAATGAATTGAAATACAAGAGTTGGGAGACAAAGATTTGCAATGAAGTGCTTGGAGTTGGATTGGAATGCTTGGATGTTTGCTTGAGGTTCAATAGTTGTTAATGCTGCTTGAAATGCTTTATTTTATACTTCCTCATTGAATTCTAACTGTTGGGGTTGTTGGGATTGTAATTATAGACGTTGGAGCTTCTCTTCCCACCATAAATACACTTCTGCAACATCTAGTATCGAAACACGGGCTACCTATATCGAAATAGTACAAAAGAAGAAAGAGACGTTGTGCATTTATTAAGGGGTATATCGAAACTGGTATCGATACGAAGAGTATATTGTGACCCTTAGTATCGAAACGGGTATCGAAATGGATCAACTAACATTTAAAGCTCAACTGTCACCAACGGTCAAAAACATTTAAAACTTAGCAAGCCGTTGGGGAATTTCAAGGGTATTAAAACTGGTATCGAAACAACTTGTCATTATTTAAAATATTTTAAATATTAAAACATGGTTTCGATACATGGTTTCGAAACACTTCTTGGCAGATTCATTCCGGTATCGGAACGTGTTTTGAAACAAGTGTTAAAACTCAAGAACAATCTTCGAAAATTAAAGCTCGGTATCAATACCAGTGTGAATGGTATCGAAACGCCTGGAGTAAACACTTAGAAAAATATTCTTGGTGTTCTTGGTTTGACTTAAAGTTTAGTTTTTGACTTAGAGACTTAAATATTTTTTTCAAAATAGTCCTTTAACATATTTTTTATATCAAAATCAATTTTAGTTTTGCAATCTCTCCCTTTTTGATATAACAAAACCAACATAAATTTTTATGTTTAAAATCAAATTTTTAAGTTTGAAAACTTGAACTCCCCTTTAATTTTTGCATAGCTTTAAAAATTTTGTTTATAATTTTCCCCTTTTTGTTAGAGCAAAATCAATGTAAGATAAGGTACATAAAGTAATGAACAAGCAAATAATTTAAGTTTAAACAAACCATAGAATTAATAAAACCAAAATCCAACACAAATGTCAAAGCATAGCAAAAGAAATAACATAGGAGCATGTCTTAATATGAAAATGAAATGCAACTTAAACCTAAAGAAAACATAACTAGTCCTAAAATATCTATAGCAAAACAAGATAAGCTAAGATCACTCGTCTTCTCCATCACCACCGTCTTCACCATTTTCACCATTATCGTCGTCGTCGTTGCTAGGAGCATTATGAAGACGCCATTGATCCCTAAGAGCTTCAAGAGTGAGTCTCATGAAAAGGTTTTGATTCTTAAAACTCGTCAACCTCGTGTCTATAGCACCGAAACGAGATTCAAAGTGAGTAGACAAGGAATCAAACCGATCATCCAAGCTGTTAAACTTAGCCATGAGAAATGCTATCATCCCGACATTAGGAGCCACTTGATGGTTAGGCTCCGGATCAACTAGTGGAGGAAGAGGAGGTGCCTCACCAAAAGCTCATTCGCCATTAATGTATTGGAAATGGGAGCAAATGAGAGAAGTTTTCCCGATCGGTTCTATGACGGACTCCATGAGGTCGTAAGAAAAATCAATTCCCAAATACACAAAGATGGAGCTGAGTACACAAGCATATAAGAAAGATCGAACCAAAGGAGTGCAACGATTTTTGATTTGCCACACAAGATCGACAAAGATGATTTGAGGAAGATTGGGTTGCCAGGCTTGATGGAAGCAATTTATCCAAAATCCGTCAACTTGACGAATCCATGAGTACTTTCCATTTGATGGACGAATCCACCAGGAGATGATAAGGTGCAAGAAATGATCATGGACATCGAGGTTCATAACGGAACCTGTGAAGGTGTCAAGCGAATTCTCATCCTCAATCATCTTGTCCTGAAGTCCAAAATCATCAACAAGGGTTTGAACATCGATCCTAAAGCTTCGTCCCATGAGGTAAGACTCGACGACTGATAAGTGCTCAACTCACTATCACTTTTTACTCCTTTTATGTGCATTAATTACCAAATATACACCCAATCG
Source organism: Abelmoschus esculentus (assembly GCA_035048815.1). NCBI lineage: Eukaryota > Viridiplantae > Streptophyta > Magnoliopsida > Malvales > Malvaceae > Abelmoschus > Abelmoschus esculentus. The sequence goes on from JAUCBN010000059.1 coordinate 6,664,773, forward strand.
GACCAATGCATATACTCAATGTGATATATTCAGAAGCTATCCTTACAGAGTTAATATTTACAGTAAAGGCACGTTTTACTGCGTTTTTACATCTGTGCAGGGGAACCAGTGCCGCGGCAGCTACAAGGCCGAGGTAGGACCTGATGCCGAGGCAGCAGCAGAAAGACAGGAAGCAAGACTGTAGGCGATGGAAAGATAAAAATCGAAGGGACGTGTCTGGACTTAAAGCCCATGGATCGGAGCTGGCTAGCATGAGGAAAAGCCCAAGAAAAGAAAACGCGGGAAAGCCCCCTTAGCCGAATTAAACTTGGAAATATTTTAATTATGTACTTGACTTGTTCCCTACTCCAAGTTGTATTCTACTTAGGAAAGGTTTGCCCTAGGTTTACCCTATATAAAGACCTAGCCATCCAATGTACTAGACGGAATACCTAGGGAGAGAGAGCCGAATTCTATACTTGTCTTATTTCTCTCCATTATGTTCTAAACCTTCTTAGGGATTAGGTGAAGGTTGCCGAGTATATGTGAGAGGAGATTGTACTTTGTCTTTGTTTTCAATGCAATAAAATTATCAAGGTTTACTTATCCTTTGTTATTCCTTGTTCTTGCATTCAATCATGGGAGGGAAGTTTGTGAGTAATCCATTTATCTAAGCTCGGGAGAGTTAGATTCACGAAAGGGGTAAGTACGGTGTTTCAATCGCGAAATACTAACTCGGTATAGGGATAGGTTAAGAGTTTCAGCAGCTAAAAGAAGTTTGAGATTGGTTGGTGAGTATAATTGGTTCACGCCGGGAGGTATCATCAAGGACTAGTCATCAACAGTACTTCGACTTAGGGATAAGCGGAGTCATTCAAGGACACTTTGCCGAACTTTGGTAAAGTCCAACCACGAGCAAGGGATTGCCGCGGCGGACAAGTATCGTCGCTGCCAAGGCAATAAACTGTAGTGCTGCCGAGGCAGTGATATACGATTGCATTAAACAGAGACAAGTCAATCAAATCCACAATACAACGCAACTGGATCCTGACCCATCTTTCTCTATTATTAAATCTCGTTATTTTTGTTTAGTAATTTTAGTTTATATAAACCAACTCAAATCACTTATGTTTTTACTTTTCTACAGAACAAGAAGGTGAAGAAGGCATATTAAGTCTACCAGTCCCTGTGGAGACGATAATCCGATAATTACTTATCATTTATTACTTTCGATGTGTCCACTTGCACTAAACGCGCACTTTTGACACGCGACAATGATAATCACCTTAGTTTTGTCCTTAGAAAGAATGCATGTAGCATTAGCGTAAAAATAAGGATAAGAGTTGGGTAGAACTTACCGGTGAATGAAAGGAAGGTCATGCACTTCCAATCTTGAAGGTAGCGGAATTGGAATTTGACCGAATTTATGAAGCTCACATCCACACAACGTTCCTTTTTGAGCTTATGGTTGCGAAACTGTTGGAAGTTGTCAATCTTAGAGTGGTCATCCAAACAACGTTCATAGACCACCTGAAGATCGGTACGGGAACGGGCAGCGGAACTTGAAGAAATTCCTCCCTCGGTACGTTGACGTATTTTAGGAGCCATAATCTAAGGATTAAAAACGATTAAGGATTAGTTTGAGGCACTTAAAAACATATATACTTAATAAAACTTATTCAATCCAATGAAATAATAATTCAAGTTTTTTTTTAAAAAATGAAATAACTTGAAAAACCAAAAAAAATCTATGAAAATAATTTATATTCGAATGAAAAAAAATTATTTTGAAAAAGTTTTTGTAGGATTTTGAAAACACATACAATAAGCAATCAATATATGTTAAAAATCTAAATTTTAACATACCAAAATTCAACGAAAATAAGGTTTTTTCGAAATTACCTTGAATATTGGTTAGGAGAGAATTTATGGTTTTTGAAGCACCAAAATTCGATATAGCCTTAGCCTCGATGATGTGATGAAAATCCCTCAAGAAAAACGTTTGATATTGTGGTGAAAGTTGATAAATAGAGTGGTTTTATAAAGAAGATTTCGGCTAGGGTTTGAGAGTTTTAATTTGAGTTGAAATATGATTTTAGGGTGTTTTAAACCTAATCTGCCATTGCGCGTTTCGATACACCCTTATGGGCGTTTTGAAATAGCCTGTTCCGAAACACTTCCAGCCCATATCGAAACCATCAGTATCGAAATGCACTTTGAGCGTTTCGATACCAAGTTACCCCGATACGTCCTAAGATAATCTTGAAGAACAAGTATCGAAATCAATCTCAACTATTTCGATACTCCTTAGCAATGCTTTGCATTTTAGGCTTCTAAAGTACTAGAAATGAGTCTCTAAGGTCCTTCGAAGCATGCGTATGATGGTATGACATGATTAAAATGCATGAACAAGTTCATACTCCCCTAGTAACATGCATAGAAGTAATAAGATGTATAAAAACATAGGTATGATTTCAATCAAGATTCAAGCTTAATTTGCACAAAAATAACATATAAAGGGGTCAAGTTAAGCTAGTTAGACATAACTCTCTCCTAAGGGTCCAAAAACACTCTTTGTCTAAAGGCTTGGTAAAGATGTCCGCTAATTGATTTAAAGTGTCAACAAAATCTAGAACAACATCATTTTTAGACACATTATCTCTAATAAAGTGATGTCTAATTTCTATGTGTTTAGTTCTAGAATGTTGAATGAGGTTCTTAGTAAGACATATAGCACTAGTGTTATCACATTTTAGGGGTATAATTTCAACTCTAATGTCATAATTTAAGAGTTGTTGCTTCATCCAAAGGACTTGAGCACAACAACTCCCTAAGGATATGTATTCCACTTCGGTGGTAGATAAAGTTACACTATTTTTTTCTTAGAGAAACAAGATATGAGCGTACTACCTAAGAATTGACATGTTTCAGATGTACTTTTCCTATCTATCTTACAACCCCCATAACCCGCATCTGAATAAGCATGAAGGTTAAAGGAAGATTCTTTAGTATACCAAAGACCTAAAGAAGGTGTGTCTCTAAGGTACCTAAAAATTCTCTTAATGCTATTAATTGTGATTCTCTAGGACTAACTTAAAACCTAACACATAACCAAACACTAAACATAATATTTGGTCTACTTGCGGTAAGATAAAGCAAAGAACCTATCATGGATCTATAAAATTTTGAATCAACACACTTACCTCCTTCAACGTTGTCAAGCTTAGTTGTTGAGCTCATAGGAGTAGCTTGAGGCTTCACATTCTCCAAGCCAAACTTTTTGATCATATCCTTGATGTATTTTGCTTGATTGATGGTGTCATCTTTACTTTGCTTGATTTGGAGTCCCAAAAAGAATGAGAGCTCCTCCATCATGCTCATCTTGAATTCACCTTGCATAATATTTGAAAAATCTTAACAATAACAGTCATTAGTAAAACCAAAAATAATGTCATCAACATAAATTTGAACTACTAAAATGTTATTTTTAAATCTTTTTATAAAAAGTGTAGTATCCACCTTACCTTTTTCAAATCCTTTTTCAATCAAAAATTTTGAAAGCCTTTCATACCAAGCACTAGGAGCTTGTTTCAAACCATATAAAGTTTTGGTCAATTGAAAAACATGGTTTGGAAATTTTGGATCTTAAAAAGTCGGTGGTTGTTCAACATACACTTATTCATTTATAAAACCATTTAGAAAAGCACTTTTGACATCCATTTGAAAAAACTTGAAATCATGATAACATGCAAATGCAAGTAACATACTAATGGCTTCCATTCTAGCTATATGTACTGATAAGTGCTCAACACACTATCACTTTTTACTCCTTTTATGGACATTAATTACCAAATATACACCCACTTGGACCAATGCATGTGCTTAATGTGATATATTTAGAAGTTATACTCATATAGATAATATATATAGAAAAAGGCACGTTTTACTGCGTTTTCATATCTGTGCAGGAGAACCAGTGCCGCGGCAGGGACAAGGTCGAGGCAGGACCTGATGCCGAGGCAGCAGCAAACAAACAGGAAGCAAGATTATAGGCGATGGAAAGACAAAAATCCAAAGAACGTGTCTGGACTTGAAGCCCATGAATCGGAGCTGGCTAGCACAAGGAAAAGCCAAAAGGAAGACCATGCGGGAAAGGCCCTTAGCCGAATATAAACTTGGGAATATATTATTATTATTATGTACTTGACTTGTTCCCTACTCCAAGTTGTATTCTACTTAGGAAAGGTTTACCCTAGGTCTAGCCTATATAAAGACCTAGCCACCCAATGTACAAAACACGAAAATACCTAGGGAGAGAGCCGACTTCTACTCTTGTTTCTTTCCTCTCCATCATGTTCTAAACCTTCTTAGGGATTAGGTGAAGGTTGTAGAGTATTTGTGAGAGGAGATTGTACTTTGTCTTTCATTCAATGCAATAAAGATTATCAAGGTTTGCTTATCCTTTGTTATTCCTTGTTTCACAATTGAGCTCGTGAGAGGATATTATGATCATCCATTTATCTAAGCTCGGGAGAGTTAGATTCATGAAAGGGGTAAGTACGGTGTTTCAATCGCGAAACACTAACTCGGCCTAGGGATAGGTTAAGAGTTTCAGCGGCTAAAGAAGTGTGAGATTGATTGGTGAGTATAATTGGTTCACGCCGGGAGGTATCATCAAGGACTAGTCATCAACAGTACTCTGACTTAGGGATAAGCGGAGTCATTCAAGGACACTTTGCCGAACTTTGGTAAAGTCTGCCCACGAGCAAGGGATTGTCGCGGCAGACAGTGTTATCGCTGCCTAGGGAGTAAACTGCAGTGCTGCCAAGGCAGTGATATACGATTGCATTGGACGGAGACAAGTCAATCAATTCCACAATATGATGCAACTGGATCCTAGCCCATCTCTCTCTACTATTTCAATCTTTTACTTTTATTTTAGTTATTTTAGTTTAGATAAATCAAATCAACTTAATTGTGTTTTTTTTATCTTTCTACAGAACAAGGAGGTGAAGAAAGCATATTAAGTATATCGGTCCCTGAGGAGACGATAACTCGATAATATACTTATCACTTATTACTTGCGATGTGTCCACTTGCACTGAATGCGCACTTTTGACACGCGACATGTACATAGGTTCCATCAAAATCTATTCCCTCTTCTTGAGTGTAACCTTAAGCAACTAATCTAGCTTTATTTCTCACAATGTTACCACTCTCATCTAGTTTGTTTCTAAAGACTCATTTAGTTCCTATAGTAGATTTATTACTAGGCCTATCAACTAATATCCATACATTAATTCTCTCAAATTGATTTAATTCTTCTTGCATAGACAATATCCAAAAATCATCATCTAAAGCTTCATTAATATTCTTAGGTTTTATGCATGAGATAAAAGCAATATGATTCATTAATCTAAGAGAATAACGAGTAGTTATCCCCTTGGATGGATCACCCAAGATTTCACCACTCTTGACATAGTTGAACTCTCTTGGGTAGCTCACTTCCCTTTCTTCAAGCTTTACATCTCCTAAAGCTTCTATTGGAGGATCTTCTGTTTCCTCATTGGTTGGAACCTCATTCACATCTGATACTTTTCCCTCATCAATGGTTTCAATGATTCCCACATCATCATTATCACAAGAATCTTTCCTAGGAAAGAGGTTATCATCGAAAACCACATATATAGACTCTTCTACAACTAAGGTTCTTTTGTTAAAAACTCTATAAGCCTTTGAATATTGAGAATATCCAAGAAAAATAGCTTCATCAATTTTTTGCATCAAATTTACCTAAATTGTCTTTTCCATTGTTTAAAACAAAACACTTGCACCCAAAAGGGTGAAAATAGCTAATGTTAGGTTTTTTGGATTTTAAAATATCATAAGGATTTTTCTTTAAAATTGACCTAATCATTACACGATTAATAATATAATAAGAAGTGTTTGTGGCTTCCGCCAAAAAATACTTAGGTAAATTGTTTTCACAAAGCATGGTCCTAGTCATTTTTCTAAAGTTCTATTTTTCCTCTCAACTATCCCATTTTGTTGAGAAGTGCGAAGAGCAAAAAAATTGTGGCTAATCCCATTTTCATTACAAAAATTCTCAAAACCTAAATTTTGAAATTTAGTTCCATGATCACTTCTAATATGAGGAATTCTTTGATCAAGATCATTTTGAGAAATATTTGAAAATGTGATGAACTTTTCTAATGCTTCATCTTTAGTACTTAAAAATAGAATCCAAGTGTATCTAGAGTAATCATCAACAATGACAAATGCATATGATTTCCAACTCAAGCTAGTAATCCTAATTGGCCCAAAAAGATCCATATGAATCAATTGTAATACTCTACTAGTTGAAAAATCATTAATAGACTTAAAAGAAACTCGTTTTTGTTTACCTTTAGCACATGCATCACATATTTTGTCTAAAGAGAAATTAAGCTTAAGTAAACCTCTAACTAGATTTTGAGAAACTAATTTCTCTAAAACACTTATGCTAGTATGTCCTAATTTCCTATACCATAACCATGTATCATTTTCATCACTAGCAACTAAGCATGCATGAGAAAGATTTATGTCATCTAAATGCACCATATAAATATTTCCTATGCGATGACCAATGAGCATTGCTTTATTTGATTTTATGTCTATAATTTTGCAACCACATCTATCAAAAGAAACATAGAACCCTTTATCAAAAACTTGACTAATGCTCCATAAATTATGCTTAAGAACTTTAACAAGTAAGACATTTTGAATGAGAATAGAGCAGTGATTACCAATGGAGCCAATACCCTCAATTTGGCCTTTAGAGTTGTCACCGAAAGTTACTAATCCAACACTTTTGAGCTTTAACTCCTTAAATCGTCCCTTGTCTCTGGTCATATGCCTTGAGCATCCACTATCAAGGTACCACATGTTTTGATTTGAAGCTTTAGCCCTGAAGCAATGCACAACCTACAAACAAAGATTTAGTTTCTGATTTTTTGTACCCAAATCATCTTGGGTCCATGAGAGTTAGTTCCAAAAATTTTGGTTCCCTTAGGAATTCAATATGCAATGTGTCGCGTGTCAAAAGTGCGCGTTTAGTGCAAGTGGACACATCGAAAGTAATAAGTGATAAGTATTTATCGGATTATTGTCTCCACAGGGATTGATATACTCAATATGTCTTCTTTGTCTTCTTGTTCTATAGAAAGAAATAAAAACACAAGCAGTTTGGGTTGTGATGAACTGAAATAAAACAACTGAGTAAAATAAAGAGATTTGAATATTAGAGAGAGATAGGTCAGGATCCAGTTGCGTTGTATTATGGATTTGATTGACTTGTCTCTGCCCAATGCAATCATATATCTCTGCCTCGGCAGCACTGCAGATTACTGCCTCGGCAGCGACGATACTGTCCGCCGCGGTAATCCCTTGCTCATGGGTGGACTTTACCAAAGTTCGGCAAAGTGTCCTTGAATGACTCCGCTTATCCCTAAGTCGAAGTACTGTTGATGACTAGTCCTTGATGATACCTCCCGGCGTGAATCTATTATACTCATCAACCAATCTCACACTTCTTTTAGCTACTGAAACTCTTAACCTATCCCTAGGCCGAGTTAGTATTTTGCGATTGAAACACCGTACTTACCCCTTTCGTGAATCTAACTCTCTCGAGTCTAGATAAATGGATTACTTACAAACTTCTCTCCCGAGCTTGAATGTAAGAACAAGGAATAACAAAGGATAAGCAAATCTTGATAGTTTTATTGCATTGAAACAAAGACAAAGTACAATCTCCTCTCACCAATACTAACAACCTTCACCTAAACCCTAAGAAAGCTTAGAACATAGTTGAGAGAAAGAACACAAGTTATGAATCGGCTTTCTCTCCCTAGGTATTCGTGTTTCATACATTGGACGGCTAGGTCTTTATATAGGCTAGACCTAGGGCAAACCTTTCCTAAGTAGAATACAACTTGGAGTAGGAAACAAGTCATGTACATAATTAAAATATTTCCAAGTTTAATTCGACTAAGGGCTTTCCCGCGTGGCCTTGTGTTAGGCTTTTCCTCATGCTAGCCAGCTCCGATCCATGTGCTTTATGTCCATACACGTTCCTTGGATTTTTCTCTTCCAATCGCCTATAGTCTTGTTTCCTGGCTCTCAACTATTGTCTCGGCATTAGGTCCTGCCTCGGCCTTGTAGCTGCCGCGGCACTGGTTCTCTTGCACAGATATAAAAAAACAGTAAAACTTGCCTTTTCTGTAAATATGAGTTCTATGAGCTTAACTTCTAAATATATCACATTAAGTACATGCATTGGTCCGAGTGGGTGTAAATTCGGTGATTAATGCCAATAAAAGGTGTAAAAAGTGATAGTGAGTTGAGCACTTATCACATCCCCAAACTCGAACTATTGCTTGTCCTCAAACAATACAAACCATCAATTTGCCGAACTCTACTCTCTCTTGGTCTTACATTTCCATTTATTCTCCCCACCATAACTATGCCTATTCTTAAGCCTTAACCTTTCGGCTACCCAAGGGTTTACCTAGAAACAAACTATAAGAATTGGTGAGTGTATGCGTTTTTGTGGACAAGTTTGATTAAAGGCTTTCTTAGATAAACTCTAAGTTCAAGACAAGTAGAATTGGATTAAGTGTTCTCTTCTTTTCTTAAACAACCAATTCTTGAGCCAATTTCGGGCACCTCAAGGCTTGTGTTTTTCCTTTCACTAATTCCTTCTTTCTTTTTGATATTCCTTAAAGCATACTAGAGTCAATTTCGGGCACCTCTAGCATGAAGAAGAGTACTTCCTAGAGCCGGTGATAGGCACCTCTAGTTACTTTCCAAAAAATCTAAGTCTTTATCACCTAAGTTCATTAAAAGAATTCATATAATCCAACAAGTCACAAAAGTGTTTAAATTTCTTCCTATAGTAAGCTTCTAAGTTTTCATCCTTAAGTATCCTAAGGTTAAACCTTCTTAACATGACCTAATCATGGTAAGGAGAAAGATTTCTATAGCCTTAAAGAATAAACTAAGGCAATACTGATGATAAGCAGTGCAAAAGTATAGGCATTTAATTTAAGTAAGGCGGGGAGCATAAAAATTTTAAAAATTTCACTTAAGTACTCCCTTTTCTTGGCAAGGCCTCGGCAGTAGATTACTGCCTTGGCAATGAATCTGCACCCCCAAACTCAAACCAAGCATTGTCCTCAATGCTTTATATTAGAATATAAGAGCGGGCAACAAAATATGAAAGGAATAAGCAGCATATAAAGACAACAAACAGCAAATAATATTGAATTATATGAAAAAATTATTAAAGAGACTCCGAAGAGCTGCTTGTAACAATTTTTCTCCTTGGTCGTGCTCCCGATTGCTTTGTTCTTGGTGAGGGCAATGGTTGAGCTTTTGCTTGCCGAGGTGGTTGGACTCTTGTTGGTGGTGTTCGTTGCATCGGAGCCTCCACTTCTTCTCCTTCTTCCACGTCGACCATCTCCTTGGTGATCATGATGTCCGTTCCACCTTCCATTGCTGTGGCTGCCCCGGTATGGTGTGTACTCGGTCCGGCGGCGGTTGAGCTTTGGTGCACATAGGCATCTATCTCAGCTGATAAACTGCCCATGATGATTGGGGATCGTGGTGGAGTACTGAAGATTGCCCTCTGCTTGGATGGTCTTCTGTTGGCAGATGATGTCGCGGCAGAGTCTACTGCCCTAGATGGGCCGGTAGCCTGGTACGGTGGTGGAGGGCCCGCGTGGAAGAACGACCTTGGTCCTCCCGGAACTGGTGTAGTCTCGGTGTAAGGGGCGGCTGTGACAAACATATTGCTGGGAAATTCTGGAAATTGCGCCCCTTGGTCTGGAAAAGCATGGAGCATCATTTGGGCTAATGTGCCGTTGAAATCTCTTTGATACTCCATGTATCTTTGTTGCCTGAGTTCCATCGCTGCCCTCCTTTGCAAAATCTCCTAGTACGGGTCTGCTGCGGTAGAGGTGTGGGCAGTGTCTGGCATGTCTGCCGTGTACTGGGCCCCGGCAGCAGTATCAGTAGTGAACTGCTGGGGCGTTGCTTGGACTGGCTCCGCCTGCGTGATCTGCATGACTTTGTGACAAAAGTCTTTGGTCCATCCTCGCCTTTGGGGAGTGTATTCGTCCGTATCTTCTATTGGCACACCTGCGGCAACACACAAACTCGTGATCAAACATGGGAAATATAATGGTCCCTTATCTTTCTTACCACATTCGTGAATTTCACGTAAGATGATCTCTCCAACATTGATGGTTCTTTTGTTGATGATTGATTGGATGAGCACCAATCGCTTTCGGTCCACCGTGCTGTTGTGGGATGTAGGGATGAGGCGTCGCTTGACAAAGGTATTCCACAACTTGGCCTCGGGCTTTAGGCTCTACCTTGTTACGGATCCTCTATGGTTACCGGTTTCCCATGGAATATTCACATAACAAAGGTCGTCTTTGATTAACTCGTAATCCTTGGCAGTGATGTCTTCCATGAATTCAGCGTGAACATCACTGTTCGGAGTGAGGCCGTAAAAGTCATTGATGATCTCGACATCTAACTGGAACGGCCTGCCGCGGCAGTGAACAAAGAGGGAATCTTTGTTGGTCCCGTGCGCATAAAATTCCCGCACGATTGTAGCGTTCGCCTGGGCAGGTTGGAGACAGAAAATTTCCCAATCTTGGTACTTGATTTTGTCAAAGAGATAATGCTCGATGTCGTAGTTTTCATCATCCGAATGTTGGAAACCTTGTTCTTCCCACAATTGTCGGGCAATGAAAGATTGATTGAAGCGATCTTCAACATTGGCTGGGGCAAATCGCTTATAAGTGGCCATCAAGATTGTGAGAGATTGGATTTCTTGGATATTTTCTTGGAAAGAATCTGGGAATTTCACGAAGAGTTGTGAGTAGGCAGAAAAGTATTGTGAGAGCAGGATTGTTAAGAATTCTAAAGAAAACAAGAATGCAAGAGTGAATAGTTCAAGAGGAGAGGGTTGCTTATATAGGTCTCGTCCTTGTGACCGTTTGAAACCACTAGCCGTTTTGTAGCCGTTACTCCTTACTGCCGTTTACTTTTTTGTCGCGGCAGGAATCTCGGCAGACTAGCCGTTACACTGTTCTGCCCGTTGAAACTGCTGCGGCTCTGACACTGTTTTATTGCCTCGGCAAATTTCCCGCTGTGAACTATTTCTCCTTTATTCTTGCTTTTTATCCTAAATAAAAATTAAACACACAAAAACAAAAGTACTTAAAGCAAAAACAAATTAATAAAATAAAAATAAACTAAGCTAATCCTAATATAATAAAAATAAGAAAAAAGGGAGGAGATCATGTTACTGGTGGAGTGCATGCAAATGCATCTCCCAAGATGATTCTCTCTTGTTGGCCAGAATTGTAAATCGGTTGTGGGCCGCTCCCTTTTGCTGAGTGTCCATCCACCTTGGGCTTAATCTTTTTGCCAAATAACCTGCCGAGCATGCTGCCAAGGCAAGATATTTTGATACCTCTTGTGTGAATGGCCTTGCACTCCTCTGGATCATCATATTTTTTGAAATTGTGGAATGCATTGAGTTTGACTTGTTGGTCATTAACCTTCATTGTCAAATCTCTTTTTTCCACTTCAATTGAGGTACGTCCAGTTGCAAGGAAAGGTCTCCCCAAGATGATCGGTGCATTATCATCTGCTTCACAATCAAGGACAAGAAAGTCAGCAGGAAAAATAAATTTATCGACTCTTACTAGTATGTCCTCGATTTTGCCTTCGGGTTGCACATATGATCGATCAGCTAGTTGGAGCATAACTGTTGTAGGTTTTGCCCTTCCTATTCCAAGCTTTTGGAAGACAGATTTGGGCATTAGATTGATGTTTGCTCCAAGGTCGCATAGGGCCTTACCTTCATAGTTTTTACCTATCGCACAAGGTATGATAAAACAGCCAGGGTCCTTCAGTTTAGGTGGCATGCGATTGTGTAGCATTGCCATGCATCCTTCGTTAGCAGCCACTGTTTCAAACTCACCTATTCGTTTCCTCTTAGACACCATGTCTTTTAAGAACTTGGCATAATTAGGCATTTGTTCAATTGCCTCTACGAATGGTATGTTAATGTGGACTTGCTTTAAAATGTCATGGAATTTCTTGAATTGCTGGTCCTGCTTTTGCTTTTTCAATCTTTGTGGGAAAGGTGGTTGTGGTCTCATCTCATCCAGGGTTTTTTTAGTTTGGAATTTAATACCTGGAACCACTGGGGTTGTTGTTGTCTCGGCAGGCTGTTTAGGAGCTGTTGTGCTTTCTGCGAGGGCAGTGTTATCAGAATCAGTTTGCTCAACCTCTTCTATTGTTGGATCTACTGATGGATTTTTACTTGATGGGATCTTTTCCTTCAGCTATAGACCACCCCTGGTAGTGATTGCCTTGCACTGTTCATGGCCCATTACCTTAGCAACTTCAGTATTGCTAGGTAGTCCTCCTTGTGGTCTAGTGTTTATATTTTGAGTAAACTGCCCAACCTGGGTTTCGAGCGTTTTAATAGTTGCTTCTTGATTCTGCAACCTCATCTCAGTTCTATTCATGAAGGTATCTGTCCCTTTGATGAAATTACTGTTCTCTGCCATGTATGACTTTGTTTTCATCATAAAGGCTTTAAGCGTGTTCTCCAACGAACTTACTGGTTGCTGCTGCTGTCGCGTGTCAAAAGTGCGCGTTTAGTGCAAGTGGACACATCGCAAGTAATAAGTGATAAGTATTTATCGAGTTATCGTCTCCTCAGGGACCTGTATACTTAATATGCTTTCTTTATCTTCTTGCTCTGTAGAAAAATAAAAACACAAGTGAATGGGTGTGATTTATTAAACTAAGGTAATTGAATAAAAATAAAAGAGTCGAAATATTAGAGAGAAAGATGGGCCGCGGCAGTGAACAAAGAGGGAGTCTTTGATGGGCCCATAAGCGTAGAACTCTCGCACGATCGTGGCGTTCGCCTGGGAGGGTTGCAAACAGAAAATTTCCCAATTATGGTACTTAATTCTGTCATAGAGGTAGTGCTCAATGCCGTAATTTTCTTCGTCCGCATGTTGGAAGCCTTGTTCTTCCCAAAGTTGCCTAGCGATGAAACATCGGTTGAATCGATCTTCAACGTTGGCTGGGGCGAATCTTTTATATGTAGCCATCAAGATAGAGAGATGTGCGTTCTTGGAGGTTTTTCTTGAAGAGAATCTGGAGATTGTAGAAGGCAGAGAGTAATTGAGAGAGAGAGATTGTTAAGAATACTAAAGAAAGCAAGAAAGTAAGAGTGAATAGTTCAAGAGGAAGGAGTTTCTTATATAGGCTTCGGCCTTGTGACCGTTGAGATCACTAGCCGTTTGTAACCGTTTCCTTTTTTTGTCGTTTCCTTTTTCTGCCGCGGCAGGAATCTCGGCAGACTAGCCGTTACACTGTTCTGCCCGTTGGGACTGCTGCGGCCCTAACACTGTTTTATTGCCTCGGCAGAGTTCCTGATGTGAACTATTTTTCCCTTATTCTTGCTTATTATTCTAACCTAAAAAGATAAGCATCAATAAAGAAACATTCAAATAATGAGAAGATAATTATTCCTAAATACCATAAAGAAAATTCATGAAAATACCAAATAAGATAAAAGAGAAAGTTAATATAAAATAACAATATAAAGAAAACTTATGGAGGATCGTTTCCGATATTTCTTATAGTCCATCTGCACCCTCCATCGAGTGACAATTCTACTCGAGAAGATATGGGCTAATGCGGGTACGGATACTCCCATTTGTGCTATCATGGTGGAGGTGTCTTCCGTTCGTGTTCTTTTGTAGTCCATGCCTATCTTCTGACTTGATATTATTTCTAAAGGCAAAAATAATTTGTTAGAAAAAATTATATCAACATCCAACCACTTAATTACCTCCTTGTCGTTAACTTCCATCATAGTTGGATGTAGCCTTCGTTGTCGTGGCAATTGCTGTGATAGCCAATTGCCGTGGCAATCTTCTGCCAAAATTCGGTGTAAGTCAAGTGAAGAATCATCTTTCTTGAAGTCTTCAAGAATCAACCCACATTGTTTCTTATGCTTCTCAGTAATCTCCATCAGTAGAGACTTTGTCTTGGAACTAATATTAGATGGAATTGTCATAGATAAAATATCATCTTCCAAATAATTATATCCTATTTGTGATGAATTCAAATCTTGTAACGTTGATTCCTCGGAATATACCTGCAATGGAAGAGATGAGTTTTTAAAGAATTCAAAAGGTTTATTCGTTACCATCTCATATTCCATTATCACGACATTGCCATCTTGTTGATCAAGCATGTCATCGTGTAACTGCCCCGGTAGCTGTGAGTGAAAGTAATCATCAGCTTCCTTTTTCAGCATCATTGCTGCCGTAACATCCTGGAAATCAGACTCCTCAGAATTTTCTAGAGCATTACTCTCATCGGCCTCGTTGAGTGGTATCGTGACATTGCCCTGTTCAGGCTTCTCTTCTGCCGCGATAATTATTTTAGGAGACTCATCCATGGCATATATGGATTTCTGCAATTGCTCTTCTGAATCCTTCAAGGGTGCATCCAATAGCCTTGATTGTTCTGTCATAAATTCTTCAATTCTAGCCATTGATGCTTTCAATGTTTCCTCCAATGAATTTGGATACTCTTGAGAAGAATTATATTGCCATGGCTTATCTGTAACATTAACAAAATTGTCATGGTAAAAATTTTGAGCGTTTTGATCATACCATGAAAGATTTTGTTGTTGGTTCCATCTATGGTCCTCTGAGTGGCCATATGTTCCAGTACTATACGGACAATTGCTAACCAAATGATCATCTCCACAATTAAAACAAAGATTTGCCCAGGCATAAACTTGTTGGGTTGCTCTTGGTTGGCATAGATAATCATCATTTAATCTAAGGAAATTCTTGATTTGCTCGATTCATATATTCCAACATCAACTCCCGAATAGATTTCTTTCTTTCTCCTTGCATCTTGAAAAATCCTTCACTTGAAACACACCTATAATTTTTAAAGAAAAAGAAAATATGTTAGTAAAAATAAAAAGAAACAAAAAAATAAAGAAAACAAAATTTAGTTGCCAGACCCCCGGCAACGGCGCCAAAAACTTGTCGCGTGTCAAAAGTGCGCGTTTAGTGCAAGTGGACACATCGCAAGTAATAAGTGATAAGTATTTATCGAGTTATCGTCTCCTCAGGGACCGGTATACTTAATATGCTTTCTTTATCTTCTTGCTCTGTAGAAAAATAAAAACACAAGTGAATGGGTGTGATTTATTAAACTAAGGTAATTGAATAAAAATAAAAGAGTCGAAATATTAGAGAGAAAGATGGGCCAGGATCCAGTTGTATTGTATTGTGGACTTGATTGACTTGTCTTTATCCAATGCAATCGTATATCTCTGCCTTGGCAGCACTGCAGTTTACTGCCTGGGCAGCGATAACGTTGTCTGCCGCGACAGTCCCTTGCTCGTGGGCAGACCTTACCAAAGTTCGGCAAAGTGTCCTTGAATGACTCCGCTTATCCCTAAGTCAGAGTGTTGTTGATGACTAGTCCTTGATGATACCTCCCGGCGTGAACCAATTATACTCACCAACCAATCTCACACTTCTTTTAGCCGCTGAAACTCTTAACCTATCCCTAGGCCGAGTTAGTATTTCGCGATTGAAACACCGTACTTACCCCTTTCGTGAATCTAACTCTCCCGAGCTTAGATAAATGGATTACTAACAAACTTCCCTCCCGGGCTTGAATGCAAGAACAAGGAATAACAAAGGATAAGCAAACCTTGATAATTCTTATTGCATTGAATGAAAGATAAAGTACAATCTCCTCTCACAAATACTCCACAACCTTCACCTAAACCCTATGAAGGTTTTAGAACATGATGGAGAGGAAAGAAACAAGAGTAGAAGTCGGCTCTCCCTAGGTATTTCGATATTTGATACATTGGGTGGCTAGGTCTTTATATAGACTAGACCTAGGGCAAACCTTTCCTAAGTAGAATACAACTTGGAGTAGGGAACAAGTCAAGTACATAATAATATTATATTTCCAAGTTTGATTTCGGCTAAGGGGGCTTTCCCGCGTGGTCTTCCTTTGGGCTTTTCCTTGCGCTAGCCAGCTCCGAATCATGGGCTTCAAGTCCAGACACGTTCCTTGGATTTTTTTCTTTCCATCGCCTATCACTTTGCTTCATGTCTTCCTGCTGCTGCCTCGGCATCAGGTCCTGCCTCGGCCTTGTCTCTGCCGCGGCAGTGGTTCTCCTGCAAAGATATGAAAACGCAGTAAAACGTGCATTTTTTCTATAAATATTATCTATTTAAGTATAACTTCTAAATATATCACATTAAGCACATGCATTGGTTCAAGTGGGTGAATATTTGGTGATAAATATCGATAAAAGGAGTATAAAGTGATAGTGTGTTGAGCACTTATCAGCTGCATCTGCTGTTGCGGCATTGGCTGTTGGACCTGCGGCGGCGGTAGATGTTGCATTGGTTGGTGGAATCTTGAAGGTTGGGTGGTTGGGTTTAAGGCATTGTTAGGGTTGCTCCATGATAGGTTTGGATGCCTCTTCCATGAGGGGTTGTATGTGTTGGACATCATATTGTTGCGGTTGTAATTTCCAACATACATACTGGTTTCTTGATTCATACAATCAGAGGAACTGTGGTTACCTCCACATAAGTCACAATAAGAATCAATTACCTTAATCTCACGGGTATTTTTTTGTAACTGTAAGTTTTGCACCATCTTTGTAAGAGAGGCCAATTGTGCTGCCACTGAATTTGATGTGTCTAACTCATTTACCGTGGCTTGGCGTTTTACTCCTCCTCGCCTAGATGTAGGGAATTGAAAATCGTTCTTCGCAAGTTTTTTTAGTATCTCAATAGCTTCCTTAGGTGCTTTATCAAGGAGTGTTCCGTTCGCCGAGGCATCTAACATCTTCCTTGTCGGGGCATTCGTGGCATTATAAAACATTGTCACTTGTGTCCATAGGGGAAATCCATGCAAAGGACACTTGTGCAATAGCTCCATGTATCGCTCTCATGCCTCGTACATCGGTTCGTCATCTGCCTGTCGAAAAGAGGTGATTTCATTACGAATTCTATCATATAGATTAGTAGGATTCAAACGAGTAATAAAATCACGGCAGAGTTCACTCCAAGATCCAATAGATCCTGTTGGAATGCTATTTAGCCAAGCTTTCGCCCTATCCCTCAGTGAATAGGGGAATAACTTCAATCGCAAGACATCTTCATGGACTCCTTGGATTTTGAAGGAATTGCATATCTCCATGAAGGACTTGAGGTGCTGCCTTGCATCTTCAGTTACAGACCCACCAAACTTTCCAATAGTGTTAAGCATATTGAACATGACAGGTTTTAGTTCAAAGTGGGCTGCTTCTATCTCCGGTGTAACAACTCCTGGGTTTAATCCATTTAAGTCCTTTTCCAAGAAGTCTCTGACAGTGAGCTGCCTCGGCCAGGTGGCGGCAGTAAACCTCCATTACCGACAGGTAGGTTTTGTCCTACCGAGTGATCTGCCATGGCTTCTTGGATTTGTCTCCTCAACCTTAGCCCTGTTCGTTCGATCTCTGGATCTAACTCGTATAAGGGGTTGGTTGGGTTGGCCCTGGTCATACACCAAGAAAAACAAAAGTAAAATAAAAGTAAAAAGAAAACAAAATTTAGTTGCCAATCCCCGGCAACAGCGTCAAAAACTTGTCGCGTGTCAAAAGTGCGCGTTTAGTGCAAGTGGACACATCGAAAGTAATAAGTGATAAGTATTTATCGGATTATCGTCTCCACAGGGATTGGTATACTCAATATGTCTTCTTTGTCTTCTTGTTCTGTAGAAAGAAATAAAAACACAAGTAGTTTGGGTTGTGATGAACTGAAATAAAACAACTGAGTAAAATAAAGAGATTTGAATATTAGAAAGAGATAGGTCAGGATCCAGTTGCGTTGTATTGTGGATTTGATTGACTTGTCTCTTCCCAATGCAATCGTATATCTCTGCCTCGACAGCACTACAGATTACTGCCTCGGCAGCGACGATACTGTCCGCCGCGGCAATCCCTTGCTCATGGGTGGACTTTACCAAAGTTCGGCAAAGTGTCCTTGAATGACTCCGCTTATCCCTAAGTCGAAGTACTGTTGATGACTAGTCCTTGATGATACCTCCCGGCGTGAATCAATTATACTCACCAACCAATCTCACACTTCTTTTAGCCGCTGAAACTCTTAACCTATCCCTAGGCCGAGTTAGTATTTCGCAATTGAAACACCGTACTTACCCCTTTCGTGAATCTAACTCTCTCGAGTCTAGATAAATGGATTACTTACAAACTTCTCTCCCGAGCTTGAATGTAAGAACAAGGAATAACAAAGGATAAGCAAACCTTGATAGTTTTATTGCATTGAAACAAAGACAAAGTACAATCTCCTCTCACCAATACTTACAACCTTCACCTAAACCCTAAGAAAGCTTAGAACATAGTTGAGAGAAAGAACACAAGTTATGAATCGGCTTTCTCTCCCTAGGTATTCGTGTTTCATACATTGGACGGCTAGGTCTTTATATAGGCTAGACCTAGGGCAAACCTTTCCTAAGTAGAATACAACTTGGAGTAGGAAACAAGTCATGTACATATTAAAATATTTCCAAGTTTAATTTGACTAAGGGCTTTCCCGCGTGGCCTTGTGTTGGGCTTTTCCTCATGATAGCCAGCTCCGATCCATGTGCTTTAAGTACAGACACGTCCCTTGGATTTTTCTCTTCCAATCGCCTATAGTCTTGCTTCCTGGCTCTCAGTTGCTGCCTCGGCATCAGGTCCTGCCTCGGCCATGTTGCTACCGCGGCACTGATTCTCCTGCACAGATATAAAAATGCAGTAAAACTTGCCTTTTCTGTAAATATGAGTTCTATGAGCTTAACTTCTAAATATATCACATTAAGTACATGCATTGGTCCGAGTGGGTGTAAATTCGGTGATTAATGCCAAGTGATAGTGAGTTGAGCACTTATCACAATGACTTGAACATTATTAGAAACAACTAGTTCCTTAGGCACCCATACACTCTTAATCCTCTTATGCATAGCATGCCTTTGAATTTTTATTTTTTTTGTGGTTATGAAAAATTCTTTTTCATATGGTTGGGTTTTGAAGTATTTCTTTTCTCAAAATTAGAACTACCAACTACTTTTATTTGTTCTTTAAAATCATTCACCATCTTGTGGTGATCCTCACTCAAGCTAAAAATAAGGTTGTTTAAATCAAAATTTTCTTTTTGAAAAAAATTTAAATCATCTTTCAAACCAACAACCTTTTCTTCAAGTTCCATTTTTTTTTGTCAAAGAATTATTTTTCTCTTTTAAATGAGAAATAGTTTTCTTGTTTTTCAAAATCGATTCTTTGAATTTCAAAACCAACTCATCATAAATATCTTGTAATTCATCATATGCATCATATAACTCATCGTAAGTAAGATCATTACAGAATGGTTCAAGGGTTACCTTGGGCTCATCAAGAGCTATGAGACAAAGATTGGCTACTTCGTTGTCCTCATCGGATGATGACTCCTCATCACCCCAAGTGGCAACATGAGCTTTTTGTTTCTTCTTTCTCTCAAAATCCTTCTTCTTGTATTGTGGGCAATCGGTCCTTATATGTACCAGTTTCTTGCATTCATAGAAAATGATTTGATCTTTTTCTTCATCTTTGCCCTTTCCTTTAAATTCCTTCTTCCTTTGAGATCTCTTATTTCGGTTTTCCCTCATGAGCTTTGTGAACCTTTTAGCTACCATAGCCAATTCCTCTAGCTCATCCTCTTCACTAGTGTCAACCTCCTCTTAAGATGTTAAAGCTTTGAGAGCAATGCCTTGCTTCTTCTTTTCTACTTCTCTATTTTTAAGCTTCAAATCTTCCTTCTTCTTCTCTGCTTCTATTCCTTTCTTCATGATCTCATGGGTGAGAATAGATCCCACAAGAGCATCAAGCTTTAGAGTCTTGAGGTCTTTTGCTTCAATGATAGTCGTTCTCTTGCTATCCCAAGACTCAGAAAGAGAGTAGATGAGCTTCCGTATAAGCTTCTCCTCCGGGATGATCTCACCAAAACCTTTAAGACCATTGACTATCACCGAGAATCGATCAAACATCTTGGCGATGTCTTCATATGGCTGTATCTTGAAGTTCTCGTAGTTGAGATTAAGAAAATCGATCTTTGTTTCCTTTACATCATTAGTGACCTCGTATGTTGTCTCCAATGAATCTCATACTTCTTTGGCACTTGTGCAAGATGACATCTTGGAGTAGATGTCAAGACCAAGAGCACAAAAGAGAATGTGTAAGGTTTTGTCATTGGTTGACATTCTTCTTCTTTCTTCATCGGTCATCTCATGCCTCTTCTTCTTTCTTTGGAGTAGATGTCAGGACCAATAGCACAAACGAGTCCTTAAAATTTTTAAATTTTATTAATTAATTTAATGATGTTCAACATTAGTGGTATTTAATAATGTTCGACGCACGTTGTAGATTTTTTCATAATGTTTTTATATTTATTTTAAGATGTATAGACTTTTATATATTACATTTATACATATATGTAGGTCGAATCTAAAAATTTAAACTTGGTAGTTCAATGATCAATATAGTAACATAAATCAATTTCTATTGGTAAAATAATATTTAATAAGGGATGATTGTTTTATAAGCTAACATAATCATAGTTAGAGATATTAACATCGAAGAGTCAATCTATATCGTATAAATATGTTTGATAGATTATAACTATTTCACATTATTGTATTTGTGTTTTTGAGAAGAAAAAACTTATCTAAATAAAATATCTATTAATAGTAGCAGTTATTGTGCAAGCAAATATAAATTTATATTTCACAATCCATTTAGAGTTTTATGATTTTTAAAAAATTACAAAATCAAATAGTTTTAGGTTTCAAAAACTTAAATTGATTACATTTTATCAAAATCAAAAACAAAAATCAAAGAGGGATTTAGGTTTCAAAATGATATGAACAAAAAGAGCATTTTCGAATAAAATATGGTTACACTATTAGAAATAAATGGTTTCTAGGTAAACGTGCTTATTTGAGAACTAAAAACATTTTATTAATTTAAAATTTTATTTTATTAAAATTAAATTGTAATTATTTTTTAAAAAAATAAATTTATATTTTAATTAAATTATTTAACATGAGTGTAAATGTATTTAATCAAGATTTTTTAAATAGAAATAACAAATATATTTAAAATAGTTGTAGAATATTAATTTAAATACTTTTTTTGAAAAAAAAAATAATTAGAAACTCAAAGTCATAATAATTATTATTATTATTAATTTTCATTTTAAAAATACTTCATATTTTTAGGGTAAATTATAACGTTAGTCATTATCGTTTCAAGATATTTTCACTTTGATCACTCAAATTGAAAAACTTTTATTATAGTCAATAAAATTTTTAATTTGATTTTATTATCGACATTGACATTGACATCAAAATATATTCAATTTTGATCATTAAACTATTATTTTTGAAAAAATCATCATTAATATTATATTTTTTAGTTTTGATCACCCATTGTTAAAAACTAACGAAAAAATAATTTAATAAAAAAATAGATAAAAAACAATAAATTGATGACTAAAATAAAAAAAAAACATAATATTAATAACAAAAAATTAAAAAAATAAAATTTATTAAAAATAATAATTCAATGATCAAAACAAAAAATATATTGATGACCATAAATATAATTTAACTAAAAAATTAGGTAGGGTAAATGACCTACCATGTATAATGGTAGGTCCTCCCCTGCATATATGTATGCGTTAAGTTATATTATAAATTATATTTTTAGTATATATAGTCGCGTTTTATTAAATTATTAATTATATGTAGATATATATCAAAATATATGTGTTTTTAGTATTTTAACATGTGTATATATTACATCATATATATATATACTTAGGTCATATATAATAGGTTTCTAACATGTTTTTTGTTATATTATTTTTAACTACCTTTTTGTATGTAATATATTTTATGTGACTGATTTATTTTTCCTTGTTTGATATCTTATTATTCATGATTGTTTATTTTTAATAATATTTATGTATGTCATTTTGTCATATTTTATTAAGTTGTATGGTATATATTAATTGTCAATGTGATACTCTTTTATTCAAATAAACAAGACTAACACCAGACGTAATGGTAGTAGTTGATTATTTACTCTCGAATAACTTAATCCTTAAACTCGTACTTATAATCAATTTTTAATTTAATCATTACTTTAACCCGTAAAATTTGATATTAATAAAGCAATAACTAATTAGATATTAATTTTGAACGGTGTACAGGTGCTAACTCTTGTTTATTGATAATCAACGTTCGAACCTAAAGTTTTTGAATCTCTGATTTTTATTTAGATAATGTTCGATTTATCAAAACGATTGGTGGCGACTTAAGTGTAGGATGTAGGGGTGTATTCGGTTCGGTTCGGGTTTTTTATCAAAATGTGAATTGAACCGCAGTTTGCGGTTTTTAAAAAGAAAATCGAAACCGAATGGTATAAAAACCAAAAACCAAAATTTGCAGTTCAGTTCGGTTAAAACCCGCAGTTTTAACAGTTTTTTTTTTTTTTTTTTAAAAAAGTAAGCAAAAACAAATAAAATATTTATTAGACTCTTCAACATCAATTTATTTTGTCATTAAGAACATAAAAACACATGTCTCGAGACCTTGAGAAATCTAAGATTTTAAGTAAAAATTAAAAAAAATAACTATGATTACAAAACAAACAATATATCTAAAAAATAAATCATAAAAATATTTATTTAATTAATATACACTCATTGATTCTATATCACCAACCTAAACATATATATCTAGCCTAATATATTGTTTGATTAAAGATAAACTCAAATATTCTATGTTATAAAATAATCGTAAATAATAAATATTACAAAAACATATTCGAATTTGAAACACGATATCTAATCAATTTAATATTATAAAATCATATCTAAATATTTCAAGAGACTAATTTAAAAAATAAATCTAAATATTTCAAGAGATTATCTTTAAAACATATTTTATATGGGTCATAATGTTTTTTTTCTTTAATTCGGGTTAATATGGAATAAACGGGTTCCATATGAAAAACCCAAAACCAAACCGAATTGTCAAATTTAAATTTTCTACCGAACTGAAAACCAAACCGTAATATGTAAACCTGAACCGAACCGAAATGTATAGCTTAGTTCAAGTTGATTTTTTCGATTTCGTTGCTCACCCCTATAGTAGAATTATGTTTTAAGTATAAAATTAAATGTTGAGCATATAAAAGAGATAATTAATGAAGGAGATTTTTGTCCTTATTAGGAAGCAATAGAAGAAGAAAAAGAAATCTAAGAAAATACATGGAAAATTTACACTGTACAACTCAAACTTGTTGACCGAAAAATATTCAATGTTATTCATCATATAAACCATAAACCTGCTTAATTTTCTCATTACCACCAACAATGGGCTCTTCCCTTTTCCCATACTTCTTAATCTCAGCAGTTTTCTTTTCCCAAGCTCTTATTCTTCCGGTCAGCTGTTTTCGTTTCAATTTTTCTACTTTCTTGAAAGAAGATGAAAACCAACTTATCTTAAGCTCCAATTCTTACATAGTTCTTGGAGCCATCCAAGTTACACCAGATGTTAATGGCGGTTCCATGCAAAACTACTCGGGACGAGCTTTGTATAAGAAACCATTTAGGCTTTGGAAAGACAATCGTACATCCATTGCTTCTTTCAATACAACTTTCGTCCTCAACATCCTCAATCAAACGCCTAGTGGCGGTGAAGGCGTTGCGTTTATAATAACGGGGAATTCCAGTCTCCCTGACAACAGCCAAGGTCAATGGCTCGGGATTGTAAATGCAAATTCTAATGGTTCTACTAGAGCCAGTGTGGTGGCGGTAGAGTTCGACACCAGGAAGAACGACGACCAAGACTTGGATGGAAACCATATCGGGTTAAACATAAACTGCGTGGACTCGATCAGGCAAGTTTCTTTGAGCAACTATGGTGTTAACATTTCGGGAGGGCAGGATTTAAGGGTAACTCTTCGATACGATGGCGAGAACTTGACAGTTTACATCGGTGAAAACGAGACACTGGTGCTTTCTCAGCCTATTGATCTCTCTACTTATCTTCCGGAGAAAGTTTTCGTTGGGTTCTCAGGTTCAACAAGCAACGAAACCGAGCTCAACTGCGTGAAATCGTGGTCCTTTTCTGGTTTGAATATAGGCGAAGACCGAAATCTTCGCTGGGTTTGGATCATGGTTCCGGTGGCAACTCTGGTTGTTTTAGTTGCGGTCGTAATTTGGTTGTGCTTGAGAAGGGTAACCAAAGAGGAAGATTTGGAGGGTGTTCAAGGGAACATAGAGGATGAGATTACACGTTCCAATTTGGGTCCGAGGAAGTTCCAATTGAAGGAACTGAAACAAGCGACTAACAATTTTAGCCCCAAGAACAAGCTTGGGAAAGGTGGATTCGGAACCGTTTACCGGGGAACCTGGAGAAACAACGATGTGGCGGTCAAAAGAGTATCCAAGAAATCACATCAAGGCAAGCAAGAATTCGTTGCGGAAGTCACCACAATCGGCAACCTCAATCACAGGAATCTCGTCAAGTTAATCGGGTGGTGTTACGAGAAACGCGAGCTTCTCCTGGTGTACGACTACATGCCGAATGGAAGCCTCGACAAGTTCATCTTCTTCGATGATAAAGCGGCTAAGCAAGAAGAATCGACGGTGCTCAATTGGGAGCAGAGGCTAACCATAGTCCAAGGGGTGGCTCAGGCACTGGACTATCTCCACAACGGTAGTCAAAACAGAGTCCTTCACCGTGACATAAAATCGAGCAACATAATGCTCGATTCAGAGTTCAACGCCAGGCTCGGAGATTTCGGACTGGCTAGAACTATCCAAGCGAAAGGAAAAACACACCATTCAACGATCGAGATCGCCGGCACACCCGGTTATATGGCGCCGGAAACCTTTCTCATAGGCCGAGCCACGGTGGAAACGGATGTTTATTCGTTTGGAGTTTTTGTTATGGAAGTTGTTTGTGGGAGACAGCCAGGGAACCAAAGCGAGCTAAACAACTACAACCATAGTATTGTGAATTGGGTGTGGGATTGCTACAGGAAAGGGAACATCACCGGCGCTGCCGATTCAAGAATGGAGGGGAACTTGGATGAAAATGAAGTGGAATGTGTGCTTGTTCTAGGATTAGGTTGCTGCCATCCCAACCCACACTGTAGGCCTTCAATGAGGACAGTTGTGCAGGTTCTTTCAGGTGAATCTGATCCACCTCAGATACCCCTAGAGAGGCCTTCCTTTGTATGGCCAGCCATGTCTCCTTGCAGTGAAATGGGTTACTCTCTTACTGAAAGTCAACTCACTTCATTTACGGAGATCAGCGGTAGATAAATCCAGCGTGTACCGTGGGTCAAGATTCGAATCTCAAGCTTGCTTCGCATCAGATGTTCGTTTCAAACACCATATTTCTCTTAGTAGTTGGTGGATTGTTTGCTTTGTAAATAGCTCATGAAAATAACGATGTTTTGAAAATGTGAATATGTGCATCATAGGGTTGACCAAAGAGTATAAATCCCAACCTTAGCGTAAGAAGCGAAGAAACATACGCCACCCAATATTGAATTAGTAATTACACCAATAAGGGGAGAATGATTAATTAGCCAAACTCTTTTATGTGGCCCATTCTCAAGATGACTGGATGTAACTACCCATCATATTCAAAAGCTTCGACCCATAATTTATAAGCTTCTTTCTTGATGTTAATTTTCCCTTCTCATATGTATATTCCTATTCCGAGAAATTATATCATGGATAAGTCTCACCTTATCATTTATAGGACCAACCACTAAAAATCATTCACATCATTATTTTTTTCCATGTCATATTTTCTTATGTGAATCTTTACTAATATTTATTGTTAATTCATTTTATAAACATTTTTTAAGTGAAGATTCACTTTAAAAAAATATATGACATAGAAAAAATGGTGATATGGATGAATTTTAGTGGTTAGTCCATGAACACGTGGTGGAATTTACCCATGATATAATTTCTTCCTTTTTACGCTCTAGGTATACAATCCAGCCGGGATTTGACATTGAAACTTATGATATTTATTGTCATTAGTAGTAAATTTTCCGAGTTTAAAAATAAATTTAAATTTATTTTGATAATTTTTTTATTTACATTGTATTTATAAGGTGTAAGGTTTAGATTTAAGGTTTATGATTTATAAATATTAAATCCTAAATAAAGATTTAGGGTTTAGGGTTTATAATTTAAGGTTTAAAGTTTAGATTTAAGGTTTATGATCTAGTATTTAGATTTTAGATTTAGGGTTTAAGATTTAGGCTTTAGATATAAGTTTGTTAAATGAATTTTTATTATAATTTAAAAAGTCTAAATAACTTTAAAATTTATTATTTAGAATTTAGGGCTTAAGATTTAGGGTTTAGATATATGTTTGTTAAATGAATTTTTATTATAATTTAAAATTTTTAAATAATTTTAGGATTATTATTTAGGGTTTAGGGTTTGATTTTAAAATTTCTTAAATAAATTTTTATTATAATTTAAATATTTTAATTTTTTTATATATAAAATAATTTAATTAAAAAATAAATTTATGATTATATTTAAAATAAAAAGAATATATATAAAAAATATATATTTGTTGTAAATATTTATAACACAAAGATTATATTGGTGTAGTGATTTGGGCTTTGCCCATTCATCATTCATGCATTTTACAACTGATTCATTTTGTTCCTCTAAAGTGTTAGAAAGAGAAAAAAATAAACTTAATAAATTAATTATATATAAATAAAAGGCATACAGATAAATTTAACTCTTAATGTTTTTAGTTTTTATCATTTTGGTCATTATTCTTTATTTGGGATAAATTTAACCCTTAACCTAAGTCTTTTTGACAAATATCTCATTTTTTAACTCTCATGATGACCACACAGTTAAAAATTTAATAATAATGACATATAGTAAACATGTGATAATATATTTTAAATGATATGATATTTAACTATCAAATACATGCATATAGAATATAATTTTATTCTAATATAAAACATAAAATAATTAAAATTCAAATAAAATATTAAAACTTAATGAAATCTAAAATATTTTGGCTATTAAACCTTAAATAAATTTATTACTCTATTTTTTTATAATTTGGATTTTTTTAAATTTAATTAAAACTCAAAACTTAAAACCTCAAATTTACTACTTTTAAATTTAAATTTAAATCTTAAACTATAAATCAAAACCGTAAACTTTTAACTTAGATTAAACATTGAAATACCTAAATTCTAAACTAAAATAATAAAAACCCAATTAATTTATATCTTATATTAGAATAAAATTATATATTCCACGTGTATTTATTTGATAACTTAGATGTCATGTCATTTAAAATATATTATCATATGTTACCATCGTTAAATTTTTAACGGTTTAGTCATTATGTTAGTTACAAAATGAGATATTTGTCAAAAAGACATAGGTTAAGGGATAAAATTATCTAAAAAAAAGAATGAGGGTCAAAATGATAAAAATTCTAAACGTTAAGGTTTAAAATTATCTTTATGCCTAAATAAAATCCTCAAATAAGGGTCAAAATTAATGAAATAATTATATTATTTTTTTAGAATAAAATAAGATTTAAATTTAAAAATTGTAAATAACATTGATTAAATATGTAATTATACTATTTTATTTTTAACTACTACATCATCATTCCATTAAGTTTTAATGACGCGTGGTTATATTGGAACCATTTTAATAACTAAATGGTATATTTATCGTTTTTTAAAAAATAATTATCATTTTAACACTAACCTTATAAATAGATGATTTTTTTATATAATTTACCCTAAAATTTATAATGTTATTTAATAAATACAACATTACCTAAAATTATATAATAAATTCATAATATGCTATGTTTAACTTTCTGTCGAGAATTATTGAGTTCACCTGCATCAATGATCCAACAAACTTGAAGAACCTTCACGACGAGAGTAGAGAACATATCCATAGATCAGAACGATACAGACAAAAACAGGTAATGCTATAAGAAGATCATTCAAGAGATGTATGAGATTGCTGGCACTTAAGAACATCTATGGACAAGATAATTGAGAAGAATCATTTTATTTTCGATAGTTAAGGGTGAAGATTTGAATTATAAAATAGTGGTTTTATATTTTATTTCATAAGATTTATATAACGATATTTTATATATTTTAAAGGTTTAAATAATTAATAAGAAATTAGTGCTTAAAGTAGATTACTTATAAATTATGTAAGTCAAATAAGAAACTATGTCCCACGTTGACGAGGTATAGAGAATGAGAAGATTTGATGCACACCAAACCACTTGATAGTTATAGAATTGGTTGGGTTGAGCCTTAAATCAATGCATGTGTAGATATTTTAACATGTTATGAATTTTTTCTCTTAAATGTGAAATATTTTTTTTTGAATATTTTGAATTAAAAAGATAAATATATGATAATATATTGTATTAATAACTCTTTTAATTCAGATATTATTTTGGTTATGTCTTGCAATTCACAAATATTATTTTCAATAATACTCCTACTTACAACCGTTATATAAGTCTGGTTAATCTATTAAGTTTAAACACATAAAAAATCTCCTTTCAATGTAATTTTCAATAATAGAAAAAATTAAGTTTATAGTTCGTGATCTTTACGGTTATACTACTATAGTTGTTCAGTTATTATATTTCGAGAGATAAATAATCTGACGTTTCTTAAACACTATAAGAGTGACTAAATATGTCTTAAAAAAATTCTATAGTGATATGCCTCAACTTATTTCTCGATCAATATTTGGTCTGTATTCAAGCTTTTATTTCATATTTCTATATTTTTTATGCATTTTTTTCGATTTCATGAATATAATTTATGATTCTCATGTCAGATTGTTGTTCTTACAATAATTTTAAGAAAAAGTCTTCTTCTATTTTTTATCGAAATCCGGAATGAATTAGATGTCAAGTAAAATTGAGTTCTAGTGCATAAATATGTTTTGAGATTTAAATTATATTATTTTGTCGGATTTACTTGATTTATCTTTTAAAGTTAACAAATTTATCTAACATAATTTGTTATTAGATATAATATTGGCTATTGATTTTATTTCAAAATTTGATAGTCAATTAACAAAATCGAAATAAATTTTTAATTAATTTTTTATTTGATGCAATTATTACTAATTCTATTTTCGATTTTGAATATAACAATGACTATAAGAGACTCTATTGATTCATCTATCCCGAATGCCAGAGCGTTGATCTTGACTTAGACTTTAAATCAACATTCAGAACTAAACTCAAAGATCGTAAAAATTAATCACAACGAGAAATTGACGAAATTCTTCAAAACATAACAACAAAAGATATTGTTGAATTAAAAAAAATGGGTGAGCGGTTTTCTTTCAAGCCGTACGTTAACAAGTCTAATGGGCATTGAGATCTCTCTCGTTTTCTTTCTTTTCTGGCTTTCTGTGTAGGGTTTTGATCTTCAGAGGAAGGCTACATAGTTGAGTAGGGGTTTATGACGAATGTAGATTGGAGGAAACTTTTATTTGGGGCAGTATTAAGCATACTTTTGATTTCTTCCTACCGACAGTGTGTTGAGGATCTAACCATTATTCCGTTGTCTGAGGTCTTTTTCAAGGGGTTGCTGACTAGAAGCACTCTTTGGTTGGTCAATTCATTGGTGAAACTCTAAATTTTAATGTGCTGAAGAAGTTGGTGGAGGCACTTTAGGGGAAGGCTTCTTTGACCAAGGTTAGTCTTGCTGGCTCGAATTTGTATGTGTTTTCGTTTGTTATTGATGCTGCGAGGGATTGGGTTCTTGAGAATGGTCCTTGGCATATTTAACACAAACCTTTGGTACTGAGGAAATGAGAACCTAATTTACCTAAACTGGATTTCGATTTAATGAAGATTCCGGTGTGAATACAATTGTTTAATATTCTTATGGAATTGTAAAATCGCAAGGACTAAAGTTACATTGCTAGTGACTTAGGAGTCCCTCTTTACATGGATTCTATTACTACTTCTAAAGAGCGTTTGGAGTTTGCTAAGGTTTATGTTAAGTTAAGGGCATGATATATGATTCCTCGATCTATTCCTGTGCAAATGAAGGATAAGTCTATAGTCTGGGTGAAGTTTAGGGTGCCTTGGATGCCGGTGTGGTATGCTCATTGTCAAATACTTGACCATTCGGGGAAGCAATGTGAGATTAAGAAAGATATTCAGAAGGATACTTTTCCTGTTGCTACTAAGGAATCTAGTATGTCTAGTGTTGTTAGTGTTGTTGATGCCTCAGTTTCGTGTCTCCTGTTGTTCAGGATATGACTGAGGTGGGGTTAAGTAGTGGTGTAAAATCTGGTAGGGAGGATGTTGTTGTGCCTACCTCTTCTTTTGGAGTCGATAGGTTGGAGTACCCTTCTCTACCTAGCTTTTAGAGAAAAGGTAAGGATAGGGGTTTCAAAGAGAAGACTTTGGCTGCTTTCATAAATCGTTTTAAGATTTTAAATTGTGTGGATCCTGATGTTCAAAGGGGTGAAGGGATGGTTAGAAAACCTAAGGTTGTTTCTTTAGGGGTTGTGTCACTTTTACAGGAGATTCAAGCAAAAAAGTCTGATAAAATAGAGCGGCTTAAAGGTCAAGAGAATGTTGGTGGGGGGTATGTCTTCTCAATGACAATAATTTTTTGGAATGTGAGAAGATTCAATAACCCTCAAAAGCAGAATAAGGTCTTGCAAGGTATGAAAAATTGCAAGTGGATGTTCTTTGTTCGTTGAAAACTCAAATTCGAGAATGTAATTTTTTCAATCATTTTGTTAAGTTTGCTGATAGTTGGAATTGTAAAGTTGTCTACTCAAAAACTGGTAATGAGAGATTTTGGGTTTTGTGAAAGAAGGACTTACAATTCTCGGTCCTTCTTGCTGCGAGTCAATCTATTAATTTGTGAGGTGTGATTGAGGGGAAGGAGGTTGCTATTACTGTTTTTATGGTAACAATAATGGGATGGTAAGGAGGTAGTTGTGGTACCAATTAAGGCAAGTGAGGCTAATGGTGGGATCTCTTCATTGGTTAAGAGGGGTATTTTAATGTAACCATGTTGGGGATAAGAGTTTAGAGATTGTTTTACTTCTGATATGGTTGAGTTTAGAGATTGCTTGAGTGATGTTGGCTTGCAGGATCATCTTTTCATAGGTTCAAGCTTTACTTGGTCAAATAAGCATCAGGAGAGTTTTCTGGATAGAAAGCTGGATAAAGTTCTGGTGAATGTTGAGTGGTATATGAAAGTGCCTAATGCACTAGTTGAGTTTTTGGGACCAGGGATTTCAGATCATTTTCCTACTTTGGTTAATTTGATTATTGTTGCACCTATATCAAGTCCTAAGCCTTTTAAATTTTTTAATTTTTGGACTTTGTACCTGAATTTTAGGAAAGTTGTTGAGCAGTCGTGGGTTGAGGCAATGGAGGAAAATCCTATGCAAGTGCTCTTTGGGAAATTAAAGAGATTGAAGATTCCTTTAAAGGATTTAAATAGGTAACATTATGTTGGGATTTTAAGGAGGGTGGTGAAGAAGAGGGATCAGGTGGAAAGTTTTCAATTATTGAATTTAGGGTAAAATGTTACCAGAGATAATCTTGAAACTGAAAAGAGGCTGCAATATGAACTGTTTGATTTGGAGAGAGTAGAATCTTTATTTTTTCAGCAAAAGGCCAAGATTCAGTGATTGTAAGAAGGTGATCAAGGGACTAAGTTTTTTCATTCTACTGTGGTTGAGAAGAAACGTAGAGACACTATTCGATTTTTGGTTGATATTTATGGTAATAGGTTTGAGTCTTTTGAGGAAATAGAGACTGAGGTTATGGGATATTATAAGAATCAGATTGGTTTTAAGGATAGCCAAGTTATTGGATGTAGTGTGGTAGAGTTAAAAGGATCTTTTGCAAGTCTTTCTCCTTTTTTTCAACCCATTCATTTCTTACAAGGGAGATCATTGATGCTGAAATAAAGGCAACAATTTTAAGTCAAGGTAAAGATAAAACACATGACCCTGATGGTTATATATCATGGTTTTTCAAGCAGGCATGATTTCTTGGCAGCAGTCAGATTTTTTTATTTTTAACTCCTTTTTTTAGGTTTTAATGCTACA
Organism: Abelmoschus esculentus; assembly: GCA_035048815.1. Taxonomy (NCBI): domain Eukaryota; kingdom Viridiplantae; phylum Streptophyta; class Magnoliopsida; order Malvales; family Malvaceae; genus Abelmoschus; species Abelmoschus esculentus. The sequence continues at coordinate 6,697,139 of JAUCBN010000059.1, forward strand.
ACCATTACCCTGGTCCCTAAGATTCCTAATGTTTGCATGGTTAAGAATTTCAGACCCATCTCATGTTTTTCTCTGGTGTACAAGTGCATCACAAAGATTTTGGTTGAGAGTTTGAATGTTGTTTTGTCTGAGTTGATAGCTCTTAATCAATATGCATTTATTAAGGGGTGTAGCATCGTAGATAATATTTTATTGGATCAGGAACTGGTAAAGGTTTATGGTAGGAAGGTTATTTCCCACAGATGTGCTCTATAGGTGGATCTTCATAAAGCTTTTGACTCGGTTAGTTAGAAGTTCCTGGTGAAGGTGTTAGAAGCAATGGGTTTGTCGGTGTTATTGCAATGAATGTTCTGTCAAGGTTGTTAGATAATACTGTTGAAGCTGGAGTTTTTTAGTTCCATCCCAAGTGCAAAAAGATTTTTCTTACTCACCTCTATTTTGCAGATGACTTGTTGATCTTTTGTAGGGCAATTTACACTCTTTGTTGGGTGTACAATGTGTGTTGGAGAAATTTTATGAGTTGTGGTATCGTCTGTGTAGTGCTATAAATTATACGAACACGTATGTGCAAGTATACACAATCATACAAGTAATAAAAGGTGAGTGAGTATCGTTCCCACAAGGATCGAGGTAACTAGTAAGTCAAAATTGTCAAGGCAAAAAGGTGTCACTAACTAAAAAAGAAAATAAAGATAGAAACATGTGGAAATGGATATGCACGGTGAAGGTGTAATGTTGAAATGTTATGGCAATTTTAGAATGAATGGTGATGGCAAGATAGGTGTATGGAAGTGGTGTGTGAAGAGTATGATGATATGATTGCATAGAGAAGAGTGAAATAGTAAAAGAAGTTTGTAAATGTTAGGCAAAAACAGGATGTAAGAATACGTTTAAGCAGTATTTTGTACTAACCCTCTATTGATGAGCTCTCCTGGGAATGATTGGTGGAGGTTTCTATGAACTTATTAACCTTACTTCTACTATCATATAGAAGCTATGGTGTATATTTACTCGAAATAAGTTTCTAAAGTGCTCATGCTCTCTCGAGTCATAGGAACCTGACAAATTAAAATGTCACGGCATCTCTTCTCGGTCTCAGCAACGAAACTAGCTTATCGAAAAAGCTCACTCCTTTTAGTCATTAAAACCCTCACCTAAGTCTCTCTCGAGCACCTAAGGTCAGATTAGGCTCTGGTTACTATCCGAAGCCCATTGCTCACGTAGATTCTCCCTTAGCTCCTCTCGGATGATCTAAGGATCTATAGCTAGGTTTCTCTCGAACACCTAACATGCATCTAAACACGGGACACTCTCATGCCTCTTATAATGCTTAAATGATTAACAACAATGAGAAAAACAAATAAACGAACACATAGAAGACTATATATTAATAACAAGCAAAAGTTAATCATCCAAAGTAGCAACCACCTAAATAAATCAACACATAGTGGTGCGAAAGTTAAAGAAAGTATCGTCCACATAAATCTTTAATCATCCACAATCATCCTCTTAAAAATATGAAAAAAAAAGCAAAGGAAGGAGGATAGAAAGCACCCTCGGTTGCGCAGGCCGCCGGCTCTTCATCCACCACGGGATGCCTTAACGTGTTATCCCCTCTCGGGTGCCTAGCAAGCCATTCCCTTTAAGCTCTATCAATAGAGGATACTTCGGCCGGATTTTGGAGGAGAAAGGTGTAAGCTTTCCTCCGCCACAAACAGCTCCAAAGGTGCCTCTTTTTCTGTGTTCAAGCTCCCAAAAAGAACCTCCTTTTTCGTACGTCACCATGGCTTAAAAAAGGGCTGAAAAACCTAGGGTTTAGGAGAAAATTCCCTTAGCACCCCTGTTCACGTGATGGCATTTCTTCCATGGTGACAATGGTCCCCTACTAAGGTAGTTGTGGTCCCCTACAGTGGTGGCTGTAGACAGGCTGTAATGGCACCAGCTAACACTCTTCTCAAAATATCTCCTTGTCGTTTAGCTCAGCACAGAAGTCCTCCATATTTGCCATGATATTTTCCCATCGTTATCTTTCTGCGAATGCCATGACAAATTTCCTCAACTTCCATTTTGCTTTAAATGTATAACACAATCCAAGAACACAACCTTTCCCGTGAAATAGCACCTGTTGCTACACTAAAAATGCCAAGGCATAAATAAGAAACTATATGCAATTATATGAGCCTGATTTGTTTGTGGTTGGTTTGTCTGTTGAGCAACATTGTAATTTTAGTGAGATTACAAGGTTCAAAAAGGGGTACTCTTTGTTCGTTATTTGGGGTTACCTTTGGTTACTAAGAAGCTCTTTGAGAAGGATTGTGTTGTTATCATTGAGAAAATTATAACAAAGTTAGGAAAATGGTTGAGAAGGTTGTTGAGTTATGCAGGGAGGCTTCAATTGATTAGAGCTATGTTGTTCAGCATGGTAAACTTTTAGTGTAGGCAGGTGGTTCTATCGAAAGGGGTGCTGGACCAAATTGAGCAGCTTTGTGTGAGGTTTTTTTGGAAAGGAAAAGATTGCTCTATCCAGGGTGCAAGGGTGGGGCGAAGTAGATTTGTTCTCCTAAAAATGAAGAAGGATTAGGGTTTAAGGACATAAAAGAGTGGAACCAATCTTGCTTTTCCCTCTTGCTAAGGAAGTTGCTTGCCTTGAAAGGGTCTTTATGGGTGGCCTGGATTCAGAAATATGTTTTAAAAGATGGGGATGTTTGGTCAGTGGAACCTAAGCAAAGTTATAGCTGGTGTTTGAGGAAATTGTTGAGTCTGAGAGTCAAGGTGCAACCTTCACTGCTGTATGGGAATGGATCATTGACGATGGATGTTGTCTAGAAGATAATTCGGGTGTTCCGACCAAGGGTTTCTTGGCATCGATTGATTTGGTTTTCCTTACACGTTTCTAAGCACTCTACTATCTTTTGGATGGCAATATTGAACAGGTTGTCTACTCGAAATAGGTTGTTAAGGATAAGAAAAGAGGTCGAGGAAGGTTATGTGTTTTGTGATGGCATACTGGAATCCCGGGATCACTTGTTCTCGGCCTGTAGCTTTGCCAAGACTGTCTGGAAACTGAGATTATGTGGCCTCAATAGAAGTATGCTGGCTTGGGATACTGAATTAGATTGGTTGTGTGTGAATTTGAAGGGAAGGTCCTTCATTGTTTAATTGCTCAAATTAGATTGGGGCTCATTTGTGTACTTTGTATGGGAGGAACATAATCGAAGGCTTTTTTAAGACACCAAACATGTCTGAAAATAGTTTACTTAGATGTATTGAGGAGGTAGTTTGTATTCGCTTAAGGGGAAAGAGTATACATTATTAGTTTATTTCATGAAGAGCATGTTTCAATCACAAGCAATCGGGCATGAATGTTGTTGTGGACTGCGAAAATCAGAATAAGAAGCTTGCAGGAGTGATTGCTGAAATATTTGTGCAAGTTAAAGTTAAACTGGGTATAAATAGTGATCGATAGGGTAAAGTTTCAATTATACAAATTGTGATTTATTTTGTTCGGGTTGAATCTATGGTCATTAAGATAAATCTTAGGATCTATAAGAGTTTGGCTTTGACTTCGAAAACTCCAAAGGTTTATATTATGAAAATGGTTGAAAAATTGCTAATGGGATATACATTAGATCATATTTTTAATGATATTAGCAAAAAGACCCTAACAAATTTTGAGCTTTCTATCAATTATGGGGTAACTAAAATTATAAGATTTTTTCTTGAGAACTTCCATAGTTCACCACTAATATTGAGAATTCAAGTGGCACATGTTGATGAGTAGAATTTGACAAAGGATCTATTCAAGTTTCAGCATCATGGGCAGAAAAGTGCAAAGTTGGAAGTGTTTGATAATGATAAGATCATATCAATTAATAATATTTTGGTTGCGGGTGATGATCCATACAAGTTCAATTACTGCTAATGTCACCGATGATTGTTGAGAATTCATCTGGTAATAGTTCTTTTGGTAATTAATTTGATATGGTTGTTTCTCAACAAACAAATACTACTAGCAATGTAGTTGCTACGAAATCTTTTATGAAGTTTGAAACCAACAAGTTAATTTTAAAGGTCTTGAGCAAACAAATTCAGGGTGTAACACCCTAAAAATTGTCTTAGAAGTTAGTGATCCGGTTTAGTCGGTATAGTCTAGTTCGAGATTAAATATTTAAAAATTTGTTTTAAATAGAAATAAATTAAGGAAAAATATCCTAAAATTCTTATTTAACATATATTTGACTTTGGTCAAACTAATTTCGAAAATTTACCCTTGAATCCCTAAGATTTTGAAATTAGTAACCATTTTGTAAAAACTGAAAATTTAAGGAAAAATTTATAAAACAAGTCAAAAATTTGAATCTTTAAGGGGATTTGATCCAATTATAATCCTAGATGATCTAGATTTCCAAATTTTAATTAATTAAGACCAAAATTTTATTTTAAACCAAATAACTTAATTAAACTCAATTTTTAACTCTAAAACACTTTTTAATAACCTAAACTTAATACATTTTTCTAATTTTCATTTTCCCTCATTGGAGAAAGCTTTTAAACAAGTTTTCAAGGACAAGAGTTAGAAGATCGCGTTTGAAGGTGTTTCGGTTCGTATCGGTGGCTTGGCGAGCAAGTAACGGTTATTGGTGAGTGGTTTATGAGAGTAGCTGCTTCGGCAGTGTTTTAAACTTAATTTTAAGAGGTTTGGGAGTATAGGTAAGGTTTCAAAACCTCCTTATACTCGGTAGTAAGTAAAAGTTTAAGCTTTTGCAAAGATTCCCATATTACTCTATGAATTTTCTATGTATCTTTATCATGCTTGTTGTTGGTTTTACATATTGTTTATGCATGATATTTTAGTGCTCAAGCTACTATTTTTATGAAAATATATTATGAGATTGATGCTCCCATGGTTTTATTTCAAAAACTTATTATATAAGATTTTTCCACTTTTGCATTTGATTTATAAAAGAATGGGATGCATGTGTTTAATTCTGTTTTGAATTAAGTTGAGCACTGATTTTTTTATAACATATTGGCTAGTTAAATGATGAACCTTATGGGATAAGTTGATCGATCAATAGGTCTAGAGTACACTATAAATATTCAAAATTCGTACGTGTTTAAATTTCATGTGTGTTGCATTTTGGCTTTTAGTCTAATGTTGTGTGATAGGAGTAGTATTGTCACATCCGGGTTGATAGAATTAGTACTGTCACCGGGCACCAAGGTGAGATAATTTATGTTGAGATTAGTATCAACATGCGCATGCTCTGAGAGTAGTACTAACATGTGTTTGCTCGTTTATCCTAATGATTTGGAGTGATACAAATCGGATCACTAGCACCAATATAAGTTTATGTTTTCATTTTATAATTGCAAGTGTTATGTGAACTTTAGACTTTGCTAGGTAAATAGCATGCTAGCCTTGTTTTACTTTGAAAGCATGAGATAACTTTTAAAAGTGATTTACCGGTACTATATGTTAGCATGTGAGCCATGAATTTTGTTAACACTTGCTGGTTTTACTGTTTGTGTTGATGACCACGTTTACATTGTTTTTAAAGAGGCATGACATGTTTTACTTTGATAAGATTGAGTATTTATGGGCTGCTTTGTAAGTGATGTTTTAAATATTTTATTACCCTCACTAAGCTTCAAGCTTAACCTCTTTCTTTCCTTGCAATGCATATAAGTAAGTGTTATAAGCAACCGGAAAACAAAGGCATCGTGCATGCCTATATTAGTATTTACTTTAGCTCAAGTATGTGTTTTTTTAAATCATGAACCTAGGTAGTTGAGAGAAATGGAATAGAGGACTTGTGAGTTTGAGATTTTTTTGGACATATTGGTTTGTGTTACTTTTATATGCAAGAGATATTTTGAGTTGATGAGACTTTTGAAGCATGTTAGACTATGAACCTTATGTTTGAATTATATTGTGAACCATGTGTTTTATATATGAATTTAGGTAATCATGCATCTATAGAACCTTAGTTTTTCGATTAAGGAATGAAACATGTGAAATCTGCATTTTTTGGGCAAAGGTTCCGATAACTGCTTATAAGGTATTGATATCAAGGCAAAAACACGATGTTTTTCTGGAAAAATTAGCCTAGGTATCGAAATTACATTAACTGATTTCGAAACAGTTTGTTGAAAATAGGCAGGTGTTTCGATACATTTGACTTTGGTATTGGTACAAAGTTTTACAATTTTAAATCGTATCGATACGGGGTTGGCTGTATCAAAATGCGGGCTTGTCGTACAGGGCATCGATTGAGTTATCAAAGGCGTATCAAAACATTTAAACCTCATTACAATCGAGACTAGGCGTTTCAATAAGTCTATTAGTTAAAGTCGTTATAGGCTGAATGATATCTTGAAATCTTTAGGTTTTAGTCACTAAACATCTAATAATCAATTAAGTGACTTGTAGACCTCGTGTTAAGCTGAAATTTTAGTCATAAGCATGTAATGAAATTAATTTAATATTGGTAGCCTTAATTTCACAATTAGAGTACAAATTTATAGATATTTACAATTAGGTTCCTAAATCTTGTTCGATCTAATTAGCACCCATTTCATATTTAATTTCTGCTGCAATTGAACTCAATCCTTTCATGAATATGTAGGATCTAATTAAAGCATTTAGATAAGATAAAAGAAAAAAATAGGGTCATTTATCAGGACAACTCTCCGGATTAGCCTCAATTTTCCCCATGTAACTCGTTCGACTCGGGTGGCGTCTAGACCAGGTTGAGAGGGTTATATTTTTTGGTATCAGAGCTTAGGTTATGAGTCATTGGGGTATGTTGTTGATTTTTTATGATATCTTGTATTGCAAGGTGTTTGCTTTGTATGTTGTTGTATGATATTGCACGGTATTTGCTTAAATTGTTGAAATATGTGCATATGCATGATGGTTGTCTACTTATAATGCATAAAGCATGTTACATAGGTTTCCATTGCTCCACTACTTTATGTTAGTTTTGTAAAAAAAACTTGATCTGTTAGGTAATTTGCTTTCGGTTAACTTACTTGGTTTTATATATTCTTTTATTTTCATAGAATAAGTAATATGGGACCCCGTAAAGAGCTTAGAATGGATAACCGATCCATTACAAATGGAAGGGAAATACGTGAGGAGGAAAAGTTGCCACATCCACCGCCACCACTTATTGTACCTCCAGTTGAACCGCCAGTAGCTCCACCCATTGTGCCGACATTTGGTGACATGACACAGTTGGTCCAGGCTATAGCGGGAGCTTTTCAGGCCACAGTTGCTCCACCGGTGGCAAATCCTGGTTTACCTTTGGAGAGGCTCCGTAGTTTGGGGGAGTTAAGTTTAAGAGACTATCCTCGGAAGACTCTGAGGGTTGGTTAGAATTATATAATGCTTTTAAAATATATGATTATAAATGGAATTTTGTGAAAACTGAAGCAAAAAGCGTTTTGTAGAATCTTTTCATGGGAGGCTTAATTTGTCTAGGTTTGTTTCGGTTAGCATAACAATGAAAATTGTTGTTGACATTGGGGACTAATGTTGGTTCACATCTTATTTTTTAACAAGGCTTAAAGAGTATGGGGACATATTTGGTCTAATCACTGAAAAAGGGTCATGTTCGAATCCTTGAGGACAATGATTAATACAAGCGGGGAGCATTGTAATGAGTGAAAATTGAAGGGAAAGTCAATTGGACAACTGTATTAATTGTGATTTTCTATTTTTGTTTAAGTTCCTTTATTTGAGTGTTTTTAACCGTTAAACACAATTAGTAAAATCGGTGTGTTTTGTGTGGTTCTATTAATAATCTAGAACCCTAGCCATTAAAAAATATCGATGAAATAAAATGAAATTCATTATTTCCCTCATTTCTTCTTAGACTTTAAAACTTTTCAAACTTCTTTTATTTTATTTTATTCTTTTCACTATTTAGTTTAATTTCTTTATGTATGTTTCTTTATATTTTTATATTTGATGAGTTCGTTGTATAGTTTTTTTTTTCTTCATATTTATGGCATTTTTTTTTATTTATTCATGTTTTTTTTTATGTAGCATAGTTTATATTTTGATTGTATAGTTCTTTTCTTGTATTCTTCATTTCATGTTTTATGTGTTTGTTTCTTTAATGTACGTTTATCATTTCATTTATTTACTGCATGTTGTTATTAGCTTTAATTATATTTCCTATCAGTTTTACCCATGTTATAGTTTATACACCATGTGTACATATTTGTTTGCATATTTTTGTTTAAGGTTGTACATCATTTAAATGCACATTTGGGACCAATTATTTGATGGGGTGTCTACTATTCGAAATAAATGGGGCTAGCACCAATCGAAGCGGTGGTAGTTAGACGTTTATTTTCGAATATTAAAACTTTCAAAATTCACTCAAATTTATCCCCAAATTTTAATTTTAATGTCACTTCAATTCACAAAATCTAATATTAAAAAGCGGTAATTTTTAAAGGTATCAATTTTTGGTGGTTCGAGAATGTTAACACCGTTTTCAATCGTAATCGACTCCCGAACTCAAACTTTTTAAAATCTTTGATTTTACGATGTTCGATCTACCTTAACAACCGACGGCAACTCAAACATTTTAATTTGTTTTCCAAATGTTTTCTTAATATCCAATCAATTTTTTTCTAAAACCTTTTAATCGTTTTCGTAATTATTTTTTTTACCGTATCCACTCTTCTTTAAATCGTTTTTAAACTATTTTCAACTGATTTATCAACATTTTTAACTTATTTTCTAAATCATTTTTTAACCTTTTTCCAATATGTTTTCAACCAATTTTTAAATGTTCCAACCGTTTTTCACTAATTTTTTCATTTGTTTTCCAAACAATTTTTTTCATTATTTTGCTACCAATTTCATTTTAAACTCTATTTTAAAAAAAAAAATTAAGAAAAAATATTCCTTTTAAGGTTTAATCATCCTAAATTAAGATATCATTTTAAATTTAGTGACTTTTTATTTTAATTTTTTCAAACCTTAATTTTAAATTTTTCACTTTCAATTTTCAAATTAAAAAAGAGAAACACCACAAAACTCTAAACATTCTAATTTTTATTTTTTTCTTTAAAATCTAAACATTTTAAACCTCAAATTTTATATTTTTTTAAAAGATCGTTATAATTTTATTTATATTTTTTAAAATATAAAATTTGTTTTATACTTATCGTAACTTAAATAATCATATCTTATAACTTTAGACATTATCATTTTTTGTTTTTATATTTATAAAATTTAGATTTTTAACAACTAAATCCATCTCTTTAAAGAAACCATCAAAATGGATAGAGTTCGTGGAGGGATTAAAAGAGTGGAAATGAAGCCATAAGAACTCATCAAACCTGTTTGACGAATAAAACCAGCGCTATAAACGATAGTCACCCAATAGAAAACGTTTGTCGAAACCACTACCTCACCGTCACGAAAGTTTCCTTCCCTCGCCCGAACGTAATTTTATATAGTAGCTAGTAACCTTAATATTCCCAATTGTTTGTCTGGTTCGTCTATGTGTAATACTTGTTTTTAGGGTGGGGAAAAAAACCAGATTACCTAGTTCTGGTCTCGGACCTGGTAATATCCGGTAATTTTTATTTGATATTGATTTCGGTGGGACCGAGACTGGATCCAAAATTTAGATCCCGGTTATAATTGGGACCGGGACTAGATCTTATTTTTTGGACCCGAAATCCGGTGGGTACCCAACAGAACCGGAATCAATATCAAATATCTGGTATTGTTTTATTTATTTATTTATTTTTCTTATCAAACTTTCTCTTTATATATGAATATTATGAGTATGACTAGTTTTAAAACTTTAATTTTCAAACTTACAATGTTTTAATTTTATTATTTAATATTATTATTGGTGGTTATTTTTTTTCTTCAATTACCCAATTTTTTTAAGAATAAACTATAATTGATAGCGTACCCAGTATTGAAACTGGCTCCCACCAGTAATAGGACCGGTTCTAAAAATTTAAGACTCGGTGTAACCGAACAGTGACTGACTCTAATTTTCAAGAACCGATGATTACCGAGACCAAAACCAATACTATTTAAATTAGCCAGGTACTTGGTATTGCCCACTCCTATTTGTTACCAGACTTATGCATACATTCTATTGACAATAAAATATTATTTAGGGTAAATTACACAGATAGCCACAATACTATGAGGTTGGTATCGATCTGATCACAATGCTTTAAAAAGAATCAAATGCACCGGTAAACTATTAATTTGGTATTAAAACAATCATATGTCGTTAAGGAAGTAACAGACTGATGACGTGGCAGTTAAATATAAAATGAAATAATTACATATCTAATCCCTGTTATTCATACAAATAATATATTTATTTAATTAGGTGATAACACATGTCACCTCTAAGGTGTTATATTTATATATATTAAATTTATTTTCATCCTCCAGGTGATGACATGTGTCACCACCTTTATATATATTAAATTTATTTTCATCCGGTAATAACATGTGTCACCACCTAATTAAAGGAAGAAAGCAAAATTAACCATCATTACTGTTAGGAAGTGTTGAACCCATGACCCCTGAAACCATATCCAATACCTCAACTACTAAACCAAGGTAATTTTAGTGATATAAAACCCTTCAAAATATATATATTGCATACAGTTTTCTATATTTATTCTCATAAAATCATAAATTTAATTTAATTAAATTATTAATTAAATTATTTTATATATAATAAATTAAAATATTTAAATTATAATAAAATTTTATTTAACAAACTCTAAAGTCATTTAAAATATTAAACCCTAACTCCTAATTTTATTTAAATATAATTTAAATTTTAAATGACTTTAGGATTTAGGTTTTAGGGCTTGTTAAAATTTTAAATTATATTTAAAGATTTATTTAAAATATTAAACTCTAAATCTTAAACTATAAATCTAAACACTAAATCCTAAATATAATTTTAAGGTTTAGGGTTTAATGTTTGGATTTAGAATTTAGGATACCCAAACACTAAACCCTAAATATAATTTTAAGGTTTAAGGTTTAGGATTTGGGTTTAGTATTTAGGGTTTGGATTTGAAGTTCAATATTTTAAATAAAATTTTAAATGATTTTGTGAGAATAAATATAGAAAACTGTATGCAATATATATATTTTGAAGGGTTTTATATCACTAAAATTACCTTGGTTCAGTGGTTGGGTTGTTGGGCATGGTTTCAGGGGTCGTGGCCTCATGAGTTCAACTCTTTTTAGCAAAACAAATATATTATTTTATTATAATAATAAAATTATGATTAAATTATAAAAATGTAAGAATAACAGGGACTAGATGTGTAATTATTTCATTTTATATTTAACTGCTACATCATCAGTCTGTTACTTCCTTAACGGTAAATGGTTGTTTTAATACAAAATTAATAGTTTACCGGTGTATTTGATTCTTTTTAAAGCATTGTGTTCAGATTGATACCAACCCCATAGTATTATAGTTATTCGTATAATTTACCCTATTATTTATGACAATTTCAGATATGTATTAGCTTTTTAAAGTAAGATGGAGTCAAAGAGTTATTTCAGACTTATTTTTTAAATTTTAAAACAGAATTACAATTGTACAGTTTTTTATATAAAAAAGTTTAAAGCACTTTTTGTATTTTAAACTATACATACTTTTTTTCAATTTGACCCTTAAATTACTTTTTTGATGCCCTTAAACTCTACGATGTTACTTATATTGACCAATCAAAATGTGTCACGTTTTCTTTTAATTTTAAATAAAATAAATATATTGCCCATAGTTTCATGGACTTCTCTCATCAGCCTTTTCTCACGATACAAATTTCTCCGTCAAATCTGTCTCACCCTTCTCTGAATTAATACATATAGGTTTAAGAGCCGACGGTTATTCCGTCGTTGCCGTCAAATATTTGGTTAACAGAATGCGGATTCATGGATTTGTTTTAAAATACTACATAACTTTGGTTTCAAAAACCCAATAACATATTAAAAAATAATCTAGGGGATAATTTAAATATATAACTTAAATGAGAAAAAATAAATTACGCTTAAAAATAATGTATCATCAACTCTCATGTAGTTTAATTTATTATGTACAGTCCGATAAAAAGTCATAGTAATAATTGATCTAAAACATTCCTGGTTTTGATAATTGTACCTACAGAGATTCACTTGCTTGTTTTAGTAGTCATGTAAGAGAATTTTGTTAAGTTACTGCTACGTTTTAAACATTACGATACATATTTAAATTTTCATTATTTCTATCACGTATTTTGTATGTACTTTGCTAAAGAAATAATTAAAAAAAAAAAACTGAACTGGTTTTTCTATGATTAGTTGACATGTGGCCATACCTGCTTGTAAATTCATTCAACAAAATATTATGCAACTGCCTATGACGCTAAACAATCCTACACGAATACAAAATAAAAGCCAGATCGAATACTGAAATTGTTTTCATTTTCTTGAACGCTTCTTTGCTTGTCCACCACCTGAATCAGTCTCAACAGCGTCCCTCCCCCGTTTCCCAGGACCTGATAGGCTGGCAGGTGATGCTGCAGACGCCCTCTTCGACGGCCGACCTGCACTCTTCTTCACTGGGCTTCCCTTCTCTTTCATTCTTTTTCCAACAGACCGTGTCCGGGGTGTTGAACTTTGATCCTTCTGTTTATCACCTTTGCTGCCGCTGCTTTTCTTATGCTCGCTTGCATCTCCTCTACCATTATCAGAACTAACCACAACACCCTTTGGTGTATCTGTCAATGCACCATTACTCCTCATTCGATTCAAGAAATTCGCTGCGCTGCGCTTCTTTGAACTCACATTTGTGTTGGTCTTCTCCTTCTCCTTCTCACCCTTGGATTCCGAGTTCTCATTCGATGATCCGCCTTTGCTCGAAATGGCAGCAGTGGTATTGGAATCTGAATTCTTGTTCGTGTTTGTATTATTCCGGGCCTTTGCATTCTTGTTTGCTTTTCTTGTACCCAAGGCGGATTTTACTCTTGTTTTCTTCTTTGCTACGAGAGTTTCCTCTGCTTTCTCGGTTGATTTATCATTCTGCTTCCAATCTAGAGCTGGTTTCTCATTCACCAATGAAACAACCGGCTGCTTCTTTTTCTCTTGTCCAGAAGACGACGTTGATGATTTTGCAGCAATTGAGCTGCGTTTGCGACATGCAATCAGTGGTGCCGATAGTTTAGTTTTCATTGTCAACGAGAGTGACAATTCAGGTTCTGGTTTCAAAGGTATCTGGGATTCACGCAGCGTAGACGATTGTTCTTTGTGCAACAGGCTTGAATTAGGAACCTGTGTAGCAATCTCCATTGAGACAAGTTGTCGAAGCTCGACGGCAACAGAAAATTCTGAGGATTGCTTGTCAGAGAAAAGGATGGCATTGTTTAAAAGCAACAGCAAGTCTCTAAAGAACTTGCTTTTGCATCCTGAATACCAGCCTTCTTCAAGCCTCATGCGAATAGTCTCCAAGTCGAGATGTTGCCGAATCAGCTTTCGGTAATCCGGTGTTTCCTGCAAATGTCGAAAGAAAAAACAACAAATTTAAAGAAATTGCAACTAATAGGAGCACATAGGTTTAAGAGAGCAGTCCATCCAACAGCATACACAACAAAAAAACAAACCGGATCAGCTGGTCCGATACTTTAACCATACAAGTTAAATAAAGTGCCAACCACAACCAAAAACTGAACAAACCAATAAAAAACAGATCTTTCAAAAACAATTAGATCTTTTCACCATTATTTGCCCCATTTAATAGCTCCATTTTCCATATAGTAGTACAGTTCAATTGAACCCAACAGGTTCAACTCTAATTTTTTTTCATGCATAACCAAAACACAGCTTTACATTAAAATAGTCGTGCTTCATAAATAAAAAGTAACCCAATCTCAGTGGTAGAAGATATTATATCATGGATAAGTCTCACTACGTCATCCATGAGATCAACCACTAAAAATCATCCATCTCATCATTTTTTTATCATGTCATATTTTCTTAAGTGAATCTTCATACTTGAAAAAAATATGATATGAAAAAATTGATGAAATGAGTGATTTTTAGTGGTTAGTCGCATGACTACGTACCCGTAATATAATTTCTCCAAGTGGTAGACACATGTTTTTGTTTGTTTTTGGTTACACGCATTACACGTGGGTGGGTGCATATTAGGCCAAAACTGACAGAAAAAAATAAAATAAAAGATAAATGGATTATTCAAACCTAATGAATGACCCAACTCATACATTTTATTACTCCATAACAAAGCCTAACCACCAGATTTTAAATAAAACAGCAACCAAACGAAGAACCTATACATTATTGTTGATATCTAAGCATATCCATTGTTTACTTCTATGTAATATTATGCAACAATTAATTAAAAAACATAATTATTTAATAACAATAACGCTAATGGTTTTCACTTTTAATCTTTTCGACAAGTAGAGAGTATTTTTTTTAATTAATGTTAACACAAATAAAGATGGTTATTAGGTTTCTTATTAACTTTCCAACAAATTTGACTCGTGATTCAAGATTAAAAAATAATATTCGATAAATACGAGGACAGAGAATGAAAGGGACGTTTTCGTCTATTCAAACCACTGAAAACCTATCACCACCCTACGACTTTAGACATAATTAATACATACCGATAGATCAGATCTAATGAATCTAATTACGAGCAATAGTATTTTCAAATCTCTAATTATAGATTTATTGATAAAAGAAAAAATATCATCTGGCTTTAAAATTAATAAAAACATATTAATAAATATTTACTAGAAAATTTAATTATTAAAATAGAGAAAAATGGGGCAGGAGTCCTCCCCGTACAGGATAAATTAAATGATTAAAACTTTTTTTAATTCCTTTTTTCTTTTTCTAATTTTAAAATCACAACTAGTATTAATTTTTTTAAATGACCAAACCTAATCGTGTTGACACGTCATCGCCAGATTCGGCCAATGATTTTTCACAGTGCGGGACTATATCTCACCCGCGTAGCATCCAATCGAAGCCCTCCCACTTTTTCGAAAAAAAGTAATTAAATGACTATTTAAAAAAGTAATTAAATTCATTTTTAAATAAAATATACTAATATTTTTGTTTTACCTGGCATTCCAATAGGCGCTCGAAAAGGGAGCCGATCTTATTAGACCGTAAGATCTCGAATAACCCAACCAATGGCTGAGATTCGACGGATACCTCTTTGACGACGGGAGATTGGTACAACTCTCCGGTATCCGGTTCAGCATTTTTCTTTTCCTTGCCGGATAGGCTCGCCGTGCTCTGGACATCGCTGCTCTCTTTATTAGGTTCTTCCCCCTTAGATTCGGCCACCGACTCCGGCGAGTCACCGGTTTCCCTCATGTCAACTCGCCCTGAGTTTTGAGCTGATTCCTTCGCCACACTATCAGAGCTCCCGTTGCACGAATCCCCTCCCTCAGGCTTCACGTTTCGTGCAACTTTCCCTGTTCCACCTCCATCCGGTTCAGACGGTTCCGGTTCAATTTCCGCCGCTTCCGGCTCGGTTCCAGGAATTTTTTCCTTCGGGTATTTAGAGTTTGATTCGTTTACCGAATGATTCTCCCGGTCGGACTCTTCCCTGTTATGAACCGGTCTTCGGATTTTATTCTCCGGTTCGATCTCTTCGTCCATCTTTTCGCTTCCTTTCTGTCTCTCCAGATCGGATTTTTTAGTTTCTTCTCCATTCTCCATAATGCTCTGTTCTCTCTCATCTTTCAATTTCTGCACCTTCAATTGTAAGGATCTGTAAAAATAATGCAAGGAAACTTCATTTTTTTCCCCCGAAAAATAAATAAAGTTTAAATTAAAAAATTTTATTTGTAATTATTTACACGATGGAAAGATCGTATTGTTGAACTTCGCGGCGTAGTTCAGCGACGCGGAGTTTCCGCAGCTCATCAAGCCAAGGAATGGCGGTGGTGGATATGTTATCATCGTCGCCGTTTACAGCGAAACGACGTTTAAGGTCTTGAAACTTCTGTTGACAAGAGAGGGGAGTAAAGAAGAGGGGTTGGAGCGTGGAAGTTCGTTTCTGGAGTTCCATGGCAACGGAGTCCCAATTGTCTCTGCCGTAACGATGAACGGCGCAGGCAAGTAAAAGCTCCTCCCAGGTACCCCATGTTTGTTTCTCGGGAAAGCTGTGGGGTTTAGCCATGAAACAAAAGCAAAGTAGGAAATCGATCACGGTTTTGGATTTGGATCTATAATATTACTCTCTTTTGCGAAAAATATCTTTTAAAAAATAGACTAAATTATACATATAGTCACCCTACTATAAGGTTAGTATCGAAATGACCATAATATTTTAAAATACGTTAAATGCACCAATCAATTATTAAAATGGTATCAATATACTCATCGACCGTTAAAAACTAATGGACTGATGACATGATAATTAAAAATAAATTAAAATAATTATACATTTAATTCTTGTTATTCATATATATTTATAACTTAGTTTTAATTTTATTAGGTGATAACACGTGTCACCATCTTATTAGAGAATATTATTTATATATATTTAATTTATTAAATTTATTTTTCTCCTCCAATTAAATGATGACACGTATCACCACTTAATTAAAGGAGAAAAATAAACTCCAATACACTCGCTTATAATGAAGCTCAAACCTGGTGACATAAGCACAGAAACTATGTGGCTTAACCACTAGGCCAAACAAATTGTTATGATTAGGGGTGATAATGAGCTTATCCGGCTCGCGAGATACTCGGGTTCGGATCGGTCAAAGCTCGGTTCAAGTGAGTTCGACTCGGGCTCGGCTCAGGATCTAAACGAGCTGAGCAGAGCTTACCGGCTCAAAAAGCTCGTGAGCATGCTCGGAATAATTATATAAACATACATATATATTTATATATACATTAAAAATAATTTGTTTAGCAAAGAAAACTAATAAAATAGAGATTAAATCCACTAAAAATAAATTAAATAAAATAAATTGAATATTATCAACTAAAACAAATTTACAAAACTACAAATAAATAAAACTACAAATAATAAATAAAAAATAAACTACAAATAAATAAATAAATAAATAATAAAATACAATAATATAAAAAATTATCCATTTCGAGCCAAACCGAGCTGAGCCCGAGCCTGACGAGCTTTGAGCTCGAGCCGAGCCCAGTAATATTAATTTTGAGCCGAGCTTGAGCCTAAAATTCCGAGTTCGACGAGCCTCGAGCCGAGCTCAGATATGTCTATTTCCGAGCCGAGCTAGACCTAACTCGGGCTTGGCTCGTTATCACCCTTAATTATGATATATAATACTAACATTTAATATGTATTATTGTTTCTGATATTTGTTCCTTTATATTTATTTATTTTTAATTAAATTAAAAATAATAATTAAATTATTATATAATAAATTAAAAGTTTGAAATTAATAAAATTGTATTTATAAACCCTAAACCTAAATCATAAATATTAAAGTTTAAATTCATTTAAAATTTTAAATTATAATAAAAATTCATTAAATAAGATTTAGAGTCTGTGGTTAAATCTAAACCCTAAATTTACTTAATAAACCTTAAATCCTAAATTTAAATACCATATTTAACAATTTACGAATTTGGTAAATAAATTTTAAATTTGATAAATAAAATTTAAATTTTAAATTTAGAGTTTAGGGTATTTGAATTTTAAAATTCACTTCCCTAAAACTTAAATTTTAAATTTACTAAATTCATAAATTGTTAAATATGATATTTAAATTTAGGGTTTACCGTTTAGGATATATGGTTTAGAGTTTGAGTTTAAGATTTAAGGTTTAAAGTTTATTAAGTGATTTTAGGGTTTAGGGTTTAACCATAAACTCTAAATCTTATTTAATGAATTTTTATTATAATATAAAATTTTAAATGAATTTAGAGTTTAACCCTTAAAGTTTAGGTTTGGGATTTAGGGTTTATAAATAAAATTTTATTAATTTTAAATAATTTAATTATTATTTTTAATTAAATTAAAAATAAATAAATGTAAAGTAACAAATATCAAAAACAATAATATATATTAAATGTTAGAATTTCAAGTTATTATGGCACATGGTTTCCATGCCTAGGTCTCAAGTTTGAGATTCAATGTAAGCAAATGCATTAGAGTTTATTTTTCTCTTTTAATTAGGTGGTGACACGTGTCATCACCTAATAAAATAATAAAATTAGGATTAAATTATAAAAATATATGAATAACAGAGAGTAAATGTGTAATTATTTTAATTTATTTTTAATTATCACGTCATTAGTCCGTTAGTTTTTAACGGTCGGTGGCTAAATTGATACCATTTTAATAGATGACTGGTGTATTTGACGCGTTTTAAAGTATAGTGATCATTTCGATACTAACCACATAATATGATGACTATCCATGAAAATAAATCTCTCCCTTTACGATTCGATTCGGTCTGGAATTTCAAAGATGATAAATAATAAGGGAATGAATAGCTCTACTAAGGCAACGCTCAAGTGTAGTCCCTTTTATCTTCATTCTTCTGGGAATTTTATGGGGCTCGGCTTGTTAATTTAACTAATGTTATTATACAAGTGATAAGCATGTTATTTAGATCGGGTTCATGAATGGTTATATTTTATTTAAATTTAAGTTGAATCAATTTAATTTAATTTAATTTAGGTTTAAAATAATTTAAATTAAATATCGGATTAAACCGATTAATTTTTAAGTTACATTAGTTTTTATCAAATTAAATATCGGATTAAACCGATTAATAATGGCTTTAAATATGTTCTGATTTAATATGACTGTTTTGAAGCGATTACCATGATCTTAGATTGCAATGCACGTCTGAGTTTAAACTCTCTCGTTCGAGCTATTGATAGATTACGTTGAAAAAGTTGAATTACAGAGTTACAATGGATTCCACGCGAAGGAAACTCTCTGGCAGACATAATAGCAAAGGAAAGGAATGACTCCCATTATAGTTTGATCATTCTTGATAAGCCTCCTCATTACCTACAATCCCTTTTAGAAAGGGATATTATTACTTGTGCTTCTTGATCTTGATTTTTTAAACCTTCATTATAATTCAAAAAAAAATAAAAAAAATAAGAGTTTGGTTAATTTTATTTAAGTCGACTTTTAAATCTCGAATTAAATTGAGTATGATCTAATTAAATTAATATATATATATAGAATATTGATATATTCTTATAAAAAATATATCTTTCAGTCTGTTAATTATTATTTAGGTTATTTTTAATAAAAAAATTTGATTCTTAAACATGCAAAACTTATTTTAACTCAAAAATTATTTTTTTTAAATTTTGAATAATTTAATTTACTTTAGACATTTTAAATTATGTTATCGAATTTTTATTTCGAATTAAATTTAAATTTTACTGAATCAAAAAATTAATTTCTTAAAATGATGTTGTTTTAATATTTAGAGTTAATTTCTTAAAACTATGATGTCTAGTGGTCCCCTTGTTTCATGTTTTTATGCTGTAGGGTTTGTCTTTAAAATAATTGAATCATTCGATCTCTAAAATTTAAATGTCACATGTCTAATGGAAATAAATATGATCTTAATTATTAATTTTTAAAATAATTGAATCATTTTTTAATAAATATATATCTTAATCATCATGAGTTAATAAAAATTTATGTTTGATTCAAATTGAGTTTAGATAAAAATAAATTTTATTTATTTTTAATATGATTAAAATTGATTTGAATTGCTTTGTTTAAAATTACCTTTAATTTGGTTAAAATTTGATTCAGGTTTATACAATTTAACTAAAATTCAATTGATTTAGATCGATTTAATTTATTTTGATTTTTGAATTAAAATCGGGTTAACATATACAAATTGATATCAAGTCTTGAATTGGATAAATTAATTCATGTCTCGGATTAATTTATCACGTCTAAATATTAAAAAATATTATAATTAAGTTAATAATTAACGTATTTATGTTAAATTTATAGTTATTTATAGGAATGTCAAATAAACGAGAAGATTGTGAAGATTGTTTTCCCACATGCTTTTACACATATTCGTTCTATGATTCATTGAAAGTATAAGGATTAATTTAAAAAATATAAATTACTTTATAAAAAATATAAAATATTTATTATATGAGCTTCCACTGAATATATAATATTATTTCAACCAACATTCAATTAAACACGATAAAATAAACACAAAATAAAATTATAATTCAATAAAATTAAAATAAAATGCACAATTAACATATAATTATTATAAAAAACATATTACCTTCATCTCACTTATTTTTTCTATTATTAACTTTTTAAAAGTTAAAATTTTTAAAATTTCTCTATTTATATTAAATATTTTAAATAATTAATTTTTATAAGGTATATATTTAAAAAGTTCTTGATGAAAGGTTTCTAAAATAAATAGAAAGTGGAATGGATCTAGAAAAAAACCCAGTAAGTGCTCGTCGGTTCTAGAAAATAAATATCATTTTTATTTTTTTTAAAGAAAATATAAATATTGAATAAACTTGATCAATCATAAAATTATAAAATAAATTTTAGATAAATACGAGGCTAGAGTGGGCGACACAGAACAATGAATACCATTAATACAATACATCGTTGAATGTCATTAATTTTTGATGATTTTTAAATAGTAACTAAAAATATTGAAAGCTCAACATATAATTAATCATATTTTAAAATAAAATTAAAAAAAAATTATTTTATAAATCATTATCATCGCCTCATCTACGATCCAACTAAAGAAAATCACATCGTTTTTATTTTTCATATAATATTTTTTTTATAAAATTAAAATTTATAAATCATCATCCTCTTCCTAATACCTCATATATTAATTCTAATATATTAATGAATAAATTTTTTAAAATAAAAATACACTCAAAAAACATAACCCACAAATAAAAAAAGAAAAAGAAAATAATTAATTTTAATCTATTAAAAACTTAAGATTGACATATTTGTTTGAATAAATTAATTAAAAAGTTTAAATCCGACCAAATTATTTAGAAAACCTTTAATCTAGAATTTTAAATACTAATTCATTAATCAAAATTTCGCTGAATTTTAAATAAATAAAAAGTTGACATAAGGGTTAAAAAACTCTTGATTTTTTTAAAAAAATAATTAAATTCTTAATTTTATTTTATATTCAATTGAGTCTTTAAGTCAAAAAATTTAATCAATTAAGTCTTTGATTAATTTTGATCAATAAATCTAAACAATTTTTTATGATCCATTGTTGCAATGCGTCCTATCACAGTGTGTCTAGTTGATATTTTTTAAAAATTTTATTTTATTTAAAATTCTTTTAATATTCTAAAATTTTAAAAATTTTATAAAATTTATAAAATATTTTTTTTTGAATTTTTTTTAAATTCAATATGATAGAACTGTATTATATTATATACCGATAATATCCGAAAAAATTTATCAAGATTTAATAGTCGAAATTGATAAAAAATTTAATTAATTAAATTTCTTAGTTTAAGGGTTTAATTGATTAAATTTTTTGATTTAAAAACTTAATTGAGTACAAAAATAATTTAAAAGTTTAATTAAATTTTTTAAAAGATTTAAGAACTTCTTACAACCTTAAACGATAAAAAGTATGGTTCAAACCGATAAAAAAGAATGCTTGGGGGCGAAAGAGATGAAAAAGTTTGAAGATGAGGAGGGGGAGAAGAGCTGTTGGCGGCTCTATGAAGAATAAGGATAAGGTAAATATTCTTTAGGTTAATTGAAAGATAAAAATGTGTATTTCAATGGATAAATTGTTAAATTAGTCATTGAACTTTTTTGAGTTTTTGGAAAATGGTACTACACTTTTAAAGATTACATTTTCACCTTGAAACTTTGGAAAATTATGAAATACTAACTTTCAAATATTTGCAAATAATTTAATTTAGTCTAAATTTCACAAATTAACCCTTTAAGCTCGAAATATCCAGCCCTAAATTTGGGTGCGAAAATTATTTTATAGTTGTTTATTTTTTCTTTAAAAAATAAATTTAGTTGTAACTATTTTTATGTACCAGTAGTTTATAGTTTAAAATTTGTATAATTTTTAAATTTATTTTTTAATAATTTATTTAATTTATTCTTGACTTATAAATAATTATATTTATTTTTAAATAATAAATTATTAAATTTAAAATTTTAAATCCACCTTTATCACATGTTCAGTCTCATGCCCTCATCCAATTTTTGTTTAATCGCATGCAGTTTTGTTATCCTTAATCCTATATATTATTTTAATCTGAAAACAGTTTTTGTTTTAAATCCACGTTCCTGTATTTTCTTAATCGTATGGCGTCATTTAGAAAATATATATAATTCCAATTTTATGAGAGGGAGGCGTGGACCAACAGTGGGGCAAGCGGTTCGGAATTTGATTAAAGGTCAATGGTTGGTTTTATGATGGGAGTAAAGAGTCTTCGATAAATTATTTATATATTTGTTTATATTTATTTATTAAATTAATAAATAAGTATGAATAAAATTTGTTTCATTGATTTTTACTTCTTCCTTGATTTCTTTTATTGTTGTCACCATTTATCTTTTCTTAGAGACATGATTAAATATTCTAGAATCTTCATCATTTTTATAATTTTTTCATCAATTAAGGGGACCAATAATGATTGTTTGATCATACAAAAATTAATTTTTTCTGAAATAATAATTATTTGATTTGTAACTTTTTTATCTATTATCATAGATATTTTATCAAACATCCTTATTCACACATGTTCATCTTCAAAATCAAGATTTGGTGTAGTTAACTCTATTGATGTTGTTGTAGCTAAATCTCATTCAACTCCTTCAGCCTGCTCAAGAGTAAAACTCTTTGTCGGTGTCACACCCATAATATCTTTTGAAAACAACATCTAAACCAATAATTTCTTCAGTAAAACTTTCATTTTACGAACCTCAAAGCAAATGTTACTGATTTACTCTTGAATCGCTTGAACCTCCTTGGTGATCGTTTGATTGAATTTCATCTCCAACCGTTTTTTCAATTCTTAGAAAGCAAACTGTATTATGGTGAGGTTTTTTTATGATAGTATTTTATACCGTTAATTATTCACCAGAACGAATGGCTCTGATACCTTTGTTGTAGTACGAAACTAAAAAAAGAATTTCAAATGGAGAAAGAAATAGATAGAGTAAAGGGAGATTAAGAATAAATAATTTAGAGAAAGACAAAGAAAAATTTATTCCAATTTTATTGATGAATAAACAATATAAAATATTCTGATATTTTAACCCAATTTTAAATTCAAAACAACATAGTTTCGACTAAGTCTAATATAATAAAACATCTCATTTTATTTACGTATAATTGGTCTTGCATCATTTTTGTTCTTTGATCAGTTGTGAGAGTGGTTTTGAATTTGATTTTCTCTGTTTTTTTTTTTGCGGGATCTTTGACTTGTTGTCTTCTTTTTTCGATTTGGGTTTTTTCCCTTTGATCTCTTAGTTCTTTGTGGTGTAGTGCTTCCTGATTTTTGTTGTTGTTGTGGATCTTTCTCTTCAGATTTGTATGAAGTCATCATGGCTTTAGAATTTGGTTTCCTTCTAATCATTATATCTTCGACTTTGTGTTCTTTTGATTAAGAATCGATTACCTAGGCCTAAGGTTCATTCCTCCTTGTATGCTTTGTAACAATACAAAAATAAGAAAGAGAATTAAAGGAGATATAGGAAGAGATAGAGTATAGGAAGACACAAAAGATCAGAAGAAACTGAAGAAAAGACTAAAATTCTATTTAATTGATTGATAAAACTCAAATGTCGCAGAATTAGAGGTTTTTAAACCCTCACAACTGTAAAACTAAAATTGATTTTGATATAACAATTATGTTCAAGGCATATTTTTGTAATAAATTTTTAAGTTACTAAGTCAAACTAAGAACATTGAAATTTTTCTTCTAAATGTTTTTATACGAGAGTTTCGATACCACTAGAACAGGTATGAATATCGTCCTTCATTTTTCAAAGAATGTTCTTGAGACTTAGAATAAGTATCGATACTCTTTTCGATACCGAGACCTCAATGCCAATATTTGTTTCGAACCCAGTATCGAACCAAGTTTTAAGTTTCAATTATTTTAAAATTATGACTCAGCATTTCGATACCAGTATCGATACCCCTTAAAATCCCCAACGGTTCTTTTAAGCATTAAATGACTTGACCGTTGGTGGCATTTAAGCTTTAAATGGTGGTTAACTCGTTTCGATATCAAACTTCAAAGTTTAGTTCAAGTATCGAAACCCATTTCGATACACCCTTAATAAATGCACAACGACTCTTTCTTTTTATGGTCTGTTTCGAAACAGGTAGCCCGTGTTTCAATACCACCTGTTGTAGAGTGCATTTATGATGGAAAGATGAAGCTCCAACGTCTATATTTACATCTCCAACAACCCCAACGGTTAGAAATCAATGAGAAGGTATAAATTGAAGCATTTCAAGCAGTATTAACAACTATTGAACCTCAAGTAACATCCAAGCAATCAAATCCAACTCCAAAACACTTTATTGCATATCTTGACTCCCAACTCTTGTATTTCATTTTGATTTTTTTTATTTGAGTTTGGGGAGAGTTATTCTATAATTGAGGCATATATTTCTTGTGAGAGAAGCCTTCGTGCCTATATTGAATTATTTAGTGAATTGGTTTCAAAATCCTTAGTGGAGCTAAGGTAGTGGATGTAGAGCTTGTTTTGAAGCTTGAACCACTATAAATCTTGTGTCTCATTTTTTTTGTATTTTTACCGAAAAATCTTCCATTAAAATTTAAATAGCCAATTCACCCCCATCTTGGCCAATTCCATTGATTGATCAACTCAAAAACAACAAACAAAGACGTCACATATCAAAGGAAAATCTATATAACTAGTGAAACGACATCGTTTCACTTTAATTAAAAAATAGTGTGTTATAATATTCCGTCTTTGAAAAGAATCCTTGTCTTCAAGGATTTGAACTTGAACTTTTTCCTATGATTGGACCAAATGTGTCTCCGTGCTCTCTTAATATTGATAAAAATAAAATATAAAACGAAAATAGTTTTTTAGTGTCAACAATGGCTGAAAACTAGATATGAACCAACATTATAGTTTCTAGGTCGACACAAACAAGCTTAACATGTTAGCCTGTATTAACAAATGTATTTTGTTGGTGCCACACTGGAGCATTCCCATTATGCTTTATGTTAGAGCCATGTGTTACCACTCTATGCTTGTAACAAACCATTACAACGAGCTGAAGAAGAACTACATTTAAAAAAAAATCAACCAACCTTATTTTCTTTAAGTGGTTCGATCAAACTTTTCTCATTGCTCTCATGAACCATGGAACAATAACCTCTTTCATCAAATCTAAAAGTTTCTGATGTGCATCCTCATGTAGTTCAGGATGCAACCCCTGTCTTACTCCCAAGGCGACTTGTAGCGGCGTCATGGTATCATAAGGAACCTTGACTGTCATTAGCTCCCATATTACTATAGAAAAACTAAATGCATCAGCTTTTTGATCATATGGTTGATGGTTTATGAGCTTAGGTGCCATCCATCTATATGTCCATGTCTCAAAAATCATAAGTCCTTGGTTTTGAAACCGAACAACATCAAAATTTGTCACCTTGAAAATGTTGTCTACTTATATTAACAAATTTGTTGTCTTTAGGTCCCTATGAATTATATGATTTTGATGTAAATACTTCATTCTTTTGCAGACACCAACCACAAACTTCAGTAGTTAAGAAAGCTTCAAGACATTATGGTTCTCATGTAAATAATCATACAAGCTTCCCTCAGGCATGTTCTCTATTACTATGCTCAAATGCGAAGACTTTTTATAAGCACCAATAAAACGAACAACATTTTTGTACTAAACTTCGCGTAAAATTTCCACCTCTTTAGTAACTCATCCTTAAAAGTATCATTCAAAAGCTCAGATCTAAGAATTTTGATTGCAACATCTTGCCTGTGATAAATACCACGTTACAAATCACCACAAGACCCACACACAATCATTTCTATCAGATTTTTAACGTCATTAGAGAAAA
This sequence comes from Abelmoschus esculentus, assembly GCA_035048815.1. Classification (NCBI taxonomy): domain Eukaryota; kingdom Viridiplantae; phylum Streptophyta; class Magnoliopsida; order Malvales; family Malvaceae; genus Abelmoschus; species Abelmoschus esculentus. Next base: position 6,723,282 of record JAUCBN010000059.1, read on the forward strand.
CTGTAAGTCTTTCCATACTAGTTCCAACAAATACCCCAGTTCACTTCTTGTTAATCTGATTCGAATCAATGTTGCCCACATCTCCGGTGGTGTACAAAACCACTTTTCGCATAGACCTTGTATCAAAAATCTTGTTTTCATATACACCCTCAGTCCTTCATGTTTCTACTGCATACAATGGTGTCAACTACATCATAGGGAGTATAGTAATCAAGCCTACAAATTGGTTTAACCCGGTAATAGGTTCTGACAATATATGAATTGGTACATCATTAACCTTCGCAGTCTTCTTATAACCTACTATCTCATCTGATTTCTCATGATTTTTTTCGAGCACTAAGATTGTCTTTGTAAGAAAATCCTCACCATTCCTATGTTGTAATAGGGAACTCCTAACAACAACTATGGTCTGTAGTGACTCTAATGGACCCTTGGTCAAGTTCCTACAACTCTCAGAAATTGATATCTTTTTTGTGAAATTTCAAACAAATTTTGAGTTTGATCCTTTAAATCAGTAACATTCATAATGTCTTGCAATTGTACGATGAGGTTCCCAAAGATGACGCTTAAAGCTTCAGCCATTGGGACCAACATTTCATAAAGTTGATGGATTTCACTTAAACCTTTAATCGTCGTTTTTCAATGAAAGTGTAGTCAAATCATCAAAACCATCTAACTCATCTTTCATTGACATAGACAATTCGTCAAGCATATTAACTTCGTTAAAAACAACCAACAACATTTTTGGTTTTGTGACAATAACATTTGTTAGCCCTGTATCTCTACCAAATTGAAAGTCGAGCTGGAAACATCCATCATAAATGTAACGATTCTGAAGAGAGTTTTTAGCCTTGATAGTAATTTGAAGTCTTTGATATGGGATTATAAATTGAGAACCATTCGACTTGAGTGCATCAATTTTTCACAATCCATACGGTAAGAAAACTCGATGTATCACTTCCCCAATAATAGGATAACTCATATGGTTGATTGTAACTAGAGGAGTTCTAGTGCCCAAATACTTTTCAAATAGAACTATTAGATCCTTGCTAAACTCAGAACAAAACGGTCGATTATTTGCTTCCATGGTCAAGATCGATGGCTCTGATACCTTTGTAACATTACAAAAATAAAAAAGAAAATTAAAGGGAATATAGGGAAGAAGATAGAACAGAGGGAGACACAGAAGATCAGAAGAAATTAGAGAAGAGACTGAAATTCTATTCAATTGATCGATAAAATTTAAATGTTGCAAAATTAGAATTTTTTAAGCCCTCACAACAAACGACGATGTCATGTATCAAAGGAAAAACCTATATTACTAGTGAAACGATATCGTTTCCCTCTAATTATAAAAGCATGTTACAAACTCTCAAGTTTCTTGATTTTTTTTACTTTTTCTTTGGTGTATTCTGTTTCTTGTGATTCTAGTTTATGTTTCAACTTTCCGATAACATTTCCTTGCTAGCACGAACTGTATTTCTTGGAATATCCAAGGATTAGAGGAAAAAAATGCATGGAAAGCCTTGTTCAGTTTGACTTTCAAATGTAAACATAATATTTTTTTTCAAGTAAGACAAAATTGTAAGCGTCTAGTCTTGATCGAATCAAGAAAAGATTGAAGCTTATAAATTCTTTTTATATGGATCTAGAGGAGCTTGTATGAGGATCAATCTATCAATGGGATTTTGATACGAGCATTAATATGATTTATGATCATAAAAATTTTATTGATGTTGGTGTGTCGATTAATGAAGTCAGTATTTGTTTTTGTACTTTTGTTTCTTTTTTATTTATTGCCCGTTTATAATAAAAATTATTAGATGAATATGATTCACTACGTTATTTATGGTCCATCTAATAATAAATTTCTATTTTATTTTTTAAGGTGAATTTTATCTTTTATATTTTATCAAGATAATTTTCATATTTTTCTTACATGTTATTGAATGGATAAATCTTATTGGATGAGACTATATATGACGTGATCATGGGCGGAGCCATGTGTATAATTGGGGGTATCTCTTGACACCCTAAAATTTTTGAAAATCATATTTTTCTATATAATTCATATATACAAATTTATATATATAATTGACACCCTTTTATAATTTTTTTTAAATATTGTTTAAAAAAATGATCTCTTAAATTTCGAACTCTACACTTAAACATGATCAACCAGGATTATATAATTTACTTGGGGCAAGCTAAATAGTTATCTAATTTCATTGAAACATGTTTTTTTTCTCTCGTGGTCTAATCAAAGAAGTGATGATGCAACTATCTTGGAAAAAAATGAAAAAGTGTTTGTTAATTTTGTTTGTATGGAACTGTTTAGTCTACCTGTGACCTCTTTCGAATTTGCGATCGGGTCTGAAATGATCAACTTCATGGGATTTTTAGGAGACGTAAAACAAACTTTAAGTTTGAATCAAGACAACGTTATTATTGCCCACGAAGTGGTTCAAACTCTGCAAAGAAAAAGTAAATGAGCTTGAGAGTTTTATGGCTATCAAACTTGACATGGAAAAAGCGTATGATAAGGTGGATTAGGATGCTTTAAAGATATTGAAGGAATCAGTGGTGTTTTTCAGGGTTTGACAAAATTTAATTAAAAAAATAAATTATTTGATTTAATTCGAGACGAAAAATCAATTGTTTAACTTAATTTATAATTTCATAAATTTAGCTCGAAAGTTTTTAAATAAAATTTAAGTTATGAAATAGAAATTCGAATAATTTAAATAACTTAAAGTATTTAGTTATTAATTGATCAATTTTTATATTTGAGTCAAATTTATCACTTTAACTTGCATGATTTATTAGGTATATAATATGTGCAATTATGAAAAAAAACATATATATATAAAAACTGTTAAAATAATTAATATGTATCACTCAACCCTAAATATATATGTATACAAATAAATATATATAATTAAATTTATATAAAAATTAAAAAATTTAGTTCAACTCAAATAAAAATTAAAAAATTAAAAAAAATTTAAATTATAAAATAAAATTTATAAATTCGAATAATTTAAATAATTTTGATTCAATTGAATGTCCAACCTAGGCTTTCGTCCGCGGTGGGTGTAACTTGTTATTAGATGTGTTTCTTCCTCGTCATTTCCCCTTATTATGAATGGTGAAAAAATGATAATTTTACCTAAAAAGAGGAATTAGAGAAAGGGGCTCCTCTGTCTTTCCTCAACATTTATTTAACAAAGCTCTTGTTGGTAGAAATTAATATATTTATTTTCCGTTAAAATAGTTTCTTCAATCTTACCTATATATTAAATTAAGTAAAAAATTATTTACATTTAAATGAATGAATAAAAGGTAGGATGAATCTACCACGTACGTTGAACATTACTGAACACCACTAATGATGAACACTGCTGAACACGATTAAATTGATTAATAAAAATTAAAAATTTTAAGGACTAAATATATAATTTTAAATTATTTAAAATAAAATTTTAAACAAATTATATATATATATTATATTTTAATTTTTTAAAATAATTTATTTAAATTATTTTTAATTTAAAAATAAAAAATATTAAATCTAAAACCTAAAATCCTAAACTTAAGCTAAAAGTACTAAACATTAAATCCTAAAATCCAAAACCCTAAATTATAAACTCTAAACTCTAAAACAATAATATCATAATTCTAAACTCTAATACAATAATATCATAAAATCTTAAAAAAAATAACCATAACATAAACCTTAAATAAAAAATTTAAAACTCTAAAAAAATATAAACCCTAAACTTGAAACCCAAAATTAGTTTAAGATTTAGATATAGGGTTTTGGTTATTTTAAGGTTTAAGATTTAGAGTTTAGATTTAGTATTTATGGTTTAGTATTTTTAGGTTTTTTGATTTTAGATTTAAGGTTCTGAGATTTTATATTTTAAGGTTTAGAGTTTAATGTTTAGTGATTTAGATACATGGATTTTAATTATTTTAGGGTTTAGATTTAGTGTTTATGGTTTAAGATTTTTAGAGGTTTTGATTTTAGGATTTAGATTTAGGGTTTTGAGATTTTATATTTTAGGGTTTAAAGTTTAATGTTTAGTGATTAGGTTTTAGAGTTTAAAGTTTAAGAATTTTATTTTTTAAAATTAATTTAAATTATTATTTTATTCAATTATTTAAAAATTAAAATAAAATATAAAAAATAAAATAAAATATAAAATAAAATAAAATATAAAGTAATTTAATAAAAAATATTTTAAATAATTTATAATTATAGATTGAATCCTTAAAATTTTTAATCTTTATTAATTAATTTAATAATATTCAATAATATTGATTATAAGCAATGTTCAACAATATTCAACGAGGTAAAATTTAAAAAAAAAAAAATAAACACAAGTCCAAAGTGTTATTGTAGATAGTACTGTCTCCGACAGTATTAAGATTACAACATGAACATAAAAACAAAGTAGAAGCAAGCACACAAAACCATGTAACAGACAGACACGACTACACAGAGCACTAAAACTCGCCCAGTTCCTGTAGTTTAGTAGGATCTATAATAAGGATCATCCTGGGGGATCCTTCTCCCAGGGACAGGATTGTTCGGGTCCTCATTCACGCCACCAGTTGTCCCTACCTGCCTTCCCGAGTTATACCCAGTGCCAGTGTCTGCAGTGGGGTAGCCACGACTGGCGTCATGAACCCCACCTCCTCCGTAGCCACCACCAGTGTCACCTCTGTTGTGGTTGAGGCCACCTGTGGTGAAGCCAGTACCAGTACCAGTACCGCCATATCCAGTGGTGTCAGCTCTGTTGTATCCAGCACCATGGGCGGCTGTAGCGTTATGAAGCTGTGCCTCTTGTTTCCTCAGCTCTGCATCTTCTTGTCTAGCCTCTTTCCTTTCTCTGGCAATCTCTTTCTCAATAGGGTCACTTGTCTTCATTTGGTCCACCTACAACATCATCATAATCATGATTGAGTTTCAATGAATCAAATGCAGCACTTAAGTTACAAAGGACTGAAATGAATATGAATTAACCTTTTCCTGCATGGTGGCCGTGGCCTTCTCCATGCCAGCCTTGGCAGAGGCAGCTGCATCCTTCATGGACTGCATCTTCAATACTTATTTCTGTAAGGGTTTTACTCTGAAAGATAGTTGTTGCTGTCTGCTGAGGAACTGCAATATTGTTTCCATTAAATAAGATCAAAATGAGAGTTCCCTTGCTGCCACGTATAGGAAAAAGTCTGACACGTGTGCTTCTTTAATCAGATTGAATTCGTTACACGTTTCGGACATATGTCAAGCTCGCAAGGCGTTGGGTGTTTTACTCTTTAATTATGGACATAGACAGGCAGATCCAGGACATGATGAGATAAGGTGGCGACACGAAGCCGGTTAGCTACAGTGGGCGGTGGCTTCATCTTTATTTTGACAAATAACAAATAAATAAGCTTACTAGTTTCGATAGATAACAGTTTATGTATTGCTCTCATTTGTGGGGAGAAGTGAAAAACTTATTTTTCCAGTTATTAAGCCATAGCCGAATGATCTCAATTTTCAAAGTTATATGTATATATCAGTGGAGTATTAGCGGAAAAAATAGAGATGTATATCTACAGTTGTTGAAGCAGTAAAGTATGTTGTTCTCTCCTTCTAACCGCAGTTAGGGGTTAATATTAGATTGATATTTAATCGGGTTAAATTAATTTTTTTTTGATTTACTTGAGATAATAAGTATTATTTTATAATTTAAATTTTATTTCAGTTTTCTTAAAATTAAATTTATAAAATTTAATTCAAATAAAATTGAATCCAGTTACTCAAGTTTATATTCAAATCTATTTATAATGTTATAGTATTTATTTATTCTAATTTAAAGAAATTTCTATAAACATATATATATAATATTTTATATTTTTTATATATGATATATATGATATCAGCACTAAACGTTATGTACCCTTATGTACCACTAATCATGTGTACCGCTATGTACCATTAACTATTTTAATTATTTTTAAAATAGAAACCGAAAGTGTTACCAATTTTTTAAAATAAAATCTAATTTTTATATATATATGCATTTATAAATTATTTAATTTGATAATCAAACTTTTAATTGTTTAATGTTATTATAAAATTTTTAGTTTTACTCTAAAATTGTCATTAATCTGTTAACGATTGTTAAAAGACATGAATTAAAATATTTTATATAATAACATATTTAATTTTTTACATTTGCGGCCATAGTTCAAAAAATAATAAATTTAACAGTTATATTTAATTATATTTTAATTAAAAAATTAATCCTTAAACCCTAGACTTAAAACCTTAAATCAACTCTTAAACAATTTTATCCTTTCATTTTCTTACTTCACTCCATTTATTTTAATATACTAGATCCATCGAATCAATTTGCTATATATTATAAAAAGAATCGATAATTCTGCATGGAATTATAAAGAATGTTGGTTGCAGATTTTATGATTATGACTTAGAATCGAGAAATCATTTATTTTTGGAATACCTTTTTTTATATGTTTGGAATAAGATCTTGTATGATTTTAGGATGCAGATCAATGATGAGATCATGCGGACATTGAAGAATTTGAAAGGGAAAACCCTCATTGTTCTCATACTCAACATTGTGGGAAATAAGGTAATGCTTGAATCCCACATATATAACAAATACCTTTGAGAATGGGTATTTATTAAGGCATCCCTCCACTTTGTTACCAAGTGATAGAGAACAAGGGAGTCCTTTGTGCACCATTGTTGCTGCTGTTTGGCTAGGCTTGTGGTCATGGTTGTGGTATGACGTGTCTTCTGCAATTACTTTGCTTTTATAGGTTGTATGAGTACTATTTTGATTGATTTAAAAATTTCAAAGAAATTTTAAATAAATAACCAAACAGATTTGATAATAGATTAATCCGAGATTTTAATGGATATATAATATGTTCACCGAGATTTTATCTGTTAACCGATCTAAAAATAGTCAGATTATTTATCCGAGATTTAAATGGATTCTATCTGCTATTTTTAGTATATTTCAAATTTAATTAATTTAAATTTGAAAACAAATAAGATAAAATCTGATTTTTTGAGCGATTATACCCTCACGTCCAGCCTATAAATATGAAGCAGATTTCTCAGTTTTCATCATCTCATTCAATGTTCACTTTCTTACTTTGAGAGAAAATCTGAGAGCATTCCTTTATTAACTCTGATTTCTTACGAGCTGGCCTACATACCACGACACGATCAAATTTATTTCAATTCCTTGATTCTTTCTTTCCTATCAGTGCTAACGCCTTGTTTTGCAGAGTTTATTTTCCAACAAAGATGATTTATAATATATACGTTTATTATATTTGGAAGGAACAGAATCATAGACATTTTAAGGAAAACATTCGATTTGTTATTAAATATATAAAAAATATAATTCACTTTTGTATACAGGTAAATTATTTAGACATTATTGATAGGATTAATATACAATTGAATGTAAATTAAGAGATCTAACTTTAAAATTTTCCTCCACAATTATAATATTCTCTACAACGTTTCATTACTACTTAGATAATAAATATACATTTATCTAAAAAAATAATTTATTATATATTAATAATAAGTTAACATCAGTTTCACATGGTATCAGAGGTCCTTTCGATTCATCGTGACTTATCCTATTGATTTTTTCGGTCGTGAGGATAACTTTGAGTAGTCGTTCTCCAACAAACGAATCAACATATGGTTGGACGACAACTTTCTCCTACGAAAATAATAGGCGTTTTTGATGATGCGAGGTCATGGACTTTAAGATTATCTTGATAAATCTTTTCTTTCTCCTCCCAAATTTGTTTCTGGTAACAATGATAAAATCATACTCAATCTGGTGTACTTTTGTTTTTTCAAACACGACAGCACGTTAGCTTCTTGGATTCTTTCTACCGTCAGCCCAAATATTCTCCCTTAGCTCGTTGGAACTGAAACAATCGTCGTTATTTGAAAAACCCTATGATTTGTATTCTCAACTCTTGACTATGAAACTAATGCATTTACATTGTCGTCTTCGATCAAGTAAAAAGACAGATCTGCCAATGTAAGCATATACCATGTAAATCAAAGAGGTTTGCGATCTTCTTACTTCGTGTGAAAGTTCGATTTCTACTGTCAAACACATTACCACTATTCTCATTGGCCTTTCACCTGAGTACAATCCATTTGTTGTTGTAAATTCTGCGAGTCAAGAACCCTACACAGTGCATGGTGCTGTGTCAATCTGGATAGATATTGAAGCACGTCTTGATGATCCTCTTCGCATGCCCATTGGAATTAACAACAGTTGATTTCTGAAGGAGCATCCAAAACTCTTGACTCTCTTCATCGAGATGATTCACTATATAACGGTGTTTGCTATAGAGAACGTCCACGAATCTAATGTCAAGTTTGTGGGAAATTAAATTACCTGATAAATCGTTGTTGGTATAGTCTTGATAAGAAGTAAAAGAACAATCCTCCATCCTAAACTCGTCTTTTTGTTGAAACCCAAGCAAACAATTGTTTTGTCAATGAAACTGTCGAGTTACAATATAATCCCTTTGTTACTATTGAAGGACCTGAACTTGCCTTTCCAGCCAATAAGACTATTGTTACTCAGGTCAACACTCTAGTGGTCAACACACCCAGTACCTCTTCGATTACATAGTTTTCAAACTCCGATATTACATATCACATAACAAATTTCTCCTTTGTTGTTTACTTCTTGAATCCCTTCACTAGTAAGCATAAAATACACATAGGAGATGACTCTGCCCTCTCTATTTCTCATATAGGAAAAACAGTGTTTGTTACTCTCTCTCGAACTTTCTAACTCATTTGTTACATGTTCCTCAAATTACTTAAAATCTTTTATCTATTTCTAAGATTACTGAAAATAACAATGTATGTTTAGAATTTTATGTCAATTACTATTGTGTGAAGAATGAATGCTCTTATATCATGTAAAATTGATTAAAATATAAAAAAAAGATGATGTTTTTTTTATTCATCAAAGGGTTATATATACAAGAAAAAGGAAGGTTTGTCATTGATGTAAAAAAATGATTAAGTAGTGTTTGTTATTGATGTCAAAAATTTGATTTTGAAAAGATAAAATATCTATTTTAATGATGTTGTAAGATATAAGTAAACTTAAATTATAATAAAAATTTAATTTTTTTAATGTTATTGTTATTAAATAAATAAATTTAAATTATAATAAAATTTTTAATTTTTATAAAATTTAATTTAAAAATATAAACTATATTTTAGATTATATACAAACATAAAATTACAAATTAATATTAATTTTAAAATAGATTAAAAATATAATAATTTTATTCTCAATATAAATAATAAAATAAATTAAAAATTAAATAATTTTATTTTTAATATAATATAAAATATATATTATTTTATAATTATATATGTATAAACATTATTTTTACAATATGTTATAAGGATAAATAAATAATTTTATTTTTAAATTAACTTATCCAATTAAAAAACCATAAATTTTAAATTTTTGGTTTTGAGTGAAAAAACTAATTTGAAAAGCAACCAAAAACAAGCCTTTAGACAAGCCTTTAGTTATAAGAGCTGGCTATTTGACATTTAATACTCTTCAACAATTGTCACTTTAAATAAAATGTGTAATTGAAAAAACATAATGTCAATTATGCAAGGGTGGATTGTCATAGTCGCAATATTTTTTCAATGATGTTTCCTTCTAAAAAAGAAAGGTTCTATTTATGTAAGACGAGATTTAAATAGCGCGTTATAGAGTAAAAAAATATTATTGTAAAGTGTTATCATTTATAATAATTAAAATTATATTTATTATATTTATAATTATGGGTGCTTAACGAGTTCAACAACTCGTGAGCAATTTGTATTTGACTCGGTCAAAACTTGATAAATACTCGACTCGGATTAGTTTTACTCGAATTCGAACTTGACTCAATACCTTAACGAGTTGAATCGAGCAAAATTTAACTCGACTCGATAAGTTCGTGAGTAGCTCGTTATTTTTTTAAAATATTTTTTATTAATTACTTTAAAATAATTTCATTCAAAAAATAAATCTAAATAATAATTATTCATGTATGAATTGTTATTTTAATTTTTATACGTTAGTTTGTTGTATTTATGAATTGTTACTTTTTAAATTAGACTTTAAAAATATTTTATACACTCTTTTAATATTTTTGGTTAAATTTATTAATTTTTGTTAATATTAAGCCTCATATGGTATTGTTAAATTTTACTTTTAATTAAAAATAAGGTAAGTTTTTTAATGAGCTTAACGAGTAACGAGTCGAGTTGAGCAATAAGTCGAGCATAACGAGCACGAGTCGAGTACAAATTTAACGAGCTCAACGAGCAACGAGTCGAGTTGAGCAACAAAATTTTTTAACGAACACGAGTCGAGCAATGCCCAACTCGCAACCAACTCGTTCGATAAGCACCCCTATTTATAATTATAGTAAAATATTAATATTAAAAAAAATTATTATAAAAATAATGGATCACAATGATTCATATGTTTACAGTATATTAAAATAAATTAGGTGAAGTTAGAAAATAAAAGGGAGAAAATTATTTAAGAGTTTAATGTTAAATTATCTGTAATTAAAAAAGTATTAAATTGAAATAATATATAATTAATAAAAGTAAATTTATTATTTTTTAATTTAAAAGTGTAAATAAGAATGGTTAAATATATTATTGTATAAAATATTTTAATTAACACATTATCTTTTTTAATCGTTATTAACACGTCAATAATTAATTTAGAATAAAATTAAAAATTTAGTCACAATACTAAAGCAATTAAAAGTTTGATTACCAAATTAAATAATTTATCAAAATTCAGTTACCACCCAAAAAAGAAAAAAAATAATATAAAAATTATTTTTGATTTTTATTCTAAAAAGTGATAATAACAACTTTAATCCTTATAATTTTAAAAATAATTAATAATATATAACAGTACATATGATTAGTGGTACATAGCAGTACTGTGTACATTACATTTATTATAGAATCACCCTTGGCATTTCCGTATCAGACAAATTTGAAGGTATGGACTATAACTTAAAAATTTATCTGTTAATTATTAAAAATTAAAATTATTAAAAAATTTATTTTATAATTTAAACTTATCTATTAGTTATTAAAAATATAAAATTATTTAAAATTTTGTTTTATAATTCAAGTTTTTTTATAATTAAATCAGATAAAAAAAATTCACCACGAACAAAATAAAATATATTATCTTTTCAGAAAAAAGACAATTTATTAAAATTTAAGTTAATTTCTTAAACATTTACTATGATCTTATGTTATTTTTTAATTCTTTAATAATAATTTACGTGAAAGTTATTTAATATATATTTAATATAATAATATTTTTAAGGGAAATACTTAAAAGTTTAATTTGATTTAAGATTTTAGAATATTTTTATTTATAGATATAACTATAAATATTAAAAACTACCATAAAAGACAAAGTATTTTTGTTTTTTAGGAATGAGATATTACACGTTTCAGCAAATGTCAAACATGTAAGGCCGACGAAGTTTTAGTATTTAGGGTAAATTACACGGATAGCCATAATATTACGAGGCTGATATCGAAATGGTCATAATATTTTAAAAAGAGTTAAATACACCGATAAACTATTAATTTGGTATTAAAATAGCTACCGACCATTAAAAACTAAACGGATTGATGACGTGGCCGTTAAAATTAAAATGGAATAATTACACATTTACTCCCTACTATTCATACATTTTTTAATTTAGTCCTAATTTTATTATAATAAAATAAAATAATTATTTAAAACCAAGGTATATATATATTTAATGTAACACCCGACTCGGATGTCACAATGGGCCTCCGGTCCAAAACCTGTATTTTAAAATTTCATTCCAAAGCCCATTAAATAATTCAAACTCAAGTCCAAATGTAATTCATAAAATCCATTCGAGTTAAAACATAAGCCCAAATAAGTTAAAGAAATCGGAGCTCCAAAATATTACAAACCGTTTAAAAACATTCAACCCAAATTAAAATAAATAGAGTTACATTACATAGGGTTCGACATAGTACTAGCCCACTAAATCTAATAAATGTACTCTGACAACACGGTCGATGTTGAAATCCAAACCTTGATGGTGCTCCACGAACCGTCTTCACCTAACCTGCGCACGAAAACACAATTCGAATGCTGAGCTACGAAAACTCAGTGGGTACGCTGAACTCGGCCAACATCATGCATATCATAAGCAGTAAAGCATAACATATAAATATCATGCATGATATGATGATCTAGCATGTTTGCCTACCACATGGCATAACAATGTATAATGACGCACACAGTATATACATGTCAAACATCAACACAAGGTAGTGAGGCCCACGTCCACACAACATCAGGATCCTACACTACGAGCAGGGCCTGCGTCCACACAGCATCGGGATCCTACATCCGGGATGAGGCCCACGTCCACACAACATCGGGATCCTCCAAATCCTATACTCGGAATGTCACATCGAGTATCTTCGAATGAGGCCTGCGTCCACACAACATCGAGATCCTACATTCGGGATGGTCTTCAAAATCATCACCCGGAATGTTACATCGGATGGCCTTGAACGTGTTGCAAGACTTTTGGATATCCAGATTTCCATCAGACAAGGACTCGATACACATAAATGATCCACCTAGGATCCTCACATCAAAATATATCAAAACTTTTAGTCGTTCGAGGTTTAATATCATCAAACTCGTGTTAACAATTCATTTCATCATTTATAGGATTCATTAGGACTCTTAATTCTCTTATCGAACCTCAAATAATATCAAGCTTGTCGAGTTCTCGCAAGGGTATCGATACCCTTATGTGGGGTATCGAACCACCCTACTTCGATACCTACCCAAAGAAGGCATCGAAACACGGGTATCGATATTAGTATCGATACCTTTTGACCATTTTCAAAGTTAATGAAAAGGGAAACCTCCGCTTCGATACTAGTATCGAATCTAATATGCCACTGGAGGGCTCGGTATCGATACCTGTATCGATACCCCCTCCCTTTTAGCCTATTTTCCTCTCAGGGGTATCGATACACGGGCCACCGGTATCGATACCACCTGCACGAATCTACAAGTTTCACTTAGAAAATTTTAAGGATTCTTCCCAACATTAATTTATTCGATTTTAAAGTGTTCCTATTAGTTCCTAGAGATGTTTAGGACGTTTTAACATCAATTTCATGCCACAAAACACTTTAGTCCGAATTTCACCATTAAAGACCTCTTTCAAGCAAACCAAGCAAACCAAACATACATACATGGATTCTATATGTTATGCACTTTACCATGAAATGCATGATAATTAGAAGAGTTGGGAGTACCAACCTTGAGCTAAAACAACAACAAATCCGAGCTCCACACCACTTCAAGCTTTTCCTCTTCCAAAGCTTGATGATGGCTCACAAGCCTCTTTCTCTACAAAAGAAAGATAAAGAACGGATTAGAAACTTCTTGGGATGTTCATGAGCCTAAAAACGCTAGAAAAACTTACATCCTAAGCCCTCAAAACTCAAACCCGAACTCCACCCAAAACCCCAACTTAAATCTCCACCTTCACCAAACTTACTGATTTTTACCTTGTTTTAGAGATCCTTTGATGCTCAACAACTTACCCTTAAGCTTCTAAACGGAAAACACAACCCACAACAACAAGTTGTCACCTTTTTCTTGTGGATTTGGATGGGAAAAAGATGAAGAAGAGAAGGAAGACAAGAGTGACTTCACTCTCTGCTCTTTTTGCAGGAAAAAACAACCAAAACCCCATCCTACCAACCTTTTAGGCATTTACAAAAATGCCCTTAGCCTACAACTCAAAGCCCAACAAAACAAAGCCCAACAAAGGTCCAACCTAGACTCGAGGCCCAAAACCGAAGCCCAAACCCTCGAGTTAACCCGACACTCGAATCCGAATCCGGGTCGTTACAAATGCATTTTTCTATATGTATTATATTAGTTCCACACATAATCTTATATTTATTTTTAATTTAATTAAAATATTAATTAAATTATTTTTATATAATAAATTAAAATATTTAGATAATAAAAAAAAATTATTAACAAACCCTAAATCCAAATCCAAACCCTAAATCATAAGCCTTGATCCTTAAAACCATAAATGCTAAACCATAAATCTAAAACCATATACCTTAAATATAAAAATATTAAACCTTAAATCTAAAATGTTTAGGGTTTAAGGTTTATGGTTTTAGATTTATAGTTTAGGATTTGGGTTTAGAGTTTAGGATTTAGATTTAAGTTTTAATATTTAGGGTTTTAAGGATTAAGGTTTAATATTTTTAAATATAATTTAAAATTTTAAATGACTTTAAGGTTTACTGTTACATGTTTAAAGTTTGGATTTAGGGTTCGTTAATAATTTTTTTATTATTTAAATATTTTAATTTGTTATACAAAAAATAATTTAATTAATATTTTAATTAAATTAAAAATAAATATAAGATTATGTGCGGAACTAATATAATACATATAGAAAACTAAATTATATATATGTGTTATGGGAACTTATGTCACAAGAATCACCTTAGTTCATTTGTTTGGGTGTTACCCATTTATACCTAAGGTTATGGGTTCAACACCTTGGAAAGTATGTTGTGGGATTTTGTTTTTTTTTCTTTAATCTGGTGGTGACATGTGTCATCACCTAATTAAATAATTATTTTATTTTGTTATAAAATAATTAGGACTAAGTTAAAAAAATGTATGAATAGTAGGGAGTAAATGTATAATTATTTTATTTTAATTTTAACGGTTACGTCATCAGTTCGTTTGGTTTTTAATGGTAGGTGGCTATTTTAATACTAAATTAATAGTTTACCGGTGTATTTGACTCTTTTTAAAGTATTGTGACCATTTCAATACCAACCTCGTAATATTGTGACTATCTGTGTAATTTATCCTAATTATTTAATCATAGATAAGTAATTCGAGACAAGATAAGATGAAAGATAAGGTGGCCACAAGAAGCCGGTGGCTGTTGTCGGTCGGGGCTTGCTCTCCACATCCGCTCAGACCTTTGCCGATTAATTATGTTTGGTTGTAGTAAAAAAACTATATATTTTATATCTATTTTTACTTTTATTTTGATTCATATATTTTTTTAAATAAATTGTTTAATATTATATTTTATTTTTATTTTTATATTCCATTGTTAAAAGATTAAAGTCATTTTGATAAAGATATAGAAAATCACGTATAGTAATATATCATGTTATTTTTTTAATTAATATATCATGTCAATTAAAATCATAAAACATATAGAGTATTAATTAAGAAAGAAAAATGACATAACAACTTATCACGTATAATTTTTTCATTAATCTTCATCATATCACATGTGATTTTCTCTCACCATAACAAAAGTATATTATTATTTTTAACGGATAATATCAAAATAAAAATAAAATATAACGCTAAATATTATTCTATTAAAAAATAGTTAATATACCAAAATAATAACACGAGAATAAATGGCGTACTATTTAAAAAGTTTTCTCTAAAAAATATCATTAAATTTGAATCTAAACAATTTTTTTGGTAAATATATTATTAAAAAAATTTAAAAATATAAATAAATATTATTTTATACTCAACTAAAAACTTATTTTTTATATTTTACGTATTTTTATATGAATAAATATTATCTATTGTAACACCCCAATTTTTACCATATTTAAAATTCTAAATTTTTGAAATTTCTAATTTAAAAACCTTAGATGTTAGGAATTTAAGTAAAGAATCCTAATTTGATTAAGGGATTAAATTGAAGTTATGTGACCTAATTGAATTCTTTCGGAACGTGAGTCTTCATATTGAAAGATGAAAATTGTTATGGACCCTTTCCTGGTAATTTACTCAAAATTTTGGGCTTCAAATCCTATTATTTGTACCCCGCCTACACTGCTTCCATACTTGGGATATCATTGCAACACCTCTCTCTCTTTATTTTATTTTATTATTATTTAGTAGAAGTTATAATATATATATATATATTAATTTCAATACCTCATTATTTATTTATGCATCAGTGTTTAGTGAATGGGGAATGATTATTTTTCTTTTTCTTGAATTTTAATTCTTGGGAAAATCATGCTTTTTGTAGCAGCAGTTATAGGGGGTAATCCCATATAGACACCTTTAGGGAGAACTTATTGTTTTCGCAATTGCAATTGCAAGGGTGGGTGGCGTGGAACTTATTTAGATTTAAAATTTTAAGGTAGTGTTATTTTTGAATTTGAAAATATTTGAATTAAAATACTAATTCAAATATTTTTCTGTTTTGGAAGACTCCATACAGAAAATGATATCATACCATTGCTTCCACTGCCTACTCAAAACGTTTTAGAAAATTCTCTTGGAGACACTCGTGAGTTTTATCTGATTTATATTTTTTATAATAAGGTTTTAGAATTGTAATTTTAATTTTAGAAATATTCGTAGGATTCAATCTTATTAGTGCTAAAGATAACTCAGATTGAGGAAAATATCATCATCAATGTTAGAGTTGTGATTATTAGATGTGTGTTCTCTTATTGGTGTTATATGTGTTTTTCTAAGTAAAAATATTTTTCCGTGACATACTTAAAATTTAGTGTTTTGTGAAATATTCGTGATTTGTTAGTATGTATGATTTTTGTACTGTGATTCTGATTGTGCACTTGGGTTACCATGCATAGGAGTGTAAATGAGCCGAGTCGAGTTCGAGTAATACTAAGATCCGCTCGGCTCGTTAAGATTTCGAGTCGATTTCAAGCTTAAGTAATTTTAAACGAACCTAAAAAAAAATCTAAACTTGACTCGGCTTGTTAAGAACTCGAGTTGAGTTCGAGCTTTATTCGAGCCTAATCGAGTTAAGTGTTGATCGATCTTTGACCGTGTTAGAATCGAGTAACTTATTTGTCACGTCTCATTTAAAGCCTAATGAAGAAAAAACTTTGATACACAAGTTGTGTAAACACAATCTTGTTAATTTTAGGGGTTTAGTGTGTTAATTTGTGGTTTAAGACTTATGTTTATGGTTTAGATTTTAGGGTTTTAAGATTAGAAATTTAAATTTTAAAGTATAAAAATTTAAAAATAGTATATTTATATTTTCGAGTAGCTTGTGAGCTTTTCGAGTTGAGTATCTTGTAGATCAGCTCGGCTTATCAAGAACTCGAGCCGAGTTCATTCGAGTCGATTTTTGACCTAGTTGAGCTCGAGTAGCTCGCAATCTGTCTCATCTCATTTACAGCCCTAACCATGCATACATGTCATCATAATTTGATAAACTTATGAAAATTTTCAAAATTTGAGATCTTGTACATTTGCGAATAATTGTGATTTATGTATCTAGTGAATTAGTATTACTTGAGATTTTAGATAAATTGTGGTTTTTTATTGTGATGTGATTATTTCGGATTTTCAAATTATGATACATCATTCTGTGTGCATGGGGTGAAATTTGTGTATGGAGGAAGTCTTGGTAGTCTTTCGGTTCGGATAATCTAAGACTACTCTCGGATTTTAGTGACGATGTAGGTGATGAATCTGAAGAACTCCTTTTAGAATAATGATGGTATAATTGGGATTTCTACTTTACACATGACATCATTCATGCACCCTTATACATATTTTTCTGAGAATTTAAACTTGAGAAAAAAATTATATAAATCGTATATTTTCTTTTTATTGTTGATATATTGTATCTTAGAGTTACTGAGTTTTATGACTCACTGCCCAATAATTCTTCTTATAGATACTATCAATCTTTAAATTCTTCAGTACCAAGAAAACGTCTCATATTTTAAACTATTTTTACATTTTTAATATGATCTATTAGTATCAATTTTAACGGTTTATTTATTTTTATTTAAGATACTGTATATTTGGACACAAACATTTTTGGGATTTATTTTTAGTTTTTTAATGCATGTCTAAACTTTTATTTTCGTATTGAATTATTCTTTGAAATTTTTAGAGATTAAGTATTTTAAATATTTGATATTTCAATCGTTTTAAAAAATGATTTTATATGTTAATCCCAAAATTTATTTAATTTTTATAAACTGTTACTAGGGATAGGGGTGTTTATTTTTGGATATCAAATCTGATTTTTTAGGATATTCAGGTTTTCGGATCAATAATATAATGATTCGTATTCGATCTGTTTTTTTAGATATTTAGCTTCTCGAATAATTGGATCAGATTTTTGGATATTCGATAATACAAAAATAAATTTTAATTTAATTATTTTTTGAATTTAAAGGTTAGATTTTTGAAAATTTTTAATTATTTTAATTTGTGGATGTAAAAATATTTAAATTATTAAAAACTAAAAAAATAATATTAAAAAATTAAATTTTTGGATTTTTGATAATTCGAAACTCGAAATATTGTGATCCATATCTGATCTAAAAAATTTAAAATCAGATCGAATATCCAAAAATAAAAATGGAATCAAATATCTAAATTTTTAGATCGAATCAATAAAAAATTAAATCAGATCGATCGAATTTAATATTTTTAAACACTCCTAACTAAGGGTTAAATATACTATTTCAATATCTATGCCTACAATTTAAAACTATAAATAATTAAGAAAAAGTAACAACTAAGCAAGGTCATAATATTTCGGTTAATTCGAGAATACACAATACAAATTTGTTTATTTATATAAATAATTTAAAAGATAATTTCGTATTGCGTTTGTTAGTATATTTAGAAAAATAAATGATAAATAAGGGTTAAACTATAGTTTTTAAATAGATGTTTATAGTATTTTTTGAATCAAATAAATATCTAACGTTTTTAATATTATCAAAATTTGTATCTATCATAACCGTCGGTTAAAACAATATCGCTAGCTAATAAAAGTAAGGCACATGGTAATATTCTTTTAAATAAATAATTTTTTAAAAATATTCTAAAATTTTTATATAGTATAAAAATAATCCCAAAATGCTTAAACTTTTCCTAAATCTGACTACTATCACTGACGTTGGTCGCGCTTTTAGCAATAGAATGAAACGTCTTTCTCTTATTGAATGACCCACACATCGTTCATCGTTTGTTATACCATCGTTTATTGTGAATTGTTCGAATGAATTATTCGACGATTTTGATATTTCACAGGGCGTTGATTAATTTTTGACAATAAAGTAATAAAATAAAAGGTCAAAATGACCCGACGATAAATGTGATTAGTGATGACTTGAGAATCGACGAACTTAAGTTTTAGATGTTAAAGATTTCAAACTTTGACCTAGTTTGTAAATTTTGGGTTTATTATTTTATTTATTTTTAAATATAATTTTTGAATTTTAAGAGTCTAATAAGTATCAGATAACATTAAAAATTAACAAACAATAGCGGTGAATACCTATTTAAATAATGTTGAAAAAGTTAAACACTTCTGTAGTTCAAAAAATATTTGGGCACCTATCTAAAAAAAGAGGGAGTATAACTTGATCACTTATTTGCCACTTAAACCTATTTAAAATTGTGAAGATAAAATCAACAATCTTTAGAGCATGTAATTAAAGCTTTTAGTTAACACTCTCTTTTGTCTTTGTAGGTTCAAAAATTTATTAACAGTAATTTTTTTCTCTCTGGATTTAAATTGTTTAAAAAGAATACAAAATTAAAAATATTTTATGTTATATACTTTAACATTATAAAAATAGTATGCGTCATATATTGACACACTTATAATTATATAGATTTTACCATTTTTATATGTGTACTATATTTATATTATTCTTTATGTTGTGTCATATTTTAATTTGTTGTATTTTATCTTATAATAATGTCAAAAATAATACGAGTTTATGTATTTCGAGTCAAATCGAGTTTTTGAATTTTTATATAAATTTAATTATAATTATTTATTATATTATAATATAATTTGGTTATAATTCAAACAATTTTTTCTAATTATATAATATATGTATATATATATTTTTTATATCTTGAGTATATTTGTTTATATTTTATATATATATATAAATTAATAGATTCAAGTTAAACATAAAAATTAATCTACTAATTATTGCTACCTCTGTCGAATTATCATTCACTTTTAAGTTTTTAAATTGTATTATTTAAAGTGTCACATAAAAAAACTCAACCAACTTTTTTATCACAAATTTATTTTTATCCAAGTTTAGTTTTTCAAAAAAAATAAAAGTTAATTTTCTAATGACAAACTTGTTGTTTTGATTATTTTATATCATACATTCCCCCTAAAATTCTATGAAAAGTCAACATGTGACATAAAATGTGAGAAAAAAAAATAAAAATTTTGATTTATTCAATCTTTTATTTTATAATTCATATTTTATTTAAATTTTTCGAGTGAAATTTATATAATTTTAAATCCACTCGTAATGAATCAAATTTTACTCCCCTGATTGTTTTTTTAATGTATTCGATGTCTATTTAACTATTTTTCAATGACAAAATACTGGAATTTTGGTGAAATATTTGAGTTTATCAGTGGCCCATTATGCTACCATATTTAAATCGGGAGACATGGAAGTTGCGTTATGTCCAACAAATTTTGTGTTAAAAAAGTGATCAAAACAGTTGAGATGGCCGAGTTGGTCTAAGATACCAGATTAAGGCTCCAGTCCGAATGTAAGGTGGCTAAAATTTGATTCTTAACTTAAAAAAATATATATAATTTTTAACTTGATTTGAGGTAAAAAAAAATCGTATTAACTCGATTCATAATTTCATAAATTCGATTCGATTCAAAAATTTTAGTAATTAGTTATTCAAGTCAAGAATGATAATTTTACATAATATATATTATCTATATCACATGTGAAAATATAAAAAAATATACATATATATATCATATATGTATATAGAAAGTCGTTAAAACTGGAATCAAATGTGCACTGTCTAATCCTAAATATATGTATATGAAAATATATGTGCATCACTATGTATATGGACTTTGAAATATATATGAAAAAATATATATGTATAATTAATTTTATACAGAAATTCAAAAACTAAACTCGATTTGTTTCAACTTGAATATCATAAACTTGACCCGATTCAAAAAACTCAAATAAAGTTTAAATCATAAAATATGACTTAAAACTTTGAATAACTCAAAATATTTTAACTTAACTCGACTAGATCAAACTCTCAATTCTATCCGAAAGGGTGTGTAGGTTCAAATCCCACTCCCAATAAAGTGCTTTTTCTCTACTTCAAGTTATTATTTTGATGCTTATTTTTTAACAATAATATTTGAATTTTATCATTCACCGTGAAAGATAATATAATATAATGCAACAAAAAGAGAAAAAAAGGGATAAGTCTATTGGTTAAGTAGATTGTAAAACAAGGTGTCAACATTGACAGAAAATAATAATAAACAAACAGGAACAATAAATAAACAGAAACAATTTGCCCTGATGTGTATAATCGATACTTTAGGCGATTATCCCCCGAAGGTTAACACGGTCGCTACAAACGATGTACACCCAAAGTTTGGAGTGGACTATAGCGGTACTGATCGTCTAATTTGAAAGGAAGAACTCAAACTCTGTAAAGAAGCCTCTCAAATTTCGTAAAGAAAGAAAAATGATTGAAAAATGAGAGGAGAAACATCTTATTTATAGGCTGAAAACATAGGCAAATTCGTCCGAAAATCAAATAAAATCTAATTTAAAATTCAAAATTTAAATTTAATAACATATAATATCCAATAAAATCTCGGATATTTTATTAAATCTGATATTAAATCTAATCGGTTATACATTTAAAGTTCAATGGAAATTTAAATTTATCGAACTACTCTCATGCCGTCTATAAATATAAAGTTTGAGATTCAAGCATTATCCACAATCTCCCACTAATGCGAAGGAATCCTCATGAAATCAAAAACTACAAAGTTCTACTGACACAAGACGAGCACTAACGAGATTAGTTACTTAAGTACATAGTGAACGAATCTTGAACTAGTACGTAGTGACGATAAGTAATCCTCTTCTTAGATAAGTGAAACTAGTCTTGAACTTTTTAAGACTGTATGAACTCATAACATATAAATAATCCCTTTATCCACCAAAGCCCGCGATGTAAATATATATATACACGAAGTATATATTTAGCCATCTTACCTCGAGATTTTAGTAAGTGTACTAGAAAAATCGTTCATCGTTTTTCATAGAAGGCGACTAACCCTTCTCACTTACATAGGTTATTTCATCAAGTTTATCTCAACATAAATCACCCAAAATCGGGCTATGAAATACTTAAGAGCTTTATATAAAGCTCAACCTTACAAAAAAAATAAGGTGATTTTGTTCAAATTCATATTAAATGAACCACCCAAACTCTAGGCTAAGAAATCATTAAGAATAAAAACTCAACCACTTTGTTCGGTAAATTCAATAATGTTCTTCTCAATTAAACAATCCAACCTCTTTGGATAGAATTTATTAAGATTTAATGTTAGGCTTGAAATGGCTCGATGCACAACCGATTTAATTTGGCCAAGTGATGGAGAACTACTAATTTGGGTAAAAATTGGAGGAAGCAAAAATATAAAAATTTGGACAAAAGATTTAGAGTGGTTCGGACTTCTAACCAAAGTCCTACATCCATTACCTTAGCTTCACACTAAGTATTTCTCAAATTCACTAAGAATTCAACCTTTTAAAGAAAAAGCTATAACCTTACAACCTTGATTCAAATCCCGAATCAAGCATCCAAAGTTCATAACTCGAACTTTGGGAATTCATTCAACAGGAGAAAACTTAGCAAACTTGTTAATCCTTATAATAAGGCTAAATTTTTGCAATCTAAATCCCTCACCCAATTCTCAAGACACTTGGGCATACATATACATTAAGCACACAAGTGTTGTCTACCTAAAGATAAGAATTAAGCTCTAAGTCATTTCTTTGATTATAAGATGTTGACAATGGAAGTATTAGACTCTACATGATGCTTGAGCCTTCTTTTAATCATTCCAATTGAGCTTCTAGTTGTTGGTGACCGTTGGGATTGATTTGGAGCCTTTTGGAGTTGGTTTTAAGGCCAATTTTTGCTTCTAGTGCATGTGGTATTGAAACGCGTGGTAGCCATTTCAATACTGCTACTTTGGGAAATAACCATTAAACTTGTATTTAAGAATCGATATGAAAACAACTACAAGGAATATCGAAATAACTAAAGACTGTTTCGATACGGCTCATTGTGGAGTTTTATAAAGTTGTTCTGGTTTTCATAAAGTTGTTAGAGGTGTATCAGAATACCTAAAGCTGGTATCGAAACCAAATTATCCAGTAGAAAAATATATCGAAATGGTCCAAGATCGTATCGAAACGCTTGTACCATTTTCTTAGAAAGTAGGCAAGTTGTATCGAAATGCCTAGGAGGCGTATGGAAACGCCTGAGACATTTTTTACTCTTTAGCTTCTTTAAAACATTTAAAATATTTTGAAAATGTCTCAAACTTATTTTCAAGTTGTTTGGACTTAAAATCATTTTTGAAATCTTTTCAAATTAGTCGAAAATTATTTTTCAATTATTATATCAAAACATTAGTTCTATAGTTAAAATAAACTCATCCTTCGAAGTAATAAGTTCAATTAGTCCTTTGAAATAGGTCTAAGATCTTACTAAGAGTAGTTATTCAACCAAAATTGGTAAATTCATTAAGTCTTTCTTATTAAGACCACCAAACCTGGGCTATGAATTTATTAAGAGTATGAAGTTGAACCTATGAATTTACATGAAACGTCATATGCATTGGGTAGATGTTCATATACACTATGATTTGTGGTGCTGGACGTATGCAACTATAAATTAGGCCAACACATGTATAAGTATACACATTCAGACAAGTAATAAAGGGTGAGTGAGTATCGTTCCCACGAGGATCGAGGTAACCAGTAAGTCAAAATTGTCAAGGCAAAAAGTCGTCACTAACTAAAAAAGAAAATAAAGATAGAAACAGGTGGAAATAGATATGTACGGTGAAGGTGTAACGGAGAAATGCTATGGCAATTTCAGAATGCAAGCAACTAAAATATGCCATGGCAAAATGTAATGAATGGTGATGGCAAGATAGGTGTATAGAAGTGATGTGTGAAGAGAATGGTGATGTGACTGCAGAGAGACAAGTAAAGCAGTGGAAGCAGTTTGTAAATGTTGAGGCAAAAGTAGGATGCAAGAACAGGTTTAAACAATATGTAGTATTAACCCACTATTGATGAGCTCTCCTGAGAATGATTAGTGGAGGTTCCTATGGACTTCTTAACCTTACTCCTACGAACATATAGTAGCTATGGTGTCTATTTACTCGATAGAGGTTTTTAAAGTTCTCCCGCTTTCTCGAGTCATAGGAGCCTGACAGTCTAAAATGCTACATCTCCTCTCGGTCTCAGCAACAACACTAGCCTATCGACAAAGCTCACTCCTTTTAGTCATTGAAACCCTCACTTAAGTCTCTCTCAAGAACCTAAGGTCAGATTAGGCTCTGGTTACTATCCGAAGCCCATTGCTCACGTAGATCCTCTCCTAGTTCCTCTCAGACACTAAGGATCTATAGCTAGGTTTCTCTCGAACACTTGACATGCAATTAAACACACTCTCATTCCTCTTACAATGCTTAAATGATTAAGAACGATGAGCAAAGCAAATACACAAACACATAGAATGTCATATATTAATAAAAAGCAAAAGATAATCATCCAAATTAGCAACCACATAAATAAAGCAACACATGGTGGTGTGAAAGTTAAAGATAAAACCATCCACATAAAATCCTTAAAAATTCACAATCATCCTCTCAAAATATATGAAAATTAAAATAAGGGAAAGATAATAGAATACACCCTCGGTTGCGCAGGCCGCTGACTCTTCAACCACCACGGGACGCTTTAGCGTGCTAGCCCCTCTCGGGTGCCTAACACGCCACTCCATTTAAGCTTTATCAATGGAGGACACTTTGGCCACAGTTTGGAGGAGAAAGATGGAAGCTTTCCTCCGCCGCAAACAACTTCAAAGGTGCCTCTTTTTTCTATGTTCAAGCTCCTAAAAAGGCCTCTAAAAGAAGTCTCTCTTTTATTCGGTCACCATGGCTTAAAAAGGGGCTGAAAAACCCTAAGGTTTTAGGGAAAATTCCCTTAGCACCCTTGTTCACATGATGGCATTTCTGCCATGGTGATAGTGGTCCCCTACTGTGGTGGTTGTGGCAAGGCTGTAATGGCACCAGCTAACACTCCTCTCAAAATATCTTCCTATCTTTTAGTGCAACACAAGTATCTCCAGATTTGCCACGACATTTTCCCTTCGCTATCATTCTACGAATGCCATGACAAATTTCCTCAACTTACCACTTTGCTTTACCTGCACACAACAACCCCAAAGCACAACCTTTCCCGTGAAATAACACCCGTTGCCATACCAAAAATGCCAAGGCATAACTAAGAAACTGCATGCAATGTTATGATCCTAAATGCAACTAAATGCTCATGTATGGGCTTAAAGATACTCAATAACGTAAGTAAAAAGGCTTAAAATATAGCCTTTTTCAGAGTTATCAGTTTGTTCCATGGTTTCGTTTGACCATATTGAAGTTAGATAACTAATTTGGGTATCCACCATAAATCACTCAACCAATGGGCTTAAGAATCATCCCTCTCGACGGATCTAGAATTTGTTTCCTACTTAATCCTTTAGTAGTAGAATCAACCAAATTCATCTACAACTTAATAAACTTTAAGGCAAGTACTCTATTCTTTATTAGGTTCCTCACATATTCTTGTCTTATGCGAATATGTCTCTTCTTACCATTGTAAGCTTGATCTAGGATCACATGTTTCGTAGATCGCGAATCGCGCAATAAAGATATCGGAGAAATCAATTTTTCCCATAGAGGAATCTCTACTAAAACATTACTAAGCCACACGGCTTCTTTCCTAGCTAAGTCTAGAGATATAAACTCTGACTCTATAGTAGAGCATATATTACAAGTCTACTTGGCAGACTTACACGAGATTGCAGCGTGAAAACATATCCACTTCTAGAGCTTACCTCATCACTATTAGAAACTCAATTGACGTCACAACATCCTTCTAAAGCAATAAGATAACCAACAAAATTGAGTTTTCAATCTATAGTACTCTTAAGGTACTTTAGTAAGCGTCTAAGATTCGTTCAATGTTCACCACTTGGATTATGAGTATATCTACTTAATCTACTTAAACATAGGTAATATCAGGATGAGTATAGTTCATTAGGAACATTAGGCTTCCAATAATTTTAACATATTCAACTTGGGATGACATCCCAATTGTCAAATCTTTTTAACATTTTTTTAATATAATGTGTTTGGTCCAAGGAGAATCCTTTGCCAGATTTGGTAACTTTGTTCAAATTTTTTTCAGTGAACCCTTAAACTACTAGCCTAGTCTTATATCTTTAGATTGACTTATCTGCATGGGTTTCTTCCTTAAAACCCAATTGTTGTTGATAGGTTTAAATCCTCTAAGCAAGTCTATAAATTCCCAAGTATGATTAGACATTATTAACTCTAGTTTATCATTAACAACGATTCTTCATAAGTTTTAACATCTAACAAGAAAATTTTATCTATAAGAGATGATAAATCGCTAAATCATTTATTTTATAAATAAAGAAAGTAACAAAGTTTGGTCTAAAAGAGGTTTTTATCCTTTTACTCTTACTTCTTCTAGGCTCTAACTCAAACTCTAAAGTGTCTTTGTCAAATATACTAGAAGAAGTGTATAAAATATTTTCTATATAAGTTTCTTTAATTAATTTAGATTTCTTTAGAGAAAAAATATTTTTCAAAGAAAACTGTATCCCTAGATTCACCTGTAGAAATGTCATGTTGAAATATGAACCTATATGTGACATTTTTGGTAGCATACCCAATAAATATTGCATCAATGTTTTTGGGATCGATGGTGGACTTCTTAAAGTTAGGCAAACCTACATTAGCCAGAAACCCTCACACTTTTAATATTGCAAGTTAGGTGCATAACCTTTTAATAGTTTGTATGGGGTTAAGTCTAATGTCTTATGTGGCACTCAGTTTAAGATATGATTTATCGATAGAATAACTTCCCCCCTACATGTCATTAGCTAACACAAAATTTATCAACAATGAATTCATCATCTCTTTTAAAGTTTTATTTTTCCTCTCGACTGTTTTGTTCTATTGAGGAATTTAATGAATTGTCATTCATCTCACATACCTCTTTAAGAAAATTAGATCCAAACTCACTATCTCTATCGGACCTAACACGTTTTATCTTCTTATCAATTTGATTTTCAACATTTTCTTTATAGACTAAGAAAAAGTTTTCAGCTTAGTCTTTAGTTCTAAGAAGATAAACCTTTGTATATCTAGAGTAATCATCTACAAAAGTGAGGTAATAGTGTTTTCCTCCATTACTCTCGTATTTCTAAAGTATGCCAAATACCAAAGGCTTCAATAATATTATATATTTCTTTATTATTTATACTAAAGTAATGAAATATTTCATCTTTTTCATAAAAAGAATTTTTGTGGAGATTTCTGCACACTCCTAAGATAGAAAAATCTTTTCTTCTTTCTTAATACTCTGAAGAAAAGAGTTCAAAGATATTTAATAGCTACAAACATCTTTTAGTAGCATTAATGTATATCATTTTTTCTTTATTTTAGACGAGGTCATTGCTTTAAAAGACCACAAAAATATTCATCTACTATGACCAAAAATATATTTTAGAGAAATTATTAAGATTATTATTCTAATTTCTGCACTAAGTATAGAATACTTATTTAGTTATAGTATTTTATAAATTAGAATAATGAGCAGAGTAACACACAAGGTAGGTTTAGAAAGAGAGGTGGTGTACAAAGCACACTTAAATATCAAGTCTTTCAAAGAATCAATTCTAGACATGCAGTTTTTAAACTATCTCACTACTTTCTAATTAATCTCTTATAAATATTTCTCTTCTTCATTTAGGTCTCATAAAAGTCATGCTTAATATATATTAAGCACAAAGAATTTTATTAAGCATACTCAAGATGAATTTTCTAGTTGAAAAAATCATCTAGCCTTTGGATACAACCTAGTCTAAGACATGCTCACTAAGCTGACATACTAAGTAAAGACTTAATATAAAATCATATATTATAAATCATAAATTAAATAATCTGACCTTATAAGTAGAAACACAATTCATGTAAGCCTTGTCCATTTTGACAATGCCTACAACTTCAATCCTTGTATCATGACCCAAAAATTCATCGTGACCAATATTTTACATTTATTTTGAATCTACCAAATTCAAATAAAAATTATACATGGTTCGTCACAAAAATAATTTATTAACATTAATAAAAATAATTCATTAATAGTAAAAGATTCTTATCTTTATAATTTTAGTTTTTTATCTTCAACTTCATCACCACCTTCGATAGTTGACCTATCGAGTGCGTCAAGTTTGAACAAATTTAAAATCAACTTGATGATAATATCATTTTTTGCATTAGAATTGTTTCTGAAATTTTTGTTATGTAGACTATAAAACAGGGCATCACCATTGACCAGGAAATAATAATAAACAAACAAAAACAATAAATAAATAGTGTCATAGTATGGAGGCCACTATTTTAGAAATAATTTGTCCCAATGTGTGTACTCGTTGTTTTAGGCGATTGTCCCCTGAAGGTTAACACGGTCACTCCAAACGATGTACACCCAAAGTTTGAAGTGGACTACGACGGTAGTGATCAACAAATTTGAAAGGAAGGACTCAATCTCTTTGAAGAAGACTCTTAAATTTCAAAAAGAAAGTAGAATACTTTTCTAATCGATAACTAAAAAATGAGAGGACAAGCCTCTTATTTATAAGCTGGACATAGGGGCAAATCCATCCGAGAATTAGATAAAATATGATTTAAAATTTAAAATTTAAATTTAATGGTAGATAATATCCAATTAAATCTCGAATATTTTATTAAATCTAATTTTTTACACATTTAAATTTTAAAGGAATTTTAAATTGACTTAACTACTCTAATGTCGCCTATAAATATAGAGTGTGAGATTCAAACATTACCTACAAGTCTACTAAAAGTTTCTTACAATAATGGTAAAAGTTTAGTGGTGAGTGAACTAAACTATCAAGAAGATTGATCCACTCTCAAGCAAATTGATCTACCATCCAAGTCTGATTACATTGGCAATCAACCATTAATCCAATGGAGATTTATCTTTTTAAGAACACCGATAGAAATCATAATCAAAGATTAGTATCGTGACGATACCTGTACGAGCACTAACCGATCGCTAAGGTACGCTAAGATCATGCCCTAAGGACAAATGAGACGAAGCACAAAGATACAAGAAAAAAGAAACACGTGTCAAAAAGAAAAATTCTTATTAAAATATATAAAAAAATAATAAACCTGATGACTGACAACTAAAGCTAAGATTGATTGTCGACCACCAAAAAAAAATTATGCGATAAAAAATTAAGAGAAAATGATGTTTTGATACTCCTATAATCAAATTTACGTTATGATGTATGGGTTTGATCCTTTTACTATACTAAAATTTATTATTTAGTTTTTTTATAAATAAAAAATAGCCGAATACTTAAGTGTCTCATTAAAAAAAATCTCTAAGCTTAAAATGAAAAAAAATATATACTTGACAATTCTTACAAACAAATTAAACTAACATTAATCAACTTCCAATGCAAGTGATTGATTACCAGACGATAGAACTAAAACCTCACTCGGAGACACCGTGAGCAATCAAAATTTTCAATTTACATAATCATGTCATTTGAGCATGGAAAAATATTAACAATTCAAAAGTTAAGTTATTAAATTAAAAAAAAAAAAACTTTACTGATCAAAATAGGAATAGAGAAAAGTTAAGTAGTGATTGTTATAGTAAACATTTTTATAAAGAGAAATGAACATTACCGACAACTTTTAACGGAAGATAATGGTAAAAATCATATTTAATAGGAACAAAAAGTTGAGTGATCTTACCAAATGTGAACTAAAAAAATTAGATGATCTTATCTAATAATTTAAAAGTACGATAACTAAAATAAATCCATTTGTTTACCCTTGAATACGATCCAAATTCCAAATTTAAACTTAATGAAGGAGCATTTATGCAACGAACTTCAAGATACTCTTTAAGATCGTATTGTTTACCCTTCAACGAAAAGTAATGGTAAAGATCGTATTGTTTCTCTATTATCTTCCCTCAGAGCTAAAATTGTTTTTTTGAGATTATAAAAACATTTAACAGCAAAATTATAGGTTGAATTAGAATCTTTCCGCAAGTGACATAAAAATGTAAATTTTTTTATTAATAAATTTTTTCCTAATTTTGAATCACTTGATAATGAATGCATTTGAACCACATCTTTTAGTATTTTTTTCTTTCAAAGAGAAAATAATAAAAAATGGCAATATCTTTTATGGAAAATACTTTACTCACTAAATTAAATGTACGATCCGGATCGATCTGAATTAGTCAAGTTTAAACCCTAAAATAAAAAAAGCAATAAAAAATGTTTCAAATTGAAAAAATAATGACTTGGACCCACGTCAACTCTCCTCACGCGGTTTGGGTACAATTCTTTATAGACTAAAATATGTACTATAATTTTATACAGATCCTCTACGCCCAGTGCCGGGCAGCCGGCTATCATGCTATCCACCCTTTCTGTATTAGAAATTTCAAAATATATTTAAATGTTTATGTCGGAAGTAAAAAAGAAGTTATTGCAGAAGCCTTTCCCATGAGAAGGACTTGAAGGATCTGTTTGTCATAGAATATGTTGAAGCATAACTACAAGATGATACAATTTCTACGAATTTGCTGTCTTAATTGGAACATTTCCACACGCTCTATGCAGCATTCTTGGCACTCATTTGGTTGCCTATCATCAATCGAACAGTGTATAAAAGGATTAATTATTTTAATTAAAAAGAACAATGACCATGAATACTGATTCATTTATGTGTGTCTACCTAGATTGGGACAAAACAAAGGAAAAGTTGAAGATTTTTTAATGAGTTAGATTGAGTTGTATAAGATATTAAAATATTATACAAAATTTAAAAAATTTATAAACATATATATGAGATATGATCAAGTTATACGATGTATAATTTTTTATGTTTTATATATTTTTTGGAACGTTTGATTATTGAAACGGATATCAATTCAGATTAACAGTTGGTTATGTGAAGATTATGATCACTTGAAAAAAAAATAAGAAGATAATTTGAATCATCCGTGTCATTCATCCAACAATCCAAAAATGTGTAAAATTTATAATTTGAATCATCTTCGACAATCATCACTTTTTTAACTATTTTTATTATCGTTTTCACCTCTCTATCTGGTGCATGATCGTTTTACCATCAACAATTGGTGCGGTGAATGTGAATATCTTCTAGACCGAAAGAATTAGGGTATATTTATTTTGGTCATCGAATTTTTATGGTAGATTCATTTTGGTTACTATATTTAAAATATTCGATAAGGTCACCTAAATTTTAGTTCACATTCGATAAGGTCATCTAATTTTTAGTTTACATTAGATATGATCCCTACCGTTAAATTCCGTTAAAAACTGTCATTAATTTTAATATATTCTTAATAAAAAATGGGTAAACTATAACAATAATCACATAATTTTTTCTCACTCCCTATTTTGGTCACTAAAGTTTAAATTTTTTAATTCATTAACTTAACTTTTGAATTTTTTATATTTTGACCATTCTCAAATGATATGGTTATATAAATTGAAATTTTTAATTAATCCTTCGGGAAATACTTTTATTATTTTATTAAATTTATCATATTATCATGTTTCATATTTTAATAAGAAAAGTAAAAAAATTATCACTCGAATCAAATATTTTAATTATCGGATTTAATTGGTACAAAATGAGTTTAAGAATTGAATAATTTTTAGAACAATTTTAAGCAAAATTAATTACACGATCTTATCTATTATATAAAATATTTCTAAATTTTATGTATTACAATAATATCTTGTTGTCTAGTAATTTTTATACCATTATGATTTTTTTTTAAAAGTTGTCTCTAAGTAAGATTAATAGGTGTGGACTTTTAAATTTGAATTTTCAGTTGTTTTTACACTTTATCATAATTCAACAATTATTATATTTTATATTTTAATAAACAAAGTAAAAAATCATTTTTAAAATTAAATATTTCAAAAATTAAATAATATATTATCCAATTAATGGAATAATTGTTCGGTGATAAATTAGAAAAACAATTAGAAAGTTAAAAATTAAAAGTCCACACCTATTAATCTTACCAAAAATCAATTTAAAAAAAAACTTTAATGATATCTAAATTGCTATATAATAAAATATTATAATACATAAAATTTAAAATATTGTATGCAATAGATCATATCATTTAATCAATTTTGCATAAAATTGTAAATCGTAATCGAATTAAAATAATTTATTTTGAAAATTTATACTAAATTTAGATTTGATTAATCTTTAGAAAATATTTTGGTTAATCTTTAATTTAAAATTATTCAATTCTTGATCTTATGTTGTACTAATTAAATCGAATAATTGAAATATTTGATTCAAGTAATATATTTTTTTTACTTTTCTTATTAAAATATGAACATGATAATATTATAAATTTAATAAGAATAAAAATATTTTCCGAATTTTGTAGGATTAATTGAATTTTTCAATTTATATAACCAGTCAAAAGTTAAGTTAATGAATTAAAAAAATTTAAAATAGGAGTGAAAAGAAATTTTTGTTTAGGGTATCTTAAAATTAACAACAGTTTTTTACGAAATTTAACAGTTGAAATCTTATCAAATACGAATTAAAAGTTATCGAATAAGAACTAAAAATTAAATGATCTTATCGAATATTTTAAAATATAATAATCAAAATAAATGTATCTTAGAAGTTCGATGAACATTTACGCAGTTTATCCTAAATTCTAAATTAAAACTCAAACGTGTGTACAGGATTAATCCGATAGATTATATCATCTACAAAATGGCGACAGTGGTTTGATCATCGCAAGTAGGATATATTCTTCATGTATAAACAACAACATACAATAAACTATATTGTTATCCATTATAATGAATTAAAAATAATATTTTATAAAAATATATAATTAATTATTTATGCTTTTATTAATTTAACACAAGTACGGCTGTATTAAATATATCTTTTTAAATGACTAAAAACTCTAAATAAGAATCCAATATTGGTGGGTCCCATTTATGTTTTCAATTATTATTGAATCTCTCCCATTTTATCACACAATGTCTCGTCCAGCCCTTACATCCAACAGACAGCTTGGTTTTCCCCCATTTTTAATTAAACAAGTTAATTTCCTCAAATACACATAAACTATGAATTAAATTTTAAATTGGTTTATAAACTTTAAATTCTTCTAACAAGCCCTCAAAATATAAGTATTGTATCAATCAAATCCTTGAGCCTAATGTAGCATGGATATTAAATCTCAATTCAAATACTTAAAACACTTAATCGAATTTCAAACATATATATATATATTTACTATACAGATGACTTAGATCTGATGTGTTGAAAAGACCGTGCATTTTTTTATTATTTTTAATACATGATATCCGAGTCACCCATGCAATAGAACAAACATATTTAAAATTTGAATCACGTATTTTAAATAAACTCCCCGTCAGGGACGGAGTTAGGATCAAGTATTGGGAGGGACAAATGTCTATTAAGCTTTTAAATCTAAAACTTGAAAGGGACAAAAATCTTATTTTATTACTATTTAAATTAAAAAGGACCTTAAGTGTAATTATACCAAAAAAATTTGGGGCTATGTCACTTCTCCCCGTTAAGTTTGAACTAACATTTTTTAGTTTTGAGATTAATTTAGAATCTCAGCCAAAGTTCGAGGGTGTTTTGTATAATTAACCCTTTAAAAGATGTTAAAATTTGAAGCTTTTAACAAAATTTTCCCATCTTTTAATTTCCCTCCCTATATAATCCTCCGTTTGAAAGCCTAAACAAGTACACCAACTTCCCCCCCTATATAATCCTCCGTTTGAAAGCCTAAACAAGTACACCAACTTCCCCCCCTTCTATCATTTCATTGGGTTCAAAAATTTTAGCCTGGAGAATTTCATCATCAAGAACCAAACCAACATGTCTCCTTCAACACCATCATCACTATCCATTCACAAGGATTCACAACCCATATCGAAGGCGAAGCCAAAGATACGCATAATTCACATATTTGCACCAGAGATCATCAAGACTGATGTGGCCAACTTCAGAGAACTGGTGCAAAGGCTCACCGGGAAGCCTCCTCAAGAAAAGGGTTGCAGAAAGAAACCAAGAAAGGCAGTGTCCGGGAAGAAAATGGAGGGGAGAACTGGGTTTCTAGCAGGCTTGGAGAAAATAGAAAGGGTTAAGGAAGAAGATGAAGGTATGTGGGGGAATATTAATAATATTGGAGAGGGTTCAGGTGGTGGTTTCTTAAGTGATTTTGAGGGATTTGTTCAAGAGCTTGGTGAATTTCCTATGCTTCCTTTGGATGCTTCTCATCTCATGCATGGATTTCAAGAAGCTGAATTACTTGCATAATTTCATTCTTTGCTTTGGGGTTTTTAATTTTACAATTTGATCATTATCGAAGATTAATATGTTGATTTTGGGTGGGATTTTTAGATACATTAATTTGTTTATCTCTATGTCTAAAGCTTATTATATTTGTTGTATATACAAGATTAACTTCATTTCGTGCAACTTTTGAGATTTTTCTACTTTTGCAATGGAATTTGTTCTTTCTTACCCATATTTTGACAAGTAAAAATCTTTTACCTCTTTATCATGTCTCTATTTGTGTCTTGATAAAAAAATTTAAAAAATTAAAATTTAAACCATAACCTTTATTTTTTATATCATACCCCTAAACCATAAACCCTAAAAAATACACTATACCAATAAATTCCCTAAACCCTAATCACAACCCCTAACCTTGAACCACAAACCCTAAACCCTTTAATTTGAAGCGGATATACGAATAGAGACATAAAAAAAGGTAAACGATTTACACCTCATTTGACGTAACAGTAGCAATATTTTCTAATTTCAATTGATTTTAATTTACCTTTTAAATGGTATATTTTGTTTCTTTTCATTTGGAATATGCAATTGCTTTCTGTCTTGGAATAAATAGAAATAATTTGGCAGACCAAACATGAACGTGCAAATTGTATTATATTATTTGATTTGACAAATGTCTTCCTTGGTTTGCATGTCTCTTTTTTATAATACAATTTATCTTTCAAGTCTCCTCCTACTAGTATGATGTAGCAAGCACATTGTTGGAGCATATTTCATAAGCATCACTAATTTCAACACCTCAAGCTTTTGAGTTTTTTCATTTTTCCGGATATAATTAAAGATAGAGTCAGGATTAGGGGTTTACGAGTAAAATATAAATGATTGAAAGTAGGGAAAGAGTCATAAATAAATCAAATTAAAAAAATAAATAAAAGAAAAAAACCGTCGGGGATGAGGGCGATTGCCCTACCCCATTGAGCTCCACCCATGTATATAATGTTGAAATCTATTCATAATGTTTGATTAAACTGTTATTTTAGTTTTTATTTTTTAAGCAATTTAGCCCTTAACGTTTATTTTAGGTTAAAATGTGCTATTTGCGGATAAAAATTATTAATCAACGAAATGTAAATAACTTGAAATGTCGTGGCAAACTTCTATAGCAATGCACGACACGATAGAAGTTTCATATAAGCAAATATGTTGATTTTACAAAATGACATACAGTTAAAAAATAATGTTAAGAAATATATAAAATATAAAAATACTTTTTAGACGTGACATTCCGTGAAGTCATTTTAAATTTTCTTTATCGCCAATTGCCTAAAAAATTTCATTCGCAAAGGGGTTATTTTTACCCAAAATATAAAGTTTAGGAGTAAACTTAAAAAAAATAATAACGTCCAAAATAATTATTCAATCAAATATCAAGATTATTTTTTTTGCATTAATCCATTTTATAACACATGAACTTTGCACATTCTATATTTAGAATATGTAGTTATTCGTGTGTGTTTTTCTTTCAAAATAACCTCAAAATTATAAATTTATAACACAAAATTCAACAATAAAATTTATTTCTCTACATGCAATAGTCGCAAAGCTCAATCATCATTCTTTTAATTTATTTTTCAAATACTTGGCGATAAACAGAGATCTCCATCGGATAAAATTTTATTTTTATATTCAATACGGTTATTTAAATGTACTTTTACTTCAATTATTTTGGGATTATTGAAGATTTGAGATGTTTTAAATTTTATGTATAAAATTTTTATTAGAGATATTATTTTGAGTTTCGGATAAATAAAACTTTGTTTATTCAATTTTATCTATTTATGTTTAATCAGAATATTTATTTTTAAATTATATACTTAATATTTGGTTTATAAGTTTATTTTGATTACTTTATACATTTACGCGATGTTAAAGTTTTAAAACAATGATATTAGTTTATCGTACACCTGAAATTAAGTCTAGAGGGTTACAACTTTAACATAAAAAATGCATAAAGATAAATGCATCAAGTATACTTTACCTAGTGAGATAGTTACAGAACATATCAATAACCAATAAGGATTCACATGCATACTTAGGCCTGAATGACCTGACATGTTATCGATATCAAAAGTGACCCTAGCAATACCAATGATTCAACGAATAATTTCAAAACTCGATATTTAATATACGGTTAATATGCAATACCAATTACCAATGAATCCATTAAATCAATATTAACTATCGGATTGATTAAGATAATGGATACAAGAATTCTTATTCCTCAACAAGTCACTAAATGATCTAATTCTGCTGCCTCACCAAATGACCGATACATAATATGCCTCTATCTCACAAAATAAATGTCCTCGCTTAGAGCTCATGAATCTTATGGACAACCAATTAGTTATCAAATGATTCAAAATTAATATTTAATCTTAAATAAGCTTGTAGATAATAGTAATTTCATGGATTAAAGCTCAGAACACATGAGTTTCGTTATTAACTTTCAAGACCTAAACTTGAAGTTAAATTCAATCTTTCATGGAATTTAACAATTAGTTTAGGAGTTTTACTCACTAATGTAATAGCTTTAAATTTGATGTATTAAAATCGAAGAAATAACAAGGATTGAAAATTAAGGTTCTTAGTGCTTATGAAAGAATATAACAATGGTGATGCTTGCTTGCCTTAGAAAAAAATTAGAAGAAAGATGAAAACAAGGAATAGCTACTTCTCTGTTCACTTTGCTCACTTTCTTGTTTCATCCATTTCATTACCAATTCCCTAAAATGTTGTGTGGGAATTCATGATGGTGTGCCTATGTTTCACCAATCAGAAGCTTTTCTTCCATGTTGGGAATACTAATTTTATTAGTTTAAATTTTTTTTTTCATCTTTCTTTTATTCCATCATTTGTGTCATGTTTGTATGACAACCCACGCTAATTCATGTGAAGTTAGCGAGCAAATAGGTGAATCATTTCTAAAAATATATTACGTGGGTGATCCTTCAATTTTTGAGAGTTTACATTTTTGTCTCTAAACTTTCAATATTCACAATCCAATTACTAAATGACATTTCATTCTATTCAATAAGGACTACAAAAATTAAACTTAATTAAAGTTTATTTCAACATAGTTGAGTACAGTAGAGGAATCAAAACAATATTTATAATATTTTGATAATAATTTTTTTATCGTCATAACCTAATTTCAACTAAATCAAATTTTGGGATGTTTATAACTCTATCCATTTAGAAAAATTTGTCCTCGAATTTAATTTGAATAAAGAGTGTATATCGTAATATACAAGTACATACATAAAATTTTATGGTAAACTACATAAATGGTCCCTCGACTATACCTCAGTTATCTTTTACATCCTTTGACTATCAAAAGTTACAAATTGGTCTATTGACTATCTTTTTTGTCACAAATTGGTCCTCTGCCGTTAAAAAAGTAACGAGAGTCTGACGTGGACGTTAAAATGCTGAGTTGGGAGTCTACGTGACATCCCAATCTCTTTAATCCCAACACTCTAAAGAATTGGAATTCAAAACCCCTACGTTTAAAAATCCCTAAAATCTTCTTCCCCTTGTGGAAGCTTTTGTCCTTGGATTCATCAGAATTCATTTTTGTCTCAGCATTGTCTATCCCTTCACTTAGTACTTTCGAACTATTGTTCAATGTTCTTGTTCGGTGAAGCACATTAAGGAAGCTATTTTGTTTCTGATCTTCATTTCCTATAAAAGAAAACAACGCAAAGATTTTACCTTAAAATACAATAAAATCTTTTCTGCAATCCAAGAACATGACACACAAAGATTTTAGGGATTTCTAAAATTAGAGTTTTTGAATTCTAATTCTTCAGAGTATTTGGATTAAAGAGATTGAGATGCCACATAGATTCTCAACTCAACATTTTAACATCTACGTCAGACTCCCGTTACTTTTTAACGGTAGAGGATTAGTTTGTGACAAAAAAATAGTTAGTGGACCAATTTGCAATTTTTGATAGTCAGAGGATATAAAAAATAATTCAGGTATAGTCGATGAACTATTTATGTAGTTTACCCAAAATTTTATACAAAGAGTGAAATTCTAAGAAACTATATTAGAAATGTATACAATACAAAATTATAAAATTTTAAGGTTATAATAAAAATATAATAAATATCTCTAAAATATTATAAAAATTAATTTTTTTAAAGATACAATTGTATTTTTTTAACTCTTCAAATTCAACCACCAATAATATATATATATATATATATTTTAAAAAATGAAATGTAACAAAAGAAGGTTAAAAGAATAGAATTTTTTTTCTATGCTCTTTCTATATTTCATATTTAATAGATTAGATTTAGGATTAAAGTTTAAAAATTTAGGAATGAAATGTATTTTTAAAAATTTAAAATTTATAATATATGATCTAAAATTTTAAATTTATTTTTTAATAGGATAAACTACATAAATGACCACTTAATTATGGGGTTGGTGTCGATATAACTATTATACTTTTAATTTTATAAAATACCATATAACTATTAAAATAGTTTTAATATAATCATCTCTTGATAAAATAAAAAGAGGGTGACATTTCAGTTAAAAACAAAATGGTTTAATTATACATTTAATCTTTATTATTTATAATTTTTTCAACTTTTTCCTAATTTGATTATTTTAACAAAATCAAATATAGAAATAAAGTCATCTAATTAATGTGGTGATACATGTCATCACTTATTTAGAGGAAAAACACAAAATAAAATAAGAATGCATTTAAAAATATTAGAACCTAAGCAAGTTAAAGACAATAAACAACAAGTTTACCACTACACCAAGAACATTTTGTATCTTAAATTACTAACGTTAATAATATATATACTATTATTTTTGACATTTATTCTTTTATTTTTATATAACAATCGATTGAATTTTTTTAATTTAATTAAAATATTAATTAAATCATTATATATAATAAATTTAAAATTTTGAAATTATATTAAAAATTTATTTAATAAATCCTAAATTCTAAACCATAAACCCTAAATAATTTATTAATATAATTTTAAAATTTATTTAGCAAAAATCTAAATATCAAACCTCAGTCCTTAAATTATAAACCCTAAATCATTTAATGAACCCTAAATCTTATACCATAAATATCAAAATCTAAACCCTAAATTATAAATGCTATATCATACATCATAAATTGTTTAATGAATCTTAAACCCTAAAATTCAAACTCCAAACCCTAGATACTAAAACTTAAAAATCATTTAGTGAACCTTAAAATTCAAACCTTAAACCCTAAATCATTTAATGAAACCTAAATCTAAATAATTTATTAATATAATTTTAAAATTTATTTACCAAAAATCTAAATATCAAACCCCAGTCCTTAAATTATAAACCCTAAATCATTTAATGAACCCTAAATCTTATACCATAAATATCAAAATCTAAACCCTAAATTATAAATGCTATATCATACATCATAAATTGTTTAATGAATCTTAAACCCCAAAATTCAAACTCCAAACCCTAGATACTAAAACCTAAAAATCATTTAGTGAACCTTAAAATTCAAACCTTAAACCCTAAATCATTTAATGAAACCTAAATCCTAAACCTTAAACATAAAACCCTAAACCCAAATTTTAAAATATAAATACTAATTTTTTTAATAAACTTTAAATCTCA
The DNA here is from genome assembly GCA_035048815.1 of Abelmoschus esculentus. Lineage (NCBI taxonomy): Eukaryota > Viridiplantae > Streptophyta > Magnoliopsida > Malvales > Malvaceae > Abelmoschus > Abelmoschus esculentus. The sequence continues at coordinate 6,763,780 of JAUCBN010000059.1, forward strand.
AACTTTAAATATAAAATCGTAAATCATAAATCCTAAACATTAAATAATTTAACGTGCTTATACAATGGTTAACCTGTTGTTTGTTCTTCCGGCTTGTCCAGGTTTAATTTTTCTCGAAAGCATCCTTGTTTTGTTTTATTTTATTTTGTTTTGCTTTAAATATGGTAACATATATTATTACCGAATTAAATAATTAAATTATTATTAAAATAAAATTAAAATTAAATTAAAAAATATAAAAATAATATAGATTAAAGATTTATACTATTTCATTTCTAACTACCATATCACATTCTATTAACTTTTAACAACATTTAATTATATTAAAACTATTTTAATAATTATATAGTATATTTATTAAAATTAAAAATATAATAATTATATTAATATTAATTTTTGTTATAAATATATTTATTTATGGTGGATATCCATATATTAAGTTAAACTTTAATGAGCTTTAGTATTAGGGTTTAATACCTATTGAAATTAGGGTTTCCATCTTATACCTATAAATATAGACTTTTGGCATAGCATTGTACACAACCCTTACTTTGAGAATATAATAAAATCTCTCTCCCTTTTGTCTCTCATCTTTATTCTCTTATTTTATTCTTGTTCTTTACTTTATTCACAACACGTTATCAGCACAAGAATCTAACCAACGGAGGTATTTGTCGTTCGAATCTTAAAGGAGTTATTGACAAGAATTTGTTACTAGCATAAATCAAAGATAAGTTCTTCTCCCTCAATTATATTTTTATTTTTCTCTCTTGATCTTTGATTTGATTTTTAATTTATTAAAATCTTTGGTTGTTTTGTATTTGTGTAGCGATAAAGTGACTCAAATACCGCGGTTCTTGTCGATAATTCTCAAAAAAGATTTTAACAAGATATTGGTAACTAAATCTATCCTATATTCAAATTAGTGGAAAGTTCGGTATGTTTTATTTATTTAATTTGAGATTTTTTATCTTTATTTATAATCAATATTTGTTTATTTTATTATTATGATGAAAGTTTATGTTTTAATAATGTTCTAAGTATTACATGATATTATAAAAAAAAATTAAAACTTTGATAAATTAACATGTTTTTGTTATGTTGGTTTAATCCAAGTATATTGGTTGGACATCCCGTTCTACGAGACTACTGGTCTCAAAGGAGGTTCTTTTTTTAAAGGACCTTGTGGACTGGTTTAACAACGCCGCGTATGAGGATTAAATTTTTTGTTCTTTGTATATATTGTATATATATTAGCTGATCAATTACTATTTAATAGTATGAATATTATAAAGTCTATATTTGCTTGGAAGCAATATTTTTTTATGTCGAAAAATTCGACTATACACTTCTCCCAAGTTCAAGTTATGAAAATCGTCTTGATCAAAGAATTTTTATGGGAGGCATTCCCTGAAGTGAATGCAAGCATGATGATTATTCCATGCGATTATTTGATTTATGTCATTCCTTGAAGTGAATGTAAGCATGATGTTTATTCCATGCGATTATTGAATTTGTTTCATTCCTTGAAGTGAATGCAAACGTGATAATTCACTATATGGTTAGTGAATAAAACTCAATTATGTGTCAGAGTATCATTGATGAGGATATGTTAGAAAAAAAATACTCCACTTTAATGCCAACAATGTTGTCCTTCAGACACAATATCGTGAAAAATGCTTTAAGAAATATTCTGAGTAAATTTCTTGTCTTCTTGTGGTTGAGCAAAATAATGAGTTGCTTATGAAAAATCATGAATATCGCCCAACAGGCTCCGCTCCATTCCCTGAAGCGAATGTGACATTATATAGCGGAATGAATAAAAGCCACATTAGTAATTATGATTGCGATTAAAGTCATAAAATAAACATAGATAAGATGATTCTTTTGAGAATACTTATATCCACAAGAAGTAGAATTATAAAGATGACAAGAATGATAGAGATTATATTAAAATCTTTATGTTATCAATGTGATGGTATAAACCATTGATCTCGTACTTGTCAAACGCCGAAGTATTATGGAATTTATTCATAATCATGAATGATAAATTGAAGAAAATAAAATCAGATTTTCTTTGTGGCGAAAATAATGGCGTTATTGATCCAACTCAATTGGATATTGATAATTTTTCTCATAGTCCTTCAAGAGAATAATTCGCCATTTATTTTATTTTCCTTATAACATCTAAAGGAAATAATTGATCTTTTATTTATTTTGTTAATTTATTTTTATTTATTATATATTTATGATAATTTATTTTACATATTATTTACGCTCTATGTTAATATATCGTTAATTTATTTTATATATTATTTATTTACATTCTATGTTAATTTATCCTTTGAAGAATATTATCGCTTCCGGAATGAAATCTACAATGAATTGTGGTTATTTATGCCAAGCAGACAGTGCAAGTACTCATACTATACTTAAGCATAAGAAATATTTTCCCATTTAAATACAAGGGAAAATGTGAGTACTATATCTCAAAGTACTATAATATCAATGCTTCGGAAGAGCTTTTGAGAGTTTATCTTTGATAGATAACAGATTTGATATAATGTGCTATATTTGATATTTTCCATTCCCCGAAGTGAATGGCACAGAGCACATATTTTTCATTCCCCGAAGTGAATGAAATAAAGCACATATTAAAATGTGCATAATTATACAACTGAATAAATATGAGTACTATATATCGAGAATATTAGTCAAGTGAATGAAATAAAGCACATATTTTCCCATTTTAAATGCAAGGGAATAATATGAGTACTATATCTGGAAGTACTATTATCACAGAAGGCTCCAACTGAGCAAATATGTTATTGCTAAATGAGACTTTATCTCATACTTATAGTGCATTATGCTCGTCAAAGTCGCAAAGAGATTTATTGAATTTTAAAGATATTTGTAGAAATATATTGAGAATATTAGTCAAGGGGGTGTTGACTATCTTAATATTACGAGTATAACTCAAGGCAATAATGAAATCTTGGCAAAATTACATGCACTGTCATTCATATTGTACTACATAAGAATTAGTACAAATTGAAGCTCATGCTATTGTAAACTAGATGTTTACTGATAATTTTATTTGGCATGACCGGTTAGACCATCCAGGTTCAATTATGATGCGAAAATTTGCTGACATTTTCATGTGGTCATTTATTGAAGAATTAAGATTTTCTTCATGGTAATATTTCACGTGATACTTGCTATGAAAGCAATTTGATTATTCAATCATCAACATCTAACATAGAGTGTTATTAATTTTCTGGAACGGATACAAGGTGATATATATGGGCCCATACACCTTTCTTAAAAACCATCTAGATATTTTACGATTTTTTTCGATGCATCGACTAGATGGTTACGTGTATCCTTGTTATTAACCCGTAACTTGTTGTTTGCGAGGCTACTTGTTCAGTTGATAAAATTACGAGCACATTTTCCAAATTATTTTCTAAAGACAATCAATCTTGATCATGTTGATGACATGTAATTTTACATGTAATATCACAAATTCGCATCAAGCCAACAAATGATCATAAGTTCTCCCCATTACAAATGGTTTTTGGTCAGGAACCAAATATTTCTCATCATAGATTTTTTTGTGTGCGATATATGTTTTAATTGCTCCACCATAACGCACAAAGATGAGTTTTGTTGGGAATATATATAAGAGCTTCTGATAGGGGATTTATTTACAACCCGATTTACTGACTATCATTTTAATGAGTCAGTTTACCCAACATTAGGGGGAGAAAATAAATAGCTGGGGAAAGAAATAAGTTATAATGAATTATCATTTTTCTCATTTTGATCCACGTACTACACAATGTGAACTCTAAGTTCAAAGGATAATTTATTTAGCAAATCAATTGCCAGATATTTTACTGACCATAAAAGAGTGACTAAGTCACGTATACCAGCTATGAATGCTCCGATTAAATTTGATGTCATGGAAAGACAAACTCTAGTTGCTAATGGGTCTAACTTACGCTTAAAGCGTAGTAGACAAGTAAGTTCCAAAGATAAGAGATCCTCGAAAAAGAAAAGGAGCTATATTTTATGATGGTCTGATCGAGGAATCAATGATTATGAAAATCTCTAGAAGAGATTAAATGGTCTCCAACAGAGACATTGACATGACTCAGGTACCTGATAATAAAGAGATCTCAATAGATTATGTCATGTCTAGTAATAAGTGGAACTGAAATTAAATCGACATCGTTAATATATTTGCATGCAATATAGCACTAGAGATTTTATTTGATGATATGGATCATGAATCATTGTCAATTGTGGAATGTAAACAAAGAAATGATTGGCCAACATGAAAGAGGCAATTGAGGCGAAACTAAAATCTCTTTTGAAAAGAGAAGTATTTGGGCCTATAGCCTGTACATTGAAATATGTAAAGCTCGTGAATATAAACGAGCCTTCGTGAGAAAGAGAAATCAAAAAGGGAAATCATGAGATATAAGCTCATTTGGTTGCACAAGGATTCTCACAAAGACATGAAATTGATTATGAGGAAAATATATTCCTCGGTGGTGGATGCAACTACTTTTAGATTTTGATCAGTCTGGCAATAAATAAAATTACTCGGTTTCTGCTTAATGGATGTTGTTACATCCTATTTGAATGAGCCTCTTGATAGTAATATTTACATGAAACTTCTGCAAAGATTTAGATTGCCATAAGCAGTTCATTCAAGTTCTCGAGAACATTATTCAATCATATTGAATATATCTTTTTATGGCTTGAAACAATTTAGGCGTATTTGATATGATCGCCTCATTGAATACTTATTAGCATAATGCTATATGAATTATTTCCCCGAGCATTTTTATTAAGAGATTTAACTCTGAATTTTTATTGATTGTGTATGTCGATGATTTGAATATCGTTGAGACTCGTGAAGAGACCTCCTCAAATCCTTGTGCATCTATCGACATACAGAAAAATATTGAAAGAGACTTTACATGCATAACGCATATCTATTTATCACCTTTATGGTTGTTGTTAAGTCTCTTACTGTAAACAAAGATTTTTTTCGCATCACGAAAAGGGTAATGATATTCTTAGCCTAAAGCAAACTATATACATTATTTGATCTGGAAGCATCGTATCTTAGCTGGTCCAGAAATATTATTTAAGTGCTATGAGATCATTACTTTTAAATAATTGTTATGCAAGAGGCAAAGCCGAAATATGTGTTTGGCTAAACATATCCTGAAGATATGTGAATATTTTTCACAAGATAAGATGCAAGCTATCTTGTACAGAGATAATACAAAATTTATATCTCAAAGTGGATATATCAAATATGATAAAACGAAACATATTTCTTCAAGTTTCGTCCCTCATGATTTTCAGATGAATAATATTCAATGAATCATTTCAAGCAATGATTTGGAAGATTTATCCACTAGTGCATGATCTACTTCAACATTTGAAGATTGTATTCAATATTGAATTATGAAGATTCAAAGATTTTATGTGATATTTTCATAAGAAGGAGTAAATACGCGTTGCACTCTTTTTCCCTTAACCGAGGTTTTGTCCCAATAGGTTTTCCTGGTAAGGTTTTTAATGAGGCAACATGTTATGCGTATTAAAGATGTGTGTACTCTTTTTCCTTCACTAAGAATTTTTTTTCCCACAGGGTTTTTATCTTAGTAAGGTTTTAACGAGGCACATTATCTTCATGGATACCCAAGGGGGAGTGTTATAAATATATTTATTTATGGTGGATATCCATATATTAAGTTAAACTTTAATGGGCTTTAGTATTAGGGTTTAATACCCATTGAAATTAGGGTTTCCATCTTATGCCTATAAATATAGACTTTTGGCATAGCATTGTACACAACCCTTACTTTGAGAATATAATAAAATCTCTCTCCCTTTTGTCTCTCATCTTTATTCTCCTATTTTATTCTTGTTCTTTACTTTATTCACAATGATTATTTGTGTATTTTACGTTTTTAATATTATTCAAGAGTAATGATCACCGAACTGTGTTGTGGTTTGAAAGGAAGGGGAGGAAAGCCGCCACCACAACACCTACGTGTAAGTTTGCATGAAAATGTCAACAATCAATCTATGATCTTTCGTAAGGTCATTATAGACATTGAAAAATAAGCGGTTTCCCTAAAATGAAATGAAATTATAAAATATTTCTTATTTGTCTAAGAATTTTGCAAAAGGACCGATTTATCTGAAAATCTCTTGTTTCCTTCCAGATTATAGCCGACTCTACTCTTGCTTGTTTCTACCTTTATTTTTTTCCATCGCTGGTTAGATGGTGGCGGAGCTGCCAGCTGGTTTTTCCATTAATGGTGAATTCAGGAGCTCTTCTAGTACAAGTTTAGCTTAACTTTGGTTTTGGGTTGCTGTTGTTTCATGGCTACCAGTGGAGATAATTACATGAACCGCTCTATCCAACAAAATAATCAACATCATCAAAATCAGCAGCAGCAACAGAAACATCAGCATCAAACACAAGAGCTGAATCAACATCATCTAAATCAGATTCCTTATGCAGTGATGCAATCGTCGTTATCATCTTCCATCCCTGGAAACTTCATGTAATTTCTTTTTCAGTGCAAGACTATACAAACCCAAACACATAAACAACCCAACCCCTTTTTTCATTTCTTTGTTTTCCATTTTCTGTTTCATGGAAATGTTTAAAAGTTTTATATACCTGTTTCTTGTATTTTGGGGTACGCAGAAGCAAAGACAGTGGATCTTATGATTTGGGTGAATTAGATCAATCCTTTTTTCTCTATCTTGATGGACAAGACACTTCCACTGTTCCAGACCAAAGAAGTGAGTCAATCTTCTTCTTCTTCTTCTCTTCTTCTTCCTCCTCCTCCTCCTCCTCCTCCTCTCTTTAGTTCAAAGAATATAGTAGTTTTTCTTCCTCTCCTCTTATTTTCACTTTTTTCTGTTAAGAAGATTCTTTCGGAACAGCCCTGTTTGGGTCACAGGAAAGCATGCTCATCTTTCTTTTACCAGATCCTCTCAGAAAAAGAGCTGAGATTTTCAATGGAAAACAATTTGTTTTATTTTCAACAATTTTTATTATTTGTCAACATGTTACGTTACGAGTGTTTAAATTGGCCACCAGTAACGAAGAACAATATGATAATGGATTCCTTGCGGAATTTCTTTACACGTACTGAAAAGTGTATGTATAGGAATATGAGTTTTTTCTTCCTTGATTTTTTTCAGTTTTCTCATGGAAAAAAACAAGTAACGCATGACGATCCCAATGTTTTGTTTCATATTTTTGTTGTCGTATAGGATCTGCTGAGTGCTGAGCTTGAATCAGTTTCACACCTATCCTTTCTTCTCTCTTTTCCATTGTCTCGACTTGTTGAGCTAATGGCTGTGAGGATTTATATACGCAGATAACTCTGGAATGAGGCCTCCCACTCTCAACATTTTCCCTTCTCAGCCTATGCACGTTGAGCCGCCATCATCAACAATGGTGAACCAATTTAGTAGTATTATTTAGAGTTTTATGTTGGTAGATGGTGTAAGTATTTTTTAAATGATTATTTTCATTTTCTCCTAAAAAATTTTATTTGATAGACCAATACAGGATTAATTTCTCCAGCAACTAGTAGTGGTTCAAAGAGACCATCAGAGTCGTCGATGGAATTGGCCAACGCCAGAAATGACGGTCCAGATCAACCAGCTAAAGCTGTCAAGGTCTGAATTCTGATATCCTAGCTCTAGAATCTGGACATAAAAAAGGAAACTAGTATCTTATTTTTCTCCCTATATTTAAATCAGGAAACGGAAACCTGTTGCATTCTGGAATGAGATTCCCATGTTTTGATTTTGATTTACAACAAATCCATGTTTTAATTTGGCAGTGTGAGGGGAATCTTAAAGGGACAGCATCAAGTTCAGAGCAAGAAGGACCCAAAACACCAGACCCTAAGGTGAATTCTCTGACTCTTTTTTTATACACATCCACTCTTAAAAAAGAAAAAAAAAAGTGTTGATTTATTTGTATAATTTCCTAGCAGACATTGAGAAGACTAGCTCAGAATAGAGAAGCAGCAAGGAAAAGCAGGCTAAGAAAAAAGGTCACCCCATAAAAAAATTTCATTTAAAGATAGCTTTAATGAGAAAAAAAACTAAGCATGATTTCTGGGGTTTATTTATTTTGACTGTTAATTCAATGACAGGCTTATATTCAGCAGCTAGAGTCAAGTAGGATTAGGCTTACCCAACTTGAACTAGAACTTCAAAGAGCCAGAACTCAAGTGAGACATCGGACATCTCTCGTATTAGTATACTTCTTGTTATATTGTTTGTCTTATTTTTATGATTTTGTTTTACCGTTTAGGGCGTGTTCTTTGGAGGTGGTAATATTCTAGGAGTACAAGGCCTTCCTGTTGGTATTAACAACATAAGCCAAGGTTTATTTACTAAAAATATAAATTATCAATCTCTCTTTTACATATTTTAAGGTTTTAGTAATGGCTATGGTATGTATACATCTAACTGGAATATTATGCTTCAGATACAGCCATGTTTGACATGGAGTATACAAGATGGCTAGAAGAGCATCATCGACTAATGTGCGAGCTTAAAGCAGCGGTTCATGAGCATCTACCGGAGAATGAGCTTCGGATCTTCGTCGACAACTGTTTAGCACACTTGGAGCAAGAGATGAACCTGAAAGGCATGGTGGCTAAAACCGATGTCTTCCACCTTGTTTCTGGCATGTGGAAGACTCCAGCTGAACGATGTTTCATGTGGATGGGTGGGTTTCGCCCATCTGAGCTCATCAAGGTAACTTAATAACACACCAACTTCAATTCTAAATTTCTAATAATGTAAAAAAAATCTAATCACTACTAACATGGATTTATGGTTTTGTTTCTTCTTTTGATATTTGAAACTGCAGTTTCCCTATGGGAAAATCCCCATTATTAATATCAGTTTTTCATTTTGTTATTTTCAGGTTATATTGAATCAGATTGAGCCACTGACGGAGCAGCAGATAATGGGGATATGTGGTTTGCAGCAGTCGACGCAGGAATCTGAAGAAGCTCTAACACAAGGCTTGGACGCACTGAACCAATCTGTTTCTGATATCCTAACATCTGATTCACTGAGCTGCCCTTCTAATATGACCAACTTCATGGGCCAAATGGCTATCGCCATCAACAAACTCTCCACAATTGAAGGTTTTGTTAGACAGGTATGCATACATATTACTCCATCTTATATTCTTACGATCTTCATGTTCTTCTGGACCCCACTCCCCCAAACCCCATGAATGACGATGATGACAATGATGAATTCATGATCATCATACATCGCCTGTTGGAAATTAGACCTAATTCCCCCAAAAATTTGATTCTTTCCATGAAACTACTCCATCCATGCTTATGATGACTTTTGTGTTTTACAGTCTCGTGCATTTGCAAGAAAGTGACATTTTATGCAGTACGTTGTGTTTTAGGTTAACTTCCCATGCCATCTAGAATATCTGCAATAGATTTGTATAGCAATCAAGACTTAAAACACTTGTAGAAGAATCCAATTCTCTTAGGTCTATCCTTGGAATTACTCGTCTTCGAACTTGTCTAACGCAATCATGGCAATTTGTAGACAAAATTAATGAACCTGTCACCTAATACGCATGGTTTGTTACGACCAAGTCTAAGAATATTTGCATTCACATGCTGCTGCTCTCTCTCTCTCTAAAGAGAACCCACCTGCCCATATGTTGATGTCATAGTCGTAACCGCTTGACTTAAAGACATGACTTTCCTTTTGACCATTCTTTATTTCCCCCGCTCACATCTATCCGTCATTTATTCACACTACCCACAGTCAGCATAGAGCTACGGGTCCTATAGTGCATTTAATTAACTTGATAACTGTAGGCATATGGAGAAATAATATCATAAACTCTATTTATCACGTCATTTGTAGTTTAAATATTTAAGTAATTATTTAATAACTATTCACTCATTAAATTATATATTATATGTAAAAAAGAGATGATGATTTATCTTGAAAAAAGTGAAATAAATAAATCTGATTGACTAAGATTACAAATAACATAATAAAAAAATTTATAATATAATTTTTCGGAAATTAAGTTTAGCATCTTGACATTTTAGGATAGGTGGGTCCTAAGCCTTTTGAAATTATTGGTCCAAAACTGGGAAAAGAAATCTTAAATTTTGAACGATCAAATCAGAGCAAGTCATAGAAAGCATCATAAGCCAACAGTCACCTCTAGGACTACATGTTCATTAAAATCTCAGGTTATTATAAGTATTCATCATTTCGCATCTTTCAAGGGTGGGTTGAAAAATGAAATGAGAATGTTTCAAATAGGATCACCTTGGAATTATGTTTCATTGATCAGTCAAAACCTTCTAGACAAGGAGTAAAGACCATACCCCACATGTGAATTTGAACTAGGAAAATGAGATGAATAATGCCCGAAATTCAGTTTTCAACTTCTCTATTCTTTTTCCCATTTGACAATCAAAAACACCCTTTGTGCCATAAAGTCATGAGCGGATGGCCAGTTAAAGTTTAAGTAGATTTATCTTTAATCTATCCTCAAAGTCAAGTTTGTACATTTTAATCTTAATGTTACATTCCAAGTTATTGACTGAGACCGGAGTTTTCAGATTTACATATTTAGTTGTTATTATTTAAACCTTTTTCCATTGGTATATACAGTGGCGTAACTGGATTTTTCCCAAAATTTTTGATATAATTATATTTTTAGTCTTTTTTAGTTTAAATATTAAATAATTAGAGTTTTTGTTCCTCCTAATATTAAATCCTAACTGGATACATGGAACACTCAATTCTTTTTCTTTTTCTTTAAGATATATAATTCAATAATTAACTGAAATTCTTTTCGAAAATAATTTACAGGCGGATAATCTGAGGCATCAAGTCCTATTGCAGTTGCATCAAATCTTGACCATCCATCAAGCTGCAAGATGTTTGTTGGCGATGGCCGAGTATTTCCGTCGCCTAAGAGCGCTGAGCTCACTTTGGTTGGCTCGATCTCGGCAAGAACAATGAAAACCCTAGTTAGCCATGCCAACTTTCAGAAATCTCTCTATAGTATACAGATTTTTCAAGAAAAAAAATTCAGAAATTAAAGAGATAAAATTGGTTCAGAAGGAAAGGGAATTGAGAATAGAGAAGAAAGATTTTACTTTTTATTTGTTTTGTATTTAGAGTTTATTATGATAAAAGACAAAATTAATGTTTTTTCCCCTCTTCTTTTATCCCTAATTCTCTAAACCTTAATCACAATCTTTTGAACCCTAAATCCACTAATATAAAGTAAAAACATAAAAACGATATAATTAGAACAAATGATTTACGCTCTAATTTATGGGGAATTTTACTTGCCAATTGAAATAGATTTATGAAAAATTTTATATACTAAAATTTAGATTTTAAATTAGGTCTTATTTAATGTTTAGATTGTATAAGATTCAAAACTTTAAATAAGTAGAACTATGAAATATAAATCTTACGCAAATAATTTAAAGGTGATTTATAAGTAGTATTTATTTATAGATATTTTTAATTATTTGATAATAAATAAAGATCATATAGATAAAATAAATTGAACATGTATTTCTTAAAATAAATATCATCTTTTTTTTTTTACTGAAACACCCCTATTGAATTCTAATAGAGGATTCTTTTGATCCAATATTATGTTGAATAAGATTACTTTAAGACTTGTTTTATGTTTATAAATTATAATATATAAATAATATAATTTTAAAAACCAATAATAAATATTATATATTTGAAAGCATTAAATTTTTTTTACAATTTCACTAGTAAATAGTTTCTTTTATGCAAAATTTAGAAGATGTATTGACATAATTTTTCTCATTGGTTTTGAATTTTTTATTTATGTTCAAGTCATGTTTCCATTTCATAATTTCCCTTGTGCTTGTCTTGGGCCCGTGCTTGTCTCAATTTTGTTATTAGTTGACTTATTAACTGAATCAATTTTCTACCAATGTTTATTCGAGGTTAAAAAGTGTAACGCCTCAAAATTGTACCTAAAAGTTAGTGGGTCGGTTTAACCGATTAAGCCTAATTCGGGATTAAATTCTTAAAGATTGATTTTTAAGCGAAATAAATTATGAAAAAATATCTTAAAATAATAATTAAATATATTTTTGACTTTAGTCAACTCAATTTTGAAAATTGACCCTTGAAATCCTAAGATTTTGAAATCAATGACTATTTTGTAAAAATTAAAAATTTGAGGACAATATTATAAAACAAGCCAAAACTTTGAATCTTTAAGGGGATTTAATCCAATTATAATCCTAGTTGGTCTAGGCTTTTCAAATTTTAATTAATTAAGCCCAAAAATTATATTTTAACTCAAATAACTAATTAAACTTAATTTTTAACTCTAAAACCCTATTTAAACATTATAAACCTAACATATTATTCTAAATTTCGTTTTCCCTCATTGGACGCAACAATTCAATCAACTTTTAAGATAAAAACCTTTTCCTTTTCATCTAATTTCGTTTGGATTAAATAATATAACTTTTCTTCTTCAAAATTCTAGTTTTCTCATTGTTTTATCGATTTAAAACCCGAAAAGCAATTGGATCAGTTTTAGAGGTGAGATTTCATCAATCCTCTAAAAATTTGAAGTTTTTTAATAAAATTCCCAAGTTCTTGGATTGGTAAAAATCGTTTTAATCATTTGTTTTTGAAAAATCGTTTTTTAGGATAAAAACCATAATTTTCTGTCAAAGGTTTTTATTCACTGTTTTTGGATCCTAAATGGATGGTTTTCAAGTTGTTAGGATGTTTATAAAGTGTTTTTAAAATCCCTAATCCCAGACTAAAGGTTTAAGAGAAGTTTGGTTGGTTTCGGAAAGTTTTGGGTTAAGGTTTTGATAGGTTTAAAGGGTTGTCCAACTTGGGATTTATTGTGTGCGGTTAGGAGAACTAAATCCTTAGTATTTGATGCTTGAAATAGAGTAAGAACATGTAGATCACATTTGAAAGAGTTGTGGATCAAATCGGTGACTTATCGGACAAGTTTCGGTTATCGGTGAGTGATTTATGAGAATGGGCTGCTTTGGCAGTGTTTTAAATCTATTTTACAAAGGTTTGGGAGTGTAGGGAAGGTGTGGAAAAACTCCTTGTACTCGGACGTAAGTTTTTAATTTTTGCTCTCTTGAAAATCCCATATTACGCCTTGCTTTACTATGTGATTTTTTCATGTTCATGTTTTAATTGTGCATATGAGATTATGCATGTTATTAAATGCTCATGATAATATTTTTATAACGTTTTGATGCTCCCATGGTTTTGTTTTCAAATTTTGATGAAAAGAGGTTTTATCGGTTTATGCATTTGATGCATGTATTGATGGGAAGCATGAGTGTGATTCACCGTTTTTGTCTTGAAACTTGAGCATCGTGTTTTGTTTTCTGTGTTGTTATTAAAGATGGTGAAACATAGATAAGTTGATCGATCAATAGGATGTGAGTGCACTATGATTATAAAATTCCTACGTGTGTAAATTCCTTAGTGATGCATTAGAGGTGATGCCTAGTGTTGTGTGATATAACAATTATCTTATCACATTCGGGAATGGTGAACTATCCCGGACACTAAAGTGAACCGATATGGTTTTCGTGAATTGTGTTAGTCAATCACGGGCATATTTGACGGTATAGGCAAAATACGAGTTTTCCGTTTATCCTAACGTTTATTGGTAATCTAAACGGTTCACTAATACTAGTACAATGTTATAAGAAAATATATTTCTTAATTGAATGATGTTTTCAATGAAGCTTTGCATTGCTTGAGGACAAGCAATAGTTCGATTTTAGAGGTGGTGATAAGTGCGCAAAAGTCCTATATCTTATACCACTTTCCATTCAATTATTGCTTGTAATTAATAGACTTTAATGGTAATAGTAGATAAATCTTCATATTTTTTTTACATTTTAGCTTCCAAGCGCTAAAATCCTATTTTTCATATATTATTTGGTAAAAAATGGGTACGGTTACGATTTTCTTTCTTAGACAAGAAATAAACCTACCAATGATACCAAATACCATCGACAGATGCTGAATGAAGAATACAGAGAAAGATCAAATGTAGAGAAACACCTGCAAGGGAAGTATTTTGGTTGCCACGCAAATAAAGCAACAATGACATATGGTGTGCAATAGATAAAGAATAAAGAGTCGAATCCAGTGAGCGAAGTTAGAGAAGAAACAAAGGAAAGGAAAGCACGCTGAGCCATGGTCAAAGCTACGAAAATTCAAAGAGTCCAAGAGGAGTAAAGTTAGGAAATAAAATAAAGATCTTGTATTTAATATAAAGTTTTATTTTATTCCTATTAGAACTCTTATCAGTTATGGGAAGTCTTGACCTAGGTTGAGCCTATATAAATCGACCCTTAGACCTAGGAGAGGCAACTTGTCTCCCCCGATTAGAATCATATACGTCGCCACCCTTACCATGTTTTAAATTCTTTCTAAGGCTTAGATTACTTGTGGAGTAGTTGTGGAAGAAGGTTGTATCTTTATTGAAGTTTTATTAATGCAAATTCAGAATTTATAGTTTATTCACTTTTGGTTCATACTCTTTCTTGGATACGAGCTTCGAAGATAAATTTGCAAGGAAAAACCTATTTGTTTAGACTATGGATAGTTAGGCTCATGAAACGAGTGAATACGGTCTTTGCTCTTGGACCTTGGCTAATCTGTCTTAGAGATAAGCCAACAAGTATTTCAGCAACTAAAAAGAAGGATATCATCGGGGGGGTTTGTCCTTGATTCACGTCGGGAGGTATCATCAAGACGTAGCCTTCAATAGTACTCTAAATTAGGGATATGGAGAAGGTAATTAAGGATGCTCTATCAAACTATGAATTGTTGATTTGTCGACAAGACATAACCCGCCAAGGCAGTTAAGGCGATCCTGCAATGACCAATCGAGGTGGCACTTCAACCATTTGCATTAATATGAGGAGAATATTGTGCAATTGAATTCCACACTACAAAGCAATCAACATATTCTTTCCATTACATCTTGAGATTCTAATCAATTATTTAGTTATTTTCATTATTTTATTTAATCATACTTCTAATCGATTACTTGTGTGTTTACTTTTATTAGTGCAGGAAAGATACAATGCGTGGGTATCCAGTCTCTATGGGTTCAACATCTAAAATATTAAAAGTTGGCAAAAGTGTATGCTTGCATCGTTAAGGAATAGGACTTCCTACTCGCACCAGATAGTAAGACAAGAGTCGAAAACATTTGAGAATCAGCCAAGATCAATAATTTCTCTAGATAAGTTACTAGTTCTTTTGTAACAAACTCAGACCCGGTTCCCTACTAAGTCGGGAAGAGGTGTTACATTTTTGGTATAAGAGCTAGAGTTTGTTCGGTTCTAGGACTAATCTATGATGTAATTATGATTGTTTTGTTATTTATGTCACCTAGGAGTTTATTGCATTATTATTTGTGACTTGCAACTGACCTCATTTCTTATGCCTATCTAAATAGATCATCATATCTGAATCAAGCGTGGATAGATTATATATGGAACCCACACTGACTCATCCTCTACTTAGGGGAACGATGAGAGAGCCATAAATCATCCAGTACTGGTGTGATAGAACAACCCACCAAATTCGCCTTTGATTCCTCCAACGTAGTAGAAGTACATGATATTCATGGCTAAGCTGATGAAATAATTGGTCATGCCCTTTTGTCAAGAGTAGCCACCATAGCCTATTGTTGTTTCCCTCTTAGTATCTAGAGCACCCATTGATAAGTTGGGACAATATCAGGCTTACACCTTCAACGGTCAGGAGTAAGATGACCCGAAAATGGATGTGTATTGGATAGGGAACACTATGAAGATCCTGAACAAGTAAATAAAATATCCCGAAGAAAATAAGTTTTAATGTGCTTTGACCCTAATTACAGAGGAAGCACAAAGTTTGTAGGATACAATCACTCTCACTATACCAAAACATGTGAACACCTAGGACTTCTTCATCTAAAAGTTTTGTAAGAATTACACCAGTGAATACTATCTAGCAGAGAGGCGTAATAAGTTTCTCCATCAATGGAGCAGTACATTCACAAATTTTGCAAGTATTCATGATATGGAGCCAAAATCATCTGCACTAAGAAAGTGAAGTGCAAAATGTTCATAGCTAGACTGTGTGATGATATCCAACCCCTATTCAATGCCCTAGAGTTGGATGATTTCCAGACTTGGTGAACGGAGCCATAGCTACTGAAGCTTTTTAGAGAGCTTAGTAAATAAGAAGGGAAAACCATTATAGACCTGATAAACAGTTCCGAGATGAGACTAAAATTCTTTTGCATCAAAAAAGGGCAAGCAACTTGATTAGAAATCTTCCTATCTTTCTCAGTCTCCTAGGACAGGATATTCACCAAGGTACCAAACATCGAGTGTCTACGGCTTGTACAACATAAGTGGATAGTACGGACGAATCAGGTAGAAATTTTTAGATTCCCTAGTGTAACTTCTGTTAGAAGAGGCATTCTGGGATATACCGTAAGCATTCTAGGATATGTCGTAAGACTTATGGATCCTACTACCTATGTAGAGAGATGAGCTATTTTTTCAGAAAATGCCTCCTAAATCTCAATGCTACAATATCTGCAACTGCCCCCATGAATTCTTCCAAGGAAAAGAACATTAGACAAGCTCAGGTAGGTTCAGCTAGAAGGGCCTGCAACGTTGACTCCTTACCTACAGGACAAACATCTGCTCAAATATATCATGTCAGGGGTCGAGATCAGGAGAGCGACCCCGATGTGATTATTGGTATGATAGAATTATGTTCTACACATGTTTATGCTTTAATAGATCCTGAATTTACATATTCTTTTATTAGCGAGCCTTTGATTGAAAAGTATGCTTTATAGCCCAAACTTGTTACTTTGGACATGTTAATTTCTAATCCTTTAGATGATAGTGTATTGATCCAATATGTATGTGGAGATTGTTCCTTACGAATCCAATGAATCCATTTTCCATTTGAATTGTTCATTTTGCCATTTTGTGAGTTTGATTTAATCCTAAGCCTCGACTGATTGTCAAAACACCAAGCTTGGGTGGATTATTCCAAGAAAAAATTATACCTCCGTGGACTCGGCAAGGGAAGCATAACCCTGATAAATTCCAAATTTGAATTGATCTTAGTTACCTTTATGTATCATGGATGGAAAGGAAGAGCCTAAGATCGAAAATGTTTCATTGGTGAAAGAATTACTCGATATGTTTCAGGAAGAACTTTCAGGACTCTCTCCCACCCGCGAAGTGGTGTTTTTAATTGAGTTACAACTTGGCACCACACCTATTTCTATCACTCCTTACCATATGAAAACAATTGAGTTAAAAAAATTGAAGGACCAAATTCAAGATCTTTTAGACAAGGGTTTTATCCGACTAAGTTTCTCACCTTGTGGTACTTCGGTCTTTTTTGTAAAGAAAAATGATGGATTGATGTGTCTCTACGTTGATTATCGACAGTTGAACAAGGTAACAATAAAGAATAAATATCATTTTCCAAGGATCAATGATCTCTTTGACTAGTTAAAAGATGTCTCCGTGTTCTCTAAGATAGATCTTCGCTCCGGATACTATCAAATGTTGGCAAAGGAGTCTAATGTTCCTAATACCGCTTTTCGGGAGAGACATGGTCACTATGAATTCCTTTTGATGCTTTTTGGGCTAACGAATGCACCTTTATCTTTCATGGATCTAATGAACCGTATATTCCGACCTTATCTCAACAATTTTTTGTTTATGTTTATAGATGACATCTTAATCTATTCTAAAGACATGACTACTCATAAAGTACATCTCTGCATTGTGCTTCAGAATCTTAGAAAGAGACAAATTTATGTCAAGTTTAGTAAGTGTGATTTCTGGCTTACATAATTTTCCTTTCTCGGTCATGTAATATCTTGAGGGGATTCAAGTCGATCTGAAAAGGATTCAAGCATTTCTTAACTGAATTTCTCCCAAGAATGTTAGTTAAGTCTGCAGTTATTTAGGCTCTACTACAGGAGATTCGTGAAAGGTTTCTCAATGATTGCTACAACTTTAACAAAACTCCTTCATAAAGATGTTTCATTCGATTAGACTGAAAAACAATAAAAGAGTTTCAATCAACTCAAACTAGTTTTAACTAATGCACCCGTTCTTGTACAACCTGAGTCGGGCAAAGTCTTCATAATTTATTCTGATGCATCTCATTTAGGTTTGGATTGTGTACTAATGCAAGAAGGAAAATTTATTGCATATGTTTCTTGGTAACTCAAACCTCATGAACAGAACTATCTCGTTCATGATATAGAACTCGCAATAGTGGTGTTTGTTTTAAAAAATTAAGACATTATTTGTATGAAAAAAAATGTTACCTATTCACCAACCAAAAGAGCCTGAAATACCTCCTCATATAGAAAGAACTGAATCTCCATAAACGTTGTTGGATGAAGCTCTTGAATGACTACGACTTAGTTATTGATTATCATTCTGGTAATACCAATGTTATGGTTGATGCCTTGAGCACGAAGCCTAATTTTTTAGTAAGAGCTTCAAACGTCCATTTTCAGCACAAGAAGAGTGGCGAGTTATTAGTATAATTAAAATTCTAGTCTGTCTTTGTGACATAGATTAAGGCATTTTAGGAGGCAGATCAGGAGTTGCAATCTATCATCACTGAGGTCAAGAATGATTGGAATCCTGACTTTGCTATAAGCTTTAAAGGCTTTTTTATGTTTTCGAAATCGGATTTGTATTCCTGATATGATGATCTTTGGAATCAGATTTTGAGTGAAGTTCATTCTAGCCTTTCTTTATCCACCCTAGAGCTATAAAAATGTACCGAGATTTAAAAAACTTGTACTAATGGTCGGGTATAAAATAAGAAACTCAGTAAATACTTCTTCGAAATCAAATGTTTATCAAGAAAAAATCTCAAGGATCACATGTTATTCACCTAGCAAGGCCTAATAAAACATTAACACTTACAATTAAAAAAGTAAAACATATATTGGTGCTAGTGATCCGATTAGTACTACCTCTAATCGTTAGAATAAACGGGCAAATGCATATTGATCACTACCTTGAAATATGCACATGTTGGTCACTACCTCCAACATGAAAAGTCTCACCTTAGTGTTCGGTGATAGCAACTACCTCTACAATAACCCGTATGTGATAGTAACTACCTTTACAACACAACATTAGGCTATATTCCATAATGCAACACAAAAGGAATTTCACACGTACGAATGTTGAATAGATTATAGTCACTCTAGACCCTATTGATCAATCAACTTATCCCATTAGATAAATCACTTAACTAGCTAATATAATATTGAAAACCAATGCTCAAAACTTAATTCAAAACAAAATTTAAACCACATGCATCCTACTATCTCATGCATCACTTGCATAAACTGGTAAAATCACTTTTTCTCATGTTTTAAAAATAAATCATGGGAGCATTAAACACATATAAAAACCTTTGCAAAACAGTCTCATGAGTATTAAAACACAAGCATAAAAAAGTATGCAAAACATCATACGAGCATGACAAATAATATAGTAAAATACGGTGTAATATGGGAACCTTTAAGAAAGCAAAATGTTTAACTTACTTCGGAGTATAGGGAGATTTCTCACACCTTACCTACACTCCCAAAACATTTAAAACACAAGTAAAACATTACAGAATTATCCCACTCTCATAATCTACTTACCAATTAACCGAAACTTGCTCGCCAAGCCACCAACATGAGCCGATCACCTTCAAACTTGATATTCTACCTCTTTCCTTGTTTCAAGCATCAAGAAAAGAGGGTTTAGTTCATCTAGGTGCATCCAAACATCCTGTAACTCGTACCTATTCACAATAGCCCCCAAAACCCTTAAAACCTTAACTAAAACCCAACAACAACTTCTCCAAATATCACCTAATTCTTAAACCTGGGATTCGATACTTTAAATAAATCTTAATTACATCTAATATCATCATAATTCATGTGTTTAGACATAAAAACACCTAGTTATAACCCTTGTAAGAAAATCATGGATTTTGTTCACAAAAACCATTTTTCTTAAACCAAAAAAAATAAAACTTTATATAATCAGCCAAGAACATAGGAATTTCAATAAATAACTTTAAAATTTAGAGGTTTAATGTTTCTCACTTCCAAATCTGATTCAACCTCCTTCCAAGGTTTAAAGACAAGAAAACGATTAAAAACCAAGAAGATTTGAAGAAGATTATAGAAAATTAAACTAAAAAATTTTAATTAAAAAGGATTGATGTTTGCCTTGAAATATGATGAAGTCTCTGCCTTGGGACATGGGAAAACGAAGATATGAAGAAGAAAAAGATATTTAACGTGAAATTAGGTTTTAAGATTAAAATTGAGGAATTTTGGTTAATTAGATTAAAACATTTGTTTAAAAGTTATTTAAATAGGAACTTGGAAGGTTTAGATAAACTAGGAATAGGATTGGACCAAAGCCCTTTAAAGATTCAAAGTTTTGTCCCAATTGAAAATTTTATCACTCGGTTTTTAATTTTTACAAAATAGCCACTAATTTCAAAATTTTATGGATTCAAGGGTCAATTTTTTAAATTGATTTGAACAATTTCAAATATAAGTCGAATAAGAATTTTAGAATATTTTCCCATAATTTAATTTTATCAAAACCTAATTTTTAAGAATTTAATCCCAAACTAGGCTTAAATGACTAAATCGGTTCACTAAACCTCTAAATTGACCACTAAACTTCTAGGCCAATTTTGGGGTGTTACAATACAATTCTTAGTGGGGAGCACTAAAAAATAATTTAACATAAATGCATTCAAAATCGGTTACTCAAACCTTTTGTAAACATCATTTTAAAACATTGTGCCTTACATCCATTCACTTTAAACATTTCCAAAACATGTGTAGTAAACTATATGAAAATATGTATCATAGATTCGAAAGCATATCCCTATGCAACACTTTGTTTATGCTTTACCATGCATATTAGACCATATGCAAAGCTTAAAGAGCACAAAATGTATGAATCATATATTGACATTCAAGTAACCAAAATCCATTTTCCATTTTTACAAAATATATATTGAATACACGGATTCAACAAGTGATTCTCAATCACTTCATACATTCTTAACTAGAATAGTGATACAATCACAACCTTAGTACTTTAAACTGGAGTACAATCATAACTCTACTCATTGGTTAGATATATAAATCCACCAGTAAAAGCATATGATACAATTCCAAATTGTAGTACATTACAATCATAGTGTCCCGCACCCTCAACCGATATAGTTCTCATGATAGAGAATACAATCTCTTTCAATTCCTTGACACTCATGAGGCGACTTATTGTAATATATTATCAATCCTTTGTCTAGTCAAATATATTATTTGTCAAGACCTAAGTCTCTTTTAATCAATAAGAGGAAAGTTTCAATAATCTTGTTATCTTCTATTTTACAGTATTTATCATCTAAATATTTGTGTATTCTTTTATTAAATTGGTGAACTCGTTACTTTATTCAAAGGGATTTATAATATATTTTTATATTTTGTACATTAGTCGAAAAAAAGATTTTAAAATGAAATGATGCCCATTAACACATTTCCTAGATGAGTGAAAAGATTTAGAACTCAAGAGGCTCGATATGAAACAAATATGATGAAAGTACATTAACTTTCATCTGAATGAAGAAAAACTCAAAATTCAAAATATACAATACACACATGAACATTTTGCATGTAAAACAAGTGCATTAGAAACATTTACATTTTATTAAAACAGATTGACAGGATTAACCTCCAAGAGGAAGTGTCACTATTTGCCTTCAAGATGAAGGGCCACCATCAAACCTCCAAAAGAGAGTGTCATTATTCGTTTCCAAAACAGAGCGTCATTACTCGTTTTCAAGGCAAAATGTCATTATTCACTTTCAAAATGAAATGTCACTATAAGCTTTCAAGAATGAATGTCTTCAATTATTTTCGAGATGGAGTGTCATCGTTAAGCTTCTAAGAAGGATTACGTTAATTATCTTCAATATGGAGTGTCATCATTAAGCTTTCAAGAATGAATGTCTTCAATTACCTCACCATTTACCTTCGAAATGGAGTACCATCGGTTTGTTTCTATCTTGAAAATTTTTTTTGTCTCTAGTCTTTGTTTTATTCCTCTTATTCAAGCAATAAGTAAAAAAAAGGAGTTGTACGCAATAAAATTTTACCTAGGCAAAGTGCTTATCTCAGTCTAGGTGATTTAAATAAAATTTTAGAAAACCCTCAAAAATATAAAAAATAATAAATTAAAAAATATTAAGAATAATAATAAAGGAACCTTGATTTGTCAATTGTTCTTACACTGTCATCAACAAACTTATTTTCAAGAGAAACTTTAAGTCACTTCTATTTCTTGCGCCTTAAAATATAATCCAAGCTTATCCTAGTTACCTCCAAATTCTAGTTGATTAAAAAGCTTAAAAAAATTACTCTTGGCCTATAAATACCACCCAAAACCTTAGAAGGACAAGTATTATGAGAAAAATCAAAAGAAAAGACATAAATATAGTAAAAAAAAATGTAGAAGAGTTGGTTTTGAAGTTTGAAATCAAAGCATCACTCACCTCTTTTCTAGGGACAAAAGTATCACCATCTAAATCCGAACCTCTAACAACCCTAGGAATATCATATCTGAAAAACAAATCAATCCAAAAATAAATTCTAGAGTTTAAGGTAAAATCCAAATTTTCATTTTAAGATTTATTCTGTTTCACTCGTTTATTTGAATAAATTAATTTTTTTAATTGAAAACAAGAAGAAATAAAGATGAAAAAACAATTTTTTATATGTAAGTATCGTCGATAAAAAAAATATGTTTGAAAATTTTATTTTAAGATAAACGAATAAAAGTAAAAAGGTTGAACTCTTTTAATTAGTATGATAAATGTTAACTTAAAATACGAAGAGAATTTAAAATTCCTTTAATAAAGTACTACATCGATAATAATGAAAAGAGATTTAAAATCACCTAACAAATGCATTAAAAATTGTTGTAGCCTTTGGAAGTGTTCCACACAGAATTTCCTTCTATGTAAGTTCTAGGTTTAGATGCTTAAGATTTAAGTCTTTAGGTCATAGTTTTCTTTCGTTTTAACCTTAATTTTTTGTCTAACTTAATTAAATTTTAAGATTTGAATTTAAATTCTTTTTAATTAGATCTAGTTTATAAATTTATTTAATAATTAAACCTTTAAATTCACTTTAAATCTGATTTAGTAATTAATTAGCTTTAATAATTTAAGTTTTAATTAAAATTTTATTAAACTAATTAGAAAAATAATTTAGATCTGATTTAATTTTAATTTATTTAATTAAGTTTGAATTATTTTTTTTATTTTGTAAAATTTGAATTAATTTATGTTTTTTTTAACATGTGTTTATATTGAATTTTCTTCTTAATTTTAACAACGTAATTAGTTTTTATAATAGTACTATTAACCTCGTACTTGAAATCTTATAGACAACACAACCTTTTTACGTATTAGTTTCGATGTTACGAGAGTACTATAATTTTTCCACACATAATCAATTTTTGAGTTCAACTATGGTTCGTATTCAAACGTAAACCAATTTTACAAATTTTCAATCATATCCAACTCAGAACAAGCAATAACAACTCCCAAACTATGGTGAGCCTCAGAAAGCCCAATCAATTTCGGCCAGGACAAAAGCACATAGACATGGAGATTAGATTATGGATATCCAAAACATTAAATCTTGATTTTGGAAACTTTTTTCAGAAATAAAACAGCCAAGATGACAACTTTTTACCATAATAGGGTCTCAGAATTCGGATACAAGGCAAAATGATTCAGAACCGAGCACCAAGTATTACCATAGAGCATGTTAAACAAAATTTGTAAGAAAAGATATACGTATAAATAGAGATTTATTGTTGTAACATGAGATTAGATGTTAACTGAATACTTGATAATATGACATGAATCGTTTACTACTAGGCCAATGACTTTGTTAAATTAAATGAACTATGGAAATAATCTATATATGCTATATTGTAATAGACTAATTCCCAAGTGTAAACATATCACCATAGGATGATTAGCCAGCCTCCATGGCAGTGCAGGTGGTCAGCAAAACTCTAGCCTTGCAGTTATTTGTGAATTTCATAATGCACCGGAGATCATCGGATCGACATCAGCGTGCGGACTTTCTTTTGCCTTTCTGCTTTCTTGGCACTGGGGGTCCTCTTCAATTTCTGCAGTTCCTCCATTACCACCTTCCCTACAGTTTCAATGGAGTTCAAGAGTTTCTTTTGGGGAGTAAGAAACTCTGATTCCTCCACATTCATATTCGTGACACCAATCAATATTTTCGACACTTTACGGACTGATTGAGGGCAATGCTTCTTCAATCTGGCAGATGAATATGGAGTTGAGAAATCGTGTTTGAGTTGAGCACCTGATGATACATTATAATTAAGACCGCCTTCGTCCTCCGGTATTATTGGGCTCTCAATTGTTAGGTCATCGCTTCCACCTATACGAGCTCTCCTCCTTTCAGTGGCCTGGTTCAATCCTCATCAAATTCAATTGCCATATGATAAAGATGATTTTTAATTAATAATAAAGAGAAACAAAAAAGGGAACTATAATGGAACTGAAACAAAGGTGACCCAGAATAGTCACATTGTCCTAAAACATGAAAATAGTATTGGAAAAAATGAACAATTATGTTAGAATCAAATGGGAAGAAAGCCTAAACCGTGAAAGTAATCAGCAATTGAATGGTCATTATATCAAGATTCTCTCATCAGCAAAACCAAAGATTTTTCTCTTGAAATGAACATAAAACTAGCAAAGAAATTGATAAGTAAAAGTAAGTATTACCCTCAGAACAGAAGTAATATCATTGAGAGGAGTTCTTGGGTACCAAGACGGTAACACATTGCGCGTCCCTCGGCCGCTCCCACGGCCTATCAGAGGAGTATTCTCTCTTCCCATGACCGGAGATTGATAGAGAGTCCGCCCACGTCTAATACCGGATCTCGGGGTGCCAAAACTGTTGTCCCTCCTTCGCCCACCACCGTATGGTGTAGGCGTAACAATACCAACACCCATCGGCCTACGTTGTCGAACAGGGGAGACTAACAACGCCAGTGCTTCATCTGAGAAGATGGCTAAAGTCCCAGAACGTCTCCGAGCGAAGACTTGAGCTAGATCAACTGTTCTCGTCAGTCTATCTCTTGACTCCGCCATTGCTTATGGTTTTCAACTGTGAAAGAAGAGAGGTTTGAGAGGAAAGGGGTTACCTTGGAAGAAACGGGGAATTTCTTGATATGGTTTTACAGTGCTGAAGGATCTCCTACAAATAATGGTGAACCCCAAGAGGGGGAAAGAAAGCTTTGGCGTCTTGAATTGAATTGAATTTTTTACAAAATTTTCAAATTTAAAATTGGGCGGTATAATAGATGAGAAGGGAGAGGACGGTGGTTTCAGGAAAATTTTGGCACGTGCAAACTGCAAAGAGCAATATAATAGGTAAATTAACTAGAGATTACTCAATTATGTGTACTTTTAAAACTTAGCCGCGTTATAATTTCGTCATTTTATTTATCGAGAAATTCGCCATTTATTGTGATTCACATTTTTATTTCGTTAAATCACACACAAGTAATCAATCAATTATGAGTTAGACTAAGGCTTAGTTTGACATTATTTATAAAAGGTACAGTTGAAAAAGTGATTTTAAAAGTGTGGTAGAAAAAGTGATTTTAAAAATTTAAGTAATGTTTGTTATTGATGTTAAAAAGTGATTTTGAAAAGATAAAATGTCTATTTTAGACATCATATTATAAGGTATAAGTGAACTAAATTATAATAAAAAAATTATTTTTTTATTAATATTATGATTATTAAATAAATCAACTTAAATTATAATAAAAATTTAATTTTTTATAAAATTTAATTTAAAAATATAAATTATATTTTAGATTATATACGAACATAAAAATTATAAATTAATATAAATTTAAAATAAAATAATTTTATTCTTAATATAAATATTAAAATAAATTATAAATAAAATAATTTTATTCTTAATATAAATATTATAAAATATATATATATTATTTTTAAAATCGAGTTTGAAAATAAAATACCGCTAGTGGAAAAACTAGGTTAAAATTAGAAAATTAGGGATTAAATTAAAATATTGATTGGAAAAGGAAATTCTAATTTGAAAAGGAAAAATTTGGAAATTAGGTTAAAATTAGGATTTTAAAAAATTAGGGATTTAAAATTAAAAAAAAAGGGAATTTTGAATTAGGGATTTTAGTTAAAAGGAAAATTGAAAATTTGGGAAATCGGGAATTAAAATTGAAAATTAGAAAATTAGAGATTTGAAATTTAGGGAAGGAAATTTTAAAAAGGAATTAGGTTTTAGAAAAGATTGAATTGAAAATTGGGAATTTTGGGGATTTAGGAATAATTAGGAAAATAATTGAAAATTTTTAAAAATGGATTTAAAATGGTTAAAAATAAATTAGAAATGTTGGAAAACAATTGAAAAATTATTTAAAAACAAAGGGAGTTGCCTTCGGTCACTTTGGTAGACCGAATACCGTAAAATCAGAGATTCAAAATTAAAAGGATTAGGGAGTCAGTTACAGTTAAAAACGGGGTTGGCATTTTTAAACCGCACAAAATTTGTACCTTAAAATATCTACCGCTTATTTAATATTAAAATTTCTAAATTAAAGTGGCAATTAAGTTGTATTTAATTATAAATTCGGGTTTATTTTAAGCGTTTCTTTATTCGAAGGTAAACGCATACACTGCCGCCATTACGCCTGGCGTCGGGCCCGTTACGACCGAATAAAGAGATATTAAATTAATTAGTTGATTGATTGTGAGTTCGAACTAAAGATTAACAAAGCATACAACCAAATAAATATATACACGATACATGTAAATACATAACTAAGTAGACAAATAAATAAATAAAATATGCAAATTAAATTAAATAAACTATGAAAATTAAATATGCATAGCAAAGATGTATCAACATTGACAAACTAATAAACATTTATATTGTACGACATGAATTAGATCACATATGGTATAGAGAGCATTTAAATTCAAGATTAAGGTATATGAAAATGAACACTAAAATGATGTGAGAACAAAATTAAATAAAACATGCATTACACAATGTAAAGCAACAATTTAAAGATAACCAAAAAGGAGTGATATAATATGTTACAATGTCATGAAATAGGAGACTAGTTAGGAATAATATTAAACATGATAATATATTCAAGACAAAATAATCTAAGCATACATAACTAACCAAAACACCAAAGAATAATCATGTACTAATAAATATTAAAACAACATAATCTTTTAAAATATCTAGCAACAAAATATGGTAAAATATTCTTTCATATAACTTTACACACTTGAAAAAGTATGTATTGAAATAAATAAATAAATAAATAAATAACAGAACTAAAATACATGGACAAACCTAAAAACAACACTCGAAATGAACTAAATGATCTCATGCATGAACAACGAAATACCAAAGCCATCATAAAAGCCTGAGTTCAAACAAATATAATTTAAGAGCCATGGAACTTCAAAAAGGATAAACACAAACAAATACCATGAGATTTATACATGTATGCAAGCAAGAGGATACGAACAATGTACGTAACATGGATATGTTGCAATATGCAATCATAATAATACAAAACTAACATATATAAAAGTTGACATATTATTAGAAGACCAAAATAAATAAAATAGATTTAAAGATACTTTAATACTACTGGAAACAGTAAAAAAAAGGGAGAAACTGAAATTAAGGGGTCAAATTAGAGGAAGAAGAAAATCTAGTTTTGAAATAGTGACCAAAATGAATTGAAGAGCAGGTTCGGGGGTTGAAATTCAAGAAATCAAATTTAAAACAAAATCAGGACCATTTTATAAGTCAAACCAAAACTAAAGGGGTCACAGGAGTCATTAAAAAATGCGAAATGGCTTAAAAGATAGTCTCGAAACGCGGAGGGACCTCGAGTTGATAATACCATTTCGAAAATAGCCGATTAAGGCCAAAATGAGACCAAATCAAAAGGTTTCGAAAACTTTGAAGGACTGCGGGGAGGGTTTTAAAATATAATAAACCCATTTTTAAAAAGTTGAGTGAGTATAAAACATACTTAAAATTTTGAAACGAACCCTTATTTCATTCTTTCTCATAACCGAAAAGAAAGGCTTTTGAATCCTTCGAAAGATTCAAACAAAACAAATGATGATCATTAATCTTGTTCATCTCAAACCCAGAAAATGGTCACCATTTCCAGATTTCGGTTACCACCTACGGTGGCCAGCAAAATAAAAAAAGACGTTTTTTTCACTCGTTTTTAAAACCGAAAACAATAATCATCCTTTCTTCTTCTCATTTTCAAAACCAAAAATCTTCCTTCTTCGATTGCCAAAATCTAAAAAACTTTTGAAAACCAAAAACGAGAACTCCTTCGATTCGAATAGGAATGAAAGGGGTTCCTCCCTTTCCTTGGCTCGGCTCACTATTTGCAGTCCGAAGACGCTAACTTATCACCGGCGAGAAAAGGAAAGGGAAGAGGATCGTTGGCTCGAAACAAAGGTAAAAACTTAACCCTTTTTTCGTTTATTTCGAATGCATGCTAAAGAAAAAAGTAAGAGAAATTACCACTAAAATTTCTTTTCTATCGATTCAAGTGGTTCCCGAATGGGTTACAATGCTAGGGCTCTTCCTTTTTTATAGCCCCTTTTGATTACATTGATTAGAAACTAAAATATCTTTCTCTGCTTGGTTTACGTATGAAAATCCCTAATATTGGTTATGATATTTTCTTTGTTTGCATTCATGTGAGCCTCTGAAATTGTCGGTTTGTATGATGATTTGGCTTTGAAAAATGTTGTAAAATGCCTCTGATTTCTGCATTTTTTGGTAGTATGAATCTCTGACATCGTCCTCTTTCTTTGTTTGCATTCGGATGTGGCTGCCGGAGAGGAGAGGGACCACCGGCAACGTGTCTAGCGAGGGAGATGAAAGGCTAGCATTGCAGATGAATCGGCGCGCGTGATCACGACTCGCGCGTGGTAGAGTCCAATTGTTGGCGCGTGCGAAGTGTGTGATTCCGGAAGGTTCGTCCTCCTTTGGTTTGCATCGTTAGATCTTATCTAGATCTAACGACTGAGGCTTGACGGCTACAAAGAAATAAATGGGATTAGGATTTTTTATTATCAAATGGATTTAATTAGTTCGGGCTTTAGAAATGGGCTGATGTAATTAATATTATATGGGTCATGTATTATTTATATTTTTGGGTTAAAAATATAATGGACTGTTTAATAATAAAATTTGGGCTTTATGTTTATTTAATTTGGGTTATTTATTTGATGGATCTTTATAATAAATGAGTCTTTTATTTTAATTTTAAGCTTTTATTCAAATCTGATCTGTTTAATAATAATAATAATAATAATAATAATAATAATAATAATAATAATAATAATAATAATTAAAGATAAAACCGGAAACGCAAAAAGAAAATAAATATGTTATAAGTGAAAATTTTATATAAAATGGAAAGAAAAAACACAAGTAAATATGAAGGAAAACAATGTATATTTTTAAATTTTTTTAACATTGAGTGAAAATAAAATATATCAATAAATTAGTATACTTGTATTTATTTATTTTTTAAACGTAATACTTTTGAAGTGATAAAAACAAACACAAATTGATTAAAAAAATAATATATTTATACATATAATTTTTTGGTGGAATTTTTCAGTTTAATAGTAATATGAATATAACAAATAATTTTTTTGAATTTTTTTAACATATTTTTATAACAAAACAAAATTAAAATAAAACCCCTTATTACACTTTTTTCGCCTTTTTGATTTTTTTTTCATAAATGGTAAAATTAATTAAAGCTCATTGTTTAAGACAAAAATAAAAAATAAAAAAATAAACGGGTTTACCCCGGACAAAATTAGTGATTACAACGGTGAATATCTTCGTTTAAAGTTTCATTACAAATGAAATGAACTTAAAAATTAATCATGCACGATTAAAAAGTCATAAAAAAATAGTTTACCACATGCGTCGAATACCGTTAAACATCATTAATGTTGAATATTGTTAAACACCATTAAATTAATTAATAAATATTTGAAATCTTAAGGACTGAATATATAATTAATAATCATTCAAAAAAATAATTAATTTTTTATAAGAAAAATTACACAAGTGATCATCCAACTATCTCTATTTTTGTGTTGGTTACCCAACTAAATTTTTAGTATTAACCGTCACTAATA
This sequence comes from Abelmoschus esculentus, assembly GCA_035048815.1. Taxonomy (NCBI): domain Eukaryota; kingdom Viridiplantae; phylum Streptophyta; class Magnoliopsida; order Malvales; family Malvaceae; genus Abelmoschus; species Abelmoschus esculentus. Next base: position 6,794,323 of record JAUCBN010000059.1, read on the forward strand.
TTTTATTTAATTATCATTTTGAATACCATCCATTAAATATTTAATTAAAATTATGATATGACATGGTTTAATAATAATTGTTAGTCCCTAAAATTGGTACTTTAATAATCATCAAATATTTGGATTAAACCTTAAATTGTCTATCCCTTTTCTTCTTACTTTGTAACACTACTCTAAAACTTAATTTTTCAACTCATTTTTTATTTCTCTTTCATCTTTGAGCAACTTATTAAGTTTTAAATTATAAAAGACTACTTTAATTTTATGATTTATTCTTTTAAAATCTAATTTAACTTCTTCGATTCCTCAAACTACTCGAATACACCACTTTTTTATTCAAATTTAATTTTTTAACATTTCACATATAAATATTGAAATAAAAAAATGTGACGTGAAAAAACGTCAGATGTAAAATTGTTTCCCCAATTCAAAGATTCTTTAAACATTCTTTCTATACCAAACTTATAAAACAATAATTAAATATTAGTTTTTTCTAAATTTTAATCAAAATTCAACTCATATTTTTTTTTATAAAAAATAATTTTTAAAAAAAATATTTAGGAATTTAAATGTATTAAACTGATATAATAGAACAAGGATCTAGAGAAAGTTTCATTGATAAGAAATCGATCGTTGTATATATGTATGACCTTCGAGTTTTTGATCTCTCTAAAAATTTTGTCGAGTCTTTCATTTTCATTATCAAAGTGTTTAAATTTGACAATATTATAGTTCTTTGATTGTTGTATAAAAAGTATTCTCGAAGGTTTTTTTAAGCATATGGATGCTCTTAAGATTTTTGATCTTAGTTGAAATCGTATCAAGAATCTCCCAAACTCTTTATCAAAATGTTTGATGCTCAAAAATTATTGCTCTCTAATTGTGGTATAGAGAGTACTCTAGAAGGCTTCTTCGACCATGTGCATGTACTCAAGATTCTCGATCTTTCCAAAAAATTTATTAAATATTTTATAGGAATCTAGGGTTTAATCCAAATATTTGATGAGTTATATTTTATTAGGATTAAACTAATATAATATCATAATTTTAGGGACTAAAATTATTATTAAATCATGTCATGGCACAATCTCATTAAGTATTTAATGTTCGGTGACTAAAACGATAACAAAATAAATCATTAATGACGATTTTAAAAAATAATTGGGTGGCCAAAACAAAAAAGGTATGTTAGTTGGGTGACCACCAATATAGTTTTTCCTAAGAAAAATAATTTAATTAAAATTTTATTTTAAATAATTATTAATTATATGTTAAGTCCTTCAATTTTTTAATTTTTATTAATTAATTTAATAATATTTAAAGGTGTTCAGTGTTAATAATGTTCAGTAGTATTCGACGCCCGTTGTAGAATTTTTTCTAGTTATATCATCGTGTCTCATTTGTATCTAATATTATAATTATTATGTTTCTATGGTATGTCATATTTATATATATTATATTAACATGCTTAATATTACATATATCATATGTGCATTATTTAATGTTTTATGTATATTATATAGTATTATACGCTCATTATATATTGTGTATATATATAATGACACATCATATAATATATATAACTGATAATATATTATTTAACATACATATATTATTGTACTACCTCATGTTATTGTATATATGGTATTGCTAAGGTCTTTGGTATTTTGTACATGCATGTATATTATTTATATATATTCCCTTTTATTTCATATTTATTTTGTTTGATGTGTACAATACGCATAATTTAATGTTTTTTCTTATGTACATATAATGTATAATGTATTTATTTTATATATTTATTATATGATATGGTTTATACATTATGTTCCTTATTTTATTATATATACATGATTTGTGTGTTAAATTTATAATGTTTTATTTCAATATTCTTTATGTTTAAATTTTATTTCGGTTATTAAGGGATATTTTCAACTTTATTCCATTAATCAATTTAAAAGTAATATCCTGAATCATTCAAGTATCGTCTTTTATGATAATCGTGAATAAGAAAATATTCTCCTTAGACCGCGTTTTTGGGGATAAATTTTAAGTTAAATTCGAATTTTTATTTTCTTGCAATGACAACACATAATCAACTGGTATCAATTTTGGGCATTATGGGGTACTAAGCCTTCCCTACGTGTAACCGACTCCCGAACCCAAACATTTTGAATCTTTGTTTCATGTTTAAATGGTGTTTGGTCTACCAAAGTGACCTGTGACGACTTTTTTCAATTTTTAAAATTAACGGTATTCTGATAAAAGTGACATCCTGATCTCTAGGTGTCATCCTCTTAGATACCACATTTTAAAACAATATTTTAATATTTTTCGGGAAAAAAACATTGATTACAAAACCTATTCAAGTCGTAATCTGGTTTGACTTGAGAGTGTGATGACCCAAAATTGATTTGTAACCGACTGTTGTTGACCCAATTTGAAACTGATCCACACCCCACTTGAATAGAGTTGAAACATCAAATTAACCTGAAATGATATGTATATAGTTTGACCCAACCTGAAATTTATCCGATTAATCCCATTACATGTTTTAGATACCTAGTTCTGATTCCCGGAATATCCCATAACCAAGTGCATACATTGCGGTTGCGTTACATCATAGATTTCGAAGAAGCTAACAGGTTGAGCTGAGGATCAACAATTTTGACGTTTTATTTTAGTGAAATGTGTAGGACAATCCATCAGAGAAACTGCTATTGATGAATGCAATGCTATTGACGAATGCCTACTGTTTTTGCAGTTATGGGTGTGGCGTCGCCTAGATTTTTTGTCTATTTGTTCATTAGGTAATTGTATTTCTCATTTGAAGAGTAGATTAATTATTATTTTTGTAATTTCAACGTGTTAATATAAACATTTTTTTTCCTGTTAGATATATACAAACAAATTTAGCTCGTTGCAATATTCCGAGCCATTTACAATTTAAATCATTAGACTTACCCTCAACTTTCTTATAGGTCACAAACCTTTGATTTAATCAGATTAAATCATTAAACTTTTATTATTAACAAATTAAATCATTCACACTAACACCGTTAACTATTTTAACGGAAAAGCTGACTCACTAATCCTACTAAGCATATTTTTCCATGTCAGTAATTAAAATTAAAAAATATATTTAAAATCTTTTTTTAAATTAGTAAAGAAACTGCAATTCAATCAATAACGATTTTCTTTTCTTTTCTTATTCTCCAGTTCTCTTTTTCAGCCCTTGAAAGAATAATTTCAACAAATTTCACAAAACTTTTTGTTGTTCTCGAAGATTTGAAGGCACTCAGGTTTGAAATATTTTTATTTATAGAACTTTGAAATCTAATCGATTGTAATTTAGTTTTGTTATAAATAAAAAAATAGCAATTGAATTTTATGAGATCGGATTTTTAGTTAGATAGTTTTTTGTTTATTTGATAAGAATCCTAAGATTCATGATCTTTTTCCTTTTCTTCAAGCATTTTTTATTCGTTTAGATTTATTTTTTTAGCGTCGTATGAGAGTGGTTGAATACACAGCTAGGGTTCCGGCTGCTGCGCAGAAGATTAAAGTTAAAGTGTTGGATTTGATCAAGCTAATTCTCAAGGCTCTGTTTGTGCAAAAGAAATTTTTTATCGATATCAAACAAACTCAGGTTATTTTTTTCATTTTATTTAATCAAGTTTTAAAGTGTATGTTTTATTTGGTTAATCTTTTCGTTATTTGTTATTTTTTTATTTCGGGATGAACTATGTGAAATGTTGTTAAATTAGATTTACGTGTATTTATAAATAAATCTGAGTGTTTCATTGATTTGGTATAAGATGATGTCTTCTGAACTATAATGAGAAGATATAGATATCTTGACGTTTAAATCTATCTCATAGTTTTGATTGCAATTAGATATTGTCTCTTTTCTATTGAGATTCGACTATATGATTGTTTCACGGCCTAAGAAAGCATAACTCAACCTGAAAATTACAATATGTTTATCTTCTTATCGTTTCTTTGCTACTATATTGTAAATATCAAATTCTTGTAGAGCACAGAAACAAAGATCAGAACCATGTTCAATGGACCAAAGCTTTGAAGAAACTGTATTTTTCATGTCTAATTTATTTTGGAGTATATTTTAATTGTGTTAAAAGGCCTTGAAGATGGATTGTTGTTAAGGTTCTTAGGTTAACTATATGTCGATTAGAGAAATTCAAGTCGAGGGTCTTAAGAAAAGCTCAAGCGGCATCCGGGGTTGACACCACCACCATGTTGCATGTCCCCATCTTGAGCCTTGAGTTACATTACAGGTCTATATTTTTTTGGCTAATTTGGCTAGTGTGACATGAGGCATGGAACCTAAGAGTGGAAGCGCCCCAACAAGCCAGCCTCTCGGACCAGGAGGAAGTATGCGACTTGTTTTTCCGAGTAACAAACGGATGAAATAACGTGTGACGAAAAAGAGAAAACTTGCAGTTACAAGATCTAAAAGAATGTGTCGAGTGATGGCATGGTGGAACACTGAAAATACCAAAACTTGCAGAGAAACTAAGAGGATTGGCACACCATGAACAAAACCTTGGCTTTCAAACTTATACACAACATTTCGTAATAAATTGATTGTGAAGTTGGGTTAAAGCATGTGATTTCAGCTTCGCCTACCAGTCCTACATTTTGCGTAGCATGCACATGCACGAGAGAAGGTCTAAAAGGAATCCGGGCAATAAAACAAAAGAGTGAACTAGGGACAATAATGTTAGACTATAATCAAGTCGAGTTGAATCAAATTTAATAAAAAAATTCTCCAAATATTTATGTTAGATTAAAATCAAGTCGAGTCGAATCGAATTTTATAATTTTTTTATACATCGTTTATTGTTAGTTGGTGTTGTATTTTGGTATAGATGTTTAGGACATGTCTAAAAAAATTTAAGTCAATTCAAATATAAGACATATCCAGAAATATTGCGGCAAAAAAATTAAATAAATTCAAAAAAATAAAATATATAATATCAAAGAATCTATAAGATGTAAAATGTACACCCTTAATAAAAATTTAATATGAAATACTTAACTCTATAATATATAAATTCATATTGTTGATCAAATATCTCCAATAAAATTTTGTTGTGAATCTTCGAATGGCTCGATTGAATTTATTTTTGCACTTTCCTGTAATAAAAAAAATATTAATAAATATTCACATATAATTATTCAAATAATTTAAAAATATACCTGTAAATTATTTTTAACACCATGAAAACGTTTGTTGTGTCCTTGTTGTCCACATATACTGCAAGTCATTTTGAGCCCTTTTCTAGATAACTTGGACACATTATTTTTCTTTTCCTTCTCTTCATGTATTTCAACAATATCTTTTTTTCTCTTTTTTTGATGTCTCCCTCTTTTAGACTTCGGCAATTCAGGTGGGATAATCGCATCTCCATGTTGAACAAAATCCCATTGATCTTCATCAGCAATTGGATTAACAGTATGATCATAGATTTTCAAAAATGTCGTAACCTTGTAACAATCATCCACATAATCTTCCAGATGCCCTCTTCGATTGAATAGAAATTGCATGTGAACAAGGTAATCCACTTAATTGTCATCTTCTACAAGAACATGTCTTTTCATTCAAATCAACTACAAATTGAGTTGATGGACATCTAACTTGAAAGGTAGAACCTCCTGACCAATCTGGTATGCAATTAAAAGATTCAATCTTCAACTTATCAAGTTTCTTCTGTATCTTAGGACAAATTGGCCCAATGTATCTCTTCATTGCATCTTTTTGCTTGCAAATTCTTCTCATTAACTTTGAATTGATTGCTTCAAGCATTGTAAGGATTGGTTTGTCCCTCACATCTACAATCGAGCTGTTGAAACTCTCGCATAGATTATTCAAAAGCATATCACATTTAGAAAAAGTCCTAAAATGTGATCTAGACCATTCTTGTGCCGGTTTGTTTTTCAACCACTTGTAAGCGCTATCACATGTCTTCTCAATTTTGTTCATCCAATAATTAAACTCACCAGGATAAGTAGCTCGTGCCGCTGCCCATAAATAGTCTTTAAGAGCCTTTCCTCTATGTTCACTATTCATGATAAAGTTTTGATACATATGTCGCACACAAAAACGATGCTCAGAACCTAGAAATAAAGACTGCATAATAGATATAAGACCCTACAAATAAAAGAAACATATTAATCCATTGATAATTAAATAATAAAGAAAAAAATAATTAAAATTGTTGCTAACCTTTTGTCTATCCGACATAAATGTCCAAGCATGAGAGTTTTCAATATTTAAATCATTGGCTAACAGATTTAAAAACCAACCCCAGTTGTTACGATTCTCCTTGTCAACCACCGCATAAGCTATAGGATATATACAATCATTAGCATCTATACCGACTGCTGTCAGCAAGTATCCACCATATTTACCCTTTAACCAACATCCATCTACTGAAATAATTGATCTACAACCAGATAAGAACCCATCCTTTAATGCCTTGATGCATATGTAAACTTTTTGAAATAATGATCTGTCTAAATGCAAAATAGTACTTGATCCCGGATTTCTTTTTCTTAGCTCTCCACAAAAGTTTGGTAGCTTAGAGTATTGTTCTTCGTCATTCGCCCTAAGAATTTTTAAGGCTTTCACTTTAGTTCGGTAACCCTTCATCCACTTTATTTCAAGCTTCATTTCCTTTCTAACTTTGGCTAAAAAAATGTTCACTTTCATATTAGGATCATCTCGGAAAGCATCCAAAAATTTATAAGCCAACAATTCAACAGATGCAAATTTGTTCTCAAAAACTTTACTACAATTGTGCTCATTTACAATGCTTTTAATTTGAACTGTCATTTTATCTGACATTCTTGAAGCCCACATACGAAAAGGACAACCTTCTTTGCACCTTACATCCACCCTGTCTTTATCATTATGCTTAAAATTAATTCCCAACTGATTAACTAATGAATATTGTCGACAAGCACTTTTGAATTCGTCAAAGTCTTTAAATATCATTCCAACAACAAATTCAGGATTCTTCATATCTTTGCTCGCATCAAATTCAGGATGTCTTCTATTTCTTGTGAAATCATTATCATTATCACTAGAAACATATTCTAAATATAATTGATCAGAAACATCCGAAAAGTAATCAAATTTAGAAGTTAGCTTATTATCCAATGAAACATGTGGTTCTCTTATTGATTTTGTCTCAAGCAGTAGCTTTTTTCGTTTATTGTTCTCTTTCGATTCTTGAATTGATGTTATATCCATCTTACTGCTAACTTCAACCTCAATTAATCCATCATCACCATCATCTAAATCATATTCACTATCAATAAAGTAACTATCCTCGTCGTTTTTCATATTTTGAGTCAACTCAAATTCTGAATTATGCTCAAAATAAATTTCAACTACTCGACTATCCGGTATATAAAGAGAAATTATTGTAGCATCATCATCATTCTCTATCTTAGATAATCCATCATTTAAGTCATTCCCCGGTATCCTCCAATGATAAGTTATAAACTCATTATAACCCAACATTTGTGCACAATCATTCAAATATCTCAGTGATATACTAGTTGAGTTACACCAATCAAAACAATCTATTTTACCACCAAAATACTTAATTTCCCCGTCAATGAAACATAAACTTCCCTTGTGATGAATTTTCAGTGTAAAATAACTTGTATGTTGCGCTGAAAATAACAAAATAATTATTTACCAGTTAAATTTTTAATCAGATTTTTATTAAATTTCTCTACTAACGCAAGCAAGAAAAAATTAAAAATGAACTGTAAAATATTATAGACTTACAATATGCAGGCATCAATTCAATCGATTTTCTTATTTTTGGTTCCATTACTTTTATCAATCTCTCTCAAAGCATCTAACCTACAAGATATAAAATCAAATTCAAATTTAGAAATCATTATTGAATATCAGTTCAACATACAACAATCCTATTTAAGATTTTTAGAGTACACCGGTTATCATTCATCAAACAAGTAAAAAATTAATAAATACTAACAACAAAGATAGAAAAATCATAAAGAAAACTCATTAAACTCACCCAAATATTTAATTTTACTTATTCTTCCTAGTTTAACTGAAAAATTATAAAATATAAAATTATTAAAAAAAATTATAAAAATTTAATTAAAAACACTACAAAGAACTCAATATGATAAACAAAGGATTATCTCGCTACAAAAATATAATTTTTCCCTTAGGATTTTTAGCAAATAAACAAAATTTATCTCACTAAAAACTCGATCTCATAAAACCCAACTACTATTGTTTTCTTTAATTTATTATAAAACTAAATTATGATTGATTAGAATTTAGAGTTTTATAAAAGAAAAAATTTCAAACCTGGGTGTTTTCAAATCTTCAAGAGCAGTAAAACTTTGTGAAGTTTGTCGAAGTTTTTCTTTGACGGCTGTAGAGGAATGGTGGAGAATAAGATACAAAAGATAATAGAAATTAATTAAAATATATTTGATTGAATTTGATTTCTTTTCTAATTTAACGTATAACTTGCTGACAAGGAAAAAAAATATGCCTAGTAGGATTAGTGAGTCAGCTTTTCTGTTAAAATAGTTAACGGTGTTAGTATGAATGATTTAATTTGTTAATAATAAAAGTTTAATGATTTAATCTGATTAAATCAAAGGTTTGTGACCTATAAGAAAATTGAGGGTAAGTCTAATGATTTAAATTGTAAATGGCTCCAATATTCCGGATGAACTTCAAGATATCAGATGACTAATCAAGCAGAAAGTGAGAGTTGAGGTGATTCATTGATAGAACATCATATATAACCTATTATATATTTAAACAATTTTCAAAAGTTGTAGGGGCAATTGCCCCCATAACATCATAGGTAAATCAATCCCTGCATATGAATTACAAAAAATGAACCTATATTAAGATATCAAAATGTTTGGCAAAAAGACAACTGGGGCTGCTTTAGGATTAAGCACAACAGCCAGTTTTACTTGTTGTTTGCATCTCTTGATTGGGAACAATAATCCGGGTTCCCTTAAGAGAAGAATTGCCAGTGGAATCTAACTCATCCTTAGCAGTAAGTGTTTTCTTGCTCATTATTCGATATATCCCTGTTAGAACTGTAAAAAATGCAGTTTCAACATTGGTAGATTCTCGGGCCGATGTTTCCATGAAAAACAGGCTCTCCCTTTGAGCAAACTCTTTTGCATCTTCAATTGGTACTGCTCTCAGGTTTGTCAAGTCACACTTGTTGCCAACAAGCATGATAACGATATTCTGATCGGCATGTCCCCTCAATTCCTCTAACCACCTCGCCATGTGGTCAAACGATTGACGCTTGGTCATGTCGTAAACTAGCATCGCCCCTACTGCTCCACGATAGTATGCACTTGTCACAGCCCTGTACCTGATTCGACAAAGCAACAAGAATACTTCAGCCACACCATACAATATGAAGGAAACAAAATGCAAAAGCTTGATCTAATAACTAAACACAGTTCCAAGAGCTTCTGATGGCATCGGCTGTTGCTTGGTGTCATAATTAAATAAGTTAAAATGAATACGGACCAAATCCAAATCAATTAGTAAGCTAGAGAAGGTTTGGTTTTATTCACTTTCACATTAAGGAATGGTTTGATTTTATATCGTTGCACATTGAAGAAAGCCAACACAAAGACTACCATGTCAAATGAAAAGTTTATCAAACACTTCTTGTTGCCACATCAACATGACTAGCTTTTTTAAAACAACGTAAAGATAAACAAAACGAACTGATCAATTAAATTTCTTTCTTTCAGTTATGTGAATGCTCTAATTAATAACGACCATTTTGCCTTAAAATTATGATCGTTTGTTTGTGATTGTTATTCTCCCTTTCCGGTTGACAACATCTATATATTATCAAACGCTTAGAAATTACAATATCCCAAATCCGTGATGATTAGATTCAGCAAGAAAAGAAAGCAACATCAAACAATATGACTCTGCTTATCACATTCAGCGAATTCATTGCTAGCAACAAGTTACACTCATTATTTTTCAATCACAGCACAAAAAATAAAAAATGGAAAGGAAAAGACAAGTCAAACCAAATTACAATTATTATCTTGTTGGGCATCAATTACAAATCTAACAACACAAAATTTTCAACCTCTTGCACTTCCCATGGGAATGGAATTTGAGCTACAAAAGTTGTACCATGCACTCAAGTAACAATCTTGAAGCACTGGTTTTCTAGTGAAAGTGAACATTGACCAAGAGATGCACTAGCAGATTGTTACGAATGTACAAGCCCAAGATAACATCCACATCAGCACTAACGAAATTGTAAAATTACAGAGAAACTTACGGTATTTTCTTTTATTCATGAAAGAATAAAATTACATCTTTATATATACAAAGTATCTATCGAAATAAAAAAATCTATACTAAGAAAGATCTTCACCTAGGAGATACGATCCCTTAAAATAAGGGATTGTAATAGAGATGGAAATAATACAAATATTTCTATAAGTACAAAGATCTTCTAATAAGGAAAGAGATAACCAACACTCCACTCAAACTGGTGAGTATATATTGTATACTCCTAGTTTGGATACAAACTCTTCGAAGGTCACTTTTGGTAGAGCTTTAGTTAACACATCTGCGAGTTGGCTCTTTGTTGGCACATAGTGTAGCTTTACTGTACCGCCATTGACTTCCTCATAGATAATTTGTCTGTCAATTTCGATGTGTTTAGTTCGATCATGTTGAACTGGATTTTTAGCTATACTTATAGCTGATTGACTATCACTCAAGACTTCAAAGCCATTGTCAACATCTAGATCTAGCTCGATAAGAAGCTCTTTTAACCACATGCCTTTACAAATTTCTAGTGTCATAGCTCTATATTCTGACTCTGCACTGCTTCTAGACACCACTGTTTGCTTCTTGGATCTCCATGTGATTAGATTTTCCCACACGAATGAACAATAGCCACTAACCAATTTTCTGTCAATTAATTCTCCTGCCCAACTTGATTTTGTGTAGATTTTTACTGATCTGTCTTGACTTTTCTTGAAGATAAATCCAAAACCAGGAGTATACTTCAAGTACCTCAATATCCTATAGACTGCCTCCAAATGCTTTTTCTTAGGTCGTTCATATATTGGCTCACTATGCTTACTGAATAGGCAATATCGGGTCTTGTAAGTGACAAATAAATCAGTTTACCTACTAGTCTTTGGTAGGATTCTTTTGACAGGACTATCACCTTCTTCCTTGCTAAGCTTCAAATTTGAATCCATTGGAGTATCCACAAGTTTACACCCAAGCATCCTAGTTTCCGAAAGTAGATCCAGGATGTACTTTCTCTGATTGATGACTATCCCTTTAGAGGATCTAGCCACCTCCATCCCCAAGAAATATCTCATGCTTCCCAAGTCTTTTGTTTCAAATTCCTTAGCTAGACCAACCTTTAACCTTTCTATTTCCTCAGTATTGTCACCTGTAATGATCATGTCATCCACATAAACAATTAACAAGGTCTTTCTTCCATCTGATGCAACCTTCTTGAAGAGAGTATGATCTGCCTTTGCTTTGTTTGTAGCCATTCCTCATCATAGCCTTGTTGTCTTCTGTCTGTTGACTTTCCAACCCGGGAGGAATTTGCATGTATACTTTCTCCATTAATATCCATTTAGGAAGGCACTTTCAATGTCTAATTGATGCAACTTCCAATCTTGATTTGCAGCTAGTGAGAGCAACACTCTTATGGTGTTTAGTTTTGCTATAGGTGCGAAATTTTCTTAATAGTCAACTCCATATGATTGAGTAAACCCTTTTGCTAACAACCTTGCTTTAAACCACTCTATGCTTCCATCTGAGTGATACTTGACTGTGAACACCCATTTACACCCATCTTTCCTTCTGGTAATGTAGTTAGGCTCCAGGTATTATTCTTTTGTAGTGTTAAAATTTCTTCCTCAATAGCTTTCCTCCATTTAGGGTTCTCCAATGCCTCCTTCATTGTCTTTAAAATCTTCAAACTATCAATATTTTTTGTAAAAGCCTTGAAACCAGACATTAATTTCTCATAAGCAACAAATCTTTCAATAGTATGATTAGTACACTTTTTCACTCTTTTTCTTTGAGCAATCGGTAGATCATCTATATTATGAGAAATATCTTGGGAAGGGTCATTACCTGTCTCTTTTTCCATGACAGCAGGGCTAAGGTCCAGTTCTCGGCAAGTGCTAGGCTGAGTAATAGCTTTTTGGATGAACTTCTTTCTCCTTGAATAAACACTAAGTGGTTTACTTTCAAGTTGGCCCTCTTTAGGAATAGGTGTGAGTATAGGTGTAGTATGATTGCTAGGTGGATGAGATGTTGGTGAGGGCAGTGCTGCGGGTAACAAAGTTTCATTAGGGACACGTAAAAAAGGTACTATGAACGAGAGTATCATGTGATTGATGAAATTCCTTGAAGTTCTTCCCTTGAATTTCATTACCCGTAAAGTAAGGTTGATTTTCAAAAAAAGTAACATTGGAAGAAATATAAAATTTCCTTGTGTGGGGTGAGTAACATTTATAGCCCTTCTGATTGGTAGAATATCCAACAAACACACATTGAATCGACCTAGGATCAAGTTTCCCCCTATTACTGTCATGGACATGGACATGGACAAAAACTGTGCAACCAAACACTTTGAAAGCCAAAACCGGCCCCAAGTGTGAAAAATAAGGGAAATAGGATAACAAGATATCTCGAGGAACCTTAAATCCAATAGGTTTACTAGGCATACGGTTTATCAAGTATGTAGCAGTTAAAAGAGGTGACCTAGTGACTTCTAGTAGGTGTCTTTCTTTCGTTCAGCTATTCCATTTTGCTGAGGGGTATTTGCACAAGAGGTGATATGGACAATACCCTTTTCCCGAAAAAAGGAACCTAGGGATCTACTAAGGTACTCACTCCCATTATCACTTTTTAAGATCTTAATCTTGCTTGCAAATTGATTCTCCACCATTCTATAAAACTCACGAAAGATAGTATCAACTTCGGATTTATCTCGCAATAGATAGGTCCAAGTAGTCCTAGAATGGTAATCAATAAAGGAAATAAACCACCTAGACCCAGAAATATGTCTGACCTTAGAAGGGCCTCAAATGTCACTATGGACTAGGGAGAAAAGAGAAGTGGGTGTATACGAGGATGAAACATATGTATTTCTAGTATGTTTTGCAATTTGGCATGTATCACATGTAAAGGAAGATGGACTTTTATTCGAAAATAGTTGAGGGAACAATTTAGCAAGATAAAAAAATTTTGGGATGTCCCAAACGAAAATGTCATAGCATTATTTCACTAGAAAACATAGATGCAGAAAAAACAGTAGATTGTAGGCCACTTGAAACAACTTGTTTATTTGGAGGAAAACCATTGAAGATAAAGAGACCATTATGTAGCCTAGCACTGCCAATCACCTTCCCCGAGCTCTATGCCTGAAAAACACAACCATTCAATCCGAAATCAGCAGGACAATTAAAGCTATGAACTAGCCTACTAACTGATAATAAGTTGTAGGTAAGATTTGGCACATAAAGCACATTAGATAACACCAAAGAATTGGTGAGAGGAATGGACCCACTTCCTTTAACCACCGAGATAGCTCCATCTGCTGTTTGAATAGATGATGTAGTATTTATATCCTTATAGTCTGTAAATAAGCTCAAATTTCCTGTCATATGATCGAATGCACCCGAATCTACAATCCAATGATTTGCAGTCAATGTATTCAAGCATGGAATACTACCTTCATTCGTTGTAAAGGCTGTAGAATCAGCTTTAGAAGCCAATTGTGTGAGCATCTTTTGAAGCTCCTCTATTTGTTGCTTACTAAAGTGACTAGTGGATTCTTCAGAAGTGGCCAAATGTGCCTCTTTGGAGCCTTGGAATCTCGTAGCCTTGGAATCTCGGAGCCTTCCAATCAGTTGGCTTTCCATGCAACCTTCAGCATTGATCCATCATATGTCCAGGTTTCTTGCAATGTTCACACCATGGTCTCCCTTTCTTTTGTTTGCTGCCAGAACCACCAGTAGAAATAAGGGCAGAACCTTCAAGTTGAACATGCATAGACCCCATCAAATTACGCCTGCTTTCCTCCTTTCTAATATCAGAGAATGCTTCTCTAACTAGGGGAAGTGGTTTACTGGCCAGAATTCTGCTTTTAACACCATCAAATTCGCCATTAAGACCAGAGATCTATTTGTTAGTCGATTATATAAGGCCACATCATCAGGACATCTCCATTCATTTTCTTCATAGAGATCTATTTGTTGCCAACACTTGTCAGAATTCCAAAGTATTGTGCTACTGTCAATTCTCCTTGCTGAAGATCCTTAATTTGGTTTTCAATACAAAATAATTCTGGTGTGTTATTGACACTAGAATAAGTGTCCCTCGCTGCATTTCAGATCTTTGCTGCAATTTGATAGAGCATAAAGTTTTCTCCTATTTAGCGGGTCATAGAGTTGATTAACCATGACATAATCATGGTGTTTTCACTCTGCCAAGTAGGGTAATTTGGATCGGATGCTGCTGTAATAGGTATAAAATCCGAGAGGTAAGAGGCTTTTCTTCTGCCTATGATGTATAATTTCACTGACTGAGACCAAGGGAGATAATTATTCCCATTCAATTTGTAGGAAGTAATGAGAGTCAAGGAGGAATCTGATATAGGAAAGTCACTGGTTCGAAGACCAGATCCAGAAGAAACCTCGGAGTACTCGTTTGTCGCCATGGTCGAAAGAAAGAGAAAAAATTAGAATTGGTCGAAAGGAAATTGGACAGAATCATTTCTAACCTGATACCATGTAGAATTACAGAAAAACTTACGGTATTTTCTCTTATTCATGAAAGAATAAAATTACATCTTTATATATACAAAGTATCTATTTAAATAGAAAATTCTAAACTAGGAAAGATCTTCACCTAGGAGATACAATCCCTTAGAGTAAGAGATTGTAATAGAGATGAAAATAATACAAATATTTCTATAAGTACAAAGATCTTATAATAAGAAAAGAGATAACCAACAAGGAAAGAGATAACCAATAGAAATGAAAGATCATGAACCATCGGGGAGAGTCGTATCAGCTGGGGAACGTAGAAGAAAGTGGGAGAAAAGAATGCCAAGAGCCCTAACAGATTTTATCTTGTTCCGAGGGGCACTAGCCTATAAATATTTGTTAGTTCTGGTTTGTAAAGGATATAAGAAAACCCTAAGGATATCTCTCTTCTATTTTTCTCGTTGACCAATCTCCAAATAGTTGCTTCTCAGCACAAGCAAACACTTCAGGACGTACTGCATCAATTAACGACACTCTTTGAGAAGTTTGAACAGACGTCTCCATCGACTGTAGTTCAAGGTGACTCGAGTTTGACTTGCCTTCGTCGTATCAAAGGCAAACTTCAAGACGAGATAGAGGATAGGTTTCCATTCTCTCCAAAACAAGTGTTCGTAGAGCTTTCCCTTGTCACCAGTCAAGGCTCCGAGAAATAGATTGCTTCCGCACTGAATTTTTTGAATTTTTGTGGCATTGAGGATCATCATCGGGTGACAATGACTTCGTTTAGGATGGATAGCGTGGCTAAGAAGTGATTCCATTGGATGCAACGCCAACGTCAATTAGCTGGCTATGATCACATGCTTGACACGATTTGTAAGCGCTTTGTCGTGATCAAGCTCAAGTAGCCAGAAGGATAGCTCACCAAGCTCACTCAAACGACAATCGTGGTGGAGTATCAGAATCATTTTGATGATTTGTTTCTACACACAACCAACCTGTCAGAGTTGTTTTTAACTTATGCTTTATTTTCGGCCTCCGTTTAGTAATAAAGAATGAGGTGTTGTCCACTCGGGTTACTTACATGAATAAGGCCACGACCTTAGCTAGATTTCATGAAGTTTGGTCGAACGAAATGAAGGACTTCTTCGATCATGGTTTTGGGATCGAATCATCTTTTTTGCCCACCCCACCAATCTCATCTACCAACCCTCATCAATTGTTGGGTAGTCCACCTCCGTTGGATCCATACCCTAAAGATCATACACTTACATTTCCCCAACCATATAAATTGTCGACAACTGAGGCTCAGGCTTGTTGCACCATAGGATTGTGCTATTACTATAATGGGTTGTGTGAGCATCGAGTAATTCGATGGGTTGTGTGAACATCAAGTAACTTGATAGGCTATGTAAAATAGAGTAACTTGGTAGGTTATGTGACCTCAAGAACAGACTGCTTATAGCTAATATGATCCAAGTATGTCTCGGACGTATCTGTAGCTATATTGATACAAATATGATCCAACCCGACGGTTATGTGATCACGGGTAAAGTAGGGTTGCATTGACCAATATGTATGTATGTATTTGTATGTTATGTATGTATGTATGTTGTATGGATGGTAAATGATAACTTCTAATACATAGGGTTGTGTTATTACGGTACGATATCAATGACTCAGTGGGCTATATGAACTCAAGTAACTCGGTAAATTGTGTGATATCGAGTAAGGTAAGCCTGATATAGCACTCAATCTTACTATATTATGATGCCTTAAGATGAATTGTTCGTGAACTCTAGGTAGGATAGGCTAGAAGACGATCCTTAGTTTGAAAACCTTTTTGTACACTCTTGGCTATAGTATCATACATGTTGTTTTATGATATTCGTGAATTATAATTGATAAAATAGTACCTATTTATAGGTTAGAAACAGAGTCTAATCAAGGAAAAAATCACACAAAATCGACGATTACAAATCTCTAAAAATCAGCCACTAGATATTAAGAAATATAATTCCTTAATTTGAACTACTTGATAAGATCAAATAAAGATAAAATATAATTCCTATTTTATCTAAAACTCATACAATATACAGTTGTACATACCAACACTCCCCTCAAATTGTGTATATGTTGTACATACCCAGTTTGGATGTGAACTCATCAAAATTCACTCTTGGAAGTGCCTTCTGGTAGGAATAATATTATAAATATTATTTATATTAAATTAAAGGGTAAATTATTGCTCTAGTTACTTTCGTTTATCTTCAATACATTTTTTCTCACCGATTTTGAAAAACGACCAGTAAGGTCACTATCGTTTTCAGGATGTAAAGTTTTGGTCACTCCAACGTTAAGTGTCGTTAAATATTGACGAAAAGATGATCTGATACAATAAAAAATGATAAATTACTTAAATATTCCTTAAACTATTATTATACTTTTGTTTTATTTTTAATTTAACTATAAAAATTTTCAAACTTTATATTTTTACCATCTTATCAAAAAAAAATTTGACCCTAACCCTTATCCCAAACTCCAAAATCCCCACTCTAGTTGACATATTTTGGTTTGATTATCCTACAATGGTAACTGCCTCCCCTCCACAGAAACATACAGAAACACACACATAACTAGTGTGTGTATATGTATATGTACATGAACAAACACATGAAAGCAATAAAACTTTAAGTAAAATGGTCCCCAAAACAATTTTAACTAAAATGGTTCTAGGTTTAAGAAACTTTCAAAGGACTCTTGTAAACATATGACCATCAATTTAAAAGGACTAATGATCAATTTAAAAGAAACTTTAAACCTATCTTGATAGATGCTTGACTTACAAAGAAATAACCGCTCAAGAGATCAACTTACAACAGTGTCAAATTCTCGTATTCTCCTATGTTGGATGGAATTGTATCCAAAATATTATTGTACCTCAGATCCTTGCATGCAATATCCTTTCTTGAGATATTGCTACTAATTTATTGGACAAAAAGAGAGAAGACGAGAAAAATATAGAAGCTGAGCTTAAGCTGGCTTACCAAAAATTGAAACTATTGGACTGTAACAGCAACATTCTAATATGTCAATCGGGTGGGGATTTTAGGGTTTGGGATAAAGGTTAGGATTAGTTTTTTTGGGGGGAGGGAATATGGTAAAAATATAAAGTTTTAAATTTTTTAGAGTCAAATTAAAGATGAAACAAAAGTATAATAATAGTTTAAGGATTATTTAAGTAATTTATCAATTTTTTATTGTACCAGATAATCTTTTTGTCAATATTTGATGACACTTAACGTTAGAGTGACCAAAACTTTACACCCTGAAAACGTTAGGGACTTTACTGGTCGTTTTTTAAAATCGATGACTAAAAGTGTACTGGGGGTAAACGAAAGTGACTAACGCAGTAGTTTACACTAAATTAAATACAAAATAATATAAAAATAAAAACATATATTATTAATGATATGACAAAAATATATTTTTTATTAAGTATTATAATTAGAGTTTATTTCTCACAAATAATAATAATAATAAAAATAAGATCATAATAATATACTAGTTTCTTAACATATTGATTTTCTTATTTTAATGCAATACTAAAGAATATTATTTTTTTTAAATAAATTATTAACAAAAAAAAAAAAGAGATCGGTCAAACGTCATCTAATTTATCAATAAAATATATTGGGCCCCACAAAAATCATAAACTCTTATAATTTATCATAAAAGATATTGGGCCCACAAAGAAAGGAAAGAAAGGAAAGTAATGGATGCCAACTGTATCAATTAGATTGATTAAAAGAATAAAATAAATTAAAACTATTATCAATGATATGACAAAAATCTATTTCCTTTTTCTTGTACTTCTCCTTCTTCCTCAACTTGAAGAAAGAAAAAACTACAGAAAAATTACAGATTTGGAAAAACTAAAACCAGAGAAGAATGACTAAAAATAGGCTTGTATTTTCTCATTTCGAAGAGCGCCCAAACCGCAGCTTCTAATGCTTTCTGAAAAACGAACGCTTTTGGACGCCTCTTTGCGCCTTCAATGGCAGAGACGTTTTCCTTGGCGCCTCCATCTGCCTAGCGCCTTAAGCAAGCCTAGGTGCGCTTTTTAAAACTAAGATTCCATGTTTCACAACTGAAACTATGCCGTGGCCATCCTCTTCAACAAATTACTCCACTTCCATTGTTGGTCGATCCAACGCTATCAACACCAAACCTTAAGGACAAGGTTCCTTTCCTTGGCGGGGTGCTATTACGAACATACAAGTCCAAGATAACGTCCACGTCAGCACTAACAAAATGGAAGATCATGAACCACAAGGGAGTGTCGTACCAGTTGGGGAATGTAGAGGAAAACGAGAGAAAAGAATGTTGAGAGCCCTAACATATTTGTCTTGTTTTGAGGAACACTAGCCTATAATTATTTGTCTTTTTACTGGTTTGTAAAGGATATGAGAAAACCCTAAGAATATCTCTCTTCTCTTCGATCTAAATATCCTCATCTTATCGATTCCCTCACTTTTAGTTCTTAGACAGATAGTCCATAACACATATTCAGATAAGATACATGCATGCAAACAAGTAAGGAAAAATATGCCTACTTATGCATGATACATTGATCCCTTTGCAGGGCTTGTGCCAAAACACATACACAAATATAGTAGATAGCTTAATAGTGGTAGGCAAGTGACAAAAAATGATTTTTCAGTAATTGAACTTGATAGGGAGCAAAATATACGGGGAGAAATGTTGAGTTGATTCATTTGAACCTCAATGAATTTTGGTTAGTTAAGACCTTCTGGATGCTAACCGAAAATTCTTCATCTTTCCATCACAATTCAAAGATCATTTCAAGGTCCTTGAAGATTATCAAGCACAACCTATTTGATTGGTTATATATGTGTTGATAATCACATTGACATTTATAAGTAATTACGATATTTAAAGGGTTATTATTCCATGCACTAAAGTCAAAAGAAAACTCCACAAGCATAAATAATTTCACTTTAAAAAACTAAACTTCACATCCCTATCTTTAAATCCCAAAATCTTAAACCCTAAAACCCTACAATCTAAACCTCAAAACCTAAATTAACCCTTAAACCCTTAATTTGACCTGCCTTCAGAAAACTTTTTTCAAGTGTTGGTGCATGAAATATTTGTTATTTGTATGAACATTCAACTTCCATTTGTCGAGTCTGAGCAATTGAGCTATCACTAAAATTTATAGTCTAGAATATGCTGAATATTTATTTGATAGAAATGATAAATTCCATCTCTATCATGACTTTAAATTTTATTTTAGGCTTCTCAAAAACTTTAGAATTTAGTATTTGTTTTGAAATCACATAATAGATTTCATAACACTTTTTAATTATTCACCATTCATTCTCTAACTTTTGAATCAATCAAACTGATAGTGCATTTAAAAGGAGGGTTCGCCATTAAGTAAAATGATGAATCAATAAGCTAAGAACCCAGGGCAGTAAGAAATGCACACAACTGTTCTATGTGCTTGTTTGATGGAAAAATCCCAGCCCAAGAGTAAACCGCAAAACTCCAAAGAAACAATCCCTTCGTCAAGTCAGAAAATACTGAAATCCAACTTTAATGTTTCACTGCTATGCATGGTTTTGGAACAGCAACATATAAGAGTTGGAAACAATATTCTAACATGTTCCTAAATGGTCTCAACTTTAATGAACCCATTACTTCTTTTCCATTTAATTCTTTCTAGGATGACAATGACCTAGAAAGGCTTACAGGAATGGCAGCCTCCGCCAGAATTACATTTCACTTCTCATTTAAAAAATTAGCTTCTTAACCAGCAGAAAATGATAAGATCAATGATAGAATAGCACTTGTAAGGCTCATGTTCCACATTAAACAACTTTAACCCTGGCTCTAGGGACCGACTGCAAAATTTTAAGTTAAAAATACGAATTTTTAACAAGTTATATTAGAGAGGTAGGTCTCAACTTTTGAAAAAATGTGTTAGAATGTATGAGTGTGAAATTACAAAATAGATAATCAAAAGAAAAATATATTAAATTTAAATTATATGAAAATTTAAAATTTTTCCAACACCCCCTTCTTTCCATCTCTGCCTGGCTCACTACTGCACATTATGATTACAGGATGAATAAAAGCATTCTCTTCATATCAGATTCTTGGTCCATCCCATAAAACGTTGATCCTTTTACACCTTCTAATATAAATTAATACTAAGTTCCCTGATTTCCTAGCTTGACAACAGATAGTAAGGTTCATAATTTCCTAGGTTCAAATACCGAGACTCGGGCTGCCTAATACATATATTCCTAGGGTAGAAATAAAGATATATAACATAATTTTTTCTAGGCATTTTCGACTCCAATTCTTTGTTTCCATCAAATATAAGAATTATGCAAACTCACTCAAGAAAAAAATAAAAAAAAAAAAAGGTGAAAGAACTAATTGAAAAATTCAGAGTAGGAGCGGAGACTCGTACCTTTCTTGGCCAGCAGTATCCCAAATCTGCGATTTAACAGTCTTGTTATCAATGACAAGGGTTTTAGTCTGAAATTCAACACCAATTGTGGATTTTGAGTCCATACTGAATTCGTTCCTGGAGAAACGAGCCAGAAGCTGAGATTTCCCAACTGATGAATCCCCGATCAAAACCACTTTGAATACGTAATCAATCTTCTGATTATAATCGCCAGGTAAGTTTGACATTGTCACCACCCAATCAGATTACACACTGAGATAAACCCAACGCTCAAAATCCACAAATTTAACCCGATCATAGAACAGAATGATAAAAATTTTGATTAATCGTGTGGATATGGCGTAATACACAAGAAATTAAGTTTCGCATAGCATAATTATAGATCAAAGTACGAATGCTGAAAAGGAATGGTGGTGAACGGGAGATGCAAATCGGCAATTAGGGTTGGGTTTAGAGGAAGCCTGGAAAAGAAGATCGGAGAAGTTTGGATTTAGTGATTTCCCCTTTTAAATTTATTTGGGTTACGAGGTTTTAAGTTTTTTCACCTATTGTCTACCTTGAGAAAATTTGTTCTGATGCATGGCCATGCATGCCAATCCAATATTAGTGCGAACAATTTTATAACAATTTATTTTTAAGTTTTATCTCTTCAACGTCGTGTCATTGAGCTTTTTAATATAAAATAGGATAAAATGATATTAAAATAAAATAAAAATTATAAGAATTTCAGTTTTTTTTCATATATTAAAATTTTTAGACTTTTAAAAATTTTAATTTTTTTAAGAAATTTAGTATATATCAAAATCTTTATATTTTTTTTTCTAAAATTTAGTATATACTAAAAAATTGATACCGAATTTCTTATAATTTTTATAATAATTTTAGTTTCCCTCATTTTAACCCGTCTTGCCCTAAGACTTCCCTTCAACATCCGTAAACTTGCATTCCAAACTATAATTAGTTAATGATTGAACTAATGAAATGGTCACTTATGTTTTTTTTAGTATAGAATTGATCATCGAATTTAAAAAAACACTATTAAGATCACTTGTGTTTTTAGGGTTTAAACTTTTGATCATTTGGTCGTTTATTATCTTTAAATATTAACATGAGACTGATTTGATACAATAAAAAATGATAAATTACTTAAATAATGTTATGAACACAAGAAATAATCGTCTTAAACTCAAATACTAATAGTAAAATTTATTGAAGAGCAAAAAATTATAGTAAAAGAAAAAGAAGAGAATACCAAAGAAACTTAGAAACAGAGAAAGAGAGGATATTTTGATTTTCATATTTTTCGTGCCTCCCTTCAATTTTTTTTTTACTTCCTATAGTCAATTATTATAACTAATAACCTAATCAGTTTTAGGATACCCCTTTTTACGTGTTTCATCCTTGCTACTTATTGTTTACTTGACAGTGGTTGGAGTGTGTTATATTGACATGGGTTGCTTATAATCATAACAATACCCTCGTTTTAGAGAAAAATCTTGTCCTCAAAGTTCAAATAGTATGTTGAGCCAATATTCTCACCCTTCACTGTGTTTCTCATATTGTACTCATTCAGTTACACCGTGTTCATTGCCTCAACTTCCTTTTCATTCATAACATCAACCTTATTTGTATTCGTTGTTTTCACCCCAAAAGATAATAGAGTAACATACGAAAATAACTTATGAACTTTTTCATCCTTTTCACCATTAAAAATTACAACCTACATTGCGGCACCATATATAATAACTTCATCGGTCTTGCAAAGTCCCTTTTCATTGAAAAAATCATGCAACCATTGTTGCACTCTAAGAACCATAGTTGAGCCACCTTTAGCAAACCCAACAAATTTCACAGTAGTTGAAGTTGTTAATACAACCTTCAAATTAAGATTTTGTGAAATTGTTCTTAAATACTGGTAGTTCTTGGAAAAGTCTAATTCCTTGATAACCCCTTTTGATTTGGTGCATGTGAATGACATATCATATATATACAAATAGATGAAATAATCATTGGACAGTTAAACGGTTTCGAGTAATTTTCTTAATTATACAAAGTTGGTAAAGACGAGTCCTCAAGACGATTTAGTTTGCTAATTCTAGTTGAATAGTTTCTATCAACTTTTTAGTTGACCTTTGTTAAAAAGCTCGAATAATATTGTATAGAGAGGACCATAAGTAAATGATTCTAATCGCCATAGAAAATGAAACATAATTCATTCCATATATATGACCAATATCAAGAGCTCCGAAAGAATTGTCTTTCTCCAGAAAGATTTATAGAATTGCAATTAAGGATAAGTATTTATTATCCCCAATTTTCATGGGATCAGAACATATTAATCCTAAGAATATAGGGTAAGTGTCCTACTTCCCTTCTAGTGAGTTCAAATATATGGACCCAATATACATTTCAACCAATTCCTTCATTAATTGTCCAAGCACAAGGATATGTTTTACCCCGAGATCAAAAAAAATTATATGCTTTTTGTCAAGGATTTGCACTCGATTGTTACCAAAACTCAACCCCAAAGTAAATAGGCATGCGATCATTTTTCTTAGAGAAAACAAGTATAACAAAGACATTGAACAAATATTTCACTAACTTGTTCATATTTATAATTTATTAAACTAAACTTTTAAGTTTTGATCATGGTATATCACTGTTTTCTCTATCTTCAGAAGTCAAAATATGGAAAGATTATTTACCTGAATTACTTCTTTCTTGTTAAACACTTTCGTTGACCATCTATCTAAACAAGCTTTGGAATCTGAATTACTTACAAAGTATGTCGGTATTATTCCATGATCACCCATGGTACCCATCTCTATCACTTTCTTAATTTCTTTATGCTTTCGAGGTTCGACTATTGATTTATGGGTAGTCACCAAGAAGGAAGGTCTCTGAACTCGATCTTGTATTGTTGTTTCATCTTTTTGAGATTCAAATTCTTCTATGACCAGAATCCGTTGATCATTAAATTCTTCATCGCAATTTTTAGCATTAATTTTTTTTTTGTTGTTGGTGTTGGCAATTCGTCGAACACCTGGTGAGAATTTGTGGTTGAGTCCTTCGATTTTTCATTTTCGAGGTATACCTTGGACGAAAGTCTCAATTGTGATGATATAAATGCCAGTTGGCGTACTATATCCTGAAGTATTCGTTGGGTACTCTCATTCACCTATTGTTGTTCTTCGAAGTGTGTCTGCAGAGAAACCAGTAGTTGTTCATGGCGTGCTGAGGTAACTTGTAATGCATTAATTGCTTCGGTGTGATTCATTGTATCTCCGAAATCTCTCAATGAAAGCACCAATGTTGTGAACACAAGAAATAATCATCTTAAACTCAAATATTAATGATAAAATTCATTGAAGAGCAAGAAGTTACGATAAAAGAAAGAAGAAGAGAATAGAAAAGAGACTTAGAAATAGAGGATATCAGTTTTTACATTTTCCATACCTCCCTCCTATTTTTTATTGTCCTTTAATAGCCAATTATTGTGATTAATAACCTAATCAGTTTTGAGATGTCCCTTTTCACGCGTTTTATCTTTGTCACTTGTTGTTGACTTGGCGGTGGTTGAAATGTATTATATTGGCATGAGTTACTCATGATCATAACAAATAATTCCTAAACTATTAATTCGATCTTATTTTTATTATTAAAATAAAAAATTACATAATTACACATTTAATCTTCATATTTAAAAGCAATTTGCATCTTAAATGTCATCTTTAGTTGCCTAACATCATTAGCCCCGGACTACTTCACATATTTTTTGTTTAGTTTTCCAATAGGGTTAAGAAAATCCTGGAGAAGATTTCAGCTTCTATAGTAAATATTTTTTAATTATCCTTTAATCTTCAATCCCTCTTTCAGTAATTCTCATGCTTCTCAGTATTAGTGAAACGATAGTGGCAATTAAAGATGGATAAACCAGAAAGTTCAAACATGATATTGACATATTGTTGTTCTATGAATCAAGGGTAATGGAAGAAGAATTGGTTAATGTCAATAAATTTAAAGAATTAACGAGGCAAGCCCTTCCGAAAATGTTGCTACAATTTTCTCGCTGGAGGAGCAGAGGACATGTACACCTTAAAAGAGAAGCTTTTCACCTCACCGATATGGATAAAGGGACGGATACAAAAACAGAGACGAAAAACGACAAATCTCAAAATTATAGAGTACGGATATGATAAGGGTACGACAAATATAAAATAATAATATTATATATAATAATAAATGAACAAAAGACTAATAAAATACTGAAATAAAAAATAATAATATTTTTAATAAAATACTCATAATTACATAAAATAACAAATACACATTCATGAATCATATGATTTTTTCATAGAAAACAAAGTAATAAAAACATATTTATGTTTTAGTCATAAAATATCTAAAATAACCGATAAAAATAAAATGCTACAAACAAATAACAAACAAAGAACATATTAAAGTTACTTGTAAAATTAAAATAAAATTTAAGATGATTCTTTATTTTAGTTTCTTTAAGTTAAGATCGATACTTTAATATATATTATATAATTTTTTTACCTATTATATATTTATTTAAAAAATTCATCTTTTAAAAAATAATTATTATAAATAAATTTTATTTTTTATATTAATTTACATTAAAAATAATATAATTATTTTAAATATTAAAATCTTAATAATATTGTTTGATTATATAATTAATAATAATAAAATCTAAATAACAAATAACTTTATTTTTAATGAGGTAAAATGATACGTATACCCCACAAAAATTTTAAAATAAAGGTTCACGGGTTCTCCTTCTCCTTCGTTGTTCTTCTTCACTATCCATTGTTCTTTCTTGTTCTCTTTCACTGATCGAAAGGTTGTTGTGACTTTTCCGTATATGTCCCCGATGAGTGTTGATCATCCCCGGTGAACATTAATCATATCTGGTAAGCGTTGATCGTCCTCCATCTGTCCCCACACCATCCCCGTCTCGAAAATGTATCGGGGACGCGGAACACCCTCAAATTGTCGTCTCCGTACTTCCTTGCTTTTCACAAATTCATATAATGTGTTATAATTGAATAGAGTAACGATTTATGTTTCGAACTTGTTTTCAAGCTGCACTCCTTCACATATGCCTCCAACATATAGTCCTTCCATGATCTCTCCAGAGATCTTCTCTTTCAGCTTGATGGTCTCTTTGAGGTCTTTCTCCAGTTTTATCTCCACATTTTTAAAACTTCGAAACTTGAAAATACTTTTCAAGTCCAATGATGTGATGGACTTAGAAGTGATACCAGCTCATTCCTTCCTCAGATCCTTATGTAACCCAATTAACTTCCAGTGTAATTCCAAGGCACTCTACGGATATCCTTGAAAGTGAATGGTGCAGACGAAGTGATCATAATCTTGACAACTATTATTCGCATGCATTTTCTTGCATTTTAGCCCCCATTTCACTTTTTTTTATGCCACATAATTTTAAATCCATGTATTCTAGTTATTAATCTATGTATTTAAGTCTAGTCATGTATAAATATAATTAATATTATTATATTATTTTATTACCATACTTATAGTAATATTAGTAGTAGTATTAACTTTAAGTACGCTTTATGTGTCTCATATGTGTGTATTTTATTGTTTTGTTGTGTTTCAAATATATTATTATGTACATTAATATTTTTTATATTTCTATATTATATAATTTTTTAATGTACATTGGTAAATGTATAATACTTTATTTGATATAGATAGATGATAGATCTCAATATACTCATTTTTGTAAAAGGGGTACCTTAATAGTTTAATATATGTGTTATACCTAACGTAAATATATTTTCCTTTTTTAAATATTATGTCACAGTAGTTTTATCTATAATCATGATATACATAATTTTGTTAAAATGTATTTTTAGTATATATGTATACTAATAGTTTAATACATATATATGTATTTTTGATAAATAATAATATTTAATTTATTCTACTTTAAAGATTATATTTTTATGTATATATTTACGCATGCACATTTATATGTCCTTTGTTTATGATGTAACTAAATATGATTAAAATTAAAGTAATATTTTTTAATTTAGAAAATTCGAGAACTCAAGTACCGGGTGTATAGGAATGTGACTTTCTTGATATCGCTAAATAAATGAATATCTTTTCATATTTTAAGATATAATTTTTATGATCATTTTCTTTCTTTTCTTTTTTTCTTTTTCTTTTTTGAATGTGAGATCATTTCCTAGGCATATAATGATGTGAAATTCTCGATCATTCTAATAACATAATGTTTTGTTAAATATTTAGAGCATTATCATGCATTTAAGATCATATTTTAAGTTTTAATCGAATTCATAATTTCTATCACCAAGATATTAAATTATCAACTATATACAAATTTTTTGAATAATGTGAAGATGCTAATCCTTCATTAACCGTAATTGACTCTTGAACCTGTTTTTTTAACTATAATTTATAATTATAATAAATTAACTTTAAAACAAGTTTTTTATTAAAACGACCAAATTTTCTTGTGATCAAACCTTAAATAAGGTTGGTGGAAACTATATTTTTAATCACAAAATCGAGTTTTATATTTCCGTAAACAAACGCGAGGAAATCCTGGGCAGGGACATTTTTGTGATTATATGCATTATGTTCATATATTGTTTTCATATTGTGTCTAAAATTAGTACAACATCAAGTGAAAAGTAATTTATTGTGTCAAACAAAAAGAAGAAAACATTGAATAATCAATTCAATTGCAACGAAATAGTTACACACTAAATGCTCTAGAAATCCAAATAGTAATACTTAATTGTAGTTAGAATCTAAAGCTAAAGCTTTGATTTACCTTGCTTATTTCCGGGTATTTGTAGCGCATCATAATGTCCAAAACCATGATAAAGAACTCTAATTGGATTTTCAGTGCCATATTCATGACCATACTCCGCAATTGTGATCAAACCACCAACATCTTTGTCATACATGTAAACTGTGATCGGCATCCTGTCATCAAGTTATACATTAATTTATATGATAATTAATTTACTCAATGCTTGTATACATAGAAAAATAACACAGACTTACTGAAGAACATGAGAAGCCATGAACAGTTCAGGTTCACCTCCCCAGACATGTGGTTTCCTTATATGTGATACATAGGTATCAAAATCTCCCTCAACAAACCTATTGCCATTTTGACCCCGTCAAATAAATGTTTAGAAGAGATTCAAGAATTTTTAACACAAGTTATGTAATATCTTAACTAGAAAGATCAATGTCATATTATTTACCCAAGGTGAATGATAAATATTTAATTTTGGTAGACAAAGTTGCATCATGAACAAGACAAATATAAAAACACTAGGGTGTTATGACTTCAAATTAATGAGTTGCCTACACAATTCTCATCACTGATACATTTCCTTTCTTTCATAGTATTTAACAATAGGTGTAACCTATGAAGATTTTTCTGGCAACAAAATAACTGAAAGCAAAGTGACAACAGATGGAGTCAAAAAGCTGGCAAAAACAAACAGATGTACCATTCTGATTCTTTTCTTCGCTTGATGAATTCATCTGCAACCTGAAAATTTTAATCAAACATCAAAAAAATTCAAGGGATATAATACAAATTGTAGAAAACACAACCCTGAATTAAGCATTAAACAAATTTCTTAGCTTCACAAGATCATAAACGTAACAAAATATTTATTTATCGGCAAACCAACATAAAATTTTGATTCAATTTTTTTTTCTTAAAAGATTAGCAAAAACTGCAAACTTAGCAGTTGCATGTTATGAAAAGCATACAAGTGCTTTTTAAAAAATCAAAAACAAAAAAGAGTGTTTATGGAAATGAAGATAAAAAAGTACTTTAGCTCTTAAGTCATCTGCTAGTTCTCTCTGAACTTGCTCATCGGGAGCTGACTTCCCAGATCTTAAACAAGCTCCATGTGCTACAGACCGGAACATACATCTTCCATCTCCAGGTATTCCTGCGTGATTTAAGACTTAGAGAAGTGATTTAACAGAACTGATACGGTGATACCTCTAATTTAAATTAAATAACAAAGTTCAAGTACTTTCTAACCAGACTGTGTAAGGACTAGTGTCTAATATGCCACTCACCAATAACAGAGTAATTGGTATAGACTTTTTTCCCATGAGAGAATTGAGGAGATTCATATTCATCTTCCTTGCTCTGCTTAGCCCCCGTAGCTTCTGCATGTACTGGTTCAGAACTTGAGTAACAAATTAACAAACCAAAAGCTAAGCCAGCAGAAACAAAACCTGGAGGCCTGGATGTAGGTCCTCCGAGACATTTAAATTTTTTAAGTTTTCCTTGTTTGGGTAGCAAAAGCCTCATTTTCATACTTTGACTTGCCCAAGAAATTTCAAACTCTCTTTTCTGCTTTCCTTGATTACTAATTGATTCAGTAATTGTTAGTTTCTGAAATTTTCCACTTCGCCTGGATGAGTGAAAGTAACCTGCTTGAAATTCTTGACAGCTAATAGCAGGTGAACCAGATATTGCACTTGAAACAGAAAGACCACTATATTTTGCCTTAGGTCCAGAGTACAAAAAATAACAGCATGAACTAGATGGTCCACTGGAAATGATGCTGCATAGATTGCTGCTCATCCGTGCCCTCAAGTGGACAACATTCTTAACACATGTGCTGATGGGAGAACAAACCATCATTTTGGCAAACCCTAATACACAAGCACAATACAAAGAGCTAAATACACAATAACCCAAAGGCATAAATGTCAAATTTCATGTCATCAAATAATTAGATTATTCATGAAATAATAACCAATTTGCAAAATCAAGTTACACATTCCCTCATTGCAGATCAGTTGATTTATAAAGATTATATGCAGTTATCATCAACACCAATTACCTCATGAAATTGTTTCTCAGAATTTCACCTATGGTGGCAAAGGAAATAGCCTAGTACATGTCACACCTACTCTATGTGGGGTCCCAGCTGTTAATCCCATTCCCAACCTCAAGCTTACATATCACATGAATAATTTCTCTTGTGAATATACACATAAAGACAATACAAGTTATATCTTATTACATACAAACAACACAGTACTCACGAACAAAATCAATCAGCTTCAGATTTGGGTTAGACCAATCATTGAATTCCTAACCTCATTCTCAGCCATATTTTTCGTGGCAACCTCATCTGTCCAAGCAGAAGAACTGAGTTAGGAATGTTCAATTCTCAGTTTGAATCTCTGAACAAGGTTAGCTTTAAAATTTAATGTCAACCTGAGAACCCAGGTCAAAAATCAGGTTAGGTTCATTGTCTGTCAAGTCAATCTTCCTCACTCATTTCCATGTCAGAAAAACAAAAGAAACTTTCCCCACAAAAACAACTGTGTTTACTTAGACAAGTTAAGATCCCAAGCAATTAGGGAAACATCACGCTGCAAAAAACAAAGAACAGGACGAACTTCTCTTTTAATCCCTAAAACAATTGATTACTGGTTTCAATGCTGATGATATATTGCAGATTTAAAAGAGAAAAGGAGACCATATCAGCTCATTACGAGAACAACAAAGGCACCTGGTTTGGAAATCGAAAATCTCTCATTCACATCGATAACTATAAATCCCTATCGACATAAATTTTCCCCAATATAAAATAAAGAGAAGAAAAAACAAAAAGGGAATTGCAGAAAATAAATTGATTTGAAAAGAGCAAACCTGATTGGATGAGAAAATGGAAAATGAAAGTTCCAGAAAATGGTGGGATAAGGGAAGAGTAATAAGAGTGAAAGAGGGTTAAAGGATTGGATTACGAACAGAGAAAAGAATCATCTGCAAAGAAAGCGTTACCTGGAAATCCAAAGAAAGTAAACGAGGGTATTACAGTTTTCAGTTGAGACGTCAAGTAATGGATTTTTGGGTTTCCTTGTCTTGTTTCTTAAACTTGTTCTTAGAGTGCATTTAATCCAGGATGGCAAAAATACTCAGTTCCCGATTGATTTGGTATGCCCGACCCGACTCGATTAGTATTTTTTTAATTTCGGGGATCGGGGCAGAGCAAGGCTTAAAAATCATTGAGTCGGGTCAGGTCAAGTTTAGATATTTATTTGAAATTTCCTACCTGTCCTGTCTCGGTATATTTTATATGTTTTTATATATTTTATTATATTTATAAAAAATATCATTATACATAAATATTTTTATGGGTTTTAAGTAATTTTTATACATTTTGAAGTTTGTTCTTATAATAAAAAATTATTAGATGTTGTTCAAGTTTTAATATATTCGATTCTGTCAGTCATGATTCAATTTTTTTCTTTTCTAAATATATAATATAACATGTGAGTAATCTAAATTGTATTTTATTTTATTTTTACATAAATTTAAAGTTAATTAAAAATCATAATTTATGATTGTGATAAAGGATTCATCGAATCTAACTTTTATCGTTGACAAAAATTATTTTTTTAATTTTTTGAATCGGGATCGAGTTTAAGAAATAATATATCGGGACGAGACGGAGCGAATAAATTAATATTTTAATCTAGGTCAGGTCAAGGTTAGGTTTAGAGGTTACTAAATCTGGTCAGGACGACCAAAAACCCAACCCGTCCCGCCCAGTTGTCATCTCTAATTTAACCAAGTTGCAAACAGAGTCACTTGCACTACGTCGTTATATAACTCCGCCTGTAAGATTAATGCAATTTTTATCTTTTCGTTTTCAAGATTTGATCCTTGATTAATTTGGATTTCGTATGTTATTTTAGTAAGTGATTTTTTTTTAAAAAAATTTATACATATATAATTTTTTTAAATCGAAGATTTACATAAATAATATTAAATTATTTATTATTAAAATAATTAATAATATTAGTACGATTAATATATTTTTAATGAATTGTTGTAACTACTAATTTTTGTTTTGATTTTAGTACTATTATTTTAATATCACTAATATTATTTATTATTATTATTATCTAAAAATTTTTAAAAAATTGACCATAAAAAATAAATAATAATAAAGCACATCCTTTTTCCGATATTAGTGATATTAAAATAATAATAAAACACATTTAAATTATCCACTACGATACAATGTTCACCCTCGTTTATTTTTTCATACGGCACTATACATATAGAAGATATCACCGTAAAGAATGTTAATATCTAGTTATAATTGATCAAAAATATCATTCATCGAATAAATGTAAAATATATGTATGCACATAGTGGTGCGAAAAACTCGTTTGGACTTGGAAAAAGTGAATTTTTCGACTTGAATCGAGGTAAAAAAACGCGAATTGTTTTAAATTAACTCGAAATTTTATAAACTCGAATCGACTCGAAAAATTTCAAATTAAGTTCAAGTTATAAACTGAAACTCGAATAACTCAAAATTTTTAATAATTATATAGGCTAATTGCACATTTAACCTATGTAGTTTTATTTTCAATCTTTTTTTTATATTTTAATTTTTTTATAATTTGATCACGTTCTAAATTCATTTTTTATTTTATTTAATAAAATTTTTATTTATATCTTTTATATTATGCTATTTGTTTTTTAATTTTTGTATTTAATTAATTATTTTTTGTCTAGTCTTCGTCTTACCTAAATAATAAGAAATCATTAATAAAGCATGTAATTTAATAAAATGACATTCATACCTAAGATATTTGATTGATAATAATAATAATTTAAAATATTTTTTTACACATGTAAAAAATAATATGAAGAAATATGTATATAAATATAAAGAGAAAACCGTTTAAATTACAATCAAACTATATTGTAGTGTTATAAATAGTATAATTAAAATTTGTACATAAAATCAAAAAATCGAATCGAATCAAACTTGACTCGAACTCGCTAAAATCGACTAGAATTAAAAAAATTTAAAAAAATTCAAATTATAAAATATGGTAACTCAACTCGAATAACTCAAAATTTTTTAACTCGACTCGCTCAAACGTTTACCTTTATAAGTAAGGGCTTATCAAAATTCTAACAAAATGAAAAGAGTTTTTCAATCATATAAATATTATTGTATTTGTAAAAAAATGAACAGTAAAACTAAGCAACATTAATCTCAAGAATATTCATGACATGACTGTGCTTCCAGAAGATGTCTTAATCATTTACGATGTAAAACCCAAAATTATTGACAAATAAAATCTGGTTGCATGTGTTGCCCCAATACCACCAAACCTTACTTCTGCGATTTAAATGACTTACAAAGGTCAAGACGAATATAACTCGTGTATATTTTTATTTTACATAAATATATTTGTTTCATTTTAATTTTATGTTATTTAAAATATTTAGCATTAAATTCAATTGTTTAAAAAATATACTCAAGTAAAAAAAAACATATATGATAATATTTTATGCATTTCTAATTATTTGATTGGCCTTTATATATGACACATGAATAAAGAAACTTATTCTATTTAATATTTTTATTTCATGTAAAAACAAGTAATAATTATTAAAGTATCAATTATTTAAATAATATTTTTTTCTCTACTTGTTAGCACTTTCTTTTTTCTGCTTGTTAATACGTTCTTTTTTTTTTTTTTCACATTCTTTCTTCGTCTTGTATTTATCGACGAGTTAGTTTTTAAATGGCTAATGTGAAAAAGAGAAATCTATCTTTGTAGGAGGAACCTTGATCTGGGTTTAAGAAAAAGGAATTTTTTTTTCAATGTCTTCCTCCATCGTCGGCTATCGATTTTTGAGTTTTCAAAAGGACAGAGATCTCTTTATTTTCAGAGAGTTTAAGCTCTCATGTTTCTGGCTTTGAAACAAATGAGAAGGAAGAAGGGATTATGACCGGTTTTGGTCTTTCTTTTTTTCATTTATTATGAAATTAAAACTACGTTGTTTTGGTAACCTAAGACCCGCGTGGTGACCCGTATCTAGGAGAGGATCCGTGCAAAATGGGTCAATGGGTTAATTACAGAGTCAGTCCCTCAATTTTTAGGACGTTTGATTTCCAATCACAGGGAAATCATGTTTTCGGTCCCTAAGATCAGTTTTACAATCATAGTTTAGTCCCTCGATATGTGATTTTCTTCTATTTTCCCTTAATTTTGTTCTCGAATTTTATTTCTTTTAATTTCACCCATTTCAGTTTGGCTTTTACTTTAAATCAGACTTTAAATTTTGATTCTTTTCACTTCAGTCCCTCTTCTTTCACATTTCACCAGTTCTCTTTTCGTTATTTTCTTGTAAATTAAATTTTGATTTAATTCATTCCCCATTTCATTTCATTTCATTTCATTTATAATTTAGACAATGAATTGTACATTACCTTATGATATT
The DNA here is from genome assembly GCA_035048815.1 of Abelmoschus esculentus. Lineage (NCBI taxonomy): Eukaryota > Viridiplantae > Streptophyta > Magnoliopsida > Malvales > Malvaceae > Abelmoschus > Abelmoschus esculentus. The sequence continues at coordinate 6,829,005 of JAUCBN010000059.1, forward strand.
TTGTCGTAATAATTCTTATACATTATGTATCCTCCTCCTGACACATATGTATTATACGCACATTTCTTTTAACATATGTATTACACATTGTAGTCTTAATTCGTCATCTATATGTATATTTTATAGTATTTTATACACATTATATTTTATGTATTATATTACATATGCATTTTATTTATTATTTATGATTACTATGTTTTATTCGTTACTGAATTTATTTATTTACTTATTTGTTTTAACACCTAACATCTAATGTTTATTTATCGTATTTATTTTCATACAATTTATTTTCTCGTAATTTAATTTTTCGTATATATTTTGTTGTAATTTAATTTACGCATTTTATTTCTCGCATTCATTTAATTATTTGTATATTCATTTCATTTATTCAACACACTAACTTAATTAATAAAAATTGCGGTATCTCAATATTCGGTCGTAGTGAGTTCGATACCAGGCGTAGTGATGGCGGTTCGGGCGCTTAACTTCGAATATTGAGGTCTTTAAAATATATTCGCACTCTTAAACGGATAATAAGTTAATGAAAATTCGAACTTACGTATTTTCAATTTGGGCAATTATATTCGATTAGGTACCAATTTTTGGGCGGTGTAGGGTATTTTTTTATATCCCATCCGTAACCGACTCTCGAACCCATATTTTTTAGAATCTCTGGTTTTTACGATGTTCGGTCTACCAAAGTCTCTGGTTTTTACGATGTTCGGTCTACCAAAGTGACCAGTGGCGACTCCATTCTTCTTTAAAATTAATTCATATTTTTAAAAATAAATCCCCTTATTTTTCAAAATTAATTCACGATTCTTTTTATTTCTAAACCCTAATTTTTAAGTCATATCCTTATTTTTAATTAAACCTAACCGAACCCCAATTATTTTCATTCCCAATTTTTCATTTTTTAACCTAATTTTAATCCTTTTAAAACCGTAATTTTTCGAATAAAATCTCCAATTTTCTAATTTAAATTTAATTTTTCTCGATTCCTAATTTTCACTATTCAAACCCTAATTTTAAATAAAACCCCCAATTCTTTTAAATTCCCAATTCCATCAAAAATTTTAAATAAAACAAAGTCCTCAATTTTGAACTCTATTTTTTAACCTATTTCAAATTCCCCAACTTTTAACCTAAACACTCGATTCTTTAATCCTAGTCCTAATTTTTACTAAAAGAAAATAAAATGTAATTTTTTTAACGACCTCCGTCGAGGGGCGAGTCGTTACAATCACGAATAGTGTTGTGAAATTTGAAGCAATGAGATCGACTTTAACAAACGTGTGGCACCCTATTAGAGGATATCGATTTCAGATCTGGGTAATGGAAGGTTTTTCTTTCGTCTGTATCATTCTCTTGATATTGATCGAATTTTGAACGGTGGTCCTTAAAACTTTAATGGTCATCTACTTATTCTTCATCGTCTGCGACATGGTGAGGACCCTTCTACTATACTACTTATTTTTATTGCTTTATGGGTCGAAATACATGATCTTTCATTTGGATTCATGTCTAAATAAGTTGAAAAAAATTTGGGGAACTTTATTAGAGAATTTCTAAAATACGATGCAAAAAATATTACAATAGGATTCACTTAATTTATGCGCATAAGAGTTCTTTTTGACTCACGTTGACCTTTAAAAAGGAGGAAAAAGATGTCACAAAAGAATAGGACACAGTTCTACGTTCGTTTTCAATATGAAAAAGTAAAGCTCTTCTTTTTCTATACGGTAAATTAGGCCATGGTGAAGGATTTTGTCCAATCCGATTATCTTCAACATCTCAAAATCTTCCTTTATAGAGGAATATTTCTCTACATGCTTTTGAACGAAGATCTACTTCGACAAGTCAATGGCTGAAGGAAGATGTATTTTTATTAGGCAATAATTCAAGAAAAATGAAAGAAGGAAATCAAGGATCTAATTCCAATGATGAGAACTAAATCAGGCTAGTTTTCAATTATGGTTCAAATAGCTCAAAGCCAACGGTCTATTTCAATCAATATTTAAATCAAAATATGGACTGTCAAATGGGCATGATCTCTAAAGATATTTCAATTGAACATCCTGAAGGTAATAAAAGAATTCGTATTTCTTTATCTACTCTATATATTTCTGCGAACAAGGATTTATCTACCGTAACTTAGGAGCTTTCTGTTTCCCACAACTCTTCTGTATTGGTCGACCTCCATGAATAAGCCGCCGTCAATTATGAAGCTCTTAATTTAGAATGTTCTGGGTTTAGGAAAGCCTCGGGCAAGACAACTTTTCCAACATTTGCTGCGAGACCTGAATCCATCTGTTATTTTTTTAATGGAGACTAAACTTGATGCTTATATTATGTCAAAAGCGAGGAAGAAATGTGGTTTTATGAATGGAGTGGATGTTGGATCTCAAGGACGAAGAGGGGGTTTATGTTTGGCATGGAAAATGGATTGTGATGTTACACTTCGCTCTTATAAAAAAAATTATATTGATGTAATCATCTCTAAGGATTCTGACGGCCATACATGGAGATCTACAAACCTCTAAACTCTACACCATCCAATATGCGTAATCTCTCATGGGACAACCCAACATCTCCAATTGCAGTTCGTGGTACGGCCGCCTGTATACACACCAATGTGGTCTAAAAAACTCCTGCTATGGCTTGGATCAAAGGGGTCATGTCACCCAAAACTGGTCTTGGTGCTACTCGAGGATCTACCCCTCTGGTTTGAGGTTGATCCACTAGAGGTGGTGGAGGTGGTGGCAAGTCCTCTATACGCTCACTACGGTTCTCTCCTACCCTCTAAGTCAAAGCTCTCTCCTTTGTGCCATCTAACAAATTTCAATACAAGAAACCATTTCAAAACACATTAGTCAACTTTCAAGGAAGCCAAGATCCTAGTGCTCGAGTTCTATAACAAAACCATTTATATTCATAGCAATATGGTCATAGCATGCTTACTGTAACTATCGCCCGTTAATAAACACACCTATCAATTCATATCTATAAACCCGATATCACCCAAAAGTTTCAAAACCTGGCTCTGATACTAACAAATGTAACCCCTTCGATCCGGTCTAGACGAAACCCATCTCGAACGGATTACACGGAGAATATCAATACAAACCCGAGAGGATTTACACTGATAAACAACCCTATTTTTTTATTCTTGTCTAGAGGATTTAGTTTCCTACATGTACATGCATTCAACTAAAATTCTTGCATTCAAAACGGGAGTCAAAACAAGAATCGATACATCATACACATAAAAAGGATCAAATTGTAAATTTTTGTAAGTTTATGGACCAAGTATTAAAATAATATTGCCAATATTTGATTAAGTTTATTACTTGCTTGCAAAACAAATTTTAACTCAAAGTAATGTGTATAACTCAGTTAATTGCCAACACAAGATTTAGGGACCAAATTGTAAAGATTCAAAACGTATTTCAGCTTATAACTAACCATAACTACTAGTGGTATCAGAACCATTTAACATTGTTTCGATACCATTGGTGAAACAATAGGGGTTTCGAAACACCTATTAATTTTTCCAATACCCTAGTAGGTCCTCGCTCAATGCCCTGCGCCCCAAGCCCGTGTTTCGATACAGTCGAAGCCCCGTTTCGAAACGTTTTAACACTGTCAAAACATGTACCGAAACCTCGGAATAGTCATTCTGATAAACAAGCATGAGTCCCAACTACTATTTCAAAACACTTGCATATGGTTTTAATACCCAACTTCAAATTTCCAGAAATTCTTCATGTTTCAACTTGGGGTATCGATACCACAAGGTATCGTTTCAATACCGTATACACAGTTTCTGCAGTTCACAGATTCTTGAGACTCTAAAGAAAACTTATCACTATATGCAACAAACTCCTAAGCAAAAGTATCAACACCCAAACTCGTTTATTCTAGATGCTTTCAACCTAACAAAGCTAACTTGGTTCTAACATTCTAGGCACAACTCAAGCAAATTAGGTGTTTAAAAATCATGCCAAGCAAAATTGGATGGTAACAATAAAAATTAATCTCACAATCATCAAATGTAAAACTGGATGTTTAACCAGTATACTCAACACTATGGTATCTTCCACAACATTGCCTATCGACTATAAGGACCTCCTCATTGTCATTATTGAACTATGAAAGTCAAGAGAAAACCATACTCGAGCTCCTACTTTGGTCTTGGATCGACTTAGCTCTCTTGTGAAATCAACGAGTTACGGATCTGTATTGTTAAAACAACAAGCGTAAGTTTGAAAGCTTAGCGAGGAAAGCTTGGAAAACATATAACAATGCTTCTTTAACTACAAATGCATCATTGTAACATCATTTCTTTTTCACCAACTCTACTATGTTCATTTATAGTCTTAGCCTACCTTAATAATATCATTATGCATTAACACAAATATATTGGCTATCAAGTGACTCTAAAACAACAACATTACTATAAGAAAACATATCAAAGCTACCCCTAACGGTTACAAGTCATCAAATCTACCAACGAGAGCATCTATAATTCTATCACGACTCACGTGGAGGAGCTACCTCAAACTCACACGAAGAGCCAACTTCCTCAACCGTTACGGTTCACATGGAGGAGCAACCTCGAATTTACATGTAACAACTTTTCTATTAGTGAACTTGAACCTATAGTCGGTTATTTATATCCGATAACAATTGAAAACCATGTACTTGCTAACATATAAATATCATCTATCTTGCCTCTGTTTTGCACATTTGCATCATAAGTCTATCTCATGTAAGCTCATCTCTACGTAATTCTATTCATTTAGTATTTCTTTTTCAATTTGCATTCATATCCACTCACTTACGAAAGCATAAACATAGTTGTAAAGCAACATTCTATTCCATATGAGCATGTGGTTCCAATTCTACACAAAAACCAAGTTTATGAGCAACAAACCTCCGACATTCAATCAACCCTTAGCAAACTTTTATGCCATTGATGATTCATAAATCTCAAGTTTTCAACATTGTGAACTAATCTAAAACCTTATTCACTCATCGATACAAGCTTAGCTAGCTTGTCAAAGCCCTATTAAGTTTCCGACACACCTCCAAAGCTGATCGAAGTCTATGGATTTATTTCTGTTGCTCACAATAAGGTAAAAACAGAGGAATCAAAGTTTTTCATACATTAAATCAACCTCTACAAGTTCAAGAACCAACAACCCCTCTTTCTACCTAAAAAATAATCGAAATCGACATCTACTAACCACCAAATACCTCCCAGCCTCTACTCAACGTGATCACACATCCGTCTAGTCTTAAATACATTTGTTAAACCATATTCAAAGCTTTTAATAGCCAAACAATAAGAGAGCATAAAACAAAGACTCCAAACACTAGCCACAAGCCACTAAACTACCATAGAATTCAAGATCCGGGATATATAACTCAAAACTCACCAAATACACATTAAAACCACCCTTAAAATGTTGATTTAATATATCAAAACATTCAGCTAGGGATTGATTACGAAAATTACCTTAGAAACCAAGAAATTATCAATTAATCCTATTAACGCTTAAAATTCATTTAAGAAGTTGATACAACGAGTCACATACTTGAAAATTCAATAAAGAACTAAAATTTTAGAGGTTTGAATTGATTCTTACCTCTAAACATGATCCAAGCTTCTTCCAATTTAGAGAAAACATGAAAATCCATATAAAATCAATGAGATTTTAAGGAAAAGTAATGAGAAAACTATTAGAATAAAATTAAAGTTTAAAGATGAGAATTACCTTACAAGAATGTTGTAAATTCTTCAGAAAACCAAAGGAAGTTGAAGAGAATTGGAATGAAAATGGGAGTTACGTGAAATTGGATGATTTTGGTTAAAATGGAGAAAAATGGTTATATGTCCTTAATTAAATGATTAAAATGGTTTTATAAAAGCTTACTTGGAAGGTTAGATCAGTTGAATAAGTTTGGATCATTATTCCCTTAAGGATTCAAATTATTGACCCATTTACAATCAAGTAACCAAAATAGTCTACTTTTCAATTTTTACAAAATAGTCACTAGTTTTCAAAATCCTAGGGATCCAAATGTGATTTCTCAAAATTGATTTGACCAAAGGCAAATATATATAAAATAAAAATTTTAGATAAATTTTGTACAATTTATCTCTCACAAAAAACAAAATTTACGATTAAAAATACTTAATCTAAATTCTATTACCTATCCGGTCAAACCGGTTCACACCTTCGACTACCAAACATCTAAGGCCTTGTTTTTGGTTGATTTTGGCTTTTCAAACTGAATTTTCTAACCCAAAATCTATAAAAGCAATAAAAAACACTTGATTTTGAAAAAAACTTTTGAGTATAATTTTTTGTCTTTTCCCCAAAGTAGCTTCTAAAACCTTGGTTTTGGAAAAGCTACTTATTTTAGCTTTTACAAAACCTTTGTTTTGAAACCAAACCAAGGTTTTTTACCATAATCCTAAACTAAGCCTAAGTCCCATTTCAGGATGTTACAGTAAATATTGGATTAAATTCATAGTTCCGAAAACTAAAGGTAATTAGGAAAAAAGTTATTACGGGTCTTCGTAAGAAACTTTCTCTTTTAACATAAATTGATCCAACTGATGAGATCCTGAACGATATAATTCAGACAAAACTAGAGTTAAATGTTGAATCTGACAAGTCGTAACTCTACTTGGCACAACGAGCTAGAGCAAATTGGATTAAGCACGGAGACAAGAATATAACCTTCTTTCATCATTATGCATCGCAGAGAAAAATGTTAAAAACAATTACTTCTTTAGAAGAAAAAAATGTTAGAAGATTGGTCGATTTAAAGGATATTTTATCTATTGCAACAAGCTATTCTAGCTCGATATTTGAATCCCAAAAAATATGTCCTAGTGAAATCATCTTAGATATGATATCTAAAAGTATTCATGGGGAAATGAATGATCATCTTACTAAAGCTTTTACGAAGGAGGAGGTTTACAATGCTTTGAAGGTTATGGGGCCTCTGAAAGCATCGGGTAAAGATGGTTTTGGTGCAATCTTCTATCAACGTTTTTGGCATATCATAGGCGATGACATTTCCAATTATTGTATAGGTTTAATCAAAGGAGATTATGAGATACGGGAGGTGAATATTACACATATTATCCTTATTCCAAAGACAAAAAAATACTTCAAAATGTGCCACTATAGACCTATAAGCCTTTTTAATTTTCATTTTAGAATTTTCTCCAAAATGTTTGCCAATTGTTTACAAGAAGTTATAGATTGTTGTATTGATGAAGCACAGAGTGATTTCGTAATGAATCGTTCGATTACAAACAATGTTATAATTACCTATGAAATTCTCCACTCTTTTCAGAAGAATAAATATAATAAAAAGGAAATTTTGCTTTAAAGCTTGATATGAGTAAGGCATACAATAGAGTGGAATGGAACTTTGTAATAGTTGTTATAAAGAAAATGGGTTTTTCTTCTACATGAATGTCTTGGGTGTACAATTGCCTCTCCACAATGTCATGTTCGGTTGTGATTAACGGTGAAATCAGAAAATGTATCCTTCCATCGAGGGGTTTATGACAAGGGGATCCTCTGAGTCCGTACTTGTTTCTTTTTTGTAGTGAAAGGCTATCAACTATTCTTCAAGGGGCTAATATAATAAAGCAACTTAGTGGTTTTCGCCTTAAAAGATATGCTCCTACTATAAATCATCTTCTTTTTGCCGATGATAGTCTTATTTTCGGAGTTGCATCTTCCAATGAAGCATTCAACTTGAAGAATTTAGTCCAAGTTTGTTTATTCTCACAGTTTTGGTCAATTGATAAACTATGATAAATCGGGGTTGTTCTTTTCTTACAATGTGAGAATGGAAATTCGAGATGATCTGAATAGAATCTTTGAAATAGAGAATGCTTCACATCCAGAAAAATACTTAGGCCTTTCAACCATAATTGGTCGGGACAAGAAAAAGGCTTTTCGAGGAATTCGTGAGAGAATGGAATCAAAACTAAAAATGTGGAACATCAAACTGTTGTCTCAAAGAGGTAAAGAAGTTTTCATAAAAGTTGTACTACAAGCAATCCCGATTTATTCCATGAGTGTCTTTCTTCTCCCAAAGACCTTTTGCAAAAGTATCGAAATAGTTATGAAAAATTTCTGGTGGCAAAAGTGTGATAAAAGAAATGGAATTTACTGTTGTGATTGGAAAACTTTATGTAACTTAAAAGAAGATGGTGGTTGTGGTTTAAGGGATATAATAAAATCTAATATTTCTTTACTGGCTAAACAAGGATGGAGACTTATTGATAAACCAGATTCTCTTGTGGGAAGATTACTAAAGGCAAAGTATTTCCCAAATTCAGGTTTTTTATCTTTACATCTTGGTTCTCAACCATCATTAATTTGGAGGAGCATTTGGAGTGTACGAAGTCTTCTTGAGAAAGGATTACGTTGGAAAGTGGGTAATGGTGCATCTATTAATATCTAGAATGAATATTGGCTCCCAAAAATAAACGTAAAGAATATTGATTCCTCTCTTAATGATTCGATCACTTGGAACTCATATTTAATTCATGAAGATTCTAAAGAATGGGATGAACAATTGATTCAATCTATGTTCAACATTGAGGACTGAACCAAAATCATATTCATTCCTTTTTCACACTTTCAACAAGCAGACAGGTTGGTATAGAATGGAGAACTTTCAAGTTATTATTCAGTTAGATGTGATTATAAATTATTATTTGACCAAATATTTTTACATGAGGAGGACAAAACTATCAACAAGAGTTTTTGGTCAATCAACTATCCTCCTAAAGTTAAGATTCAATTAGGGAAATTCATGTATAATTTTGTTCTAACTAAACAAAATTTGTACAACAAGAGAATAGTTGTTGATCCTTTTTGTCTTTCTTGCCCTAATATGTAATATCCTCAAATTACCATACTAGAAAATTAGATTATTGACAAATTAATTAAATTAATTAATTAAAATATTTTATATTTTATCTTGGAAGTAATTGAGTCAATTAGTTAGTCAATTAATTAAATTGAACCCTTGAAAACCCCTAATTAATATAGTTAAGATTAACTTAAAATAATAAACAAATCGGAAGGTTAAATTAAAATGACTAACTCAAATAAGGTGAATAAGATATTAATTGCATGCTAAAATAAAATAAAGACTATGGTAGCCCATAGTGATTAAAGAATTTATTAAGAAGTTTAAAGGGTAATTAAGGAATTTTTAAATTCCACTACACAAACCGTAATTGTCATCATCTTCCTCATTTCATAAAAAAGTCTAATAAAAATTAAAAGAAAATAGGAGAGAGAAAGCTTAAACATTTGAATTCTAGAAATCTAGTGAGAGAAAATTTCATGCATGTGATAGAATTAAAGAGTAAGAGATAAGACAAGTGTTTTATTCCCACTTCCTAGATCTGGCCAAGAGACGGTTTATGTGCGAGGTAGAAGATCAAGACTAACACTCTTTGTTTGTAGCCTCAATGCTGGGACAAAACCCAGACTTTCTGTTGGAAGCATCTGCTTCAAGAACATAGAGTGGGATGAGGCAAACACCACCATAGAGCGCACAAGATCCAAGCCTAAGGGTAAACTATGGATGCATTTTATCAAGCAGAACTTGATGCCTACTTCGCATACTGCCAAAACAAATTTGGCAAGGCTGCAACTTCTTACTCTATTATGAACAAGTGACCCATCAATGTGGGAAAATCATTCTGGAAGAAGCATATACAACTTTGAAAAGATAACAAAGCCATTTGGTGTTCTTGCAATTGATCATTGTCTTGTGTAGAAAACGAAGAGTTTTCGAAGATGATGATTATTATCTGCTTAAGGGAAGGCAGGAAATTACCATGGTAAAAATCCTGAAGCTTATAGGATTTGATGAAGATGCTAAAACACCCAATCAGTTAGTAAGACCGCGTAATGTTGCTATAGAAAAGATTGCTACCTTGACTGTTGTTGTAGAAATGATTCAAGCTCAAGTCGCTGAATTCCATGGAAAGTTTATGATTTTCCTTAAATATGTGCAAGTGCGAAACTTGATGATTCAAGCAAATTTTATGGAGTTGCGACTATATGATGTTGTGCCATTCCACAACTTCCCCGAGTATTTGTTCCATCAAGATGACCTTGAGCTAGTTAATTGTCAGCCCCAGCCAAGACCAACTCAGCCGCAACCTCAACAAGAATTTGATCTACCAAAACAAAAAAGAACTGAACCAACACCTGCTCCATCGCTTACCCCTACTAAATCTACCACATTTTCATATCAAGTTTTAGTTGGCCCATTTGTCCTACCAACAAAAACCAAGGACAAAGGAAAGGGCCCAACAACAGAATCATTATCCTCTAGAGACAACTATAGAGATTATCAGTGGTAACCTCAACATTCCTTCACCTGAAGTTGAGGCACCACCAGTTACAACATTAGAGACCCTAACCCTCGAAGAAGAGTCAAGAGCAGATCAACAAGGAATGTGTCTCTACCTCAACTCGGCGAGAAGGAGAATAGAGAAGCTTTAGCAGCAACAACATGAGAGAAGGATGCCACTGAACATGAAGAAACCCAAACTGAACCACCATCGAGGCCTTCCAAGAGAGTTAAGCACATGTCCACCCCAAAAGCAAAGAAGTATGTATCTTTTCTTTTTCTTTTATATTTTTATTTTTCATATACTTTCATTTAGTTGCATTGGGGACAATGCTATCTTCAAGTTTCGGGGTAACAAAGTCTTGCTAGAGCATTCTGATTTTGTATATGTACAAAGTTGCAATAGCATTAGATTTAATTTGAGACATACCTTAAGATAAAATAAATGATATCTGATGATAAGAATTTTAATGCCTTTAGACTGAATAGTAGAAAATATTAAGAATGAATTGAATTGAACTGAACTAAGATTTGATGCTTTGGGAATTTAATTGACACGATTGTATGTTTTTTATACTTGAGTGTTAGGAAATTTTTAGAGAACTTATCATTTATGCCTTAGTTCGGAAAGAAGAAACTCCTTTTTGCTATAGTAGAAAAAAATAGATATGAATAAATGTTGCATAAAACTGTAGAAGGATGCTCATCTATGCAAAAGATAGCTTAAACTCTGAACATAAATAAATAATGCTACAACATATGAGCGAATAAAATTTGTCACGGGATGAATCTACGTACTAGCTTGGGGGTGAGATTTTTGCTCCGTACTCACCTAGAGTTGGGGATGGTAGTTGTGATGAGTTGACACCCTTCGAAATAGTTTTCTTTTTTAAAAGATTAAGCATGAGAGTAATTTTAAGAATTAGGGTGTAGTGAGAAAGGGAACCTAGAATTTTTCTAACACTGTTAAAAATAGGTTAGATACAATCCCGTAAACGCATGCAAAGTATCTTGTCTAAGTTTAAGTTCTTGAATTTCTCAATATCATGTAGAATGCTACAATATTTATATTATGAGTATTGATGTTCTTTCTAAACTGTTGTCAAGAATTGAAAGTTTTGCTATAATATTTTTGTATTTCATTGCTTGAGGAAAAGTAATATCTTAAGTTTGAGGGGTGTTAATACTCTAAAAAACATATATTTTATACCTTTTACTTAAGATTTTTTTTGATTTCAAGTTCATTTGCATTGCATTTAGTTGCATTTTATTTGCATTTGCATTAGATTAGGTTTTCATGTTTTATTTTAAAAGATGCTGCTTGAGAAGGGTATTTTCTTGGTGGTGTATCGCAAGTTTGCTAGGAAAAAGCAGAAGAAAGAAAGAGATGCTATATCATATTCAGTGCTAGATTGGACTCAATGATACTATAGCATTTTGGGCTCACCAAATAGATTTGTAGAAAACACAAATGTGCAACCATAGTCTCTGCTCGTGAATTTTAGGCCAGGTGTTATTCCCTACAATTCTCTGCAAAAGTCAGAGAATATTCCCTTGCATCTTTAAGTCACAAAACCCTAGAAGCCTCCTATAGATACAAAACAATGCCTTCATCCAAGAGAAGAAGAGAATGGAGAGATCGAACCAAATCAAAAAGAGCTAAAAATAGAGCAAAAGTGAGGTTATAAAGAAGAAGAAAGATGGTCACTTTCATCATCTTCTACCTCCAGTCGAGCCACCATTATTGGGAGCTTAAAGCAAGGGATATTTGCAAGACTTCGGGAGAAGTAACAAGCTAGAAGACATTATGGCATTGTGTTTGGGATTTCTTTCCTCTTTTTTTTTGTTTTATCTCTTTTCATTTTAATGGTAATGTATTTCAAAGACGAAAGTGTGAATAATCTTTTTAACCAACCCATGAACTGATTTTAGTATGTCTTGGGCTTGTTTATGGATTCTTTATCGTTTTGAATGAATGAATTTACTTTTTTCTGGTTTTTATATGTGTTTTGTTCACGAAAGCTTAAACCTTTATCTTCAATATTAGCTTGTAAGAGCTCTCGGGAGATTACCTTTGCTAAGTGGTTTGGGTAGCTTATACCTAGGGATAGGCGAAGCTAGACCACCATGAACAATGGGGTTACTGTGGGAATAGAATCCTAATTCATCTTAGGGATAAGGTAGGGTTTTAACTACTAAAAAGGGTAGAATTTCGTCAATATTAGAGGTGTTTGGGTTGAGACTAAGAGGTAATAATGCCTTAGCATTTTCGAGTGTTAGGCCTTTAACTAGGGATAGTGGAGACATTTTTAGCAAACTATTTCAAACATGTATTTAAATCAGTGAAAAAGTAAATATTCAGGATAAAAGTAAAGATTTGTCTATAACAAGCCTAGTCAGTCTTTACCTTGAATATTCCTCTATGTTGTGCTTAGGGCATTAAACGAACCGAACGAACACGAATGAGGGTGTGTTCATGTTCGTTCTTTTAACTTTAACCAATCAAATGAATGGACATGAACATAAACGAATATAAATTTTCTTGTTCGTGTTCGTTCGTTAAGGATTTTAGCTTGTTCATGTTCGTTTATGTTCTTTCGTTTAAATGATAAACGAACGTAAATGAACGAACATAAATGAATGTAAACGAATTTAAATGAACGAACATAAATAAACGAACGTAAACAAACATATACAAATAAGATATATAATATGCTAAATATTTAATATTTTGGAATAATTTGATTAATTTAGCTAATTAATTAATTTTAATCTGATTTAATCGATAATTAAAATTAAAAAAAACTCTTAATTATTAGAAGAAATCTAAAATTTAATTGATTAACCAAATTTGACTTATTTCGATCCGTTAACTCGGTTTAACAAAATAATGAACACCCTTAGCCTATAACAAGGAAGTTTTTAACGAGTCATAAAATAAGTGTTGCGTGTCTAAAGTGCGCAAATTGTGCAAGTGAACACGTCGCAAGTAATAAAGTGATAAGTATAATCGTGTATCGTCTCCACAGGGATTGGTCTACTTAATATGTCTTCTCTTTTCTTCTTGCACTGTAAAGGAAAAAAAGTAAAAACACAGGTGAATAGGATTTGGGTAAACTAAATAAATTGAAATAACGAAAACTAAGTAAAAAGGATGAGATCTGATTAAGAGAGAGGGCAGGATCCAGTTATGTTGTACTGTGGATTTGATTGACTTGTCTCTGTCCAATGTAATTGTACATCACTGCCTCGGCAGTACTGCAGATTACTGCCTTGGCAGCAACGATACTTGTCCGCCGCGGCAATCCCTTGCTCTTGGGTGGACTTTATCAACGTTCGGCAAAGTGTCCTTTGATGATCCCACTTATCCCTAAGTCGAAGTACTGTTGGTGATCAATCCTTGATGATACCTCTCGGCGTGAATCAATTATAATTATCAACCAATCTCACACTTCTTTTAGCCGCTGAAACTCTTAACCTATCCCTAGGCCGAGTTAGTATTTCGCGATTGAAATATCGTACTTATCCCTTTCGTGAATCTAACTCTCCCGATTCTAGATAAATAGATTACTTACAAACTTCTCTCCGGAGCTTGAATGCAAGAACAAAGAATGATAAAGGATATGCAAACCTTGATATTTTATTGCATTGAAACAAAGAACAAAATACAATCTCCTCTCACAAGTACTCGACAACCTTCACCTAAAACCTAAGAAAACTTAGAACATAATTGAGAGAAAGAAAACAATGAGTCTTAGGGTGAACTCTCTAAAAATCGACTCTGCTCTTCTCTTGGACGGCTAGGTCTTTTATAGGCTTGGCCTAGGGTAAACCTTTCCTAAGTAGAATACAACTTGGTGTAGGGAACAAATCATGTACATAAATAAAATATTTCCAATTTTATTCCAAATAGGAAGCTTTCCCGCGTGGCCTTGTCTTGGGCTTTCCTCGTGCTAACCAGCTCCGATCCATGTGTTGCATGTCCAGTAACGTCCAGCATATTTTTCTCTTCCAATCGCCTACAATATCGCTACTTGTCTTTTGGCTGCTGCTTTGGCTGCTGCCTCGGCATCAGGTCCTACCTCGGCCACGTTGCTGCCGCGGTAATAGTTTATCCTGCACAGTTGTAAAAAAATGTAGTAAAACTAGTATTTTCTGTGAATATCATCTTTATAAGCATAACCTCTAAATATATCACATTAAGTGTATGCATTGGTCCAAGTAGGTGTAGATTTGATGATTAATACCCATAAAAGGTGTAAAAAGTGATAGTGAGTTGAGCACTTATCACACCCCCAAACTCGAACTATTGCTTGTCCTCAAGCAATACAAACCATCAATTTGCCAAACTCTATTCTCTCTTGGTCTTATGTTTCCATCTATTCTCCCCACCATAACTATGCCTATTCTTTAGACTTAACCTTTCGGCTACCCAAGGGTTTACCTAGAAACAAACTATAAGATTTAGTGAGTGTGTGCATTTTTGTGGACAAGTTTGATTAAAGGCTTTCTTAGATAAACTCTAAATTCAAGACAAGTAGATTTTGGTTTAGTGTTCTCTTCTTTTCTAAACAACCAATTCTTGAGCCAATTTCGAACACCTCAAGGATTGTGTTTTTCTCATCACTAATTCCTTCTTTCTTTTGATATTCTTTTTAGCATACTAGAGCCAATTCCGGGCACTTCTAGCATAAAGAAGAGTAATTCCTAGAGCCGATGATAGGCACCTCTAGTCACTTGCCCAAAAATCTAAGTATTTATCACCTAAGTTCATTTAAAGAATTCCTATAATCCAACAAGTCCCAAAAGTGTTTTTAAAATTTATCTTATAGTAAACTTATAAGTTTTCATCCTTAAGTATCCTAAGGTTAAACCTTCTTAACAAGACCTAACCATGGTAAGGAGAAAGATTTCAATAGCCTTAAAGAATAAACTAAGACAATATTGATGATGGGCAGTGCAAAAGTATGAGCAACAGATTCAAGTAAAGTAGTGGACATCAAAATTTAAAAAAAATTATCACTTAAATACTCCCTTATCTGGGCAAGGCCGTGACAGTGGATTGCCTCGGCAGTGGCTCTGCACCCCCAAACTCAAACCAAGCATTGTTCTCAATGCTTATATCAGAGGTAAACAGTGGGCAACAAAATATGAAAAGAAACAAGCAACATATAAAGATAAAAAGTATTGAATATATAAAAATTAAATAGACTCCGAAGAGCTGCTTGTCACAATCTTTCGTCAAGGTCGTGTTGCTGATTGCGTCATCTTCGGTGATGGCGAGGGCTGAGTTTTTGCTTGTCTTGGTGGTTGGACTCTCGTTGGTGGTTTTCGTTGCATTGGAGCATCCACTTCTTCTCCTTCTTCCTCGTCGACAATTTCCTCGGTGACCATGATGTCTGTCCCACCTTCATTTGTTGCATCTACCCTGGCATGGTGAATGCTTGGCCCGACAGTGGTTGAACTTTGATGTACATAGGCACCTATCTCTGCTAATAGACTGCCCATGATGATGGGGGATATTGGTGGAGTGCTGAAGACTGCCCTCCTCTTTGATGGTCGTCTGCTGGTAGATGATGCCGCGACAGAGTCTGCTGCCCTAGATGGGCCAGCAGCATGAAATTGTTGCTGAGGGACAGTGTGGAAGAATGGACTTGGTCCTCTTAGAGCTGGTGTAGTTTCGGTGTAGGGTGCAGCTGTTACAAACATGTTGGTGGGATTTCTGGAAACTGCACCCCGTGGTCTGGAAAGTTCTGGAGCATCATTTGAGCAAGTGTGCTGTTAAAGTCTCTTTGATACTCCATGTATCTCTGTTGCCTAAGATCCATAGCTGCTATCCTTTGTATTACTTCCTGGTATGGGTCTGCTGCGGCAGTGGTGTGGGCAGTGTTAGACATGTCTACCGTGTATTGGGCCCCAACAGCAGTATCAGCAGTGAATTGCTGGGGAGTTGCCTGGACTGGTTCTGCCTGTGTGATCTGCATGTTTTTGTGGCAGAATTCTCTTGTCCACCCTCTCCTATAGGCTGTGAATTCATCTGTTTCGGCCGTAGGGACACCTGTAGCAGTACAAATACCAGTAATTAAACAAGGGAAATATAGAGGTCCTGTATCCTACTTACCGCATTCGTATATTTCTCGTAAAATAATTTCTCCAACATTGATGCTCCTTTTGTTGATGATTGATTGGATGAACACCAATCTTCTCCAGTCCACCGTATTGTTGTGGGAAGTTGAGATAAGGCGTCTCTTGACAAAGGTGTTCCAAAGCTTGGCCTTGGGTTTCAGACTTTGCCTTGATACTAATCCTCTATGGGCACCGGTTTCCCAAGGAGTATTCTCATAGCAGAGGTCATCTTTTATCAGTTCGTAATCTTCATCGGTGACATCCTCCATGAATTCAGCATGATCATCACGTATAGGTGTAAGGCCATAGAATTGGTTGATTGTCTCGGCATCAAGCTGGACAGGCCTGCCTCGGCAGTGGACAAAAAGAGAGTCCTTGCTTGGCCCGTGCGCATAGAATTCCCGCACGATGGTGGCATTGGCCTGAGCAGGTTATAGGCAAAAGATCTCTCATTCTTGATACTTGATCCTGTCGAACAAATAGTGCTCAATGCCGTAATTTTCCTCATCGGAGTGTTGGAACCTTTGTTCCTCCCACAGCTGCCGAGCAATGAAAGACCTATTGAAACGGTCTTCAACATTGGCTGGGGCAAAACGTTTGTAGGTGGCCATAAGTATTTTGAGAGTTGAGGTTCTTGGAGATTTTCTTGAAGAAGGTCTGAAAATTTCAAGAAGGTTTGTGAGTGCGTAGAGAGTATTGTGAGAGCAAGATTAGCAAATATTCTAAAGAAAACAAGAATGCAAGAGTGAATAGTTCAAGAGGGAGAGATTGCTTATATTGTATCCGTTTAAACCACTAGCCGTTTCATAGCCGTTAAACTTTTACTGTCGTTTGCAATTACTGCTGGGGTGGGAATCTCGCAGACTAGCTGTTACACTATTCTACCCGTTGGGCTATTGCGGCTCTGACACTGTTTTCTGCCTCGGCAGAATTCCTACTGTGAACTATTTCTCCTTTATTCTTGCTTATTATCCTAAAAAATTAAAGATAAACATGTAAAATAATTAAAAAAATATCTCTAAACTAAACTAATCCTAATAATATAAAGAAAAATTATAGGAAAGAGATTATGTCACTGGGGGAGTGCATGCAAATGCATCTCCTAAGGGGATTATCTCTTGTTGGCCAGAATGATTTTTCAGGTATTGGCCATTCTTTTTAGAATCATGTTCATCTTTTTCTGTTTTGATTTTCACTGCACCTTGTATGTTTGGACAATCTGAATTCGAAGTGTCTAGACACTGTGTTTCCCTATTTGTTGCCTCCACCTGTTGCTTAATCCTTTTGCCAAATATTCTGCCGAGCATGCTGCTGAGGCAGGATATTTTGGTGCCTGCATCTGTGGTGTGAAGGGCTTTGCACTCTTTTGTATCGTCATGCATTTTCAAATTGTGGAAGGCATTGAGTTTGACTTGTTGGTCATTGACCCTCATTGTCAACTCTCCTTTTTCCACATCAATGAGTATGCGTCCAGTGGCAAGGAAAGGTCTCCCGAGAATGATTGATGCATTATCATCTGCTTCATAATAAAGGACAAGAAAGTTAGTGGGAAAAATAAATTTGTCAACTCTTACCAGTATGTCTTCGATTTTTCCGTCGGGTTGCACATATGATTGATCCGCAAGTTGGAGCATCACTGTTGTAGGTTTTGCCCTTCCTATTCCAAGCTTTTGGAAGACTGGTTTGGGCATCAGATTGATGCTTGCTCCAAGGTCGCATAGGGCCTTTCCTTCATAGTTATTACCTATCGCACAAGGTATGGTAAATCATCCAGGATCCTTCAATTTTGGTGGCATGTGATTGTGTAGCATTGCCATGCATCCTTCGGTAGCAGCCACTGTTTCGAACTCACCTAGTCTCTTTCTCTTAGACACAATGTCTTTCAAGAATTTAGCATAATTAGGTATTTGTTCAATTGCCTCTATGAATGGTAAGTTGATGTGGACTTGCTTTAAAATATCAAGAAATTTCTTGAATTGATGGTCCTGTTTTTGTTTCTTCAACCTTTGTGGGAAGGGTGGTGGTGGTCTCATCTCATCCAGGGTTTCTTTAGTTTGAAATTTAATACCTGGAACCACTGTGTCTGTTGCTGTCTTGGCAGGATGTTCAGGTACTACTGAATTCTCTGCTGGTGCAGTGTTATCTGTTAGAACATGATCAGTTTGTTTAGCATCCAAATCCTCTTTTTCTGGTTCTACTGGTGGGATTTGACCTGCTAGAATTCCTACCTTTTCCTTCAGCTGTAGACCACTCCTAGTAGTGATTGCTTTGCACTGTTCATGGCCTACTACCTTAGCAACTTCAGTATTGCTAGGTAGTCCTCCTTGTGGTCTAGTGTTTATGTTTAGGGAAAACTGCCCAACCTGAGTTTCCAGTGCCTTAATTGTTGCCTCTTGGTTCTGCAACCTCTTCTCAGTTCTATTTATGAATGCATCTGTTCTTTTGATGAAGTTGCTATTCTCTGCCATATATGACTCAATTTTCATCATGAATGTTTTCAGAGAATTTTCTAAGGAACTTACAGACTGCTACTGCATCTGTTGCTGCGGCATTGACTGCTGGACCTGCGGCGGCGGCAAATATTGCATTGGTTGTAGAATTTAAGGCATTGTTAGGATTACTCCATGAAAAGTTTGGATGCCTCTTCTATGAGGGGTTGTATGTGTTGGACATCATATTGTTTCGGTTATAGTTTCCAACATACATGCTCGATTATTGATTCATATAGTCGGAAGAATTGTGGTTACCTCCACATAAATTGCAAAAAGAATCAATGACCTTAACCTCATGGGTATTTTGTTGTAGCTTCATGTTTTGCACCATCTTGGTAAGAGAGACCAATTGTGTTGCCACTGAATTTGATGTTTCTAACTCATTCATTGTGGCTTAGCGTCTTACTCCTCCTCGCCTAGATGTAGGGAATTGAAAATCATTCTTTGCGAGTTTGTTCATTATCTCAATAGCTTCCTCAGGTGCTTTATCAAGGAGTGTTCCATTTGCCGAGGCATCTAACATCATCCTTGTTGGGGCATTCGTGGTATTATAGAACATGGTCACTTGTGTCCATCGGGGAAATCCATGCAACGGAAACTTGTGCAGTAACTCTTTGTAGCGCTCCCATACCTCGTACATAGGTTCATCATCTGCCTATCGAAAAGAAGTGATTTCATTACGAATTCGATTATATAGATTTGTAGGATTAAAGCATGTAATGAAATCTCGGCATAATTCACTCCAAGATCCTATTGATCATGCTGGAATGCTATTTAACCAGGTTTTTACCCTATCCCTCAGTGAATAGGGGAATAATTTCAATCTCAAGTCATCTTCATGGAATCTTTGGATTTTTGAATGAATTGCATATCTCCATGAATGACTTGAGGTGCTGCCTGGCATCTTCTGTCATAGACCCACCAAACTGTCCAATAGTGTTGAGCATATTGAACATGATAGGTTTTAGCTCAAAGTGGGCTGCTTATATTTCTGGTGTAACCACTCCAAGATTTAACCCATTCAAGTCCTCTTCCAAGAAGTCTCGAACAGTAAGGTGCCGCGACCCTGGTGGCGGCGGTAGACCTCCATTGCCGGCAGGTAAGTTTTGTCCTGCTGGGTGATCTGCCATAGCTCCTTGGATTTGTCTCCTCAACCTTTGTCGTGTATGTTCGATCTCTGGATCTAGCTCGTATAAAGGGTTGGTTGGATTGACCCTGGTGATACACAAAGAAAAACAGAAGTGAAATAAAAAAAATAAAAAGCAAGAAAATAAAGAAAACAAAATTTAGTTGCCAATCCCCGGCAATGGCGCCAAAAACTTGTTGCATGTCAAAAGTGCGCAAATTGTGCAAGTGAACACGTTGCAAGTAATAAAGTGATAAGTATAATCGTGTATCGTCTCCACAGGGATTGGTCTACTTAATATGTCTTCTCTTTTCTTCTTGCACTGTAAAGGAAAAAAAAAGTAAAAACACAGGTGAATAGGATTTGGGTAAACTAAATAAATTGAAATAAAGAAAACTAAGTAAAAAGGATGAGATATGATTAAGAGAGAGGGCAGGATCCAGTTATGTTGTACTTTGGATTTGATTGACTTGTCTCTGTCCAATGCAATTGTACATCACTGCCTTGGCAGTACTGCAGATTACTGCCTTGGCAGCAACGATACTTGTCCGCCGCGGCAATCCCTTGCTCTTAGGTGGACTTTATCAATGTTCGACAAAGTATCCTTTGATGACTCCGCTTATCCCTAAGTCGAAGTACTGTTGGTGATCAATCCTTGATGATACCTCCCGGCGTGAATCAATTATAATCATCAACCAATCTCACACTTCTTTTAGCCGCTGAAACTCTTAACCTATCCCTAGGCCGACTTAGTATTTCGCGATTGAAATACCGTACTTATCCCTTTCGTGAATCTAACTCTCCCGATTCTAGATAAATAGATTACTTACAAACTTCTCTCCGGAGCTTGAATGCAAGAACAAAGAATGACAAAGGATATGCAAACCTTGATATTTTATTGCATTGAAACAAAGAATAAAATACAATCTCCTCTCACAAGTACTCGACTACCTTCACCTAAACCCTAAGAAAACTTAGAACATAATTGAGAGAAAGAAAACAATGAGTCTTAGGGTGAACTCTCTAAAAATCGGCTCTGCTCTTCTCTTGGACGGCTAGGTCTTATATAGGCTTGGCCTAGGGCAAACCTTTTCTAAGTAGAATACAACTTGGAGTAGGGAACAAGTCATGTACATAAATAAAATATTTCCAAGTTTATTCCAAATAGGAAGCTTTCCCGCGTGGCCTTGTCTTGGGCTTTCCTCGTGCTAACCAACTTCGATCCATGTGTTGCATGTCCAGGAACGTCCAGCTTATTTTTCTCTTCCAATCACCTACAATATCGCTACTTGTCTTTCGGCTGCTGCCTCGGCATCAGGTCTTGCCTCGGCCAATTTGCTGTCGCGGCAATAGTTTATCCTGCACAGATGTAAAAAAATGTAGTAAAACTAGCCTTTTCTATGAATATCATCTTTATAAGCATAACCTCTAAATCTATCACATTAAGTGTATGCATTGGTCCAAGTAGGTGTAGATTTGATGATTAATGCCCATAAAAGGTGTAAAAAGTGATAGTGAGTTGAGCACTTATCAATAAGACTTGTCAACTCGAGTAACTCAAATTTTTTCTACTCGAATTACTTGATATAATGTTTATCCTTAGATTTATGTGAATAAATTTAAAAGAACATAAATGAACGAACATAAACGAACAGATTATCGAACGTTCACGAGCATAAATGAACGAACGAGCCCTTTGTTCGTGATTGTTCGTTTAATTAAACGAACGAAAAATATTGTTCATGTTCATTAATTTAATAAATAAATAAATAAACATAAATAAACTTTCTATTGAACGGTTCACCGAATGTTCGATTCGTTTACAGTCCTAGTTGTGATCGTGCAACTTTATCTTATTACCCCATTCTCAATTTCATTTTGTTACAATATTTTAGTGACAGTTATAGAATGGATTTAGCATATGTCAATACAAAATATTTTGTTATCTTTTATGTGTGGTAACTATTTTTGAAATTTCCTACCCAATCGTCGTGAGAATGATCTCACTCGCTCACTTTATTACTTATTCGATGTGTAAACTTACATGATAAATAATCATTTTATAAGCAAATCAGTAACTGTAACACCCCCTTCCCGACCTGGTTCCCGACCTAGTAGAGAACCAGGTCGGAAAATATTACGATCGGAAATTTCGGTAATTCAGTGACATGAGTCCTTAAACAAAACGATTCAAACTTAATGAGTCCTTAAACAAGGCGAAAATATGCATTAATAGCACAAGAGGCTACAAGAACAAAAGGTTGTGCAATGAGTCCTTAAACAAAACGATTCAAATTTAATGATCAATGACATCACTTACCAGACTGAGGTTTGCGGCTGAGTGCATCAGTTACAATATTAGCCTTACCTGGATGATAATCAATGACTAGATCATAGTCTTTAAGAAGTTCCATCCATCTCCGTTGTCGAAGATTTAACTCCTTATGAGTTAGAAGGTATTTCAAACTTTTATGATCGGTGAAGAGATAACATTTTTCTCCGTAGAGGTAATGCCTCCAAATTTTCAAAGCAAAGACGACCGCAGGCAATTCTAGATCATGGGTAGGATAGTTTAGCTCATGGGGCTTAAGTTTTCGAGAAGCATAGGCA
Organism: Abelmoschus esculentus; assembly: GCA_035048815.1. Classification (NCBI taxonomy): domain Eukaryota; kingdom Viridiplantae; phylum Streptophyta; class Magnoliopsida; order Malvales; family Malvaceae; genus Abelmoschus; species Abelmoschus esculentus. The sequence goes on from JAUCBN010000059.1 coordinate 6,851,775, forward strand.
ATCACTTTGCCTTCTTGCATAAGAACACATCCTAACCCGAGATGTGAAGCATCACTATAAATGGTATAGTCTTTACCAGACTTGGGTTGAGTCAAGACAGGTGCATGAGTTAGAACTTGTTTCAACTGTTCAAAGCTCTTTTGTTGAGCCTCGGTCCATACAAACGATGTTTCCTTCCTTAGAAGTTTGGTCAACGGAGCAGCTATTATAGAAAACCCTTTTACGAATCTTCGATAATAGCTTGCAAGACCGAGAAAACTTCGAATCTCACCAATATTCTTTGGTGGATTCTAATCTATGATAGCTTGGATTTTCTTCGGATCCACTTGGATTCCCGAAGGTGATACAACATGCCCGAGAAAGGTGACCTCAATGAGCCAAAATTCACATTTAGAGAATTTGGCATACAATTGCTTTTCTCTCAAAGTTTGAAGCACGATCCTCAGATGATCACGATGTTTAGAAGCATTCTTTGAATAGATAAGAATATCATCAATGAACACTACTACGAACTTATCCAGATAGGGTCTAAAAACCCGATTCATTAAGTCCATAAAAGCAGTCGGTGCATTAGTTAGCCTAAATGGCATAACCAAGAACTCGTAGTGTCCATAACGTATCCTAAAAGCTGTCTTAGGCACGTCACACTCCTTAACTTTCATTTGATAATATCTTGACCGAAGATCAATCTTGGAAAACGCAGTGGCATCTTTAAGTTGGTCGAATAGGTCATCGATCCTCTGTAAGGGATACTTATTCTTTATGGTGACTTTATTCAACTGTCGGTAGTCAATACACAACCTCATAAATCCGTCTTTCTTTTTAACAAAAAGGACTGGAGCTCCCCAAGGTGAGCAACTCAGTCGAATAAAGCCTTTATCAAGCAAGTCTTGGATCTGAGTTTTCAACTCCTTTAGCTCAATAGCTGCCATATGATAAGGTGCAATAGAGAACGATGATGTCCCGGGTTGCACTTCAATTCCAAATTCTACCTCCCGAGTCGGTGGTAAACTTGGAAGCTCCTCAGGAAAAACATCGGGGAAGTCACACACGGTATCTATCTCAGGTAACTGAACTTGTCCCTTGGTATCCATAGCCAAATCATACAAAGATGGTTTCTTCGAACTTAGAAGGGTAACACTTTCTTTACCAAGTCCTCAAAGATACAATTTCTTCTTCGAGCAATCTACCCAGGCTTGATGCTCACTAATCCATTCAAGTCCCAAAATTGCATCAAACTCATGGATCGGTAAGGCCATCAAATTAGCCGGAAAAGGAATCCTTTGAATCATCAAAGGATAGTTCTTGCATATCAAGCTAATGGTAACACTATCACCCAAAGGGTTTGTTACGGAGATTCTCGATGCAATAGGTTCACATGTCATCTTATGTTTCTTTATCAACACGGTACTAATAAAAGAATGTGTAGAGCTAGGATCAACCAATGCATAAATAGGACGAGAATATAACTCAATGGTACCTACTATGACATCGGGGTTCTCTTCATCCTCACGGCTCCTCACATGGTACACCTGAGCAGAGGCTTTTGATTCTTGTTTGTTCGGTGCTTTAGATGGACCACTCTTTCTACCGGTGGTTCCATATGATCCTTGTTTCTGTCCTTTGCCCTTTTATGACTGTGCCTACGATGGTGCAGAAGATGGAACAATAGTAGCCTTGTTTGGGTTGTCTGGGCAATCTCGGATGAAGTGTCCTTGCTCACCCCAAAAGTAACATGCTCCAGTCTACTTACGACACTGACCAGCAGGATGTTTGTTTTGACAGTAGTTACAGACTGGATATTGAGTAGTCTTGCCTGAACCACCAGTGCTCTCAACTGATGTTGCCCTCCCAAAAGATTGAGTCACCGATTGTGGTTTAGAGATGTTTCCAGATCGGGAAGGTTAGGAGTATAACTTTTGCTTGCCTTGGTACTTGCCCTTCTTGTTTGGTCTCAGAGGTCGAGAATCATCATATTGTCCTTTCCCGAAGCCTCCTAACCTCTGAGCCTTCTGTGCTGCATCGGTAGCCTATACTCTATTGACTAGATCCTAGAAATCGGTAATACCCAAGGCAGTGAACATGGGTCGGAGCTCATCACATAGACCGACAATGAATATCCTACACTTTTCTTCCTCCTTCTTGATGTATTCAGCTCCATACTTGCAATATTTGAAAAATTCATGGATATACTGCTCAATTGGTTTTCTACCTTGCTTAAGGTGGAGAAAGATGCTTCGCCTCTCGGCCAGATAGTACTCACTGATATATTTCTTACAAAATTCCTTCAAAAAGAATTCCTAGGTAACAGATTCCTCCGACGCCGTGAGTATAGTGGTCTCCCACCACTATAGGGCCTCATCAGCTAACAAAGCGATGGCACAGTCCAGCTTGTGCTCATCACTACACTGTAATTGCTTGGTCAGAATTCTTATCGTATTATCCAACCAATATTCAGCAATCTCGGGATCTTCATCATCCCTTTCCAGTGAAGGAATAAGCTCGATATTGAGATAGCTTATCAATAGGAGCTCGAGCTGATGAAGAAACTATCGATGTTTGAACCATCCGTTCCGTTTTCATCGAAGCCATAAACATTTTGAACATTTCGTCCATATTCTTATAGCATTCGGCCGATGTACCCTGCATCCCTATCTCAGCCCCAAGTGCATGTGGATTCAGATCAGATGAGGGTCTTTTCCCCTCATATCCTCGCCATTGGTCGATGATTCCATCTCATTCTCATGAATATGACCCTCTTGTGAACCAGATATCTATAAAAGAAGAAATTGGATCAATGGCAAGTCATAATATACAATACATACTCCTAGGTGGCAAAACATGAACGATGCAACAATGATCAATGCAATATCAATAATTTCAGCAATAGTGTTTCTATTTATTAACATTCTAGTCCTAGATTCGAATAAACTCTAGCTCTGGTACCACAAATGTAACACCCACTTCCCGTCCTAGTAGAGAACCAGGTCGGAGAATGTTACGATCGGAAATTTCGGTAATTCAGTGACATTTTTGGTAATCCAATTCGACTTAATTATCATAATTAATGTTACAAATCTCCTTTGCATATTGAGAAAAGCGTAATTACCTACGATGGTAAACTGTGATAACTGAGAGATAACTAATTACCTATGTAGGCAATTAGTGCTCCTATGAACAAAGTAATAACCTACAGAGGTAATCTCGGGTTACTAAGGGAACAATAATTACCTATAGAGGTAATTAGAGGTTTTAACAGAAAATTAATTACTTATAGAGGTAATCAGGTTTGATCAACAGAGTGTATCGAAACAGATAGGGACTGTTTCGGAACAGTTGACCTGTAAGGTCACATTTTTAGCTGGTATTTATTCGATTTGACTTAGTAGATAAATTCTAAATCTTATAAAATTTTACCAGCAACTTTCAATGAGCATAACTGTTTTCATTTCAAATTTTAGAGCAATCTAAATCCAATTACTAGGATTCTAACCTTTAGTTCTCATTAGGCATGGTTAACTATTTTTACCATTTTTCTTAGGGTCATTTTACAAGATACAAGTCTAGACATATTTTATGCATAACCAGCATATCATAATACATGCTTAAGACTTAACAAAACATATTGCCACCATTCTAGGAGTATTTAAAACAAGATTACATACTCTTGACTCTTGTGACTTGCCAAAAACCTTGCCAAAAAGGGATACAAATCTCCTCTTCAAACCTTAACCTGAAAATGCATGGAAAATGAAGACATTAGGCATACTTTGCCTACTGAGGTAGTCAATGACAACATCAATGTATAGAATGTACATATATAACATGCTCTTACATCATATGTTCAAATTAGGCCAATGTTCAATGATTCTTGATAATAGCTCAATGTTTAATGTCAATGCATCAATGATTCATATGCCATAACAGTGAAATCAATAAGTCATTATAAACCCTTGGATCGATCAAGATAGTGGATACACGGATTCCTACGCCTCGCCAAATCAATGAATGGTCGAATCCTTCCGCCTTGCCAAAATGACCAATACACAATCATCCCTTCGCCTCGCAAACATATAGGCCGTAGCCCAAGGACCGTAGTCCACCCGTACCAATGAGCTCATAAATCCTATGGCATGCCAATTGTATCTAATTTCCACTCGAACCCAAGGTCCAATACATTTTATATTCATAACAGTTTCAATGATGATATCAATAGGTCCAATGATTTTGACCCTTAGGTCCATTCCAATGAGTTCAATATTTAATATTTTGGTAATTTAATGCTTTCACAATATCAATGCAACAAAGAAAGCTTATCAAAACTTACCATAGCCTTGTATGATTCTCAATGCCTTTCCATGCCAATGTTATGCTACATGTCAATAATAAACAATGAAATGAGATGGGAAAAGCTCCTAGGTTTGTCCCATGACTGTACTACACTCACCTTGCAAAAGAAAGCTTCTAAGGTTCTTGAATGACAACTCCTTTGCCCTTAGCTTGAATAGGATTTGATGATGAATCCTTGTGGTAAACTGAAAGAAAACAAGTTTCTTATTCGTATAGTATACCAGAAGTATTCATATAAGCTTATATATAAGCTTTAGGTAACCTATACAGATAATCGAACACTTGAACTGTTTACCTATATTGGTAACTGGATACTTGAACTGTTTACCGATATTGGTAATTGAATACTTGAATCATTTACCTATACTGGTAATTACACGTAATACACGAACTAAATATTTGAATTGTTTACCAATACAGGTTATACATGTAACAGTCCTCTACGACTTTAACTAGACAAAACCATGAAAATTGACACTAACAATTCTAACCAAGAAAGATGCATCCTTGAGCTTACATAAGCTTATGATCAATATAAATTCCATGGATTAGGCCTTGAAATACCTGGGTCTTAATAACCATCTTTCAATAGTTCATCTTGAAATTAAACATAAACTAACCATGAGATTCAACAATAGGAAGAGGGGTTTTACTCACCAACTCCTTAGCTTTAATTTGGTGCCTTGAAACCAATCAAATACCCAATATGAGATTGAGGTGCTGGGTGAGCTCAAGGTAGAAGATGACAATGGAGGTGCTTGCTTCCAAAGCTTTAAGAAACTTGAGAGAATGATGACGAGATTGTCTCGGTTTGTTTGCGTGAACCTTTAACTCAAAACTTCCCCTTTTTAATTCTTCATTTCTCCAACCGAGTAGGAGATCATTATGGGTGTCCTCCCTTCCAACCAATGAGAAGCTTTCCTTCACCACGGGGAAAGCTAATTTTGAATATAAAATTTCATCTTCTTATCTCTTTTTTTCTTTAATTGAAAATTGTCATAATTTGATGACAGCCCATGCCAACTTCACGTGAATCAGCCACCCAAGGAGGTGACTAGCACCTCAAATTGGTAAAATTATAAGGTTAGTCCCTCAACTTTTCAAAGTTTACACTTTTGCTCTCGAACTTTCAACTTTTTGCAATTTAGTCACCAAATAGGATTTAATTTTTCCAAACCAGCCCTTAAGACAAAATTAAACTCAATTGAAGTTTCATTACATAACAATTGAGTACAATTACATTTTCGATTTTCCGATATGAAATTCTGATCATCGGTACACAATTCCGACTAGACCGATTTTCGGGGTGTTACAGTAACCCAACAACCTATAACTTGTGGTGAATTTATGACATATGAGACTAGTTTTTGGGATTCAGAAAAGATCCACCATATTTTTAATCCTGAAGTTTCTATAAAGATTTTAAGTTGTCAATAACACTTGTGGAGGAAGATGTTTTAGTCTGGTCGAATGAATCCAATGGTATATATTCTGTCAAATCTAGGAATAGATGGTTAACCATGCAAGAAAATGAGATAGGTGATAATGCTGGTATCTAGAACATCATTGCAAAATTGAAATTCTTGCCAAAAGTTCAAATTTTTGGTTGGGGATTATGTCATGAGGCACTTCCCCTAGGTTCAAAGTTATTAATTACTTCTATGAGAAAGCGGCCATGATGGTTGAAGATCAAGTAATGATGATGGTTAGAGATTTGTTGTTTAAAGAAGATGAACAAGATATTTTTAAGAAAGAACAACGTGTTTCTCTTAATTTTCTTATTATTCGTTTCTATCAAATGTTTACAGAGTAAGCCTTTAAATAGTCTAATATAGAGTTTTAATATAACTAAAATTATACTTTGTCTCTAATTTAAATAATATTTATTCATAATTTAAATAAGACATCTAATAAATCCAAAATACTAATTAGGAATAAACTCTAATTACATATTAAATAAAAACTCTAACAAGCCTCGTTAACTTAGACTTCTCCTCACGCTCTAACACTTCTTGGATAACTAACACTTCCCCTCAAGCTGGTGAACAAACGTAGTATAGCACCATCTTGAATCTTGGATGTGATGCCCTAATCTTTTTTCTTTTGTTGTTTCTTTGTGAAAAATGCTCGATGTTCACGGGTCAGGAGTCAATGATTGAGATGCTCCAGCATGAGGTTCTTGATTAAAATATTTGATGAGAATGATGTATGAAATATTCAAAGGAATCTACACCTCCCTCAAGCTGATAGTTTTTAAAGCTGATAGTCCAGCATGAGGTTCTTTATTTTTAAGGAGTCTTTGATTGAGATGCTCCAGCAAGAGGTTCTTAAAGACTAGAGTTTTTGCTTGGATCTTTGACGTAGAATCCTTAAAAATTATTATCTAGTTTTTAAGGCTAAACTATAACTTTTTCATCTATCTTTTTAGATGGATGGCTAAGATAGAACCAAATAGATTTTAAGGCTAAACTATAACTTTTTCATCTATCTTTTTAGATGGATGGTTAAGATAGAACCAAATAGTTTTTAAGGCTAAACTATAACTTTTTCTTCAATCTTTTCTCCTATCTTTTGGAACGGATGACTAAGATAGAACCAAATAGTTTTAAGGTTAAACTATAATCTTTTCTTCAATCTTTTCTCCTATCTTTTGGAACAAATGGCTAAGATGGAACCAAATAGTTTTTAAGGTTAAACTATAACCTTTTCATCTATCTTTTTGATTGGACAAGATATAACCATTAAATAAAGAACCAAAAAAATTAAACAAGTAGAATTTCACCAGAGATGTAAGATTCTCACGAGGGAGAAGCTAGAGAACGAGTCTGATCTAATAACAAAAGCGGAAAAATTAACGTGCATCTGAAAAGTCATCATCAAGATCCTTGTTGTCTCTGATAAAATGTGAGAAAGGGGCCATAGTGGTCGTAGATTCAACGGATGAAAGTGGTTTGTGTTTAATCGGTGGTTAGTGATTTGTTGTTTGAATAGGATGAACAAAGATATTTTCCAGAGAGAACAATGTGTTTCTCTATATTTTCTTATTATTGTTCGTTATTAAATGATTACAGAGTAAGCCTTTAAATAGGCTAATATAGAGTTTTAATATAACTAAAACTATACTTTATCTCTAATTTAAATAATATTTATTCCTAATTTAAATAAGACTTCTAATAAATTTAAACTACTAATTAGGAATAAACTCTAATTGGTAGTTTAGATTTATTAGAAGTCTTATTTAAATTAGGAATAAATATTATTTAAATTAGAGATAAAGTATAGTTTTAATTATATTAAAACTCTATATTACCTATTTAAAGGCTTACTCTATAATCATTTGATAACGAACAATAATAAGAAAATATAGAGAAACACATTATTCTCTCTGAAAAATATCTTTGTTCATCCTATTCAAACAACAAATCACTAACCACCGATCAAACACAAACCACTATCATTCATTGAATCTATGGCCACCATGGCCCCTTTCTTACATGGTATCATGAGCCAACAACGATCTTGATGATGTCATTGATACTGTCATCTTTAATCTGAAATAGATCAACGATCTGACTTTTTAGATGCACATTATTTTTTTCGCTGTTTTTTTTTACCACACTCGTTCTTTAGCTTCTCTCTCGTTGGAATCTTACATCTCTAGTGAAATTTCTACTTGATTTTTTATTGGTTCTTTATTTAATGATTTTATCTTAGCCAATCAAAAAGATAGATGAAAAGGTTATAGTTTAGCCTTCAAAAAATTTAGTTCTATCTTAGCCATCCATCTTAAAAGATAGCAGGAAAGGTCATAGTTTAGCCTTAAAAACTATTTGGTTTTATCTTAACCATCATCCAAAAAGATAGGAGAAGAGGTTATAGTTTAGCCTTAAAAACTATTTGGTTCTATCTTAACCATCATACAAAAAGATAGAAGAAGAGGTTATAGTTTAGCCTTAAAAACTATATAATATTCTTTAAGGATTCTACATCAAAGATCCAAGCTGGAACTCTAGTCTATGTAACTATTAGTTTGAGGGGGAGTGTAGATTCCTTTGATCACTTCTTACATCATTCACATAAGATCTTTTAATCAAGAACCGCATGCTGGAATCTTGATTCGAGAATAAGGAACATTTTTCTCGAAGAAAAAACAAAAGAAAAAAGAGTAGGACATCACATCCAAGATCCAAGCCGGTGCTCTACTACGTTTGTTCACTAGCTTGAGGGGGAGTGTTAGAGTCTGAGGAGAAGTCTAAGTTAACGAGGAGTGTTAGAGTTTTTATTTAATATGTAATTAGAGTTTATTCCTAATTAGTAGTTTAGATTTATTAGAAGTCTTATTTAAATTAGAGATAAAGTATAGTTTTAGTTATATTAAAACTCTATATTAGACTATTTAAAGGCTTACTCTGTAATTATTTGATAATGAAAAATAATAAGAAAATACAGAGAAACACATTGTTCTCTCTGGAAAATATCTTTGTTTATCCTATTCAAACAACAAATCACTAACCAACGATCACAAACAGACCACTATCATCCGTTGAATCTATGACCACCATGTCCCCTTTCTCACAACTTCACTTAGTATTGGTGTATTCCATTATGCAACGTTGAGATCGAGATAGCTTTACATGCTTTTAGAGATTATAGCAGCTTGGAAGAAATTTTTGAATAGTATAATCTATCGGTATAATGAGCTCTTTTCAATCAATTTCTTGCAAAAGTTGGGTGAAGCATTGCTCTTCAAGGATGGACAGGGAGCAATTTACTTTTTTATTAATATTACTTTGGTATGTTTAACAAAGGATAAATAAGATGGTGTATGAGTCTTCTTTAATTCATGCAATTGTGGTTGTTGATTACGCTCAACTTCTTGTCTCTGATCCTCTATTTAAATTTTTTTCTTGTAACAGTTCCCAACATTGGAAATGCCATGCTATTGGACAATTTAAAATCAATTTAAATGGTGCGTTCATTTCTAATGATGGAACTGCTCCGATTGGAGTTGTGGCAAGAAATTCCAATGGCTTAGTGATAGATGGAGTAGCGAAAATCATTAACGGGGCTTAGACTGTAAAGAGCATTGAAGCATAGGCATTTTTTGAAGAGGTGGAAATGGCGTTAGGAACAATTGTGACAAGGTTGTGATTGAAGGAGGTGCTATTAGCATCGTTAACAATCTTAACCAGCCTATTCATGATCTCTCAATTGCTTCATCCATTTTGATAGACACTAAAGCTCTTTTACACAACCACCCAGGATTTGTCATCAAGCATGTGGCGAGAGTGGCTAATCGTGTGGCTTATAAGCTAGCGAATTGATCTATTTTCTCGAAAGAGGATTTCTATTTTGTTTTAGATGTTCCTGATTGTATTTCTTCGGACATTGTTGAGGATGCTATTCATAATTAATCGATTTTTATTTTCAAAAAAAAATAATTGGTTGTTCGATCACTTAGTGATCTAATTTGAATGATTCAGGTTAGGGTATTAGTGAATGAAACTTAAAATTTAACTATGTTTGATTGGGTAAAAGGGTCTGGACCACATCGAGTGGTAACTATCTATACATAGACTGCATTATTGATTTTAAAATTATTTAGTTGTTGCTTAGCTACTTGTTAAATTGGATTGCATTATGTTGTTTTGTTATGCAGCAAATTTTGAGTTGGAGATAATTATATGTTGCATTAATAAATTTCCTTGCACCAAATGATATGTTGAGAGAGTTGTTTTGATATCACATATGTGTGCTTAGGTCCTAGTTAGATTGTACTGGACTATTTTGAATATGAAAATGTATAAACTTGTATACTTTCGCATGCCTCAACATCTTAGAATTATTCGATTTGATTTTTTAAAATTTATTTGTTAAATTTACTTTTATTTATTCAATTTGTATCGCCTTGGACTGATTACATTGTAACAATCTTAAGAAAAATCTTATTATAGTTTTCTTGATCCAAAATTATTTAATCCTCAAAGAGATGACAAATAAATTTATTTTACACGTTGTGAGTAATTTTTTTCCTTAAATTCTTTATTTTTTTAATATTCGAGAAGAGTTTGTATTTTACTAAAATACAAATTAAGGAGGATTTGAGTTTTTCTTAAAATACGAATATTGAATAGATAAAACTGACAATTCATAGTAATATTTGAATTAAATTCAGAACATTCCTCTCACACGTTTGCCCTAATTTTTTGTATAAATATGAACGAAATTCTCAGGTTTCAAAGCACTCAAAAATCGTTTTCATTTTCTCATTTTCTATTTCGGTTAATGAAAAAGGCAATAGTGCAAGTTTGAGATCTCTACAATTTGTGTTTCTTTCGAAGATGTTCTTATTTTTTATCTTGGAAGAAAAACGATCAATTAAATCAAGCATCGCAGAGTGGTTGGAATTTGTTTTAATGAAACTGCTTTCGCAGGCCTCAACATCTTAGAATTATTCGGTTTTATTTTTCTAAATTTATTTGTTAAATTTATTTTTTATTCGATTTGTATCGTTTTAGATTGATTACATTGTAACAATCTTAAGACAAATCTTTTTATACCTTTCTTTGTAACACCCCAAAATTTTCCCCAATTCGAAAATTAATTTTGAATTCCCTGATTTTTGAAACTCTAATAATTTTGAGAAATTTTTGTTTTAGGAATCGTAATTCAAACAAGGACTAAATTGAAATATTTCATAGATGGAGTGTTAATTTAGAAATTTACATGACCATTTTGCTTAAATGTCAAAGTTTTGAGTCTGTTTTAGAAACCCTAACAAGAGAAAGGACCAATCCTGTAATTTGCCCTTTTTCCTTAAGTCTAAAATGAAAACCAATATGTCACTTGCCTTCTCTATCTCTCTCGGTCTAACTCATATTTCACCAACCTCTCTTCTTTAAATAGAGTCCATTAACATTTTTTTCTTATTTCGTTTTGGTTTCTCATATGTCCGACTAAAACCCTTGTATCGATTCTCCTCCTCATCGATGTTCATGCTCAGGAATCGGAGTTGTGTACTTTGGTTTTTTCTCCCATGTTGTTCATATGTCTATTGAACAAAAAAGTGGGTGTTTGAACCCTTGTATCGCTTCCATCTTCACGTTTCAAGAATCAGTTTGGTTCTCCTTTCATTTCATCCTTCTCCTGTGATCATGTTGGTTCGTCTTGGTGGTAGGTCACTTGTTTCCATAAAAGTTTTGGTTGTAAGAGTTGTTTTAAGGTTGTTTTTTGTTAAAGATGGTATTATTTTCAGTCTTGTTCTGTTTTTTGGGTTTTTGTTTTGGTACAATGATGTTGTGTGGGTGGTGTTGTAGGGAAAGGTCATCGGAAAATCTTATCGCCGTTACATTATCGTCGGTGTTCTTGTCGCTATCCTCTTGGTGCTGGCGTCGCCTAAGATTATGGAAACCCTAGTGAGGGTTATTTCATGTGCTTAGGTGTGTGTGGGCTAGAGTGTGTGTTCTTTTAAGATAGGCTTGTGTATAATAAAATGGGTCGAGTGGTTTAATTTGAGATGAAGTCCAACTCTAGTGGTTTGATTTTTGTGAGTCCGAAGCAAACCGAATCGGTTTTGATCAGAACCAATTCTCTGAACCGAACCTGACCTTTGATCTTTGACTTGACCCATTTGACTTTTGACTTGCTTTGACCATATCTGAATTTGACCTTAACCGAGTTTGACTTTGATGCACATTTTGACTAGTTTGACTTTTGACCTTGACCTTGAACCATTGACTAGTTGAATTTTAACCTTTGACCTTTCAAATCAATTTTTGAAGTTGACCTTTGACTAGTTTGACTAGTGAATTCAAAATTGACTTTGACCAGTTGACTTTGACTTTGACCAAAGTTAACTTTTTTGGAAGACTTTCTCCTTGAATTTTTTCGACGTTCTGAGTCTGAATCCTTTATCTATTTTTTCAAATTTAAACCTGAAAGCCTCATTTTTGAGTTCTCTTTTGAATTGTTCTTTGAGTCTAAAAGTTTGTTTTTAGGAATCTAATTTAGAATATTCTTGCATTTATATATCAACGTTTCTGAGGCCTCTAGGTTACCTCCAGTTGTTTAGACTGATCGAGAACATTCTTTGAGACCATCACGTGAGTAACCTTTTAGATCATATTTTTATTTTAGTCGGTGTCTTAATCTTAGTTTGTTTAGTAATAAAGTTATGTTACCTCGTAGATCTTGATTCAGCTGGACTAGAATGTGAGATGTGTCTTTCTCTGAGTTAGAGATTCAATTGCTTAAGATGTGTCTCTTCCTGTGCTACATAATTTTGTTCCTATGTTATGATTTGCTATAATATGTATATATATGAAATTTTATCCATACATTGTCTGATTGAATATGTGAGAATATTTATTTGACTATGCATGGTAATTATGTTTTCAAATCAAGTATCTGATTTTTGAAAAAAGATTTACTCATAAGATTTCAAATTTATGATTTTACAAATCATATCATATTTATGGCATCAAAAATATTTTCGGATTATAATCGAAATTGCAAGGGAAACCTTCACTCTAGCGAGGATAATCCTCCACTCAGTATGGTATCAGATATCGGGCCTCAGATTTTAAGTTATACATCAGACATCATAGCATCATTCTTCAGATTTTCTTTGAATTCATAAACTTTTCAGAAATGTAAAAATATGTTTTGATTATAATTGTTTGCACTTTAAAGACACACTAAGCTCTTTAGCTTACACTCCTTTAGTCTGCTTTTAGATTCTCAGACATGTCTATGCAAATTGGTACTTGGAGAAACTCTTACAATGCTCAGATAATTTATTATTCAATATGATCTTCTTTTAATTATTTCAGTTCAATGTTTTTTATTTGTTATGGAATATATCGTATTTTCGAACTATGGAATATTTTGATTGGAACATATTGGATACATGTTTGTACGAAACTAATTTTTAGATGTATTATTTAATAATGAGATATTATTTATAGCATTTTATTTATAAGATTGGAAATTCCCAAAATGTTTACCAAATTGAAAAAGTAAACTAAATTTCAAATTATTTCGACCTGAATATCTTCCTTGAGAGGAAAGTTTTGGTAACGTGACTTTCAAGTTTCGAATTAAAATATTAGTTCAAAATTGAGGGTTACATCCTTAATCCGAGATGATTCAATCGTCAAAGAGATAACACATAATTTTTTTCAAGATTTATCCTGTCATCTTAACGGATTTTTTATAAATCTTAAAAAGTTGACAAATCTGGTTTCATAAATTGTCGAAAATAAACAAGAAATTTATTTTTGTTTATTGGAATTAATTATAGTTCTCATTGATTTCTTTTGAACAAAAACAATCATGAATGAAGATTCTATGAATTTAACTCCTAAGGTATTCGTACCTGGACAAACTTTCAAACAACAGATACAGAATCTGGAAGCAACGATTGTGACAGTAGATCACAATGAGAAGTCGACTAAATTCTGCGGACAAAATTTAAAGACATGACAATAGAAGATGGTGTTATTTCTAACCATATTGAATTTGGTAGGATATCTGAAAGAAGATCTCTAGTTGTCACTGTAGGAGATGGGAAAGGAGAGGTAGATGAACTCATCGCCTTTAGTATCATTGAGGTTTAAAAAAATGACAATTTTCTGTGTCGAAACTACATCTTCAATGGATTACAAAACCCATCGTATCCATTATACAATGTGTACAAAACTGAAAAACAGTTATGGACAACTTTGGAGAACAAATACAAAGCATATAATGTTGGGGCTGAAAAGTTTTTAGCCGCAAAGTTTTTGAACTTTACTATAATTGATTCAAACTATAAAACAAGAATAAAATGTTAGCTGAGAAATTGATTACAAAACCTCGAATTAAAGAGGACAATAGATGTAATGCTAGGAAACTAATGTTGAAGGAGTCCAAGGTAAATGTTGTTAAAGCCAGAATGGGAACAACAACAAAAGCACCAAACTAAGCCAAAGTTGAGGCCTAATGGCGAAGTCTCCAAGAAAGAGAAATTCAAAGGATCTTGCTTCAATTGTGGCAAGGTGGGACACATGTCCTCTGAATGTAGTCTTCCAAAAAGAGATAAAGCCAAGGAGGTCAATGTTGTGGAGGATGAAGATCTATGTGTTGTGATCTTTGAAGTCGACCTAGTTGAATCCAATCCAAGAGAGTGATGTCTAGACACATAAGCCACACGTCATATTTGTTGTAACGAGAATTTATTTGTTGAGCTGACACCATGTGATAATGGAGAGATGCTCTATATGGGAAATACAACGACTTCCACGATAAAGGGGAAGGGAGCCGTGAACTTAGAGATGACTTATGGGAGATAACTCAAGCTGTAAAATGTATTGTATGTGCCTGACATATAGAAAAATCTTATTTCCAGAACACTCTTAAGTGTTCATGGATTTAGGATGATTTTTGAATCTTAAAAGTTCATTATTTTAAAAGAATGATGTTTATGGGTAAGTGATATATATTGAATGGAACGTGGAAACTCAATGTTATCTATGTAAAATTCAAAATAATGAATAAGAATGTAGTTTCTTCTTCGGTATGTATGCTTGAATCACTTAATTTATGGCATGATAGACTTGGACATGTTAATTAACCTTGTGTAGGTTAATTAACTTGGAATACATCCCTTCGTTTCATATTAATTATAACCATAAATGTGAAATATGTGTTGAAGCAAAATCAACAAGGTCTTCATTTCAAACTATTAAAAAAAGTACAAAACCGCTTGATCTAATTCATAGAGATATTTATGACCTAAAATTCGTCCAAACAAGAGGAGGAAATAATTTTTTTATTATCTTAATCGATGATAGCATGAAATACTGCTATGTATATTTGCTTAAAAGCAAAGACGAGGCAATAGAGAAATTTATACTCTATAAGCAAGAAGTCGAAAACCAACTTAATAAGAAAACTAAGATGATAAAAAGTGATCATGATGGTGACTATGTTAATTCATTTGGTGAGTATTGCTCTCAACATTTTATTATTCATGAAGTAACACCACCATACTCCCCTCAATCTATGGAGTAGTCGAACGCAAAAATCGGACTCTAAAAGAAATGATAAAGGCTTTGCTAGGAAGTTTTGGGTTACCCAAAACATGTGAGGGGAAGTTATTCTCTCGAAAAATTACCTTTTAAACAAGGTTCCACAAAAAGGAAAAGATAAGACACCATATGAATTATAGAAATGTCGAAAATCTTCCTACAAACACTTAAAAATATGGGGGTGTCTTGCAAAGGTAATGACATCATTACCAAAACAAATGAAAATAGGTCCAAAACACTTTAGATTGCATTTTTATTGGTTATGCTGCACATAGTAATTCTTATTGGTTTCTTGTGTATGAATCAAGGAATCTTGAGATTCACAAAAACACGATAATGGAATCAAAGAATGAATCTTTCTTTGAGAATATATTTCCCTATAACTCTAGGGAAGTTGATCAAGTTTTTGACAAAATGAACTTTGGATGATATGACTCCAAATGATCAACAAGAGGTTGAATTTGATGTAGAGCCAAGAAGGAGCAAAAGGGCAAGTATAGAAAAATCCTTTGGATTTGACTTCCTAGCCTATATGTTGGAGGCTAAATCTCTAACATATAGTGAAGCTATATGTTCCTCTGAAAGCAATTTCTAGAAAGAAGCCATATAGAGCAAAATTAATTTCATCTTGTAAAATCATACATGAGAATTAGTGTACCTTCCTCTTGGAATTAAATCACTAAATTCAAAATGGATTTTAATTATTCTGAAGGTAGATGGAACAATGGATAAGTATAAGTCACGATTGGTAGTAAAAGGGTATCGACAAAAGGAAGGCCTTGATTATTTTGATACATTTTCTCTTGTATCAAGAATAACAACCATTAGGATGATACTCACAATTGATGCATTAAAATTTTTTGAAGTACATCAAATGGATGTTAAAACAACTTTTCTAAATGGAGAATTTGATGAAAAAATATAAATGGAACAACCTAAGGGTCATGTAGTTTCAGGTCAAAAAAGAAAGTATGTAAATTGGTTAAGTCTCTATACATTGATATGAGGTACCTGTCGAAACGGACTTTCTTCATATGTTGCGGATCTAGGAATGTTGTAAGCAAGTTCCTGCAAAAAGAATAACATAAAAATAATAAGGAAACAAATTTATATTTATGATGAATTTAGTGAATAAAGGTGAAAATGAAAATTAAAAAAATAAGAAAAAAAGATGGCGTTTTGAAGAAAATTCGAAACAAGATGAATGCTTTAAGAAACATCCATGATAGCAATCCGAGCGTTCAACAATGGTGAATTATGATGTTGGCTGGAATCTTTTGGAAATGCTAAACTCGAAAGAACTTGCACAATATACTAAGCAAACTCGAATAGAATATGTTTAACGTCAAAGGACTTGGACCCTCTAGATAGAAATTTAGGAATCCGAAGTATCAAGAATTTGACAATCAAAAAGGTTTGAATGTCAGAAAAGTTCTAAAAAGAACCAAATAAGAGAAAAACTCTCAAGTATAATTTTATTTCAAAGTGTGTAACCTTTTTACAATGTTTATAATATAAATATATAGAAACAAGAGTGGCAAACCGAAATTACATGTGTGGCTAATATTAAAGGATTTTAAAAATTAAATTTGAATGAAAAAACTCCTTTTGGCAGTCATGTTTTCTTAGCCACATGTTTTGAACGAAAATGACATTTAAAACACATCAAACATGTGTTTAATGTTTGAATTTTGAACAAAAACCACTCATTCTTATCTCCTTGGATGTTTGACCTTCAAAACAAGGGCCTTGTTTTTCTTGGAGTGCTTTGAACTCCCACACATATGCACAAGGCTTCTATGTGTGTCTGACATGCATGGCACATGCATAAGACATTTTCTCTTCGTGTAGGACACGTTTCAACTGCTGTAGGTCACTTCAGCTTGAGTTGAGCTGGAAATGGATTTGAGCTGAAACGAGCTAGCTAAGAGTGTTAGGAGTTGACTTGAGCTTAGAGCTAAGCCTTTAAGCTGCCTCGAATTAAGGTGAGCTGCGTGCACTCCGTTGGACTTCATCTGAACTGAATAGAACTCACTTGAGCTGGTATTCAGCTGCATACACTTGCTTGAGCTGGAGTTGAGCTACATACACTCTCTTGAGCTAGTGTTCTCTTATGTTCCTACATGTAAGTATCACGAGAATCCATCAAAGTATTGTAAACTCAGTGAAAACACAAATAGAATGCATAAACACTTGCAAACTTATTCAATAACACACATGAACTTATAAATAAATTAGAAATATTACAAACACTATCAAACAGATCCTTAAAACATACTTAATAACATATATACATACTTAAACATATATAATAAGTAGTATAGTCTAATATGTCACATATCAGCATGCAACACATTATAAATCCTATGTTCTAAGGCATAAATATTATCGAATGAATCTAGAAATGAACCACAAGGAAAAGAACTTCCCTAAATTTTTTTGCCTTAGAACGAGTAATAGGTCCTAATGGTAAGACCTTCGGATCAGATTGTTGTGCTTGTATAGATGTGCTCACATCATACATACTTAAACAAGCACTAAAACAATGGCATGAGAAGTTCAATGGTTCCATGATAATAAATGGCTTCAAAATAAACGAGTGTGAAAAATGTTTATATGTCAAAATCACATACATTTGATACATCATCAAAATTTGACTTGAAAGATATGGGATTGACTGATACAATTTTGGGTATACAAATCAAAAGATCAGTAAAAGGTCTCATATTGACTCAGTGACACTACGTAGATAAGAATCTGGAAAAATTTGGCAAGGATGATTGTGGCACAATCGTAACTCTTTTAGACCCTTGTTCTCATATATCTAAGAACAAAGGGGAAAATATTTATCAAATGAAATATGCAAGGATCATAGGTAGCCTAATGTATCTCATGAGCTGCACTAGACCATATATTGGTTTTACTGTAAGCAGTCTAAGAGATTCATAAGCAATCAAAAAAAAATCATTGGTAAGCAATTGTGAGGGTACTAAGGTATCTTAGACCGATTAAGACCAAAATTTGTATTTTTACTCCACAAACCTTTAATTTTCACAATTTAATCACCGAAACAACTTTCATTTCTTCCAAAATGTTCCAACAACACCGATTAGCTCAATTAAACTCCATTAAATCAAAAACTTGAGTGCAAAGTTTAAGCAATTACAACACTGGACATAACCAATATAAAATTTTCGATTACTGGACCTAATTTCGACTAAACCGTTTTTTGGGTATAACCGTAACGGTCAAAAATATAAGTGGTAAGAATAATCTTTCTTTAAAATCGGGTGATCAAATAGAACATACCCTAAACATAAAGACCCCTGATGAAGTTTATCTTGGAAATTAATTTTTTTTAAAATATATAAAATATATTTTAAAATTTTATCAAATAATATTTAAAAATCATCAAATAAAGTTACTCTGGAAAAAACAAAATACAAAACCTACTATTAATGTAAAAAAAATTGATAATCGAAATTAATAAAATCAAAAGCCCAAGAATTATTAATTCACCAAATCGAATCGTATAAACCCCCAAGTGGGAAGGAGTCGTAGGAAGATGAAAATGATGAAATTTTGGGTAATGATGGAAAAGTCGCTTCATGTTCTGAACTAATTTCATCCTCCAATACAATCGCTTTTCTTTATAGGAATTCTATCACTTATTCTCCTAAGCTTAAACTTTAAGTTCATTTATATACAAAGAAAATCGAAATCATTTTGATTGTTTTACATGCTAGCTATGATTTTGAGAAGAGTATTTTAGGATTATAAAGTTAATTTTTACGGACTAAACGTAAAAAAATGTAAAAAGTATCCTAGTCATTTGGTGAACACTATCCAAGGCAGACACTATCAATTTACTCCAACAAATCAAGGTAAATTGATTTCATAGCAGAAACGGGTACAAGTTCCATCGACCTTCAATGAATTAAAGCACCTACTCCTAAGACAAATTGGTCCCCAAGGAACTATTTTTGTCTGATGAAACTTGTTATATCATTTTCTTCGACATCATGCAGTACAAATGATTGAGAGTTTACCAGCAAAACTACATCCTCAAACGGTAGTGTCTACAGATTCATTTCGTGTAAAAAATGATGATTTCAATATGTTATTTTGAACCAATCCAATGATCCATTCACTGTGTGTCGAAACCAGATCGGTAGAAACTGGAATGAAAGTTGAGCAAGGAAATGTTATTGACAGTTGAAGGCCTGAAGTCCAAAGGATTGTTCCATTGCGAAGTTCGTCCATCGAGCCAAGTCATGTTCACATTCTCAACATCCAAACCATCAATATGTTCCATGATAATTCCAGCTATGCTGTGATTCACAAGTCCTTGACATCCAGGCCTGTAGTCAACCAACCCGCCCTTGTAATTTGTCCATCGTCTGTAAGTTAGATTCATGTTTATGAATCTCAAGTTCCTTAGCAATCCACCTTTTGACCCTGATAAGAAGATACCATTTTCAGAATTTACAGTGATGTTTATGAAGTTCAAGTTCGAGATTGAACCCTCTTTTGAATTCAAGTGTCGCGGGCAGGTTGTGACATAAATAGGCTCCGCCCTCCCCCACCATGACGGATGGTAATATCTTGTGCTTATGTTTATGTTTGAGAAAATAACATCGTTTACATTTCCTGCACAAGATAACCAAAGACCAGATAACATCAACCACCAAAGAAAAAGAAACGAAAGAAGAAAAACGCAAAACCCAGATAGCATTACCTCCATCGCGTATCTGAAATCCAAGCCCTCTATGAGAATCTACAATGGTTATGTTATCAAAGACCAAATTCTTGAACTCAAACCAGCTAGCACTTCCAAGTTTAATCGCAGAAGATTTTGTTCGAATCCAGGAGTTTGTTGCAGTTAAGTTATATACAGGGCCAGTGTATGTCTTGGGGCATATAGCATCATCTCCTGTATCAATGTGGCATCTCGTAATCACAGTATTATTTGAATCCTCAATGTCTATCCCATCATTGTTGGGTGTATTGAAATCTCCATAGATTGAAACATCATGTATCGATGTGTTTTGACATCGAATAATATGCAAGCTGCATTTATCCAAAGTTTTCATCACAATACATGGAATAATAGCAATAGCAATAGCAATAGCAATTTTCAGGTTTCTTATTTGTTTCTTTTGGAAGGGATGGTCATTCTATACTTGAAATCAACATTAGTTATCAGATCCAGCGTTCCCCTATATCTTTTTCTTCCCAGATTACTAGTTTTGAAAACAATACTAGATCACAGAATGTTAAGTAAAAGGCAAGCAAATTTAGAAAGAAAGAGAGAAAGAAGAGAGACTGACCACCAATACGCTGGCTGCGTGAAGGTAACATTCCAAACTCTAACATTGGTAGAGTCAAGAAAACCCACCAGCCTCGGCCGACACTCGTCGCCGGAGCAATCCCCCGTTTGGTTCCAGCTCACCATCACGTTTTTCCTTTGATCGAACTTCACCACGAACTCCGACCCCTGCCCATCCACCACCCCTCCCCCTGTTATCCCTACATCGCTTGCGTTCTCAGCTAATATCACATACCATTTATGGGATTCTTTCGGGTAGTCTTCCAATTTGGTTCCGCCCAAGATGGTGCTGCCTTTGGGGATGTCTAAAATCACGTTTGATTTGAGGTAGATTGTGGCTGTTAGATAGGTGCCTGTCGGGAAGGTTACGTAGCAAGGCTTAGTGTGGCAGCTGTCGATGGCCGATTGGATAGCGGATGTGTCGTAGTGCTTGCCGTCTCCGGTGGCTCCGAAGTCCCTGACGGAGACGGTGGGAGTATGAGATCCGGTGATGGTGGGGAGGAGGAATAGGAAAGTGATCACTGTTAGATGCGGGATCGGAGCTGCGGCAGCACCCATTTCTTTGGGATTCCTACAACTGATGGAGAAATCTGTGGGACGGAACTTTGATACTATACAATACAAGTACTTCCAACCTTATCAACAAAAGATTACTAAACATGAATAGGGTAATTAACTTTTAATGCCACTAAACTATTGATTTCATTCTATTTTAAATCAATAAATTATTATAATAGTGTTAATCAATTCATCCACTTACATATTTAATCAATTTAATTTTTATTTAATAAATGTAATCTTTAAATATGATAATAATAAAAAATATCGAAACCAAACACAAAGTTTAACAAACAAGGGCACGTGATTAGCCAAGCTTGGGAGTATTGGGACCCTCAAATTTTGGGAAATATTTTAAACTATACCCTTAAAATATTTTGAAATTTTTAATTTGGCCCTCATTTTTTTAGAAATTCTCATTAAATTTCAAATACTTTTAATTAAGTTTTACAAATTAGTAATAATTTTATTAAATCTCTCAAAATTTCTAAAAAAAATTAATTAGATTTTCATTTTTTTCTAAAAATATCATTAAATCCAAAAAAAAATTAAAAATAATTAAACCTCCAAAAGTTTTGATTAAACCCTCAAACTATCACACCTAATTTGAAACTTGGGTTTCTTAGGATACTAACCAACCAGAACCATTAATTAGATTATAATTTACAATATATAATATATAATATATATATCTTAAAATATATCAAATTGTTGAAAAATAATAAAAATAAAATGAGAGGATACTCAAACCTATACTCAAACCATTAAGCCAAAGCCAAGTTTAACATTTAAGATTTTTTACAGCATATATATATATATATATATATATATATATATATATATATATATATATATATATTAATTTAAATCCAAAATTTAATCTACAAAGATAATTGTTCATACATATTTTAACCTTTTGACAATGAATATACACTTTACAAACAAAACGATTGAACACGAATCTCGTAGGATGAATATCATCTCCTTTTTCATTAAGACTACTAATTGGGTTATTATATAGCCTGGTTATATCAAAGAACATATGAAAATCAAATATATTTTTAAGTTAAGATAAAAAATATTAGTATAACAATTTAAATTTCTAAATTAATATTTAGACATTGATCAAGATAATGGTTCTTCGTGTTAGTTGAAGTAAGTAGGCAAAGTTTAGGCTTTTTGGTTGAAAATTGAGCTAATTAGGTTTGAGAAGTAATAAATTTACAAAAGGGGAAGAAACTTGGGATTTTATATTATGATTTTAATTTTATTCAAAATAAAGGCCAAAAATCAATTAAGTAATTGGTATATCACATAAGTTGGGAAGTGGAGATAAGACGATATCATTTTTATATTTTTTCTTATCTCACATAACCTATTTTTATTTTCATTTAAGTTAAATTTCGAATATTAAAAATTCAAGTTTATTTAATCATTTCTTCGTTACAGGATTCAAGATTTAGGTATATTAATATCCTCCATATGTGCTTTAAGAAAAATATAATATTTTTGAAAAAAATGAGTAAGTTTTCACTTATAAATTTTTACAAGGTTTAAATTTTGGGGTTTCTATGGAATTTTCTAATGATTTTAAGGATGTATTTTCGTAGCTAAGTTACAACAATAGTTGTTTTAAGCTCTAATTCAATTTTTATGTTGGTATGACATGTGAAAGAGGTTAATGGGGTGTCAAAGCTTAAGTTAAGTAAAAAGGTTGAAGAAGATAAGTGGGTGAGTTATTTCGAGAATTTTAGTTTAAGGTCACTATATCTCTAACTCTTACTCTTCTTGTAAATTACAAAGTGACCACTTTGGTTGATTTTATAGTTTAAGATCGTTACTTTTGGTATTTAGGTAGCTTAAAGCTTTATTAATGGTAAATTCTAGATTACTCATTAATAAGGAGAAAAATGATTAAAACCACCCAAAATAATTTTTATAAGATATAAGATTGAATTAATGGGTTCAAGGTTACATTTTAGGACCTGATTCAAAAGTCTTTTAAAATGGTAAATGAATTGTAAAATATGGAAATCAAATTTTAACCATCATGGATGAGCGTAACATGTAGTAACTGAGTAAGTGATAAATCTAGATAATCATATTGGTTATTGTCATGCTTTGGGGTATTTGCTTATATCTTGACTTGATGTCACTTACCAATTAGTGAGGTGTATAAATGCTCATGGAGCATTTATTACTTTATGATTGTTGTAAAAGAATCAAAATATCCTAGTCAGTATTATGGTACTTATATAAACGGTGTGTATTTCGGGCTGAGTGAATAAGTATATATGATGTGTCGTACTTGTTGAATGATCTGGGTGTGATTAAAAACCTATCTGTGGATATGGTGACATGGATAAGTTCATTAACTCGATATGTTGAATAAGCTTGAGTAACTTGATTAGGTTGATTAGCCATAAGTAAAGACAATTTAAGGCTAATATGATTCAAAAATGTCTAGGATATATTTGTAGCGAGGGTGATTTGAATATGGTCTATTTAACATGATGGTTGTGTAAACACATGTCACCCTACAACTGTTTGAGTACGAGTAAAGTATAGATTCATTGGTCATTATATATATAATGTATGTATTCATTTATGTATACTTTGTGGATGTTATAGATAATAGCTTATGAATATATTAACTCGATAGGTTGAGTAAACTCAAGTGACACGATAAGATATATGGCCTCAAGTATAGAAAAGCTTTGTGGAACCGTAAAAATTTTGTAGATTTTTTATGCTTTAAATTAGGTGATCTAAAAACTATAGCTAGTGTAGGCTAGATGATAACTCAGATAGTAAAGCCTTATCTATGCTCTCTAAATTATATTTATCTTGATTGCTTATTTTATGATATTCATGAATTATGGTATAGTAGAAATGTACCACTCAACTTTGTAAGCTCAATGTTTGGAATCGTTATTTTCGTTCATAGGTTTATAGATTGATACTGACCAAAGAGCACATCAATAAGAGATTGTTCCTACAAGCGTATTTATTTAGAGTATAATGTTTAGTATTTAGTTTTGGATTTATGTATTCATAGGACCTTACAAATATTGAGTTTATAAACTTTATTTATTTTAATATTTTGATATATAATATTTTTAACTTAGAACTTTTATTTTGTAAGCTTAATAAAATTCTTATTTAAATTTATAAATTTATGGATGTTTAATGTTTTCAAATGATGATCTAAATTTGATGGGTTGATTTTTAGAGTAAGGACTCAATTTGTAAAAGACAGTAAATATGAGCATTATCACCAAGTGATTCACCTTGTTATGTTCCTAGGTTGGTATGATAAAGAGTGGTGGCAATGGATGTTGTGAGTCCATGTATAACAGTGAAGGACTATCACCTTTTCTTATAAGTTGATGATCTTGTAATTAATCGAAGAGTTTCGAGGTTTTTGAACGAGGGATTAAAGTTTAAGTATGGTAAGATGAAGGTTGAAGGGAAGTCATGATTGATAATTGTGTTAGACATGATGATTGAACCCTAGGATAAATAGTGAAAAAGTTCAAACCTATATGAATATCGATATAATCATGGACATTACGAATAGAATGGTTATTCTACTCAAATTTTGTGATAGATTGCCTATAGGTATGATAAAATACTATGAAGATTATTAGAGTGAAAAATCGAAAATATAGGTTATTGCTATGGTTATATGAAACCAAGATTCTTTTGTTGCAATGGATCTTTTTGGATGAACCATTGAAAATCTTTAAAGGCTTGTTATAGTTTAGTACAAGTATTAATTAGAATTAAGTGTTTGGGTTGAAAGAGCATGTTTGAATCTCCGATGATAGTTGTTAGAGTTTCGATCTCTAGTAAGAGTTTGTAAGCAACAATAATTTTTGTTTGAAAATAAGTGGCTTGAATAGTGAAATTACATGATCATTAGTTAGATTTTGTTTAAGTTAAGTAGGGTTTTAGTAAAATCAAGTGATAAATCTCGTCTTGGTTAGTCAAGACAAGAAAAGAGGTTGTTATTACAATATAGATAGATGGTAGAATTTGGTTATACAAATTTCGTTTATTCTTAAAAACTTTTGGTCATGGTGTAAATAATAAACAAAGAATTGTTCCTAGTAGTATACCTTTGAGGAAGTGTCATGTTCTAGACAAAAAAAAGTTTTAGTTCAATATTTTTTAAATATAAATGATTGTAGAGAGGATTGTTAACGAATATAAAACTCACCCGAAATCAGTTTCTTGAGTTGATGTTTGAATAATATCGTTTGAGTCTATTTTATGTTGTTTGATTCTAGGATTCCTTATGAGTGTAGTTCGATCATTGAAAAAGAATCATTTAGAATTCATGATAAAGTTGTTGAGGATTCCAATGTTAAGATCTTATATAAGGACTTTTGTAGAGGAATTTTTGAACCAAAATAAACCTTTGTAAGAGGAGTAATGATTAGATCTAAGATAGTTGCATCTTCTCCCTTTATTAAATTTTGATGAATAGATTTTTATTTGGAAGGGGAGACTTATAATAATCAAAAAAATTTAGTCAACATTTTGGCGTTCACCAGGATAATAGACCTTGGTGGTGGTTGAACCAAGTAGAATTGACAAGTGAAGAATTCATAAAAGGTTAAGAACCTTGGGATTTAAATTGTGTTTTTAACTTTATTCAAAATAAAGGGAAAAACTATTAAGGAATTGGTATATGACATGAGTTGGGAAGGGAGACCAGATGATATCATCTTCATCTTTCTTTTCTTCTTTCACATAACTTATTTCTCTCTTAATACAAGTCTAGTTTCAAAAATTAAAATCCAAGTTTTTTCAATCATTTCTTAATTTTATGATTCAAAATTTAAGTATGTTGGTCTCCTCTCTATGAAATTAAAAATTATATATAATTTTGTGGGAAAATGGGTAAATTTTCTTTTATGGGATTTTACAATATTTATGCTTTAGGATTCTTACGGAGTTTTCTCATGATTTTAAGGTTGTATTTTTTAGCTAAGTCACCATGATAGTTGGTTCAAGCTCTAATTCAATTTTCATATTGGTATTTATGTGAAAGATGCTAAAATGGTGATTTTCAAGCTTGAGTCAAGGAAGAACATTTAAGGAGCTAAGTGGGTGGGTTATTTAGGGAATTTTGGTTTAAGGTTATTATATTTGTAACTCCTATTCTTCCTAAAGATCATGAAATAATTACTTTACTTGATTTTATGGATTAAGATTACTAGTTTTAGTGTTTAAGTAACTTACAACTTTATTAATGGTATATCTTAGTTTAATCATTAATATGGATGAAAATTGTAGTAAACTATCCTAAACAAATTTCATAATATGTACAATCAAGACAATAGTTTAAAGGTTTTATTTTAGAGCTCGAGAAGCAATTTTCGAAGCTTTTTGGAGCCATTGATGGACTTCAGTATTGATATAAAATTTGAAACCCCGAATTTAACCCTTAGGTTTGATCATAACGTGTAATAACTTGGTAAGTGACAAATCAAGATAACCATGTTGGTTATTGTCATGTGTTGGAGCAATTGCTTGATAGCTTGGCTTTGTGACACTTACCTTTTATTGAGGTGTATAATGCTTATGAAGCACATGTTGCTGTTATGATTTTTGAAAAAAAATCTAAATATCCTGAAGTTATTTTTATGGTACTTATATAAAGAGATGTATACTTCAAGCTGGGTAAAAAAAATACATCTAGTACATATAAGATAAATAATTTAGTTGTAATTAGGAACCTATCAGTGGATATAATGATCCAAATAAGGTACTTAACTTGATGGACTGAATGAGTTTGAGTAACCTTATAGTTTGAGTGACCTCAGGTAAGAACTACTCATGGCTAATGTGATCCAAGTATCTGTAGAACATATTTGTGGTTATGGTAATCTAGATATGGTCTATTTAACCCGTTGATTATGTTAGCATGAAGAACCTCATAGTTGTATGAGCATGGGAAAAGTAGAGCTTTATTGGTCATTATGTAGATGATATATGGATTCATTTATGTATGATGTGTGGATGATGTAGATAATATCTTTTGAATGTATTAACTCAATAGGCTGAGCGAGTTCAGATAACTCGATTGGTTATGTAACTTCGAGTATGGCAAAGCTTTATGGAACATGTAAGATTTCATGTAGACTTATTGATACCTTAGGATAAGTGATTTAAAAACTCTAGCTAGTGTAGGCTAGATGATAACTCATAGATATTGAAACTTTCTATGCTCTCTAAATTATATTTATCTTGTATGCTTAATTTATGATATTTACAAAATATGGTATAGTAGAAATTTACCACTTGACTTTGTAAGATTAACATTCAGAATCATTACTTTCGTTTGCAGGTTTGTAGCGAGGAGAACATCGACAACGATTTCCCCATGTTCGTATTACTTTGGAGTACAATATTTAGTATTTAGTTTTGGACTTATGTGTTCATATGGTTTTACAAATGTTAAATCTGTAAACTCTATTTGAATTATTATTTTGATATTCAATATTTTTAACTCAGTGCTCATGTTTTGTAAACTTAATTAAATGCTTATTTAACTTTCGAAATTTATGGAGGTTTAATTTTTAAAATGATGGCAAAATTTGTTGGGTCGGTTTTGGGTGACCCAAATATAGTATATTGTATCTTGATCGAGGTGTTATAATAATTTCTAAGTTAATATAATGTTGGGTTGGAATCGATCAACTCAAGACCGCTAAGGGTTTGAAATACTCCTCGAATATATTTGACAAAAATTAAAAATAAAATAATGGACAATTTTAACAATTGATTTTACAGTTGTTCAATTTTCTAATCAAATTGTACGTTCACTACCTTAGCACACCAATAAGGATTTTCACTTCACTACTGTGAATTCTTGCTTTTAGGAAAAAAAGTGTAACCTTATAACCACTATCTTTTCAATAGTTATGATACAACCACTCTATTTTTACCTAGGCTAAACTATAACCTCTCTATTAAGGTAAATTTGTGTAAATAATGATAACCTTAAAAAGGAAGTTTTTTTTATAGAAATTAAGCTCACAAGAGTGAAAAGAATAGAACAATGAAACCACTCTATACACATTATATACAAGAAAAATGAGAATAAGAATTGAATGTTATTTCTCTTGATAATTATACTTCAATGCGTTCTCTAACCATCTTCATGTGTCTCAAGTCTTTTTTCAAAGTGTGAAACTACAAGAACTTATTTTATTATTGACGTTGAAAATATTATCACCGAAACTTATATTTATGTCAATATTTGTATTTTGCGATCAAATATTGAACATCATGGTGACTGTCATATTAGGTGTATCACTAAATGTCTAGTGTAACGATGTGCCTTTTTCATTATTACTAAATATATAGTGGCATTCATGTATAACTTCACCATATAATTTACTTTAATGACAACTAATTACGTCACAAAATAATAGAAAAACGTAACTAATCATTTGTATTAGCATCAATAATACAATAATTTCATTATATAAATTACAAAATAAATAGTTAATGCTAGTGACATAATAAATCGTCGTATAGTATTATAAACAACAATGATATATGATGTCACTTTTTAATTTATATTCAGTGTCAATAGTTATGGCATTGAATTGTATAAAATATCATTAATGGCTCTTATCGTCACAAATAATAAATTCACTTCAACTTATAAATGAAAAAATTATCACATTATATCAACTTAAATTCGTCACGTTAATGAAAATACATGCTTCTATAAATTATAGTTACGATAGATTTTTTCATAAATTATAATAATTTTCAAACTTTTTATAAATTAGAAAAACACCATGAACTTTTTATAAATTAGAATAACAAAATATTTGTTTTTTTAAATTATAGTAAAGGCATATATTTTTACAAATTAGAAGAACCCCTACCAATTGTTTTTGGTATAATAGTATTTGGTATCCATATTAGTTTAAATAGTAGTCAAATAATGTTTTTATTTCTCTCATTTTTTAGATTTTAAAATTTAATCTTAGCTTTGTCCCTACGAATGGAAAAATTATATCATGGGTCAGTCCCACCACGTCATCCATGGGACCAACCAATAAAATCTACCCACCTCATCAATTTTTCCATGTCATATTTTTTCCCAAGTGAATCTTCACTTGAAAAATTAAAAAATAATGAGGTGGATAGTTTTTATTGGTTGGTCCCATGGATGACATGGTGGAAATGACCCATGATATAATTTCTCTTACGAATGACCTCTTAAAAAACATTAGATCATACTTACATTCATTCAGCCTTATTTATATTTAATTTTAATGCATAAATATAATACTAACTAACTCATATCATTTAACCCAATTTTAACAAAGATATATTTACCAGTAATATAACTTAAAGACTGTTGTTTTTAGCATATTCCAACTATCATTTCAACATATATTCATTTAAAACAACTCAAACATAGCATAATTAGTCTACTAAGTACTAGAAGAATTATTTAAAAGTGTTATTATCACTTATTTGGTACATCATTTTAGCATAATTCTACTACCACAATGTCAAAATAGAACAATTTTGTAAGTTACGGTTAGTACTTTTTTTGATGTTGTTTTTTTAATTAAAGTGTCCGCTATTTATCATAAATATCCAATGAATCTAACATATAACTTCAAGATTTTAATGATTAAATTGTCCCCTAATTTCCATTATTTTGAACTTCAATTGTACTCTACAAGGTGACACAATGTAGTTTACATACTTGCAGGTTTCCAGTATTTTAAAAATTATTTTATTATGATAAACAAATGAAAATATGCTCGAAACAATGCAATGTAACCAATTATTGCTTTAGATATTTCACTCGAACAAAGCATTGAAATTTTGGACAGAAGTGAGTTTCTAAATTATTGTTCTCTAGTTGTTACTTCAATCTACCATCGTAACTTGTAATATAAGGATGCACATGTTATATAGTTGTTGGTCCTTGTCTATATTCGATGTTTACAACATCTAGTACTTATTTGTATATAAATATAACAAAGTAGTTTAAAAATTGTCAAACTAATCAATTACCTTACAGTATCATAACAATATCAACTAATGATCATATATCTATTAGTTTCGTTTAAAATGCATTCACCTTTCATTTTTCCCATTATTTCATGGTTTTTGAGGTTCAGTTTTTCGAAGTTGCTTGTAATTATGCTCAAGAATAAATCTACTTCGCGATTCATCAAACACTTAACCTTCAAAAATTATGTCCATAACAAAAGATAAACAATCACCTTGTGGATTTAATGATTTTACTCGGTTTTGTATTCAAAAAAGTGAACAAACAAATTATCTTCTCTAATTTTGAGATCAGAGTGATTTCTCCTCTCTGTTAGATATGATTGGACAATTAAAAAATATTTCTGAAAAATAAATTACACATATATAGTCCTACAAAGTACATAACCTAATACATCTAGTAATTATACTCAAACACATGTCAATGTCGAAAATTCAATTCTTGATGGTACTCCACCAAGCACATAGCCACATAGCAATCTGCAAATAGATACAACGATTCCGAATGTTAAGTTAATAATACTCAGTGAATACACCATCACTCGACCATGTATCGTGCATTTCATAAATAAAGCAATACAAAATGCATGATATTATGACAAGATAACAACGACACTAACATTTCCGCCTAAGCACATAACATAATAAATGTATAACTCATAAAAAGAATTACATATGAATATTAAGTCAACACAACATCACACAGATAATAATAGAATAAAATATTGAGGTCTGCTTCCACAAAGCATCAAGATCTTTCATTGTGAGTATGGCTCGCATCTATAAAACATCAAGATCTCATACTTACAGGCTTGAGGCTCGCATCCATAAAGCATCAAGATCCTTAATTTATGCTTGAAATATCCTATCAAGTATCTTTAAATGAGGTCTTCATCCACAAAACATCAAGACCCTTTATTCATAAGTCTTTAAGGTGTTGCAAAACTTACCTTTGGGTTTTTAGATACCATCAAACAAGGACTCAAACTTTTAGGCTACTCATCATCACACAATAAGGCTCCTAGTTACCACACAGTAATAACGATCCACCAAGGATCCTTATGGGTTTCTATCACATATAATTCACCCATTTATTTACCAACCTAATAGCCATTTATTTTTTATTTGGGGTTAAATTCTCAATTTCTCAGTTTTAACATTCATTTCATATCTTAAGAGACCCCTAGGATCCTTTATGGCTTTGTATCAAATTATAGAGCCTTCAAACATAATTTTTTTGAAGTAATTTTTCAGCGAGTACCGATATGACTATATAAGTATCAGTATGCCTCTATCGAAAAGATATTTAACCTTGACCCATACCAATGTGTTCCATTTTAGTACCCCCAAGCCTTCGATAGGCAATGTAACAATAGTATTGATACACCCCTTTAAGCATCAGTCGTGTATTAAAATTCAAATTATATAAGAAATACCAATAAACGAGAACCCTTACTTACATCTCTCACGAATAATCCCTTTAGATTATATTAGCGTACCGATATGCCCCAGGTCGTATAGGTACGTGTGCTAAAAACTCAAGTATGGGTTCGAATATTAGCACAAATCCTCACTTAACCTATATTGTTAAGACTAATATCTCTCCTATAGGTTATGGTACAATATTTAGGTGTTTTGCTATCAATTTTAAGTTATTTCAACATCAATTACTCAACTTGTCATTAGAGATCAATTCAAGCTCATTCAACCATAAGTATCAAAACATGCATCAAAGCTTAATTTTATGAGGTACAAAAATCTAAGGGAATTAGTAGTATATTAAACTTGAGCTAACCAAGCTTGAAGTGAAGGTTTTCATCGACCTCAAGCTTTCTCATTCTCAAGAATTTGGAATGCTCTCTCACTTATTTTACTACAAGAAAGAGTTATACAATAAAATTAAACATCACTAGGGAAGATTTAAAATTTAAGGACATTAACAAAATAAGAAAGGAGTTTCAAATATTCATTCACATTCTCCCTACAACACCTCACTAAAACTTCTTTCCACATCATTCTAGCTTATCTTTACCTTGATTTATAGATCCTTTGTTGAAACAACATTCCTTAATTACTAAAATATGATTCTCACTCAAACAAATAGAGATTAAACTTTGAACTTTAAATTTAGGGATAAGGGATGATCTCATCTCCTTTTACTTTTCGCCGAAAATAAATCTCTTACATCCTCTTTGTCCTCAAATTTTAATTTACCCAAATTCCTTCCAATAAGAACCATCTTAGCCCATTAACAACCCAATAACTTAAGTCCAAGACCCAACAACAAGTTTAACAAGATTTTCGAGCCCATCCATCAAAGCCCAAACACTTTAGGTTAACTCAACTCTCGCATTCTGAAATTTGAGTCATTACCGTAAGTTTAAATTAATTAAATTAATTTTTGGTTTAGGTTTAGATTAGGTGAGGGTTTTCGGTAAGCTTATGTTTTTAATTAATTTAAATATATTCATGGCTTTAATTGGATGAATGTTAAATTTTTTAAATTAATTTAAACATCTCTTATTTATTTTAAGATAAAATATGAATTTAACTTAGATGAGAACACTGAAAATCATAATTGTTAATTCTATTTATTTTAAACAGTCTCCTTGGCTAAATAAGATGCTAGTTTAAAATTAATCAAATTAATTATTTTGATTCAAGATAATCATAAACTGCTAGTTTCTCTCTCTAAATTTTAAAATTTAATTAATTTAAGGTTAATATTAAACAAGTCTAGATAATAATTAGATCGTTAACCAATATTTCATAATTTGAGTCTTTTAGGTTAAAACTTTAGTGGACCTAGGGTTTTAATTTCTTGTCTTTTATGTCATACATTTTAATTGGGATTCATATGACGTTTAATATTTAATTAGACATGTCATTAATTAATTATTGACTTAAATTATAAAAGAATATATTTATAATTTTGATATTTGTATCGTAACAATCATAACTTAATGGATATTGTTTAAAAATTCAAATTAATTCTTACTCTTTAAAGGTAAACATTCATTTAAATTAAAATTTGATAAGTCATAACATCATTTATTAAATGTTTACATCATGCATAAAAATGATTACGGAACTGTAACTATAAATTAGCACGACAATCAGACTTATTCGATGTTAGTTTAATTTATGGTTCAATGTATCGTCACTCTTATTAATTAAATGTTAAGTAATTCAAGCCCATCAATTTGACAAAAAGCTCGTTTATTTAAGGAATATATCCAATTAAGGATATTTAATTAGATTCAATTTAAATTTCAAAAATCTCGATCAATTA
Organism: Abelmoschus esculentus; assembly: GCA_035048815.1. Classification (NCBI taxonomy): domain Eukaryota; kingdom Viridiplantae; phylum Streptophyta; class Magnoliopsida; order Malvales; family Malvaceae; genus Abelmoschus; species Abelmoschus esculentus. Next base: position 6,885,433 of record JAUCBN010000059.1, read on the forward strand.
GAAGCAATATATATTTTTTTTGTATTGAATTCCGGATGTGATAGGAGTGCTAATCCTTTTACATACGTAATCAACTATCAAACCCTTTTTCGAATGAATCTATGATTTTATAGAGTTTAATATACCTAAGTGACCGATGATGATTTTAATTTTTTTTTTTAAAACACAACATTTTTAAAGATTTTCATATTTTTGAAGATTTTCTCAAACTCGAAAAAAATTAAACTACATGATTTTTAGAGGTTTCAATTTAAAAAAGTTTGTTAACTAGGTTTTTTTAAAATTACTGTGGCTCGACTACCCTCTATCCCTTTTATAATTGTAAAATTTCTCATCTATTTTAATAATTGAATGATTCAATTATAATGTTTTTATGTATTTATCGAGAGAGTAAATTATAATAAAAATATTAATATTGACCTAATTTTAATATTTAATAATTGGATAACTCAATTGACTAATAGTTAATTGTCCTTTGGAAATTAGAAAAATTGTGGGCAGAGTCCCCTAACTTCCCAGGTTTTGAAGAAGGGCTACAAAGTTCCACTTGCAACCAATTAAGTCCAAAAACTTTTCAAAATATCTCTTCATTAGTAATTGTGTAGTGTAGGTAATCAAATCACTATTTTTAAAGTTGAGAGATAAAAATAAGAATAAAGTCAATCAAAAAGACCATTTCCTGTAATTTATCCTAAAATTAAAAATCATTGGTAATTTTGAGATTTATTTCAAATGTAAAAATTTCATAGATGGAATCATAAAAGTGGGGGCGAGGAGAAAAAGTTAAGCACGCTCCCAAGTTGAAAATCACCTTCCCTGTTGGCTGTTCCACACTCCAGTTCCTTTCAGTCTGTTATAATAAAGTAATAAACCCTGCAAACAAAGGAGGGTTTTTCTTTTTTAAAACAAAAGGAAAGTAAAAGAACCGGTGGCTAATCAGACTTTTGACATTGTTGGGGAAAATGGCGTGGGATTTGATTTTCTGGGTTCTCTGTTTCTTCATCAACATTGCTCTTCTCGCTTCATCCTTTTATCAGGTAATTATCTTATCCCTCCGTTTTTCTTTCTTTTCGCATCTTCTTTAATTTTGTTTTGGAATAGTTGCTGTCCTTATCAGATCTTGAGGCTGATCATCTCAATCCTTTCGAGGCGACGACTCGGATTAATTCGATTGTTCTCCCAGAGTTCCTTCTGCAAGGATTTTTCTGCCTTTCTTTCCTGTTTACCTGGCACTGGTTCATGTTTATCTTCACTCTCCCCATTACTGCTTATCATCTGATGCTGTAAGTTCATTTACTTTATTCTCCCCCCCCCCCCCCCCCTTGTGCTTTACTAGATTTGGTTTTGGGCAAAACTTTTAAACTCTTCGAAACCGAAGAAAAGATGCACAGATCGTTGATTTGTAAATTGTGTTGGTTGGCGCAACTTCCAAGATTTGAATCTTGGTAGTATTTTGGTTTTAAATTTTAATTTAGTTCCTTACGCTAAGTTTTTTTGTACTTCCGAAAGAGTTATATTTAGTAAGTTGTGCTTGTGGAATCTATAAGATTCTTTCGCCATTTCAGAGAGACAAATCTGTGTGGTTGGGTTAAAGGTAAGTCTTCAAGCAAGAAATCTTGGAAGTTATTTTTTTTTAAAATATAGTAATTTTAGGCAATGCCGTCATGGATACTTATTAAATAAGTTTACAAGTGAATCAACTAACTTATCTTTAGTATAGTAATGTTTTGAACTAATTTTTGCAGTTAATTTTTGATTGTGTGATGTTTGATTGGTAATTGAATGTTTCAGGTACTTGAATCGGAAGCATCTTCTTGATGTCACTGAGATTTTCAGAGATCTTAATACTGAGAAGAAATATCGTTTTGTCAAGCTGGCCATTTACTTATTGCTCTTCACTGTAGTTTTGTTCAGGTTATTTCTGAACTCAATCAATATTTCATTTTCGATTCACTCTAAAATTGTTATTTCTAGACTGTCATGTACTTATCGCATGATTTAATATTTCTAATTAAGCTTTTCCCTCTTTGTTGGGTGTAGACTTCTTTATACTAGCATATTCTTTTTCTTCACTTGGAAGTTTGAAGAACTAGACATTCAAGCCTCACTTTTCTACTAGCATTTTTAGGAATCCTTTGGTTAGTCCCTGGGGCGGAGCCATGTTGTAAATTTTTTTGGTATAATTACATTTAAGGTCCTTAATTTAAATAGTAATAAAATAAGGCTTTTACCCCTCCTAAATTTTAGATTTAAAGGCTTAATAGACCTTTACTCCTCCCAATGTCCAATCCTAGCTCCGTCCCTGGAGTCCTCTTGTCATAATTCAGCTCACGCATGTACCATTTATTTGTTATTAAAATATATTGCAGTAGTTACTGTTTACATTTCTGCTGGTTTTGCATGCATGAATAACCTAGCAAGTTTACTGTTTGTATTATGCAAAATAGTTTCAAATTGTTCAGAATTTCATATCAACTTGCATATTAGATTTTTTTATATATGATTTATTTCTCTGGAAACTTTTGATTGTGTATGATTTGGGAATTTCATTTTCAAAAACTGAAAATCCATTTTTCACCCGGGACATGTTATTAGTAAACCCATAGTATACCTGCAAACAAATCTATTTCCATATGTATTCAAAGATTCTATTTGAATTAATAGGTAAAACAATTGTAATGCTATACGTATGAAAGATTCTATTAACATTAATATGTATTTTGTGTCTTTAGACCCAAGGTGTCTCTGTGTGTTATCTATACATAGTGTATGTCGTGAGAAGTGCAAAGTATTCAAGTTAATGCAGGTGTCATTTGTTTATATTTTATGTGGGAAACTATTATCTTTTAATGTAAGCAGTTATATTATTAGCTGTTATATTGTTAAGAAGTTAGTTAGCATGTTGTTATCTGTTAGTAAGTCTGCTAGGGTTTAGTAAGTTAGTTAGGGTTTGCATTCTTTGTAGCTACATATATGAACTCCAGTTGTATGTTGAAGTTGTGTTCCATGAATATGTGGGCTCCATTGGAGCAATATTCACTTTTTATATTTTAATTGGAAGAATAACATCTTCCAAATTAAATTAGGAAGAATACCCCCCCCCCTTTCTGCATACGTAGACAATATTTGTATTCTGCAAAACGTGTATTACTAATTTGCATCTGGAAGAACACGAAATGAATCTGATGTGGATTATCATTTTCGTTTATTTCTTTATTTTTTTAAATAATTCTCGTGTAATATGTTGAAGTTGTACAATCTTTGTTCAAAATATAGATCCCTGTAAAACCAAAGTTGATCCTATATCCTTAAAGTGTGTCTTAGTTGGTTATTCTTCACTTCAGAAGGGCTACAAATGTTTTCATCCTCCTAGATTTTTTATTTTATTTCTGTAGATATTATATTTTTTGAGCAGATACCCTATTTTTCAAAGGCTTCAACTTAAGGGAAGAGCTTGGATGCGTTCCAACCTCAACCAATCCAGCCTAAACCAAATCGGGTTTATCCCTTTGTTTCTTCGACACCTCTATTTTTTGATAATCCTAAATTTTTGAAACCTCAGAAATTTTTCAATTCCCCTGCTCATTCACCCATCATCACAAAAACTCTTCCATCACCACAGATTACTCCTCCAACTCCTCATACCTTGCCAAATTCTACTCTTAATCCTTCTAAAGAACTACAAGTTTATACCAAAAGGAAAAAGTCTATTCCAGAGACTATTTTGTAATTTGACACTTGTCGAGAATTGCACTTGAGTCCAACTGCCTGCCAGTGAAGCAGCAAGATAATTAAGATAATTAAGAAGTGATGAAAAATGCTAGTGTATCTGTCATTCAGAGGCATTTTGAAAATCATGCATGCATGTTCACACTGGAGATAAGTGAATTATTTCTTTAATTGATGTGAAGATTTTATAGTTCTGTTGTTTACTACCTTAGAATATACGTATTATGAAACTTGTAATGGAAGGAATCTAAATTAGGTGATTTGTCGCTTTAACAGTGTTTTGCGGGAGCTTTTCTTGAACAAATTTAGCATCGCCACTAGCTGTTACTAGATTGAAAATACAAGATAGTCAAATGTGAAGTGAATGAAAGAAGAAGTAGCGTGTTGGTATGATGTGTGCAATGTGTGGACCTGTAATGAATGTTGAACAATTGTATGATGGATTTAAAACAATTCATGAAGTCTGACTAAGTTAATATTGACTATAAATTTATCTATGTTAACCATCTAAAATATTTTGGCAGAGTTCAATATTATAAAACACTAAAGGATATTATTGGTTCTGAGAAAAGTTGGCGTATAGAGAAACATAATATTTGATAGTTTGGTTTGTTTGTTTTTTATTATAGTGTTGTTTCTTGGTTAGTTTGTGTTTTAAATACAACTCTTTAAACTTTAGAAAATTTTAGTCTACATACTTTTCTTTCGTAATTAATTTCGTTAGCACTTTATTTTTGCTTCTTTGAAGATGTGATTAACTTTCCCTCTCTCCATGTTATATGTGCTGATAATATTCAATTTGCAGGATGGTGATATCTGCGTTCAACTCTTTACACGATGAAGTTGATGTTCATACATTTTGATTTTTAGGCAGTGCCATAGGCGATATTTGTAAACTTGTGATGCATATTTTCTGATCCTCGTTGGAAGTGAAACTTTTAGCTAACTGGAGTAGATAGATTAAAAGGTGATAGCTTGAGTAGTGTTTAGTAAATGGATTTATACTCCGGCGGCGACCTTGCCTTCGGTTTTTACAGCTGATTGGAACATAGGGGAGGTTCTGTTGACATTGTTTCAAGTTTTAAAGAATGAAGTGAAAAGAGTAGTATCTCCCTTAATCATGTATGCTTTATTTTCTTCCCCGATCAAGGAGAGATTATTAGGTGAATCTTCTTCACCACATTATCCATGGTCTAAATAATCAGAACCGTTGATCTTTAAATAACTACCTAATAACTACCTATCCACTAAGTACATGTAGGAAAGAGGTGATGATTCACTTAAATAAATTAAGATCAACGGTTCTGATTACTTGGACCATGATGTGGTGAACAGGGCTCACCTAATAATTTTTCTTGATCAAGTATGCTTTTTCTTTCTTTTTCCATGGCCTTACTGCTTTTCCTTTTGGTTTATTAGCCATGCTACATTGATAGGTGATACGTTTGCACTTGCGTTGTTATGCTCACATGTTTATTTTACAACAATGGTTCATGACCCAACTATTGTTTTTCCTTTTCTAAACTAGGAATATATATTAAAATTACAGACTTCCATCAAATGTACAATCTTACACAACACTTCGATTTTGTCTAATTCTACATATGAATCTTTGATTTTGGTTCAATTGTACACATTTAAAAAAATTATCTTTAATAAAATTATAATATTTGTATGGATGAGTCTACAACGGGCATCGAACACTATTGAACATCATTAATATTGAACACCGCTGAACATTATTAAATTAATTTATAAAGAATAAATATCTAAAGGACTAATCATGCAATTATTAATTATATGTTAAGTTTATCACTTTTTTATTAATTACATATTGAGTCTTTGAGATTTTAAATTTTTATTAATTAATTTAATAGTGTTCAACAATGTTCAACATTAATGGTGTTCGACGTTCGTCGTAGAATTTTTCTTTTTATATATACATGATATGTTTGATAATTATTTTAGTAATTTTTAAAAATCAAATATAATCAAAACTTCATGTATACAATTGTTGAAATCAAAGTTTATGCATATAATCATGAATAGAATCTCTCAAACATGATTTAAGAGTGCGAATCCGGTGCTGATGAACATCACTGATTCGTTGTATTGTTGAAGCACTATGAGTTTCAACCCAAGATTGCCGATAATCAAGAAAGAAACAAAGTTGGTCTCGTTAGATTAGGACAGAAAATTTTAAACTTGAAACTTGAAAATGTAATTTTCTTCAAAATCTTTAACATAACTAAAAATAAATGTTTGTCATTTATTAAATTGAGTTTTTTTTTCATCAAAACATAAATACCCATTTTTAATGAAGCCACTTTTCAACACCATATAATCTTCCAAAAAAATATTAAAATCTCTACCAGTATTTTTGATGTCATAAAATGATTCTAAACGAGTTATGGGTGTAACAAGAAGAAATTAGAAATTTTGACCCTTAATGAAAGGGAGAGATTAAATCAGGTTACTGTTAATTCTCTATTTTAATGAAACATTGCGTTTTGGATTTTGGTTTGTGAATAAAAGATGCACAGTTGTTTTGATTAACGTATTATTTAATTTAATTGGAAATAAATAATAACGATATACGGTGAACTTGGTTTAGTTTAAACAAAAAAAATATATTTCCAACCTAAAATAGAAAAAAAATAAAAAAATCTTTTAAAGATCTAATACTACCCCTATTCTTAAAATGTGTCTAAAACCAAGTTGGGCAACATGAAATTATTTATCCGAAGCTTGCTCCATATGCAGTGTTTGGGTGTTAGCTGTCCATGCCAAGTGCTGGTTGGCCAAAATCTCATAATTTTTGAAGGAGAGTGGGTATGAATAACTTGCAGCTTACAATAACCACTGTGACCATCCCTTTTTTTATACTTAGAAAATAAAACCCCACAGTCACCGACCTTGGGACATAAATAAAGTAACTGTTAAACTATCACAACATTTACTAACAACAGACGATGACTTCAGTAAGACAACTTGCATTTAATGGGGAGTAATGGGTTCAGAATTAATGGAAAGAGATCTTAAATATTAATTATGGTGATTTGTTGGAATTTAACTAATAAAATAATTATTTCTCTTTTTTTATGTTTTCTTTTGTACCTCTTTTGTATTTTTATAAAAAATTAAATTTTAAACCCTAAACCCTTATTTTCTATATTCTAAACCCTACACCCTAAAAAATACACTCTACCCCTAATTTCCTAAACCCTAACCAAAACCTCTAATTAAAACCCTAAACCATATAATTTAAAGTGGGGGCATAAATGAAAGCATAGGAAATGGGCAAATGATTTGGGTTCAATAAAATAATACCAAATAGCAAAACAAATTGTTGATACCTTGTTATTGAATATCGGATTTGATTAAATTTGATTTTTTAATAGGTGATATAATGATTAAAATTCGATAAAAAAATCAAATAATTAGATCGGATATTTGGATATCAGATTACTTAAAAATATATTTTAATTTAATTATTTTTTAATTTAAAGTTCATATTTATGAAAATTTTAAAATTTTGAATATAAAAAACAACAAATTACTAAATATAACAAGATTCACATTTATGAAAATTTTATTTTTTTTAATTTTCGTATATAACAAACATCACATTGTTAAAAGTATAAAAATTATTCATGAAAAATTTTCAGATTTTCGGATACCAAAACTTAAAATATTATGATCCATATCCGATCCAAAAAATTTAAATCGGATCGAATCTTCAATCGAAAAATAAAAATCAATTCAAATATCCAAATTTTCACATCAAATTAATAAATAATCAAATCAGAATGAATATTTTTGAACACTCCTACTTATGGTTAAGTCAGTAGTGACGTTTCAAATATCATTTTTTATTTACCTGTATATTTCATTTCCATTTTATAGTATATTCAGAATTTGTGAATGAGATTATTAATAATGTAATATCTAAGATTTAAACAATTTATTCTTTTCTTTGAGCATATAATATGTTTGATTACTGTATTTAATATTTATTAATAAAAATAATTGGATTTTAATCTTTTAGAAAAAACAAAAATTAAGAAAGAAACTTCCATAAACAAGGTTTAAGTAAAGCAATGAATTCCGACAGGTTTGATTATTAAATCTAGTAAGATGAGTCGTTTTCTATATTATAGAAGAGCCTGCCTGGTACGACATGATACTATGAAAGGAAAATGAATGCATTTAGAACTCATTAGATCTAAAATGTTAACTACTAAGGGACAGATACTATGAATAGCATTAGTATTTAATGAATGAAACTTTGACTATAAATTTTTTAGCAAAGTAGATCTGTTGAGACTTATGAACAAGATCACTATGGGGTTAGTATTAAAATGATCATCATTTTGTAAAAAACGTTAAATTTATCAGTTAATTAATAAAATGGTATCAATATAATCATCGATCATTAAAAATTAACGAACTGATGATGTAACGGTTAAAAATAAAATAAAATAAGTATCTTTATAGTCTTTTCATTTATTTTTAAAATGATTTTTAAATATTTTTTAAAAATATTATTTTTTTTTTATAATTTTTTGATTTTTTTGCCATTTTTTCTTTATTCTTTTAGTTTTAAATAATTATTTTAGCTTAATATTTATGTAGCGATCATCACGGTTTATCATCTAATTATGAAAGATAGTCTAATATAATTATATTTTATTTTATAATAATTTATCAATACAATCAAAACTGTTTGGAGTAATCTGTGAGATTATTTTTTTTAATCTTCACTTATATATTAATATATCGCCTTATTAAAAGAGAAATGAATATTTTTATGATAATCGTTGGTTTTTTGTATAAAAGATGAATGACTTATGCGAAGGAAAAATAAATAGTTTTTCTTGACATACTTTGAGCTTATATATTTTAATATTTTTCAAGAATTTTTTTCGTAGACTTGATCTTAAAATCCTTTTTATGATATATGTTGTATTTATTACTATAATTTTTTATTTTTAATAAAATTCAACTTTTATACTTGTAAAAGCTTCATATATTATTAAAACTAAGGGTAACGCTTAAATCTTTCTAACATCTTCTGGGATTACATTTTATTTGAATCAGAAATTATTTTACTAACTAGACTTTTATTTATTTATTTATTTATTTAAATACGAAGAAAAAATGGGTGTAAATCGTCTGTTTCTTTTCTATGTTTTTATTTGTGTTTTCGCTTCAAATTAGAGGGTTTAGGATGTAGGGTATAGACTTCAAGGTTAAGGGTTATGGTTAGAGTTTAAGAAATTAGGAGTAGGGTATATTTTTTTAGGGCGTAGGGTTTAGAATATAAAAAATAAGGGTTAAAGTTTAAAATTCAATTTTTAAAAAATTTTGAAAAAAAAACATAATAAAGAGGCAGGATATTTTCATTCGGGAAAAACATTTTTGAATATGGCTTTACCTTTTAAGTTAAATTGTTTCTTATTGATCTAGTCTTTTCTATCTCTAGTTTAATTTTGTTATTTTTTTGGCCATATAATTTAATTTTGCTAATAACGGACACAATCAAGGACAAAGGTATATAGGGGAGGAACAATCGCCCCCATTCCGAAGAATTTTTTTTCTCACTTTTGTCTCTCTATTTAAATTTTTTTAAAAATTGATTTTTTATGAATTTGCCCCTTTACTTCTAAACATCTATGTTTTGCCCCTCCTCAACCCCAAATCTTGACTCCGTCCCTGAACATAATATAATCATATAGTATTATTTATATATTATAATATAAAAGTAAAAAATAATATTAAGGTCATACATAAAATGAAAATTGCTGAACATGTTACAAATATACAAAGCTTATATATTCAATAAAATATGATAAGTACAATACGGATCATTAACGTGCGAACCTTTTCTTAAAATTAAGACTAATAAATTAAACGCAATGAATGCATGTGAAGGTATTAATTTAGTCAAGAGTCCTTAATTCTAAATATAAATGCAGTTAGAATTAAAATATTTAATAACTGGGTAAATTATTTGAGTGATCATCTAATTATTAAGTTTATTCTATTTTGATCACTCAATTAAAAATTTTAGGTATCAACCATCAAAATCTAACCGACGTAGTTATTAATAAAAATTTATATAATTACATATTTGATCTTTCTTAATTATTTATTATATTAATTTAATTTTAATTTAATTAACAATTGGATAAATTATTTGAGTGGTTATCTAATTATTGAGTTTATTCTATTTTGATCACTTAAGTAAAAGTTTAGATAATCAGTCGTCAAAATTTAACCGACATTGTTATTAATGAACATTTGTATAATCACATATTTGGTTTCTCTTAATTATTTATTATATTAATTTCATTTTAATTTAATTTAATAAATTAATTATTCAATTAAGTAACCACGTGTGTCATCACTTTATTACAAGAACTTAATTATTTATTTTTAGTTATTTTGCCTTGTAGACAATCGAACTCAGATTTTTTTGAGTGTGAGTTTTTCCCTAAACCAAGTGACCATTTGTGATGATAAAATACAAAATATAATATATGTTTTAATTTATTATTAATACTAGAAAAAAAGATAATGAACCAAGAAAACTGAAACATAATACACTTAAGAAGCATAAAAAATATTTAACCATTATAAAAATATAATATTTAAATTAAAGTTAAAAATGTTTATATATTTATAAATATTAAAAATTTAAAATAATAATTAATAAAAAATATATTAATGATTTTTTACCTTAATATATAAAATGTCCTATTTGCGAAAGGTACTTAGCTCCTCCTCCTTTACGATGATTTCGGTTATAGCGTCCGTCCCTATGTCTTTTAAACTTATCTCTGTTATTCTCTAGGGGTGAGCAAGATCGGGTATCCGATTAATTTGAATAGAATTGGTCCCAGTCTCGGTAATCACCGGTTTCTGAAAATTGGAACCAGTCCCGATCCCGGTCACAACGGGTCCTAAATTTTAAGAACCGGTCCCGTTACTGGTGGGTACCGGTTCCAATACCGGGTACCCGGTCAATTAGTTTATCTTTTAAAAAAAATTGAGTAATTGGAGAAAAAATAATTCAACCACCAATAATAATATTAAATAATAAAAATAAAATATTGTAGACTTGAAAATTAAAGTTTTAAAACTAGTCATACTCATAATATTCTTATATAAAGAGAAAGTTTAATAAGAAAAATAAACAAAATAAAAAACAATACCGAATATTTGGTATTGGTCCCGGTCCTACGGGTACCCACCGGGTATCGGGTCCCAAAAATCTAGATCCAGTCCTAGTCCCGGTTATGACCGGGTCCTAAATTTTGGATCCAGTCTCGGTCCCACTAAAACCAATACCAGATAAAAATCTATCGGGTCTTACCGGGTCTGAGACCGGGACCAAGTAATCGGGTTGTTTGCCCACCCCTATTATTCCCATTATTTGATGGCCTCTTACTAGAATCAAACCTGAAAATTTCAAACTCAAACTTTGTTCCTATGAGTCGCCGGCTCATTCTTCAACAGGCACGCGGTTTCATGTTCTATTTCACTGCTTAGGAGCTTACGGTTTCATGTTCTATTTCACTCCCCGACGGTAGTTCTTTTCACCCTTCCCTCACGATACTACTTCGCTATCGGTCACACAGGAGTATTTAGCCTTGCAAGGTGGTCCTTGCTGATTCATACGGGATTCCACATGCCCCATGCTACTCGGGTCAAAGCGTAAGCTAGTGATGTTTTCGGCTATTAGGCTATAGCCATCTATGGTTAGGCACTTCATCGATCCGCCTAGCAGCACGACGCTTTTATTGCTCTCCCACAATCCCGTTTTTACGGTTTAGACTGCTCCTATTTCGCTCGCCGCTACTATAGGAATCGCTTTTACTTTCTTTTCCTCCGGCTACTAAGATGTTTCAGTTCGCTGAGTTGTCTCTTGTCTGCCCATAGATTCAGCAACAGTTCGAAAGGTTGACCTAATCGGGAATCTCCGAATCTACGCTTATTTTCAACTCCCCGAAGCATTTCGTCGTTTACTACGTCCTTCCTCGTCTTTAGGTGCCTAGGTATCCACAGTCAAGTTTTTTCTAAGTAAACTCTTGTACGAAAGCTGGTCATCCTAACCCATACATTTCAACAGATTGAATGTGAAGGCTTATTTGAATTCAGTATATCCTTTTGACTACCCTTTTCAAGAGGTACCCACTCGAGAGTACTGCTTCCTTTCAAGCAAGTAACGAACTTCCCTTCCTCAGGAGTATGAGGCACGAAGGGTGCATCTCAGTCCCTTTTCGAAAGAGAAAAGGTCTATGTCTCTTTCTGTTGGTGATAGGGTTGTAAACGAACCGAACGAACACGAACGAGGGTGTGTTCATGTTCGTTCGTTTAACTTTAACCGAACAAATGAACGAACACGAACATAAACGAACACAAATTTTCTTGTTCGTGTTCGTTCGTTAAGGATTGTAGCTTGTTCATGTTCGTTTATGTTCGTTCGTTTAAATGATAAACGAACGAACATAAATGAACGTAAACGAACATAAATAAATGAACAAAAACGAACGAACATAAATAACATATATAATATGCTAAATATTTAATATTTTTGATTAATTCGATTAATTTAACTAATTAACTAATTTTAAACCGAATTAGTCGATAATTAAAATTAAAAAAAAAACTCCTAATTATTAAATGAAACTTAAAATTTAACTGATTAACCGTTTTTTTTTGTTTGATCCATTAACTTGATTCAACAGAACAATGAACACCCCTAGCCTATAACAAGAAAGTTTTTAATGAGTCATAAAATAAGACTTCTCAACTCGATCGAGTAACTCAAAATTTTTTGACTCGACTTACTTAATCTAATGCTCACCCTTAGATATGTGAATAAATTTAAACGAACATAAATGAACATAAACGAACGAACATAAACGAACGAACATAAACGAACAAACATAAATGAACATAAATGAATGAACATAAACGAACAGATTACCGAACGTTCACGAACATAAATGAACGAACGAGCCCTTTGTTCATGTTCGTTCGTTTAACTAAACGAACGAAAAATCTTGTTCATGTTCGTTCGTTTAATAAATAAACGAACATAAACGAACTTCCCGTTAAATGGTTCATGAACGGTTCACCGAACATTCGGTTCGTTTACGGCCCCAGTTGGTGATGATAAGCTCTTGTTTTTTTACTCATATCTTTTACCCGATCAATTAACACATCAAAATCAGTATAATTTGTAGCTAGCATATAGGTCTTAATTTTTTTAATTAGACCAAAACAAAAACGTTCACAACGTGTGCTCTCATTAGGTAGTAACTCAGAACCATATTAACTCAGTCTAATAAAATGTATCTCATATTCAGATACTAACATATTTCCGTGAATCAGAGTTATAAATTCTTTCTTTTTCTTTTATTTAAATATCGGACACCCAAATACTTACGCTTCAAAGACGCAATAACTTCATCTTCTCTTTTGATTGTCCCTCAGTCGATAACACCCTCTACTGTAGCATAATCTGTGCGGATCACATTGCTGACCTACTATATAAACTAGTCATATCGTGGACTGTCGCCTTATGCCATCTCCGATGGTGGCTTCCAGATCATGGTTGGGTTTGTCATAACATAGATGGAGCTATCATCTCTACCTCTGGCGTTGGCTCCATTGGATGCTGGCAAAGTTTATAGCTTAGCTGTTTGGGACAGCTCGGTTACCTTAGGAACAAATCTCATGCTCCTAATTATAGTTTTTTGTGTGTCTTACCTTAAAAAATTCTTTAAAATTAAAATTTTAAACTTTAATCCTAATTTTCGTGTCCTAAATCCTAAACATTAAACACTAAAAATACACAATATCCTTAATTTTCTAAACATATCTATAATCTCTAACCTTAAACTCCAAACCCTAAATCCACTACTTCAAAGTGGAAGCATAAAAAATTAATAAAAGAACAGATGATTTACACCTATTATCGTAAAACATCTCTTACCTAATCTCATCCGTTTTTGTAGTTACAATTCTAAAAATGTCACTTTAATTTTTTTATTTATTTTAAGGTTTAACCTTCAAATAGGTATCTAAACTATATCTTTTTCAGTTAGGTGTCTAAACTATTTTTCAGGCCAACTAGATGTCTAGTGTTATTTTGTAATTTATTTAAGGTTCTCTGTTAATTCCCACCATTAAAGGGACACATGTTAGCTCCTAAAATTTTTAAAATTATATAAAAATAAATAAAATTACTTAATTTACAAAAACTATTTAAATCCGAATTTAGGCTAATTTCATCATCGATTGTTACATTGTCGTCCATCACATTGGTCACCGGAATTTCATGATCATTTCTCTCACCATTCCATCATCGAAAATCGACTGGCACCATGCGAAACATCAAAATTATCAAACGGCTCCTTTAAACGATTCACGGCAAACAAGGACAAGACAAATGACGAATGACGTATGAGTTGATCGATGTAAGAATAATGCTTTATTTTTTTTCGTCGGCAACGTCGACAGGAGTGGCCAAATTTGGAAGTTTATGGATTTTAGGGACTATTTTGATAATATTTAAAAATTTCATGATATATTTTTAGTTTTATTTTATTTTATTAATTTTATTTATTTTGAATATAATTTTAGAATTTTCTGGAGATGACATGTATACTTTAATTATGAGAATTAATAGAGAATCTTAAAAGAGTTACAGAATAAAACGTTAGGTATCTAATTGACCCGAAAAATAGTTTGGACACTTAACTGAAAAAAGGCATAGTCTGAAAACCTATTTAACGTTTAAGCCTAATTTTAATTACCCAACTAAATGTATCATTTACTTTCTTTTACCTTTATTTCCCTTTTCTCCCCCTTAGTTTTAGTTATCCAAACACAAAGTAAATTCATCTTAAACCTTTAGTTCCTTTCCTTCGTTTCATTTCTTGTATTATATATTATTCAAACATAAGGTTAAAGTTATGTTTATTTTAAGGGGAAAATGCAAAATAATTTTTAAGCAATAACGTAAGAAAAATATTTTGATAGGTATGTTGGGTCAATTTTAATTTACACAACATGCTAAGTTTAAGAAATATAAGTCATATTTAGTGACTAAATATTAGATTTTGTTTAAAATTTTAGCTTTTAGAACATATATTTAAAGTAGATAAATTGTATAAAATAAAATTTATACAATATACGTTACAATGACCATGGATATCAGGAAGGCCACACTCAGTGAGTTGTTTGTAACAAATGTGAAAGATGTCATGATGATAGCGTTGGGAGTACCAAGTGTTGGCATTACGGTGTGGTTGGGCATATCAAGAAAGATCATCCTAAGTTGACAGGCGACCATCAGGGTTAAGGTCACAGAGGCGATAAGAATAGAGGCAGAAGCATAATAAGAGGTAGTTTTCAGCGTCGTGGTGAAGGTCAAGCGAGAGTTTATGCATACATGGAGGTCCTGAACGACATTGATGTGATTGCAGGTACTTTTTTCTTGCAATCCTTATCTTTGTTCGTTTTTTTAGACTCTGGATCTACGTATTCCTATATCTTTAGTGAGCTTGCAAGAACCTTAAATATACCTATAGAACATGAAAATTTGTATGAGTATTAATAGTTTCTTTGGTGAGACCGTAGTAGTCAATAAAATTTATCGGAGATGTCCTTTAACTATTCAAGGTCATATTTTGCTACCAACCTTATGGAATTACCGTTCTAAGGTTTTGATCTTATTTTGGGTATGGACTGATTAGTTGAATATAGAACGGTTGTGGACTTTGAGACTAATAGAGTTTCGTTAAGGTTAGCCGATGATTATGAGGTAGCTATGGTAGGAGAGAATGTGAAATTCTTATCTAATTTTGTGTCAGTTGGAAGCTTAAAAGTTGTTTGTTGGTGGTTATGATGCGTATTTGGTTCTAGACCCAACAACGAAGTACCTCACTCAAATATATTTTGAGTTAATTTTAGACATATGTGGTGTGATTGTGGTCAGTTTCAGGCATGGTAATATCCCTATGCCCATGCAGTTGCAACATGTATGTATGTGGTGGTTGACCCATATAGCTATGTTGACCAATGCGTAAATCTACAATGAATGGCCAATATTTATAGAATTGAGTTTCCACTGATTGCGAATGTAAAGTATTGGCCATCAATGAAACATGAAAAATGGTTATCGGATCCTACAATCCGTAGAACTCTAATTGGCTGACCAAGATCAACTTGTATTTATACCAATATGGATCTCCAGCGCAGAGAGAAGGGATAACGATAGATATGTACGATATGTAGGGGCAAAGGTCATTCGAAATCAAA
Organism: Abelmoschus esculentus; assembly: GCA_035048815.1. Lineage (NCBI taxonomy): Eukaryota > Viridiplantae > Streptophyta > Magnoliopsida > Malvales > Malvaceae > Abelmoschus > Abelmoschus esculentus. Next base: position 6,901,498 of record JAUCBN010000059.1, read on the forward strand.
TTTTTCAAATGAACCCAAATACATGTCTATGCATTAGTGACTGACTATGTCTGTACTACTATCATATTCAATGATTAAGTGTATTGTTTTAATTAGGGACCAATTTGCATCATCCACGATTTAATAATTTAAACTAAATAATAAAAATATAACATAATAAAAAATAAAAGCAAATAACATTAAAAATCCAAAAATGTATTACACAAAATACATAATAAAAAACATAACATAATAAAAAATAAAAGCAAATAACATAATGAAAAATAAAATCAATTTTTCTTTTGCATCCTCTTACACAATTATCTAACAATGAGTGGATATAGTAAAAAAATTATGTATGTGTTTTCTTTCTGTTACGTTATTGCCTATGTTTTACCTCTAGATCTTCTTTAGTATCCCCTTAAACATCCTATTCAGGTATGCTCACTTTCTTATTCGTCGATGGCATTAAAGGCGGTGTTGTAAACATATCCATGTAACCACTATACTCTCCTGTAATCTCTGGTGAATTTAAAAAATTTTGTATTTCTTAAAAATTCATACACTATTCAAAGTTCGAGTAACAAGGTAATTGTGTAGGAATAAACTTGAGTGTGTACAAAATAACATCATCAAACCCGTGAGTATCTAAGGAGCTCGGGCCCATTTTTATTTGTACATATGTAGGAGCCGAGTTTTTTTTTCATATATGTGGCTCTAATGTTGGTTGTTCCCAAGTGGTTGACCATCCTTTGGGGTTTTTAACCCAAACAGTATTTTAAGATGCGCTTGTTGTTGTACTCTTAGAGGATTCACCCTTACCACCATATTTCTTCTTATAAATTCGACATTCTTTCCGTCCATCGAAAAAAGTTAAGTAAGATATTTCATTATTAAGAAAATAGATCAGGTACTCAGACCTCTGAAAATTAAATCATCCTCTTGAAATGGAGTACGATACGATAAATTCTGACCTTCATTATTTCACACATTAATGTAGTCTACATGAAGGATTTCCCAGTTTACGTTAGCTCTACCACGTCCATCAAAATCATACAAAAAGTCATGATTAAATAAAATATTTAAAATCGGTTAGTGGAAGCCAAATTGCCTCTATACTCTATTGGCAAAGTAGAACTCAACAACCGTGAAATGAATCAATGGTGCAACAGAACACCATAGAAGAGATTGTACCATCAGTTATTTCAGTACCAAAATATGATTATCGTTGTTGTACGACATCCAAATAAACTACATAAAAAAGACTATTTCAATAAGACATCTAATGGCCATTTACTTTTTATTATAAATGCTTAACAAAATACAAACAATACATACTCTTGAACCTACAAAAAAATCTAAGCTCTAAATACTTTTAAATTGTTGTTCACCAATCTCGTGTATGCTTTTCTCTCGCACCATATGTATGCAAATCACAACAAAGTTTTTTGAAAAAAATAAAATAAAATTTAAATTTGGAATCAAAATCAAAATCAAGAGAACTACCTAAACACAAGAAGGAACTGAATTGATGTCTGTGTAATCGATGTCCAAAAAGGCTTACAACAACAACAAACATTTGTCGATACCCCAAACCTTATGACCATTTACTTTGGTAGTGTCATTTCACAACTCGTGATACATGAACGCTAATATAGCCGATCGCCAACTATATTTCTTGTTGGCGTATTACAATATTACCGTGTATGAACAATATTACCTATATTAAGATTTTTCTAATAGTAGTATACCTCTAATAAACAATATTACTAGATTTTTATAATAGCAGTATACCTTTAATAAGGTGCATAATATAAGCTTGACTGACATTATAAATCGCAACAATCGAACTATATTTACTCAGTTTAAAATTACTTTCCAACCAACTCATTTTTACACGAAATCTTTTTAAATTTGATTTATCTGGAACCTTCTCAAGGTAACATGAGCATATTGTTTTAGGTGTAGTTGTTTTTGTGTCGATCAACAGGTCCCCAATCAATGGTACCCCGTTTATTGGGAGCCCAATAAGCATGATAACATCTTTAAGTGTGATTGTGCATTTCCCACACGACATATAAAATGTATGGATTTCTTGTCTCCATCGCTCAATCAAAGCAATTATCAATCCGGGTACTAACTTGTACCCACGAATAAAGGTCGCATAATGAAATCTAGAAGTTTGTAATCATTCAATGATTTGATTTTCTGGATGGTGTTTGTCTATGGTTAGATGATACTTAAAAGTATCCTCATAATCTTGTAAATAACAAATTAAAGAAAATAAACAAAATTTTATTAACTTAGTTTAATTTATAATACATAAATTATTAACAAATTTTTATCATCTCAGGAACTACCAAACTACTGATGTGTTGATTTTGTAACCGCGACAGAGGAACTTGCTTAACCATTCTAAATGACAAGTAAGAAGAATATATTACAACCCGTGAATAAATCTATTACATTAATTAAACAATGATTTACTAATAAACATAATATACTAAAATTTATAACAAAATTTAAGTTATTTTTTCGTTTTGTTAAAAACCTATCAATTCTTAGTTTTTCCAAAACTAGATATTAATTTATTAATTTTTCTTTATAATCATTAAATTTTGAATTATTTATAAACTAATCATTTTTCTAATTTACCTTTAAAATTAATCAATTTGGCCGATTTTCAAAACTAGTTACTATTTTATTAATTTTTCTCCGTAAACTTAAAATTTTAAAATTTTTACAAACTAATCACTAATTATTTAATTGGCCTTCAAAATTATTCAATTTAGTCGACTAGTAAAACCTAGTAACTAATTTACTACTCAGTATTTTACAAATTAAAAAAAAAAAAAAAACTAGTAACTCCTCTACAAGTTTACTACATGCAATTTAAACAAAATATTAAAGAAACTAATCACTAAAATTTAAAATAATTCTTACAAACAAACTTTTACAAACTAATTTACAAAACTAGTAAATCTTCTACTACTTTGCTACATGCAATTTAAAGTATTTTTTACAAATTAATTTACAAAACTAATCACTAAATTTTTAAATATTAATTTACTTGCTAAAATTATAAGAATCTTAAATATTGTTACTTGCTAAAAAATTTATAAAGTAGCCCTCTACTGATTTACACGTTAAATTTTTACAAACTAATTTACAAAATTAGTTACTAAATCAAATTATTACTTTAAAAATACAAAAAAATAATAAAAGATTATAACTATAAAAATATTCATATAAAATACTTATAAAATAAAAAAATATTAGATTTACAAAATATCTTTTTCTTCTCTAAAATTTCACATAAACTATCACCTTTCAGCCCTTATTTAACACAAACTATTTCAAATTTTAACCACCCAAAGTTCACCTATTTATTTACGAATTGAATTACATGTAACATGCAGGTTTGTCACACTGTTGGAAGTCGATGAAAAGCACCCAACTTTAAATAGTGTATAATTTTTTTTTAAAAAAATTATTATTTGAAGTCAGATAAAAAGTCCTCAACTTTCAACCGTGTTTAATTTTTAATTTAAATATTATTCGAAAAAAAGATAAAAAAATCTTCTGAATTATACAGTAAATCATTATATTAGTAAAAAAAATTATGAAATACCATATTTTAAAAATAAACAGAGACATAATATCTATATAAAATCTCCCAAATTAAAGTACATGGATTGAGAAAATTCTACAACGGGCGTCGAACACCGTTGAACACAACTAATGATGAACACCGCTGAACACTATTAAACTAATTAATAAAGATTAAAAAAATTTAAGGACTCAACAAATAATTATAAATTATTTAAAATAATTTTTTATTAAATTATTTTTTATATATTATTTTATTTTTAAATAATTAAATAAAATACTAATTTAAATTAATTTTAAAAAATAAAAAATCTTAAACCCTAAACCCTAAAACAAAAATTCAAAACCTAAATCATTAAACATTAAACTCTAAATCCTAAAATATAAAATATCAAAACCCTAAATCAAAAACCTTAAAAATACTAAACCATAAACACTAAATCTAAACACTAAAATCCTAAACCCTAAAATAACCAAAACTCCTATATCTAAATCTTAAACTAATTTTAGGTTTTAAGATTAGGGTTTATACCTTTTTAGAGTTTTAAATTTTCTATTTTAAGGTTTAGGTTATGAACTTATGATTATATTTTTAGATTTTATGGTTTATGATTTTTATTGTTTTAGGGTTTAGAATTTAGGGTTTAGGGTTTTAATTTTAGGATTTAATGTTTATTATTTTTTGCTTGAGTTTAGGGTTTTAGGTTTTGGATTTAATATTTTTTATTTTTAAATTAAAAATAATTTAAATAAATTATTTAAAAAATTAAAATATAATATATATAATTTGTTTAAAATTTTATTTTAAATTATTCGAAATTATATATTTAATCCTTGAAATTTTTAATTTTTATTAATTAATTTAATAGTGTTCATAGTTAGTAGTGTTTAATAATGTTCGACATACGTGATAGACTCATCCTATATATTAAATATCTATTTGGGGCATCGTACAGGGAGCAAAACGAGAATTATGTCCTAATAAATTGCCTAAAATCCGTTCAAAACCGTCAACCGGTGATACCCGGTGACACTCTCCCCACCGACAACCCCCAAGTCGCGTCGTCTTCTTCATCTTCTTCATACTGTACGACATCTTTTCCATTTTAAATGCTCCCCTCCTTCCCCGCACTAAAATAGTAAGAAACTCCATTGCACGAAAATCAAAGCCTCCAGAATTAAAAGAAAAAGCACAGAGAGAAGGTTAGGATCCCCAGAGTTTTCACTTGTCCCAACTCTCTCTCGATTCTTCCAGCAACCCAATACAAAGCTTTGGTAAGTTCAATCCATGAAATCTCCCTTTCACCTTTCTTCTCCTCTTTTGACCTTTTGCATTACAGCTTTCTTCTCTATTCTCTCTCCTCTCTCCTTCTTCTTTTTCTTCTTCTTTTTCTTCTTCTTTTTCCTTTTGCATTACAGCTTTTTTACGTTTCTCGTTGTGTCACTAGCTTTTTTAAGTTCAAACAATAACTGCATTTTCTCTCTTTCTCTCTCTGTTTCTTTGCATCAAGAAATTGTCTGAATACTTTCCATTTTGTACGGTCTTTCTCTTCTTTTTTTTCATTATTCCGTGAGTTAATCTTCATCTCTGCTCTGCCCTGGGTTTTCTGTTTGATCTGATTCAGTTCCACTTTTGGGTTTGTGTGTACTTGAAATGATTATTGATCGATAGATGATTTGAACCTTTTGAAATTGTGATTGACTTCCTGAAATTTTCAAACAAAGGAAAAATCTAAAAGAAGAAAAAAGTGGGAGGTGCTGAATTTCAACAAACAAAAACTCATGTGGTTCTGGGTTCTATAATCGTTTTTGATTAAGATCTCTAGTAAGAGAAAACTATGTCGGTTTTAATCATAAAATTTGATTGGTTGGCAAAAGAAGAAAGAAGATATTTTTTCTGGGTTGAAAGCCAAAAGCGAGATTGCGACTAAAAAGTAAAGTTGGCTTAGTTGCTCAGCTGCATATTTTATTTGCCTACTATGCTTGGTTTGTCTATACATATATGTCTACATAGAAAAGATAAAATTTAGTCTAAATTAATTGATATTTAAGAAATCGTCGGTTATACACCTATATACTTGAAAGCCAAAGATTTTTCTTTGGGAAAAACGCTTCATGAACCTTTCGTTATTTTTCCAGGTCATCCCCGATCCTGATGAAAAGTGTTCAAGTTTGTACTACTGGAAATTGATCTGTTAGCCTTTGTTTTACTTTTCATCTTTGATCTGAGTTTTGGAATTTATTCAACATTTACTTTGAATAGAAAATGCATATTGAAGTAAACAAGAAATTGAAAATGCGCAATTTGTTTGATGTCGTGTGTAATACTTTGGTTGTTTGACATTTAAGGATTCTTGTTTGTAAGTTCATGGCAAGATGATAGTTGTAGAAGAAAGACTGATCTAATTAGGTTTTAGTTACAGAGCAGGGGAAGGGTATAATACTTTTTTAGAATCGTGTAACACTCAACTCAATTTTATGAATTATGGAACAATGTTATTTTATACATTATTTTTCACCAATATTTATGCAATGGTGAATTTCACGTTAATTTTCTAGCTGCAAGTTTTTGTCATTGATTTCAGTTGTGAAAATTGAACCTAGAGAGCCTGACATGTTTCAAACAAGAGATATAAACGAATTTCTGGTTGTTTCGTGTTGATAATTTTTTAACTTGTAATCTTCGTTGTTGTTAGTCTCAGTTGTGATTTTTTAAGAGGATGATTTATTCCTGTGATATACAAGTTTCTTTGTTGCTCTCAAATATCCTGTTGATATCTTTAAGGTTCAGAAGAAGCTTCCAATGTGTCTACGATTCAGGTCTGAGCAGTTGTTTTAAATCATTGTGGCATTTGAATGGCAAGTTGGCAACCTTTAGTTTGTATTTTACAGAACCTATTGATACAGACCTTGAATTGTTGCATGCGTTGCATGCTTCGCCCTTTGTTATATCTTTTCTTCCGCTTGTTTATTTTCTCCCTGCTCTTAATTCCTATGCTTTTAGCTTGAAGCTCTAATCAGGTGCGGTGCTGCATCTGTGAGACTGTAATTGAATTAATATTCCTTAATTGTACTATTATATGCTGCTTTCTATGTTCACGCAGAGCTCGTAGATATTTTGTTCTTGGTTAAGTGTAACTGAATTTGGCTAATATCAAGTAATTCTGTACTGATGATCCCGGCTTCTCTCTTGTGCAGAAGCACTGAAGTGGTAGAAGGGCCTAAAGAAGATTGCCCTGTCGCTAAGTGGGGTGGTTTCTTCTAAGTAGGTGCAACTACGTTACATTTTGCATCCGGTGTTGAAATTCAACCTACAAGTTTGGTAGTGATATAAACTGCTATTCTCTCTCTTCTCATAGTTTCTTCCTTAATTGTAGTTAAAAAGTGAATCGACTTCAAATATGAAAGACACCGGCAACAAGAGGAGAAATTCAGCTAATGTTCAATCGAAGCACCCTGGAAGAACTGATAGGAGAAACAATAAACCAAACCAAGGGAATGGTGGCAAAGCTTTGAAGCCGAAGGAAACTGAATCCAAAGCTTTAAGAGCTAGATCAGACGCTAGTTCTAAAGTAAGTGATTCAAATGTGGGATCTGAGGCTACTGAAGTTTACGAGAATGTGATTGTACATTATGTGGATGATGTTAACAAGGCTGAAGAAACATCTCCTGATCCAAAAGGTAATAAAATGGCTACAAAAGTAAAAAAAGATGAAGTTTTAGATGACTGCTCCAGTGATATGGAGGAAGAAACAACTCAGAGTAAGGAAGATGAATCAGATTCTGAGACAATAAAAGATTCAGTATCTTCTGTGGGAGATCTCTTGACTCCCGAGGATGAGAGAGAAGAGAGTATTTCCAGAGTTTCTAATGGTGTTCACAATAACAACCTCACAGATGGCTCTTCCCATGGTTCCAGAATGGGGCCTGAGCATGAGACATCAAATGACACTCAAAGTTATGTAAGTGACAATGAGCCTGTTGTTGCTGATGACAAACCTGAAGTTGAACATGAGGCAACTTTAAAAGACAAGATAAAAGAAATGGAGACAAGAATCGAGAAACTTGAAGCAGAGCTGAGAGAAGTGGCCGCCCTGGAAATTGCTCTTTATTCTGTTGTTCCAGAGCATGGGAGCTCAGCACATAAACTGCACACACCTGCTCGACGTCTTGCTAGACTCTATATACATGCTTGCAAGCATTGGGCTCAAAACAAACGAGCCACAATTGCTAAAAACACAGTGTCTGGGCTTATTTTGATTTCAAAATCTTGTGGTAATGATGTTTCAAGGTATGGCAATTATAAGCAGATAATTTTCATGAGTGCTTTATAATTTTTCAACTTACCATTGACAGCTGAATAATATTCCACTCTTGTATTTTAAGGTTAACTTTCTGGTTATCAAACACTATACTGCTGAGGGAGATCATTTCTCAATCATTTGGCACTTCACACAACTCGAGCCCATTTTCCCGGCTTCCTGAGTTGAATGGAAGTAACAAAAGGTGTGACATAAAGTCTTCAACTCTAAAATGGAAAGGTGGCGCTGGTAGTAAACAAGTAAACAGTTTTGTGCCGCTTGTCGATGATTGGCAAGAGACTGGAACCTTCATCTCTGCACTAGAAAAAGTGGAATCTTGGATCTTCTCTCGAATTGTTGAGTCAGTGTGGTGGCAGGTAAATAGTTGTCAATTTTTTTACATTTAAGGGAAAGTGCTATTTAAAAATGTAAGTCATCTAATTGATATCACAGTTGAGTCCCTAAATTACAAATAAGAGATAATTTATGTGTGGTCCTTGTTTCAGGCTCTTACTCCATATATGCAAACTCCACTTGAGGGTTCATCTGTCAGCAGAACAATTGGAAAGTTGTTGGGGCCAGCCTTGGGCGACCAACAGCAAGGAAGTTTCTCGATTAACTTATGGGAAACTGCTTTCCAAGATGCTTTTCAACGACTCTGTCCTGTTAGAGCAAGCAGTCATGAGTGTGGTTGCTTGCCTGTTATTGGAAAATTGGTATGTACTTATATGTGTTCTCCCTCTGTAAATATTCAGTAGAGGTCCGATGTATATTTGTTATGTCCTCATCTATTTACTCTTTGTGAACTAATTGGTATACTCTTTTTTACTAGGTTATGGCACAGTGCATTGCGAGGCTAGATGTAGCAATGTTCAATGCCATTTTGCGGGAGTCTGCTAATGAAATCCCAACAGATCCTGTATCTGATCCTATTGTAGATCCTAAGGTTCTGCCTATTGCAGCTGGAGATCTTAGCTTTGGATCTGGTGCACAGCTCAAAAATGCTGTATGTATTTTATCAGTTGGCTTTTATTTTTTTTCTTGATATCTGTAGTATATCTAGTTAGGCTAGTCCTTGCACCATACCTATAATATCTCAACAAGCAATTGTTGCTGTGAATCTTAATAATTCCTATGCTTGTTATATTTAACTCCATTCCATGGTTCTTATGTTTTGTTGGAACACTGCCTCTTAGAAATTTTATATCAGTCTTGGTGGTGATCATGTGATAGTGCTATTGGTTACAAAAAGTGGTTCTTTTGATAAATACATGATTCATTCTCTGGAAACATATAATATAGAAAATGCTGAATTTAAGGTAGATATTTAGCTGGTTTAAGTTTTAAACTTTACATCATATGGAAAATGCATTAAAAATGGAATGGTCTAAAATGCTGAGAAAATATATTAGAAGGAATAATATGTTGCCAATGGAAAAATCTCAGATGCTGCAAATGACCTGAATTTTCATGTTATTTATAGGAAGTCCTCAATTTTATGATATCTATGATACCCTGTTTACCTTTTTTGTTGTGTGATGATTAGTATTGGAATGGTTTCCATCAGCTTCGAGATGAATAAGTAATTAGGGGTTTCATTGCCTTTCCCAATTGGTGAAACCCATTTGTAATACTTTTTACGTGGAAATATTATACACAAGTTCTTAATGAGGGACAATTATTTTGCAGGTTGGTAATTGGTCTAGATGTCTGACTGATATGTTCGGTATGGATAGTGATGATGATTTGAATGAAGATCAACATAGCACGCAAGATGACTTCAGACAAAATGGAGACGGGAAACCTAAATCCTTCCCTTTTCTTAATTCCCTAAGTGATCTTCTAATGCTTCCGAAAGATATGCTTTTGGACCGTTCAGTTAGAAAGGAGGTGGATTTTTAATAAAACTCTGCATCTTTCTAATCTCTTTGATGTTGGGTCTCTCTACTCTTTTGACAATCATTTTCATGACTTTAGGTGTGCCCATCCATTGGTCTTCAATTGGTTAAACGCGTTCTCTGTAACTTCACTCCTGATGAATTTTGTCCCGATCCCGTTCCAGGTGCTGTATTGGAAGCCTTGAATGCTGAGGTATGATTAGTTCGGGGGTCTCATGTTTTATGCATTTGTTTGTCTGACTTTTTAAAAACTCATAGCATAATTCACAATCTCCACCTGCATATTCTTTTCGTGTTCCATATTTCGATGGACTCAGTTTTTCCTTTAACCTGTTAAAAGGGCACAAAAGTTTTGTTCTGATTCATGGTTCTTTCATCCATTAGACAATTGTTGAGAGGAGATTATCAGGAGAGCCGGCTAGAACTTTCCCTTATACAGCTGCCCTCGTTGTCTATACTCCTCCATCCTCAGCAGATGTCATGCATAAAGTTACCGAGGCAGGAGAGAAGTCACCACTGTCGAGGAATGCACTGGTGGCACAGAGGAAAGGATATACCAGTGACGAGGAACTGGAGGAATTGAATTCTCCACTTACATCGATAATTGATAAATTACCATTGTCACCAACAATTGTTGTCAGTGGATCAGTTAATGGAAACCATGAGCATGCAGGCTATGTTGGTGCAAATGCAAGATACGAACTCCTTCGTGAGGTATGGTCCGCTTGACTGCTTATTCTAGATCGTTGTGTATGTCTCTCATGTTTTGTAACAATGGGAAAGTGACTGTAAAGGTGAAGAAACATAAGGCGAGAAGTTTAAATGGTTTAAAGTTATAGGAAATTCTCAAACATTGTGTAATAGCTCGACCGTACAGTGGGGAGAACTTGCTTTGTTTTTGTTGAATTGGAGAGGTTGAGATCAAACTGCAGCATATATTTATTTCATTACATGGAATAATTTCTTATTTCTCTCTATTTTTTGTTTATTTAGACTTGTTTTGTCCTGAAGATACAAATCGTTTTATTGTTAAGTATTAATAAGAAAGAATACAAAGAAGTAACATTTCACTAAGCATTACAAGCTTTGATTATCTGCCATGCGTGCACTGCAATTACTTATGATGAAGGCTGTTATTTCAAGTTCATTATTAGTTTTACGCTATAACTTCATAACGAAATCAAAGTTCATTGTTTTTTTTTTTTTTTTCAAATGGTAAGTAGTTTGGTTTCGCTTAAGCAAGTCTCAAGTTCGAGATGTTGTATACGCAGAAAATCTTTATTAAGAAATTCACCCACCAAAACTAGGTGTGCGACCCGATCGGTCTGGAATAGTCAGGTTAAAACCCTAAAACCAGAAGAGCAATAAAAAAAGTCATTATTTTTTTGTTCCATCTTAAAAGCCTTGCCACACTTAGAAACACGAGTCCAAGTTCATTCCTTGCTGGCATACAACTTGAAAGGTCCTGGCTCAGGCTAGAAAATATTCATTCCATTTCCAGTGTTTTCAGGATTGTGTTTACCTCCATATTTGCTCCATCGCCCGACTCTCTTCTTTGTGCTTGGAACCCCCTTGAAAATCTCATTACATGAATCTTCTGAGTTGTTAAAAATGGTTGAATTCAATTAACTCTTCATAAAAAAGGTTATACTGATATATATACAATCAACATATTTAACTTAGAAAATTTCTAAATTAGAAAGCTAAACAATTCTAAAGATGTTGACCCAAAATTAAAGTCTTACAGCTAAGGATTACAAATGCTAAGATATTTACAGTATTTTCTAATTAATTTATATAATTTTTTTTTTAATTTAGGAAGTTGATTTCTGATTTTCTGCTTTAAACTGAAAAGTGAATATAATCTATTTTCAATGTGCTTGTTATATTTTGGAAATACTTCCCAGATAATCCATTCGAAAGCATATATATTAGTTGATATTTAGTGAATACATATATTTCGTTTTGTCATGTTAAACTGAATTATGTACAATGTTTATAAAAGATGTGTTATCACAATATAACTTTATTGGACATTCCCATTTAACCTTCAAATCCTCCAAAATGATTTTCAACCATAATAGTTCACAAACTTCAAGTGGCATTGCCCTAAGTTTAGCTTATGCACTAGATTTATCCATCGCATTCTGTTTTTTGCTCCTTCAAATTACAAGATTTTCTTTTAAAAAAATGCAATAATTTGATGTTGATCTTCTATCAACTATAGACCCTACATAATTTGAATTAGTATATGCTTTTGAAATCAGTTTTTCCTTGTTTTTAAATAAAATTTCTTTGCCTGGTATACCCTTTAAATACTATATGATTTATTCATAATCTTAAGTGTGATTCTTTAGGATTATACATGAATTGACTGACAACACTAATTTCATAATTGATATCTGGTTTGATATGTGACAAATAGATAAGTCTTTCCATGAGCCTTTTATAAGAAATCTTGAAAACTATTATATTCTTTGTTTATCTTCAAGTTTGTGATTCATTTTTATAGGTATTATTGTAACCTCGACCCGGAATGTTACATTTGACCAAAAGTCCAAATTTGAATCATAAAATTTCGTTCATAAAAGCCCATAAAATAAATCCAATATCTAAAATAAGTTTATCCAATTAAAAACGATATAAATCTAAATATTTTCTAATGAGTAAATGGAGCTTTAAAATAATATAATAATTTAAAATATTCGACTCAAGCTCAAGTTAAAATAAGAGTTACAAATACACATATAGGATCCTAAGTACATGACCCAAATCATCTATGTAACCCCCTCGACCTGGTCTAGACGAAATCTGACTCGAGCGAGTTACACGGGGAATACTAAAGTAAATCCAAGGATTCACTCTGATAAACGACCCTAATTTTTTCTTTTATCTTGTCTAAATGATCTATTAGATTCCTAAGTGTTCATGCATCACTCGTGTTCGAATTCAACAAAAATGAACAACATATGAGCTCCAATTTGAACTAACGAGTAAAAAGGAACAAAATGTAAATTGTAAAACCAAAATTGATTTTGATATAACAATTATGAAAAAGGACTATTTTGTAATAAATTTTTAAGTCCTTAAGTCAAATTTTTGATTTCAAGTCAAACCAAGAACTTTGAAATAAAATTTCTAAGTGTTTTGATACGAGAGTATCGATACCATGTCAAACGGTATCGATACCCTACTGCATTTTAAAGCCTTGTTCTTGAAACTAAGAACGAGTATCGAAACATGGTTCGATACCATTATGCCACTGGAAAAGCATGTTTCGAACCAAGTATCAAACCACATCGTGTATTTTTATTTGTTTTAAAAATCCTTTAAAATAGGACTCAAGGTATCGATACTTGTATCGATACACCCTTTAATTCCCAACGACTATTTTAGCATTTAATGAGTTGACCGTTGGTGGTAGTTAAAACTTTAAATATGGTTGAGATGTTTCGAAACATGGTTCGATACCCACCATTACAGTTTAGTAATGGCATCAATACCTGTTTCAATACCCTCCCTATTAAATGCACAACGACTCTTTCTTTTTATAGGCTGTTCCGAAACAGGTTCCCTGAGTATCGATACCTATGCCTGCAGAAGAGCATTTATGACGGGAAGATGAAGTCTCAACGTCTTTATTTCATTTCCCAACAACCACAACGGTTAGAAATCAATGAGGACATATAAAATGAAGATGTTCAAGCAGCATTAACAACTATTGAACCTCAAGCATCATCCAAGCACAAAAATCCAACTCAAAGCACCTAATTGCATATCTTTGCTCCCAACTCTTGTAATTTCACTTTGATAATTTGTAATCTGAGTTTGGGGAGAGTTTGTTTGTATTTGGGGCATTTATTTCTTGTGAGAGAATTCCTTTTAGCCCACTCTAATCTCTTGTAATACTTTGTGAGGTCCAAATCAATTTTGGGTAGAAAATTGATTTGTTTGTAACGGTTATCCCTTGAACCGAGAAAAAGGTCAAATTCAATAGTGAATTGGTTTCAAAATCCTTAGTGGGAGCTAAGGTAGTGGATGTAGAGCTTGTTTCGAAGCTTGAACCACTATAAATCGTTTGTCATCAAATTTTTCATTTTTACCAAAAATTTCCCAATCAATCTTTTAATTGCCAATTCACCCCCCTCTTGGCCATACTTCAAGATCGATCAACTCAACATAAATTTTGAAACTTAAAAACCTAAAATGTTAAATTGAAGTTACCCACTTGAAATTAAGTTCATTTCATATTCACTGGTGAAATTTCAGCTCAAAACTATAATTATATATCATATAATTGTACAAACAAGATTTGGGGACTAAAACGTAAAAATTCAGAAGTTCATTTCAGGCAAATAACTAACTTACCTAACTCCGGTATCGGTATAGAACCTTTGAGTATTAGTACGCCTACGTGGCAATGTCACGTACCGGTACTCATTAATCCTCGTATCGGTACATGTAAGGTTTTTGAGACGGACATTAGGTTTTCGGTTAAGTTTTAGGTATTATCTCGTTAACAGGCATGTGGCCGGTATAAGTGGGTTATCCAGGTCTGAAAAGGTATGTTAAGTTAATGTAACATGAATCTTTCGGGTTCTTGATAAATGTATTGTCGTTAGTAGAGTTTGCTTATAGTTGTGTCTGTAGTTGGGTGTTCGAGTGATACCGTTTAAGGTTTCTATTGGTAGAAATTGTTATGTGTTGTTACGTTGAGCGAGACTCTGTGGAAAGTTTTGGTTGTTGCCTTGTATATTGGAATATGCTTGAGAAAGTTAAAACTTATTAGTGGTAGTTGAAAGCTATTTCAGTTTGTTGACCTTAAGTAAGGAAAGGTTAGGTTGTCAGAAAAGAAAAAAAGGTTTTTGTTTTTTGCTTGAGGGTGCAATGAGTGTTGAGACGGACCATGGTGTTTTTGTGGACCGTTGTTTTGTGAATCGTTTCAAATTCTGATGACAGGTGGTGTTAGGATGAGAGTGAATCTTGTCTTTATGAGATGTATGTTGAGATCTTGATTTTGGTAGCAAAGGTCCTTTGTGGTAAGATCCTTGTGTTGGTTAGAGTTTTTCCTTGGCATAATGGTGCTTCGAAAGTCACGTGTGAGTGAAAAGAAGTTGTGAAGGAGCAATTTCCTTAACACTTACCAAGGTGAAAACTTTCGAGGATGAAATTTCTTATGTGGGGGAGAGTTGTAACGTCCCAAAATTGGGCCTAGAAGTTTAGTGAATTAGTTTCGTTGGTTTAGCCTAGTTTGGGATTAAATACGTAAAAATTGATTTTTAATCAAAATAAATTATGGAAAAATATTCTAAAATTCTTATTTAATATATATTTGAATTTGGTCAACTCAATTTCGAAAGTTAACACTTGAATACCTAAGATTTTGAAATTAGTGACTATTTTGTAAAAATTAAAAACTTGAGGACAATTTTACAAACTAAGCCAAAACTTTTAATCTTTAAGGGGATTTGATACAATTATAATCCTAGTTGATCTAAGCCTTCCAAGTGCCTATTTTAATAACCCATAACCCATAGTTTTAATTAATAACTCAAATAACTTAATTTTAATCCTATATTTTAATCAAAACATGAACCTATTTTTTTAAAATTTCGATTTCTCCTCTTTTGGGCAGCCACTCTATCATATTTTCAAAGTTAAATGCTAATCTTTTCAATAAAAATTCATTTGGTTAATTCTTTATATTTTTCTTCTTAAAAATCTCTTCGTTTTTCTTCGATTTTACTTGTTTTTATAACTTGGAAGGAACTTGGATCAATTTTTGAGGTGAGAATCATTCAAACCACTGAAACCTAAAGTTCTTTAATGAAATTCCTAAGTTCTTGACCAATTGCAACAATCTTTAAAGTCTTGAATCAATAAAATCGGTTTTCTTGATAAAAATTTCCTTATTTTCTTGATTTTTGTTCAAGGATATTACATGGTTGTTTTTTATGCCTAAATACATGAATCTTGAAGTGTTTAGATTTAATTAAATTGGATTTTAAGTATCTAATCCCGGACATAAGGTTTAGGTGGTGTTTGGAGAGGTTTTTAGTGAGTTTCGGTTATGTTTTATGGTGTTTTTAGGGGTTGCCATGTATTGGTCTGACTTGAGGGATGTTTGGGTGCGTTATAATGCAATAAAAACTCTGATTTTGATGCTTGAATCAGGTCAAGAGGTAGAGGAACAAGTTTGAGGGAGATCGAAAAGCCTAATTGTGTTTTCGAGTGACTTGTAAAGCTAGTTTCGGTAATTTGCCGATTCGACAGGGTTTTAAATGTATTTTCAAAGGTTTGAGGGTGTAGGGAAGGCGTGAAAATACTCGCTATACTCGGAACTAAGTTTAAAGTATTGCTTTCTTAAACGTTCCCATATTATGCCTTGTTTTTACTATATGCTTTAGTCATGCTCATGTTATACTTGTGCATATGTGAATATGCATGTGTTTCAATGCTCATGAAATGTTTTACAAAGGTTTTATATAAATATGATGCACCTATGGTTTTGGTTTAGAAAACATGAGAAAAGTGGTTTTTACCGGTTTGTGCATTTGACGAATGAGATAATGGGACGCATGTAGTTACATACCGTTTAACTTGAAAATTTGAGCATTGGTTTTGATTTTGTGTTGGATATTAAAGATGATGGTAATGTGGATAAGTTGATCGATCAATAGGATGTTCAGTGCACTTTATATTGCAAAATTCGTATACGTTGGTAAATTCCTTAGTGATGTATTAGAATTTATGCTTAGGTTGTGGTATATGTAGGGGTGTTCAAACGGTCGGCTAAACCGAATTAACCGACTAAACCGAATTAATTCGGTTAAAACGGTCGGTCACCGAACTTTGTTCGGTCGGTGAGTGGTTAAAGTTTTTTTAAAAGTTTGGTTAACGGTTAATTCGGTTCGAAACAGGTTAATTAACCGAATTAATCGAATTAGCCGAAATATAATAAATATTAAATATACAATATATATTATTATTAAGCCCATATCCAACTTGTTTTATTTTATCATTATGTTTAATCTAAAATTCTAATATTTTTATTTATGTTTAGATTTTATTTAAATTAAATACCAATTTATCTTCGTAAACTAAAAAGTATTTTCAATATTTTTATTGTGTAATAACTTTGAATAAGAAAATTAATAAATTTCGGTTAATTCGAAAACCGGCCGAATTAACCGAAATTTGTTCGGTTCGGTTAATATATTTCAAAAAAAGTTTGGTTCGGTTAACGGTTAAAGATTTTAAATGTTTGGTTAATTCGGTTTTTGGTAATTTGGTTCGGTCACCGACCGAATTAACCGTTTGAACACCCCTAGGTATATGTGTTGTATTGCATTTAAGCATAGCTTATCCCAAATGCTAAGGTGGAAAACATGATTGGAGGTAATCCATTGTGTGCATGAGTTTATCTTATGTGAGGTATGAGTAGGTGGTATAGCCATCATACGAGGTATGGATGACGGTAAAGCCCCATACGTGGTATGTTTCGACATTTATGCCTATAACGACCCTCCCCTCGGAGGTCGTTAATAAAATAAACTTTTTATTTATCGTAAAAATTAGGAATATTTAAAGAATAAGAGATTTGTGATAAATTTGGTGAATTTGAGATAGGTTTAAAAATTAGGATTCAAAATTGCTGAATTTAGAAAAAAATAGGGAGTTAGAAATTAGATTTAAATTAGAAAATTGGGGATTTTTAGATTAATAGGATTTAATTTAAAATTTGAGTTTGATTTAAAATTTGAGTTTTTTAGAAATAAAAATTATTTTCGAATAAAAATGGAAACTTGTTTTTGAAAAAGAATGGAGTCGCCACGATCACTTTGGTAGACCGGGCACCATTGAAACCAAAGATTTAGAAAAATGGGCCCGGGAGTCGGTTACGGGTGGGATATAAAAATATCCCACACCTCCCAAAAATTGGTACCTAATCGAATATAATTTCTCGAATTGGAAATTTGCAAGTTCAAATTTTTATTAATTTATTATCCGTTTAAGAGTGCGAATATATTTTAAAGACCACAACATTTGAAGGTATGTGCCCGAACCACCACCATTACGCCTGGTGTCGGCCTCGCTACGACCGAATATTGAGATACCACATTTGTTATTAATTAAATTAGGTGTCACATGTTGAATAAACGAATCGAATATACAACTAGATAAATAAATGTGAAAAATTAAATTGCAAGAAAATAAATGTTAGACGTTAAGTGTTAGATATTAGAATAAATAAAGGATAAATAAATAAACAATAATAAGATACAAGCATGATAATATATACATATAATAATATATAATCTAGATATTAATATTCATATATATTAACAAAATAAAAATATAATATAAAGAATAATGTCAAAAACTATGTTAATGTAAATTATAATTATACACTGAAACGTAATAAATAATATATATATAAAATATGAATATAAATACGTAACTATATAAATCATCAATAAAAACTATAACTATTATGTAATACTAAATAAGGTAAACCGTAATAAGGTAATAATATAAAAAATAAGGTAAGTTGTATTATAATAAAAATATATAATATATACAAATGTAAATAATATAAATATAATATAAAGATATAATAAACATAATATATTATAACCGGTAATTGAATAATAAGGAAAGTGAAAAGACAAAAAATGGCATCAAAGAAATAAAGAGATTTGTGGCATAAAAATAAAAGAAATAAAGATTTTAATATTAAATAAAAAATATAGGAATCTGTGGAGAAAGGAATCAATTTAATGTTAAAAAATGAAAAGAAAAAACCATGTGAAGATTGAATTAAAAAAAGGAAAAAGTTTAAGCTTTTCTATTTCTCATTTCGAAAAAAAGAAAGATTTAATTGAGAACCAAAGTTATCTGCAAAACAAAAGCAAATCCAGATTGAAACCTGTTCGTCGACGGATTTTCTCGTCGGAAAATCATTTCCGGAGTATAAGACACTCGACAACCTTCCATTTAAAAAAAGATTTTCTCTTCGTTTTTGCATGAAAATCGAAATAAAAAATTCATCTTGTTTTATTTTGAAAAATGGATTTTGATAATTTCTTTTTTCAAACACGATTTGAAGAAGAATGAAGAAAATATCAGCGATACCGGCGAAGGGTAACCGGCTCAACCATAAATGTAAATGCTAATCCAAAAACTCTTATTTTTTTTTTGTGTGTATTTGATTGAAAAAAGAAAATAAATGCTCTGAAGATTTTTGTTCTTTATTGATTTTTCTGGAATAAGCGCGTCTAGGGTTACATTTTGATGCTTGCTTTGGTTTTATATTACACTGAAATAAAATAAAAAGAAACTGATTTTGGTTGTAATTTGTTGGATTTGATTCATTTCTTGTCTGTTTGTGTTTGTTGGTGTATTCGTACGAGCTGGGACCCTTGGTGTCCTTTAGTTTTGGCCGATTTCGAAGATGGCAGCAGAGAGGGGGACCATTCTTTGGTCTTTGTTTGGTGGTTGTGAAGAAATGATATCGAGTTGTTGGTGTTGATGTTGCTCCGGTGGTTTGTTGATCGGCCGGGACGTGGTCGGAATCTAGACGATCACGGCTAGAATTGAGGAGGTAGATGGGAGCAGAAGAGGCGGATCCAAAATCTTCTGGGAGCTGAAGAGACTGTTGAGAATTCGAATGGGTTGGGAAATTGGAGAACCGGATTAAATACTCGGGTTAGTGGGTTATCGGGTTTGAGTATTCGGTTTGGATATAGATTACTGGGTTGTGATTAGGTTTAATTAATGGGTTTGGCAGATTGGGTCTAGTTTGTAATGGGCTAGTGTATTGGTGAGTTGATGTTGTAATTTAATTGGGTCAATTGGAATTGGATTAAGGGTAATGAGTTTTGGTTGTAAATGGGCTCAGATTTGGGTTGATTAATGTAAAAGGCCCAACAGATTTATAATGGATTTTCTATTATATGTATAATATATTTTTTGAATTTTAATTTATGATTTTATTTATTATTTAATATTATATATATAATTAAGGGATACAGCTTAGTGGTTTCGGTTAACCCGGGCAAAAAATGGTTATTGCAATGCCTTCATGCGAGTTTTCGTTTATCTTAATGGTTAGAGGTGAGTCTAACTGGTTCACTAATATTCCAACACGAGAAAGTCACAAGTGTATTGTAATTACTAATGTTAGTGCAAATTGAGTTTGCATGTGTTTTGATATTGAGCTCAAATGATTTATAAGCCTTGCTATATGTAGCATGTAAGACTTGGTTTTGCTTACAAAGTATGTGATTTCAAAAAGGTATTTTTGAAAGGTTTTGTGACTTGTGAGCCATGGTTATTTACACTTGTTGATCTTTTTCAAATAGTGACATTGACGACCATGGATATTATTTTATTTAGAGCATGACTTGGTTTTAAAATTGATTTTGGTATATTATGGACTACATTGCAAGGTGTTTTTAAATATGTTTTTATTTCACTCATTAAGCGAATAGTTACCCTCTCATTTACCTTGCAATACAGAGTATTTAGTGTAGAGGTAATACAGAGAAGAAAGGATCCAACTAACCCCCAAGTGAAAGCTCAAGTATGTCTTTATAACATTAGTAGTAGTGAGAGAGCAATGAGGATGCTATTTACACTTTCGAAGGCTAGAATGATTATCTATATTGACATTAGCTATGTGACTTGGATTTGAATTGTCTATCAGTACTCCTGTAGTTATAATAAAAGTTATATGTAAGTTTGATTCTTGATATCCCTATGTGTGAATTTGAGTGTTGTTGATACTGAAGCATGACTATTTATGAGTTAAATCTATGATGTGGTTATTTAGGTTGGAATGCATATAGAAATCATGTTGAGTATATTGATATTCTTATATGTGTTTATGAGATTATTGAAGTTGAATCATGCTTTTAGGAGTTTGAATATATTGTTGCTAACTAGGTTGCAATGTATCTAGTAAGTTGTATATGATATACAAATAATTTTTTTTTAGGACTGAAATTTGAGTTGCAAGCATATAATGAACCTAATTAAAGTTTGGTAACACTAATTTCATAATTAATCTTGGAAGTTTTTGGAAAATTATATTTTGGTCCCTGAAGTATGTCTGTACGTTTTAGGTCTCGTTCCTTGTTTCTTTCCACAGCAATTGAATATAATTTATGCATGGACATGTAAGATCAAAATAAAACATCTAGATAAAATAAAAAAATAGTCGTTTAATTTTTAGGGTTGTTTATCAGGACGAGTCTCCGGATTAGCCTCGGTATTCCCCGTGTAGCTTGTTTGAGTCAAGTGGTGTCTAGACCAGGTCGATGGGGTTACATTGATTCACGCCAAGAAGTATTATCAAGACGTGTCCATCAATAGAACTTCGAATTAGGGATAAGGAGGAGTCATTAAAGGATGTTCTGTTAAAATATGAATTGTTAACTTGCCATCAAAGCATAACCCCACTGAGGCAGCTAAGGCAACCCTTCAGCGACCCACCGAGGCGGCAATCTTGACTTTGCATTATAAAGATGAAGACAATTTACATTCGGAATCCACACTACGAAGCAATCTAACCTAGCATTCTCCTTAATTCTTGATTTCTTCGATCAATTACTTTATTGTGTTAATTAGTTACTCGTTTAGTTTTAATTTAAAACCCGAAATTACTTGTGTTTTTTATTTTCTATTGTACAACAAAGATAGATTGCATAGGTAAGATCAGTCATCGTTGGATTCGACAAACTTATATACTATTACTTGACGGGTGTGCACTTGCACCATAAAGGTGTAAGATTTCCTACACACGAAAAATATCATGGTAATTGAATAATGAAGTAGCTTAATTGCGTCAATTGGATCCATTCGGATTTCTTGGGCAATTCTGTGATTGCTTGATCAATTAGGAATAGAAAGATTGCAAGGACAATTGCGCAATATCCTTTAAAGTTCGACAAAGCGTTCTTCAATGGTTTCTCAATATCCCTAACTTGAAACACTGTCAATTATGCATGCCTTGATAATACATCCCTCCATGAATTAAGGATGGATAATAATCGATCTTGCGCTCCTTTTAGTTGTTATAATTCACAACTTATACTTAAGTCGAATTAGTCTTCACCATCGATTGATTGGATGAAAATCATTATCAGCCATTTCTTAAATCTAAGTCTCCAGATATTAGATAAATGGTTGAATTCATAAGATCCTCTCCCAATTCACTCAAGTCATTCACAATCAAAATTAAGAACCAAGATTGAACAAACTTTGAAATTGAATTACAAACTCAAAAATCTAAATAAATCCAATCGTTCTCATAACCACAAAAACAAAATAAATCAAGTCAATTAAGTTTAGTCAATGGTTGGGTGCAAAATAAAAACAAGTTATAATCTTCATAACATGAATCTAATTGAAATAAAGAGAAAGAACATGAAGTAGACGAATAGACCTTGTTGAATCTTCTCTCAAATCAAACATGTAGAGGGTGGTGCTTGACCTTTAATTTGTAGAGATTGACTAGGTCAAATCTTCGAAGAAGATAAGTTTAATTTGGAATTAAATTGAATAAAAAATAATAAATCTCATTTATTATTTTCCTTAAAAAACTCCTCACAAATATGAATTTAAATTTTCATTAAGTGCTGGTGAGAAAATTCAAATTATCTAAGATTTATCCTTATTTTTTTAATTATCTTAAATTAATGGATTAATCTAGTCATCATCCATGTCAATTCACGATTCTTCTCCTCAATTGCTTCAGCAATTTCTTGCTTGTTTCGGTAATTAAATCTTGCACACCAAAAACACATAAATCGACAACACCTTTTTCCATAAAATCGACCAAATTAAATAATCAAGCTTAAAACAAACTATGAAATTATGCATGAATGTCTAATAATGTAAATAGAATGAACATAATTCTAACAGTAATTAGGAGTAAAAAAATTAGAAATATAGTAATTTTATACTCTTAACATTAGTGTAGAACGATTGGAAAATTTATAATAATAAAAAAAAACCTTGTTCAAGCTTTCTATAAGAAAGAAATGAGTGAAAGTTCATAATGAGAAGTGATTACAATTCAAAAGATAATCAACAAGCTTGTACAAGACTCATGTTTTTTTTTCCTTTTTTAATTCTCGTTCCATAATAATGAGTAAAGAGGTAATAGTAATATCCACATTTTATCCAGAGTTGGTACTATATTAGTAAATTGATATAAATAAGACCGATAAATAATAAATAATAAACTCAATTATTCTAAATGTTCATTTACACTTATAAATGCCCAAAAATCCATTAACATTTGTCAAATGCCCAAATTATAATTCAAAGCCCAATTTATATCTTTCCCATTTTATAAATAACTCACTATAATATAAACAAACACAAAATTAAATTTTTCGCTTAATATTGACCTTGTGGTAGCCCTTAGTTGGTTCATTCTCTTTAACACGAATTTTGGTTTTGTGTAATGATACTTCTGACATCACATTAATCACTTATATAAAACAAGAGAGAGAATTTTAGTCGCAATTATTAGTAATCCTAATAACCCATTATTAGTAGATAATAATTACAAACTATTAATAATAAATACATTAAATAATTAAGATAAAGTACTTTGGGATATCGAATTGTCCGAAAACTAAAGAGTTATCGAAAAAGTTCAACTGAAGACACTTAATCGAAGCCGAAATTAAAGATCAGAACATCGATTTACGATAAAAAAAATTGTATAATCCATTCTCTTTTTACATTATCTACAAAAATAAGCATGAATGTTATATAAAAAAAAATTAAAAAAAATAAAAAATAAGATTGAAGCTTATCTTTGTGGCGTTAGAAAGTAGAAGACGAGTCAAAGAAAGATGATTTACGGATAAATAAGGTTAGGTTAGTCGGAGATGGGTGACCCTTTCAAGCTGAGGTTAGATATAAGGCTTAGACCTTGAAGAAAAAATATTTTTAGAGTTTTTTGGGTTTCAACAGATAGTTATAAATTAATGGGCGTTGAATGAAAAATTTTAGAGTTTCAATTGGAGTGATATCCTAAGATAATTAAATATTGTTTTAACAATAGCTCTTAAGTATATTTCAAAAAAAAAAATAGCTCTTAAGTAAAATATTCAATACTCGTTACCATACAAGAAAATTAATAAATAGTATAGAATAATTAAAGTCTCAAATAGTATTAGAACTTTAAATAATTAGAAAATTAATTAATAGGAATATTATCATAATTTCAAAGTCTAATATGGATGGTATTGTACGGTAATTGAGTGTTATCTCATTCCCAAGCTTTAAAATTAAATAATTTTTATAGATTAAATTATTTAAATTTAATTAAAAAATTTATGTTTGTACCTAAAATAAACAAGATCATAATTAATCACCTATTAAAGGAATATTCTCATTTAAAATATAAAGCTAATTAATAATTATTGATTAAATTAAATTTAAATTATTATTTTAAAATACTAAAATACCACACAAAATTAAAGGTACCGAAATCAAGCGTTTATGGAGTGCTAACTCCTTATCACCCGTAATCGAATGTTTAATCTAATTTTTAAAAAAAAAATGTCTAGTTACTTGTATGATGTCAGGTCTATTAAAATAACCAATAACAATTTTAAATATTTTTAAAATCGAATTTTAAAAGAGTTTATTAAAAACAAAAATCTAATTTTAAAAATTAATCATCAAGTTATTTTTAGGTCGAATTTAAAAATTATTTTAAACACTTCCTTTAAATTTCATGACACAAAACCAAATCGGGTCAGCATAAGACTCAAGCTCCTTGCAGCTAGGGACGGAGCCACATTATAGTTGGGTAGGGCAATCGTCCCCCAACTCCGAAGAATTTTTTTTTATTTTTATCTCTTTATTTAAATTCTTTTAAAATTTATTTTTTATGAATTTACTCCCTACTTCTAAACATTTATGTCTTGTCCCCTCAACCCTAAATGTTAATTCCGTCTATACCTACAGCCACACGAACATCGTAGACAGATGAAAAAATGACAGCATCGTTAGTCGTCACCCCCTCTCCATCGTGTCACATCTGCTGTATTCAAAGGATGTGACGACAAAGATCATGTCAATCACAATAGAACAAGTGCGACAATATATTCTGAACCTCCTATTTCCAATCACCATTAGATCGGTTCAGGGTAGAGCGGCGAACTGGCTCAAACAGGACTATGTCAATGTGCCTTTTAATTTTACAAAAGTCATTCCATTTTCAAAATTCCCATATACATTCTCGTGTGTCAAGAGAAAAGGTTCCCATGCCAATGTTTTACCAGAAAGCGGCGTGTTAAGAAAAAAAGTAAGCCAATGTTTTGATATTACGTTTTGATTTTTTTCCCTTAGTTTTCATATGTTTTTACAATATATTTTTTGTTTTATGGTATAATTTTAACTTGTGAAATAATTTTAGTAGATTTGCATTTATAGTTAATTTTTTATAACACTAGATTTTAACTTGTGATGTCAATGATTTCAGAAGTTTTATTTTTTAATGATTAATTTATAAATACTGTTAAATTTATTTTTGTAAGATTGCTAATAGGGATGATAATATAATATGAATTTGATTTGGTTCGAAAAGAAAAAGTTAATTCAAATCAAATAAAAAAGTTTGAATTTGTATTCGAAAAAAATTCAAGTCCTAATAAGAAGGGGATCGGAGATGGATATTGTAATGATCCGGTCCGAATTCATATCCGATATGAGACCGTTCATATATAAATACAAATAATTTTTTTTAAATTCTTAGATTTAAATATATATATATATTAAAATCTTAATTAAGTTTATATATGATTAATATTTAAATGATTAATATCTTCTATAATTCTATTTATGTTTCTCTTATTTTTATGGGTTTTTGTTGAGTTTTAGTGAAATAATGAAAGCTTGATGGTTAAATTTTTTTTCTTCTCTGTCAAATATTAATGGTTAAACATTTTATTATATTTGTAAGGGTAAACTATTGAGTTAGTCACTTTCGTTTATTCTCAGTACACTTTTAGTTATTGATTTTGAAAAAAGACCAGTAAGGTCACTATTATTTTTGGAGTCTAAAGTTTTGTTCACACCACGTTAAGTGACGTTAAATATTGACGAAAAGATGATCTAGCACAATAAAAAATAATAAATTACTTAAATAGTCCTTAAACTATTATTATACTTTTGTTTCATCTTTAATTTACCTTTAAAAAATTTAAAACTTTATATTTTTACCATCTTAAAAAAAAATTTATTTTTCTAAAAATTTTCTATAACCTCAAAAAACTTTATATTCAAAGTATAAAACCACATATCTTCGCTTTAGATACTTCAAAACCTCTGTTTCATGACGCTTGATGAGTTTCACCCTAAAATATATTCTAACTCGGATTCTCGTATAATAATAATAATAATAATAATAATAATAATAATAATAATAAAAGAAATGTCTCACACACTTTTTATTAATTAAAAATATTAAAAAAACAAAAAAAACAGAGTAAAATAAGTAACCCAGAAAAGATACAATCTGGATGCGCCCTAAGAAATGAAGTCCATAAAAGAAAAATCACTTGAAATCTTCAATTTCTTTTTCGGATTCAGGTAATCTTCCTACTGATTGTTTTCTTTTCCTTTAAACCTCTAACTTTGAATTTGATTTCAACTGTATTATCAAAGTTATTTAGTTTTAATTCTTCGAATGATTACTACAATAATCGTGTAGTTTTTGTATCGAGAAAGTAGAACTGAAATTTGATTGAGGTTAATCGTTTTTGGATTGTTGATTTGAACTGAAATTTATGATTATACTGAAGCATGTTTGGGAATTATCCAAAGCAATTTTTGTGTAGGTTCGAGATTTAGTAATTTGTTTTTTATTTCACCTACAGAAGACACGTTGCATTGCAGTCTTAGCACTGTATTATAATCATGTCAAGGAGTCTGGTTAATCCTGCTCGGTGCTTTGCGGATTGTGGAAGCATTCCATTCATTGGCTTAGTCCAATCTAAACACGTTCGTCGTCAGTATTGTCGATCGGGGTTTTGGTTGTAGTAATTTCAACTTTCATCTTGTCTTTTTGTCATCTTTGTTTTTTTCGTTTGTGTTAGAATGTTACTATTGAATATGGTATTTTTTTTATTAGAAATCTTTGTTGTCAGACTTATTCATCTCCATTATCTTTTTTAATGGAAAGATTTTAGTTATATTCTATTTTTTTTTTGAAGAATTAGTTATATTCTAAAGTGAGTGTAAAAGGCACGTGTTAAGGGTTAGGGCGGGGATATTGAGGTTTAAAATAAGGGTTAGTTTTTTTTTTAAACAGAGTAAAAATCTAAAATTTTAAAATTTTGAGAGTCAATTTAAAGATGAAACAAAAGTATAATAATAATTTAAGGACTATTTAAATAATTTACCATTTTTTATTGTGCTAGAGATTTTTTGTCAATATTTAACGTAATATTTGTTAAGATTTATATTTACTATTAATTTAAATATATTTGTTTGGTGAAAAAAATATTTAAAGATCTTTGTTTGAGTTATTACTTTAAAAAATAATTCAATTTGGATTATTTGATTTTAAATTTGAATTATAAATATTTTATTAGATTGGATTTGAATTTATATAATTGAACTTGAATTAAGACTAAGATGTTTTTTTTTTAAAAAACGATTATTAATTAAATTAAACTTAAACTTTATAAAATCTAATCCATTATCATCCTTAATCGTTAGTTTCACTCACCACTCATATTATTTTCATTTTTAAACTACATGGATAGGGACAGTTTTCGACTTCCTTTTTCAGCGTTCATCTCATTCTGTGCTGTTGCTGCAAGTCTATACGTCTAACTCCAATCTATATTCTCGTGTGTTAAGAGAAAAGGTAGGCCAAGTAGCCAACAAAATCCGTCCCTCAGCCTTACCAGGAAGCTACCGCTTAGTAGCATTTGAAGCTGCTGAAGAGCTACAAAATTGCTCACATGTATTTAAAATTGGGTTCACTAATCCCTGCAAGCAAAAGACCTTTCCAAAACTAATATACATTATCAAGCACACTGGGCATTCATTTCTTATAGAGATAGAAATCCGCTCAAATATTTGTTTGTTGGGTTGTTACAACACATTTATGTATTTCCCTAATTTCGTCCCAAAAATTGCCCCATCATTTAAAATTTTTCCCAGAACAAAAATCATGGTTCTGCCTGTGTGCAGAAAAATAAATCAACTAGCAATAGCATGAGTACAAAAAAAAATAGGCAATTACTTGTATATGAGAGCATCACGACCAGGTCCAATGCCGATGTAATGGATAGGCACCCCGACAAGTTCCTCTATCCTCTCAACATATTGTCGTGCAGCTTTTGGAAGATCCAAATAGGTTCTGATAGAAGAAATATCAGACTGCCAACCAGGCAAAACTTCGTATTCAACCTAAACACATGGAAAGGAAATGAATTACCCAACATACTACCATTGCTAATGCGTCAAATATTCACTGTTAGCATTATGACCAACACAACATATTATCATGTTCATTGATAGTGCACCTTCTTCCACTTGCCTGAACGGTCTAATGATAGAACCAACCAGAGTCAAGTCCCGGGAGAACTGGTTCGACCATCAGACAACCCCCGTTATGAAAAGTATGTTTGTAAAAGTGAATAGAAAAAGATGCTTGAACAGTTTAATGATAGAACCAACCTGAGTTAAGTACCAGGACAACCGGTTCGACCATCAGACCACCCCAGTTACGATAAGCATATTTGTAAAAGTGAAGAAAAAGAATATATAATATATATATATATATATAAGCAAAATATCTAATGGGTATTAGTTATGTTGGAAAAGTTTACCAACCTTCAACTGCTCAAGAAGCTGAAGATCTCCTGGGAATGATTGCACCGCTGTACCATCAGCTTGTTTATAAGCAACACCCAATTTGATTTCAGGAAGATCAGACAAAACATCCAATTTGGTGAGATTTAGAGAAGAAAAGCCATTAATTTGACAACAGAACTTAAGAGCAACTATATCAAGCCAACCACAACGACGAGGGCGGCCAGTTGTGGTGCCAAATTCCTGCCCGGCAAACCTAAGCATATCACCACCTTGACCAAGGATTTCAGTTGGGAAAGGACCAGAACCAACTCTTGTGGTGTAAGCTTTCACCTGCATAGGGTTTAAGATAGGAAAGTGGTTAAAGTTAAACCTATTTTGAGCATTAGAACTAAAAACTTTAACTTTTTGAACCATTTGATTTTGTCTGCTTGTACTTTGTAACACCAACCACACAACAAATAATTCAATGAGCAAAAAAAAAAAAAAACCAAGAAAAAAAAAAGAATATTCACTTACAACTCCAATTAGATCACCCACAACTCTAGGAGCAATACCAAGCCCAGTGCAGATTCCACCAGCAGATGGACTTGAGGAAGTTACAAAGGGATAAGTACCGAAATCAATGTCGAGCATTGTAGCCTGGCCACCTTCCACCAGTATTTTCTTCTTCTGTGCAATTGATTCATTCATTACGTGTACAGTATCAGCAATGAAAGGCTCTAACCTCTCAGCATATCTCTTGTAATTTCAACCTCTTCCTTCAGCATTTCTGGGGTGTAGTTAAAATCTGGGAACCTAGATTTCGCATCAGATAATAAATTATGAAGCTTCTGGGGGAAAGTATCCATGTGCCTCAAGTCACTTACTCTAATACCATTCCTGTTCATCTTGCTAGCATAACAAGGTCCGATCCCTCTTTTAGTTGTGCCAATAAATGACTTGTTAAGCTCATCTTCCCTTAGTCCATCAACTTCTTGATGGAAATCAAATAACAAATGAGCACGATCAGATACCAATATCCTTCCATTGCAGGAAACTCCATTAGCTTCCAATCCATCGATTTCTTTAAATAGACCTGGCAAATGTACCACTACTCCATTTCCAACCACACACAGAGTCTCCTCATTAAGTATGCCAGAAGGAACGAGGTGAAGGGCGAACTTCTTTCCCTCCGAATTGTAGATTGTATGTCCAGCATTAGCTCCACCCTGAAATCAGAAAAGAAGCCCAATACTAGGAATAAGAAACAAAATATTCGAGTCGGCTAATTAAACTTATATTATCATCACAAATGTACTCGAAGTCTGTCTAACTAAACGTTTCTGGTTACTTAGATAGAGTGTGAGCAGTACAGATTGACCTTTAACCTCAAATTTGAAGCAGTTTTCTATGTATCAAATTGCAAATAATAACAATGAGAAATTATATTTTTATCCTGGAAAATAAATACTAAAATTTACTCTTTTCTAAATCCAACTAAACATGTTAAACGAAGGCTCTGCCAGTTTCATCCTTTGCCCTCTATTTGCTTTTTATCATTTATTTATTTATTTTTCTAAAATGTAGAAGTAAAATAATAAAAAGTACCCAATTTTCCTATAACTAATTGTTTTGTAGAATCCACAAAAAAGCAAAAACAATAATAAAAATACGCAAGGAAATACAGGCATAGGTGTACCTGGCAGCGAGCAACGATGTCGAAGTGACCGGCCAAGATATCGACAAGTTTGCCTTTGCCTTCATCACCCCACTGAGATCCCAACACGCCGGATACCTGGCTCAGCGATCTGATTCGACTCAGGGACTCGCTGGCGGCTGACTCAGCCACGCTCAAAGAAGAGGAGGCGGCGGGCTTCAAGCAGCAGAAAACGAAGTTGCGGCGGTGGTGCTGAAAGGGGAGGCTTCGGCTCCGACAGCCCCATAAGGAGGTGGCGACTGGGGTGGGGTCCAGAACGAGAGATGAGCAGTTCATTGTAATAAGAAAAGAAAACGAGGGATTGGCGACAGAAAGAGGGGAAGGGTTTGACTAAAAAGAAAGGAGGGTCGGAGTGGATGCAGTTTTGAAAGAACATATAAGCCAAGAAGGAGGGAACATACATTTAATATTTAGGGTAAACTACACAGATAGTCACCATACTATGAGTTTAGTATTCATCTGACCATAATACTTTAAAAGTAATCAAATACACCGACAAACTATTGATTTGGTATTAAAATAGCCATCTGCCGACCGATGACGTGGCAGTTAAATATAAAATGGAATAATTACATATTTAGTCTTTGTTATTCATACATTTTTCATCACCTAATTAAATAATTATTTTATTTTATTATAATAAAATTAGGATTAAATTAAAAAATGTATGAATAACAGGGACTAATGTGTAATTATTCCATTTTAATTTTAACGGCCATGTCACCAGTCCGTTTGTTTTTAACGGCCGGTGGCTATTTTAATACCAAATTAATAGTTTACCGGTGTATTTGATTCTTTTTAAAGCATTGTGGTCAGATCGATACTAATCCCATAATATGGTGACTATCTGTGTAGTTTACCCTAATATTTAAGGAGAGACTAAATTGATTGATTATTTAAATTATATGAGTTAATTTTTAAAATTAGAGTCTAATATAAATAAGTGTAAAATTTGAAGACTAATATGTAAAATATCAATTTATATTAACTGTCATATTATCAACCGTTAACTTTTTAACTGTATTGGACTAATTTGTTATAATTTTTAAGTTAAAGGACAAGTTTATAACTTATGATAGTCGAGGAAAGTAAAAGATAATTAAAATATAGTCGAGAGATTATTTATGTAATTTACCATAGGAATAATATGTGTTGTAGTGTTTATCTGTCGAGTGAACTTAGAAAATATAAGGTTAAGATACTACAAGCCCTATGATGGAAAGATTTCAAATATGAATCATTGAGAGATGTTAATCGATCAAATTATGATTCGATCGATATTAATTCATAATAATTAACGATAATAACATGATAATTTATAAAATAAGAGTGATAGTTTAAAATGTTGATACGACAATAGACATGGGATGATGATATATTAGAAAGAGTTGAATTGATTATTTAAAATAAATTCGAGGGAATAATAGTTTTTTGTTAAGTTGAGGGGTATGATTAATTTTAATTAGATAACTTATTTATCTTTTAAGTTAAAAATTAAGATTTGGGAAATTTATTAAAATTTTAAAAAATTAAAACTAGAAAATAATTTATAAATTTAAGTTAATTTAATTAATTTATTTAGTTTTGTTGAAGAAATTAGATACATAATTTGTTTTATCGCGTTAAATTTTTATAAATGGAATATATAAAATTTCATTAATATATTGGTATAAATACATTTGGCCTTTAATAATTCTAAAAATAAGTAAAGTGAAAACTCTCACAAAATTAAAATATTCTTCAATTTTTTGCAACAATCCATAAAATGATAAAAATAAATAAAATATTTAAAACATTATTGAAAATAAAAATTTTAAATTGTATTAGAAACTATAAAATGATAAAATTTAAATATAAAAATTTAATAAAAATGTTTATAAAATATAAAAAATAATTCGTTCATAGAAAAAGTTTCAACTTCATCAGTATGAGTATTATCATCCCTTAAACAATTTTTTAGTGAAATCATGTTTATATTAGATTAAAAATAAAATTCAAATTTATTTTATCTTTCTACGTCAAATTAATACTCATTAATGTTTAATGTTGAAAATGAACGAGAATTTTGGTTTTATTACAACACTAATACAGAATATTTTAATTAAAAATATGTTCAAGGAACACTAGTACATAAACAAAATCAATCAAAAACTTTTTCAATAGTTTATAAATAGTTTTAAATTTTGATTTTTTATATTTATCTTTTCGATATTTTAATTTTAATATTTTACTTAATATTTTAATTTATTATAGTATTTTATTTTTTAATATTTTTTAAATACATAAATATTATATAAATATTTTTTATTTTTACTTTTAGCTTAAATATCAAGTAAGTTATAGAGCTTTCAATTAAATTCAGCTACGTCATGAATTTGGTAAAAAAATCAATTATATCTTCGAATTCAATTAAAATAATAAATTTAGCTCCCCTCCATCACGTCATCATTCCATGTACACTATGATGCGTGTCAATTATGCGCAATTAGTGCAAGTGAACACGTCGCAAGTAATAAAGTGATAAGTATATCAGATATCGTCTCCACAGGGATTGGTCTACTTAATATGCCCTCTTCGTCTTCTTGCTCTGCAAAAAAGAAATAAATTAAAGACACAAGTAAATTGGGGTTTGATGAAATTAAATAAAGAGAACTAAATAAAAAGAGAAAATCAGATAAAGAAAATGGCTAGGATCTAGTTGTGTTGTATAGTGGATTCAATTGATTTGTTTCTGTCCAATGCAATCGCACAACACTGCCTCGGCAGTATTGCAGTTTACTGCCTCGACAACTATGATGCTTGTCTGTCACGGAAATCTCTTGCTCTTGGGTAGACTTTGTCAAAGTTCGGCAAAGTGTCCTTTAATGCCTCCGCTTATCTCTAAGTCGAAGTACTGTTGATGACCAGCCCTTGATGATACCTTTCGGCGTGAATCAATTATAATCACCAAACAATCCCACACTTCTTTTAGCCGTTGAAACTCTTAACCTATCTCTAGGCCGAGTTAGTGTTTCCCGATTGAAACACTGTACTTATTCCTTTCGTGAATCTAACTCTCTCGATATTAGATAAATGGATTACTCACTAACTTCTCTCTCGAGCTTGAATGCAAGAACAAAGAATGATAAAGAATAAGCAAACTTCGATACTTTATTGCATTGAAATAAGAAACAAGGTTCAATCTCCTCACACTAATACGCTACAACCTTCACCTAAGCCTAGAGAAAATTAGAACATAATGTAAAGAAAAGAAAACTCTAAAAGATGAAGTCAGCTAGGTCTAAGCTCTTTGTGCCGAAAACTCTCCTCCTCCTCCTCTTGGACGGCTAGGGATTATATAGGCTTGGTCTAGGGTAAACCTTTCCTAAGTAGAATACAACTTGGAGTAGGGAACAAGTCATGTACATAAATAAAATATTTCCAAGTTTATTCCAAATAGGAGGCTTTCCGCGTGGCCTTGTCTTGGGCTTTCCTCGTGCTATCCAGCTCCGATCCTTAGGCTTCTTGTCTAGCAATGTTCTCCTCATTTTTCTCCTCAGCTTGCCCACAATATCGTCACTTGTCTTCTGCTGCCTCGGCATCAGGTCCTGCCTCGGCCTCAGTTTGCTGCCATGGCAATACTTCTTCCTGCATAGATGTAAAAATGCATAACCTCTAAATATCACATTAAGTATATGCATTGGTCCAAGTAGGTGTAGATTTGATGATTAATGCCCATAAAAGGTGTAAAAAGTGATAGTGAGTTGAGCACTTATCACACCCCCAAACTTGAACTATTGCTTGTCTTCAAGCAATGCAAACCATTAATTTGCCAAACTCGATTCTCTCTTGGTCTTATGTTTCCATCTATTCTCCCCACCATAACTATGCTTATTCTTTAGACTTAACCTTTCGGCTACCTAAGGGTTTACCTAGAAACAAACTATAAGATTTAGTGAGTGTGTGTGTTTTTGTGGACAAGTTTGATTAAAGGCTTTCTTAGACAAACTCTAAGTTCAAGACAGGTAGATTTGAGTTTAGTGTTCTCTTCTTTTCTAAACAACCAATTCTTGAGCCAATTTCGGGTACCTCAAGGATTGTGTTTTTCTCATCACTAATTTCTTCTTTCTTTTGATATTCTTTTTAGCATACTAGAGCCAATTTTGGGCATCTCTAGCATGAAGAAGAGTAATTCCTAGAGCCGATGATAGGCACCTCTAGTCAGTTGTCCAAAAATCTAAGTCTTTATCACCTAAGTTCATTAAAAGAATTCCTATAATCCAACAAGTCCCAAAAGTGTTTTTAGGATTTATCTTATAGTAAGCTTCTAAGTTTTCATCCTTAAGTATCCTAAGGTTAAACCTTCTTAACAGGACCTAACCATGGTAAGGAGAAAGATTTCTATAGCCTTGAAGAATAAACTAAGGCAATACTGATGATGGGCAGTGCAAAAGTATGGACAACAGATTCAAGTAAAGTGGTGGACATAAAAATTTTAAAAAATATCACTTAAATACTCCCTTATCTTGGCAAGGTTGCGGCAGTGGATTGCCTCAGCAATGGCTCTACACCCCCAAACTCGAACCAAGCATTGTCATCAATGCTTATATTAGAGGTAAACAGTAGGCAATAAAATATGAAAAGAAAGCAAGCAACATATAAAAGATTATAAGGACTCCGAAGAGCAGCCATCGACAATCAGTTGTCATGGTCTGGATGTTATAAGCGTCTTAACCTTTTATCCTAAAAAAACAAGAAAAGATTAATAATAAAAGTCTAAACTAAAACTACTCCTATAGTGCAATAAAGATAAATGAAAAAATTAAGTCACGATAAGATTGCATGTGAGTGCATCTCCTAAAGTGATGGTCTCTATAGTTCTCATCTCGTGTTTGTCTGAATAGTACTTCAGCCGTTGGCCATTCACTTTGAATTCTTGCCCATCCCTTTTTGATTTGATTGTGACTACTCTATGTGGATAAACCTAAACAACTTTAAATGGGCCTGACTATCTGGATCTGAGTTTGCCTGGGAACAGTTTGAGTCTGGAATTGAAAAGGAAAACTTGCTGCCCTGGCAGGAATTGTCGTGGCAGTAGCTTACTATCATGCCATCGTTTAGTCTTTTCCTTGTAGATCTTGGCATTTTCATAGGCTGCTGCTCTGAATTCTTCTATTTCATTGAGGTCTAGCAGTCGTTTCTGGCCAGCTTTCTCCCGTTCCATGTTTAAATTCTTTACTGCCCAATAAGCTTTATGCTCAATTTCCACTGGCAAATGACATGCTTTTCCAAATACAAGCCTGTTTGAGGATGTTCCCAATGGGGTTTTGTAGGCTGTCCTATATGCCCACAGAGCATCATCGAGACGATGAAACCAATCCTTTCTAGATGGGTTTACCACCTTTTCAAGGATTTTTTTAATTCCTTGTTCGATATTTTAGCTTGCCCATTTGTCTGTGAATGGTAGGCCGTGGCAATTCTGTGGGTGACACCTAGTTTCTTTAGGGCCGCGACAATGAGTCAGTTGTCGAAGTGTTTACCTTCATCGCTAATTATTGCTCTTGGGACTCTAAATCTGGTGAAGATGTTTTTCTTGAGGAATTTTTGTACAGTCTTGGAGTCATTGTGAGGTGTGGCAATTGCTTCGACCCTTTTTGATACATAGTCCACCGCTACTAGGATGTAGAGATTACCTTGAGATGATGGGAATGGCCCCATGAAATCTATTCCCCAAACATCAAATAATTCTACTTCCAATATAGGTTTCTGAGGCATCTCATTGCGCCTAGAAATATTACCCGTTCTTTGGCATCGGTCACAGTTTTTGCAATACAGTTGGGCATCTTTGAAGAGTGTTGGCCAATAAATACCTGATTGAAGCACTTTAGCTGCTGTTCTGTTTCCTCCAAAATGTCCTCTACAAGGTGAATCATGACAATACCGAAGCACTTCTTGTTGCTCCTCCTCTGGAACACATCTTCTTATAACCTGATTTGCACATTGTTTGAACAAAAGAGGGTCGTCCCAGAAATAATGCTTTGCATTATGCTGAAACCTCTTCTTTTCGTTATAGTTAAGGTTATAAGGGATAACACCACTGACTAAATAATTAACAAGATCAACATACTAGGGGGTGGTTGTTACTGTAGCAAGATCTTCTGTTAATGTTGCCGAGATGTATTAAGTCAATGCCTCGGCGGCACAGTCATACGTTGCCGTGGTCTCTGTCTCGGTAGTGTTCTCTACAGTTGCTTTCATATGCAGTATA
Source organism: Abelmoschus esculentus (assembly GCA_035048815.1). Lineage (NCBI taxonomy): Eukaryota > Viridiplantae > Streptophyta > Magnoliopsida > Malvales > Malvaceae > Abelmoschus > Abelmoschus esculentus. Next base: position 6,938,086 of record JAUCBN010000059.1, read on the forward strand.
TGTTCATTTGGGAATGCATCTTGTATTTCTTCAAGTGAGTTATTATTTTCTTTGTTCTCCAATCTGGAAAGATGATCGGCTACCTGATTTTCTATACCTCTTCTATCCTTGATTTCAACATCAAATTCTTGTAAAAGAAGGATCCATCTAATCAGTCTAGTCTTGGCATCCTTCTTTGAGAATAGGTACTTAATTGCCAAGTGGTCAGTGTGGACAATAACTTTTGTTCCGATAAGATATGATCGGAATTTGTTAAAAGCAAATACTACTGCTAGTAATTCCTTTTCTGTTGTGGTGTAATTAATTTGTGCATCATTAAGCGTTTTACTAGCATAGTAGATCACATGGAACAAGTTGTTCTTTCTCTGCCCAAGTGCTGTCCCGACGACATGATCACTAGCATCGCACATTAATTCAAATGGCAGAGACTAGTCTGGTGGGATTACTATCGGTGCAGTGATCAACTTCTCTTTGAGGGCTTCGAATGCTTCAGTGCATTCCTCATTGAATTCAAATTTTCTGTCTTGTTCAAGCAAGTTATAAAGAGGTTTAGAAATTTTGGAAAAATTAGAAATAAACCTTCTATAAAAACCTGCATGGCCCAAGAAGCTTCGAACTCCTTTCACAGAAATTGGTGGAGGCAAATTCTTTATCACATCAATCTTGGCTTTATCAACTTCGATTCCTTGTGATGATATTTTATGGCCCAATACTATGCCTTCATTCACCATAAAGTGACATTTTTCCCAGTTTAGGACTAAATTGGATTCCTCACATCTTTGCAGCACTTTTTCTAGATTGCCGAGGCAGTGATTAAAGCTATCTCCAAAGAATGAAAAATCATTCATGAATATCTCCAGGAATTCCTCTATCATGTCAGAAAAAATTGCCATCATGCATCTCTGAAAGGTTGTCGGGGCATTGCAAAGGCCGAATGACATTCTTCTAAATGCATATGTCCCATATGGGCAGGTGAAAGTGGTCTTTGCCTGGTCTTCTGGATCAATGGCAATCCGATTGTATCCTGAATAACCATCAAGAAAACAATAATAAGGCTTACCAGCAAATCTATCAAGCATTTCATCAATAAAGGGTAAAGGGAAGTGATCCTTTTTTGTTGTCTTATTCAACTTGCGATAATCCATACAAACCGTCCAACCGGTCACAGTCCTGGTTGGGATTAGCTCGTTGTTCTCGTTGGTTATGACAGTCATACCACCTTTCTTAGGTACACATTGTACTGGGCTTACCCATGCACTGTCAGAGATAGGGTAGATAATTCCTACATCAAGCCACTTGATTATTTCCTTATGTACTACCTCCTTCATAGCATGGTTAAGTCTCCTTTGAGCCTCAAAAGTGGGTTTATGGTCGTCTTCTAAAAGGATTTTATGCATACATACTACTGGGCTTATTCCCTTTAAATCATAAATTGACCACCCAATTGCCTTCTTGTGCTGCCGCAACATCTCTATTAGGGTTTGTTCCTGTTCTGGCAGCAACTTAGAAGAAATAATTACAGGCATTGTGTGGTTGGCTCCCAAATAAGCATATTTAAGTTTTTCAGGTAAGGGTTTTAATTCCGTGACCAATGGTTCTTTATTTACAGATTTTTCATTCTTTCCTAGGTAATCTAAAGGTTCGAAGTACTTACCTGGAAGATGTGCTGTCCAGTTTGCTTCCTCATTCTCTGCTGTTTCAACACTGTCCAAAATTCTGCTGTAGCATTCATCAGTATCACTGCCGAGGCAGACCTGTGATGTGTCATTAAGATTACTACCGAAGCAGTGGTTGCTAATACAAGGTATTACACTAACTGCATCTGTATTGTACAACATCTGGCATTCTTCTTCCGGATCATCATGTCTTTTCAGAGTTTGGAAAACATTGAGTTTGACTTGCTGATCATTAACCCTCATTGTCAACTCTCCTTTTTCCACATCAATGAGTGTGCGTCCAGTGGCAAGGAAAGGTCTCCCGAGAATGATTGGTGCATTATCATCTGCTTCACAATCAAAGATAAGAAAGTCAGCGGGAAAAATAAATTTGTTAAATCTTATCAGTATGTCCTCGATTTTTTCGTCAGGTTGCACATATGATCGATCTGCAAGTTGGAGCATCACTATTGTAGGTTTTGCCCTTCCTATTCCAAGCTTTTGAAAGACAAATTTGGGCATTAGATTGATGCTTGCTCCAAGGTCGCATAGGGCCTTTCCTTCATAGTTATTACCTATCGCACAAGGTATGGTAAAGCATCCAGGATCTTTCAATTTTGGTGGCATGCGATTGTGTAGCATTTCCATGCATCCTTCGATAGCAACCACTGTTTCAAACTCACATAGTCTCTTTCTCTTAGACACAATGTCTTTCAAGAACTTAGCATAATTAGGCATTTGTTCAATTGCCTCTGCGACTGGTAAGTTGATGTGGACCTACTCTAAAATATCAAGAAATTTCTTAAATTGATGGTCCTGTTTTTGCTTCTTCAACCTTTGTGTGAAAGGTGGTGGTGGTCTCATCTCATCCAGGGTTTCTTTAGTTTGAAATTTAATACCTAGAACCACTGTGTCTGTTGCTGTCTCGGTAGGTTGTTCAGGTACTGCCGAGTGCTCTGCTGGGGCAGTGTTATCTGTTAGAACATGATCAATTTGTTCAGCATCCAAATCCTCTTTTTCTGGTTCTGTTGGTGGGACTTGGTCTGCTGGAATTCCTATCTTTTCTTTCAGTTGTAGACCACTCCTAGTAGTAATTGCTTTGCATTGTTCATGGCCTATTACCTTAGCAACTTCAGTATTGCTAGGTAGTCCTCCTTGTGGTCTAGTATTTATGTTCTGAGCAAACTGCCCAACTTGAGTTTCCAATACCTTAATTGCTGCCTCTTGGTTCTGCAACCTCATCCCAGTTTTATTTATGAATGCATCTGTTCTTTTGATGAAGTTGCTATTCTCTGCCATGTATGATTCAGTTTTCATCATGAATGCTTTAAGATAATTTTCCAAGGAACTTACAGGCTGCTGCTACATCTGCTGCTGCGGCATTGACTGTTGGACCTGCTGCTGCGGTAGATGTTGCATTGTTTGCTGGAATCCTGGGGGTTGAGTGGTTGGATTTAAGGCATTGTTAGGATTACTCCATGAAAAGTTTGGATGCCTCTTCCATAAGGGGTTGTATGTGTTGGACATCATATTGTTTCGGTTATAGTTTCCAACATATAGGCTGAATTCTTGAGTTTTCATACATTCAGAAGAATTGTGGTTACCTCCGCATAAATTGCAAAAAGAATCAATGGTCTTAACCTCATGGGTATTTTGTTGTAGCTGCATGTTCTGCACCCTCTTGGTAAGAGAGGCCAATTGTGCTGCCACTGAATTTGATGTTTCTAACTCATTCACTGTGGCTTGGCGTCTTACTCCTCCTCGCCTAGATGTAGGGAATTGAAAATCATTCTTTGTGAGTTTGTTTAATATCTCAATAGCTTCCTCAGGTGCTTTATCAAGGAGTGTTCCATTTGCCGAGGCATCTAACATCATCCTTGTCGGGGCATTCGTGGCATTTTAGAACATGGTCACTTGTGTCCATAGGGGAAATCCATGCAACGGATACTTCTGCAGTAACTCTCTGTAGTGCTCCCATGCCTCGTACATAGGTTCATCATCTGCCTGTCGAAAAGAAGTGATTTTATTACGAATTTGATCATATAGATTTGTAGGATTAAAGCGTGTAATGAAATCTCGGCATAATTCACTCCAAGATCCTATTGATCCTGCTGGAATGCTATTTAACCAGTTTTTTGCCCTATCCCTCAGTGAATAGGGGAATAATTTCAATCTCAAGACATCTTCATGGACTCCTTGGATTTTGAATGAATTGCATATCTCCATGAATGACTTGAGGTGCTGCATGGCATCTTCATTCATAGACCCACCAAACTGTCCAATAGTGTTGAGCATATGTTCACATCTTCAGTCATAGACCCACCAAACTGTCCAATAGTGTTGAGCATATTGAACATGATAGGTTTTAGCTCAAAGTGGGCTGCTTCGATCTCTGGTGTAACGAGTCCTGGATTTAACCCATTCAAATCCTCTTCCAAGAAGTCTCAAAAAGTAAGCTGCCGCGGCCCTGGTGGTGGCGAAAGACCTCCATTGCCGGCAGGTAAGTTTTGTCCTACCGGATGATCTGCCATAGCTCCTTGGATTTGTCTCCTCAACCTTTGCCATGTACGTTCGATTTCTGGATCTAGTTCGTACAAAGGGTTGGTTGGGTTGGCCCTGGTCATACACCAAGAAAAACCGAAGTGAAATAAAAAATAAAAAGCAAGAAAATAAAGAAAACAAAATTTAGTTGCCAATCCCCAGAAACGGCGCCAAAAACTTGATACGTGTCAATTATACGCAATTAGTGAAAGTGAACACGTCGCAAGTAATAAAGTGATAAGTATATAAGATATCGTCTCCACAGGGATTGGTCTACTTAATATGCCCTCTTCGTCTTCTTGCTCTGCAAAAAGAAATAAAATAAAGACACAAGTAAATTGGGGTTTGATGAAACTAAATAAAGAGAACTAAATAAAAAGAGAAAATCAGATAAAGAAAATGGCCAGGATCCAGTTGTGTTGTATAGTGGATTCAATTGACTTGTTTTTGTCCAATGCAATCGCACAACACTGCCTCGGCAGTACTGCAGTTTACTGCCTCGACAGCGATGATGCTTGTCTACCGCGACAATCTCTTGCTCTTGGGTAGACTTTGTCAAAGTTCGGCAAAGTGTCTTTTAATGCCTCCGCTTATCTCTATGTCGAAGTACTGTTGATGACCAGTCCTTGATGATACCTCTCGGCTTATAATCACCAACCAATCCCACACTTCTTTTAGCCGCTGAAACTCTTAACTTATCTCTAGGCCGAGTTAGTGTTTCCCGATTGAAACACCGTACTTATTCCTTTCGTGAATCTAACTCTCTCGATATTAGATAAATGGATTACTCAAAAACTTCTCTCTCGAGCTTGAATGTAAGAACAAAGAATGGCAAAGAATAAGCAAACTTCGATACTTTATTGCATTGAAACAAGAAACAAGGTTCAATCTCCTCACACTAATACGCTACAACCTTCACCTAAGCCTAGAGAAAATTAGAACATAATGTAAAGAAAAGAAAACTCTAAAAGATGAAGTCGGCTAGGTCTAAGCTCTTTGTGCCAAAAACTCTCCTCCTCCTCTTGGACGGCTAGGGATTATATAGGCTTGGTCTAGGGCAAACCTTTCCTAAGTAGAATACAACTTGAAGTAGGGAACAAGTCATGTACATAAATAAAATATTTCCAAGTTTATTCCAAATAGGAGGCTTTCCCGCGTGGCCTTGTCTTGGGCTTTCCTCGTGCTATCCAGCTCCGATCCTTAGGCTTCTTGTCCAGCAACGTTCTCCTCATTTTTCTCCTCAGCTTGCCCACAATATCGTCACTTTTCTTATACTGCCTCGGCATCAGGTCCTGCCTCGGCCTCAGTTTGCTACCACAACAATACTTCTTCCTGCACAGATGTAAAAATGGAGTAAAACTTGCCTTTTCTGTAAATATCATCTTTATAAGCATAATGTCACGGACTTACTTTTCTCAAACTCGATCCGTGCGGCGCTAACAATTCTCGAGCTATGTTAGCAAGCCTTACTTGACCCTACTTGATGGCTTGGCTTGAGAAAGACAAGAGAATGCAATGGAAATAACAAGGGTGCTTTGTATTAAGCTCTTAAGAATACTTTACAAGTATGCTTACAAGTGCTAAGTGTGTTGCAAAATGAAGGGGGTGGCCCTATTTATAGGCTCCCACCTCCCGAATGGACGGCTAAGATCGATTTGATCCAACGGTTACAATGTTGCCTCCTAAAATATCTACAAGTATCTAGAGAATTCTACATATGTGTATACATATCTATAAGTATCCAAAATGTTCTAGAGAACTCCAGGGTCTTCTGGAGTAGTCCCGAGCCTTCCCGAGCCTTCTAGGTCCTCCCGGGTGTGTCTGGACTTAGGTAGAATGTCCCGAACCTTTCTAGAACAGTGTGGGTTGTGCTTGGCCGTCCTAGATCCTTCAAGTGCCTTCCTTGGTGCTTGCATGCTTCAAAATGGCCCAAGGATGGCCAAAACCTCGGTTGGACTTGTGGGAAAAGAAGTGGGTGGTGACATTCTCCCCCACCTAAGCTCGCGAAGCCCTCGTCGCGCCTTGATTGAATTGAGCAAGTTGGTCTTTGAATTGCCATAGTGCATCTTCCCTTTCCCAACTTGCCTCGGCAATAGGCAGTCCCTTCCATTTGATGAAGTATTCCTTGTAGCTGGGGATGCCTCTTCTTCGAATGACCCGGTCAGCGAGCACTTCGTCAACTTCCTTGTCAAAGGAAGTGACAACGGCTGTGGGTGATCTAGTGGATAAATTCCTTGAAGGATCTTCCATGTCCTCATGATAAGGCTTTAATAGACTAACATGGAAGATAGGGTGGATTTTGAGCCTTGGAGGCAATTGGAGCTTGTAAGATACCTTGCCCACACGTTTGAGTACTTGAAATGGTCCCTCATACTTGCGGACAAGTCCCTTGTGCACCTTGCGAAAGACCTTGAATTGTTGTGGCAAGAGTTTGAGCATGACAAGGTCTCCTTCCTTGAACTCCAAGTGCCTTCGCTTTGTGTCGGCCCATTTCTTCATTCGCTTGGCAACCTTGTGTAGTGCGGCTCTAGTTAACTCGTTTTGCTCGTGCCATGACTTGGCAAACTTGAAGGCTGCTGGGCTCTTCACTTCATAGCGAGTGGCAAGGGAGAGTGGAGTGGATGGTTGATGCCCCAAGACTAACTCGAAGGGACTTTTGTTGGTGGCCTCACTCTTTTGCAAGTTGTAAGAGAATTGTGCCACATCTAAGAGCTTGGCCCAATCCTTTTGATTTGCACTCACATAGTGCCTCAAATAAAGCTCCAAGAGTGCATTGACCCTCTCGGTTTGTCCATCGCTTTGGGGGTGAAAACTTATGGAGGAGTTAAGATCAGACCCGAGCATCTTGAATAATTCGGTCCAAAATCTCCCGGTGAAGCGAGGGTCTCGATCGCTTATGATACTGGTGGGAATGCCCCAAAGCTTGACCACGTTGCGGAGGAAAAGCCTAGCTGTTTCCTCGACTGGGCAATCAGGGGACGCGGCTATGAACGTGGCATACTTGCTAAACCTGTCCACAACGACAATAATGCTCCCGAATCCTTCGGAATTAGGTAAGCAAGTAATGAAGCCCATGGAGACACTTTCCCAAGGCCGCTCCAGAATGGGTAGAGGGTCTAGAAGTCCCCCGGGTTTGTGTTGGACGATCTTGTGTTGTTGGCACACAAGACAAGTCCTCACATATTCTTCAACGGCATCATGCATGCGGGGCCAATAATAAGATTCCTTTAAAAGTGCAAGGATGCGTCGCATACCTGGGTGGCCCGCCCAGAAGGAATCGTGGCACTCCTTGATTAGGTCCTTTCGTAAGTTGCCCCACCTTGACACATAAAGACGGTTGCCTTTGGTGTAGAGTAGACCATCACTTAACCAAAACCGTCGTGTCATGCCCTCATTTACCAAGGCAATAATAGTTTGGGCAAGTTGTTCTTGTTGCAACCCTTCCTTGATCCTTTCAAGGAGGGGAATGGTGACTTGGCTTATGGCGGCAAACTCAGCTTTTCGACTTAATACGTCCGCGACCACGTTTGCCTTACCCGGCTTGTATTGCATAACATAGTCAAACTCGGCCAAGAAGTCTTGCCACCGTGCTTGCTTTGGACTTAGCTTCTTCTGGGTCTGGAAGTAGCTCGTGGCAATGTTGTCGGTTAAAATCAAGAAGATAATGTCGCCACACCCTAAGGCAATGGATGATTGCGGTCATCTCCTTCTCTTGGACGGTGTAGCGTCTTTCGGTGTCGTTGAACTTCCGACTCTCGTAGGCAATTGGATGCCCATCTTGCATAAGGACTCCTCCGATGGCAAAGTCCGAAGCATCGGTTTGCACCTCATAGAGCTTAGTGTGGTCGGGTAGGCTAAGCACCGGCTCCTCGCTAATAGCCTTCTTCAAGTCTTCAAAGGCTTCTTGACATTGTTGCTTCCATACCCACGGCTTATTTTTCTTGAGAAGTTCGGTGAGTGGTGTAGCCCTTGCGGAGTAGCCTTTGATGAAGAGTCGGTAATAGTTCACCAACCCAAGGAATGATCTTAACTCGTGTACCTTGGTGGGTGGCTCCCAATCTTGGATGGCACGCACCTTGCCATCCTCCATCATAAGTTTTCCATCCTTGATCATATGTCCCAAGAAGTTTAACTCCGGCTTGGCGAAGGAGCACTTTTCTTTCTTGATGTATAGCTGGTTCTCCCGCAGAACCTTAAGCACTTCCCTTAGATGTTCAACATGTTCCTTTAAGGTATTGCTATACACCACTATGTCGTCAAGGTAGACGACCACGAAGCGATCAAGGTATGGATGGAATAACTTGTTCATCAAGGTGCAAAATGTAGCTGAGGCATTTGTTAGACCGAAGGGCATTACTAAGAATTCATAAGACCCGTACCTTGTGACGCATGTTGTCTTTGGTTCATCGCCTTTCGCTATGCGCACTTGGTAGTATCCCGAGCGAAGGTCTAGCTTGGTAAATTAGCGAGCATGACTGAGCTGATCGAAGAGGTCGGAGATCAAAGGGATTGGGTACTTGTTCTTGATAGTTACCTTGTTGAGAGCTCGGTAGTCTATGCACATTCTCAATGAGCCATCCTTCTTCTTATGGAAAAGGACTGGTGCCCCATATGGTGCCTTGGATGGCCTAATAAACTCGGAATCGAGCAGACCCTTTAGTTGCTTTCTTAGTTCCTCCAATTCAGGGGGTGCCATGCGATAGGCACTCATGGCGGGAGGCTTTGTGCCTGGCTTTAGCTCGATATTATGGTCTACTTCCCTCCTTGGTGGTAGTTGCTTGGGTAGCTCCGGTGGTGCAACGTCCCTAAACTCATCGATTACTTTGACTACCTCCCTTGGTATGTCTTTGTCGGGTTTGATCTCCTCATCATCATACTCACTAAGGATAGCAAGATAGCTCTCCTCGTTGTGCATCATGTTGTGTAACAATATCACCATAGCTCTCTGATATGTTGCCCCAATATTCTTCAATCCAAAGGGCATGACTTTATAGCAAAACGTGCCTCATAACATCATAAAAGTTGTCTTCTCCATATCTTTTGGATTCGTTTTGATCTAATTTTACCTCGAAAAATCATCCATGAAAGAGAACCATGAATGACCCGAAGTATTGTCAACCAAAACATCTATATAGGGCAAAGGAAAATTATCCTTTAGACTCGCTCTGTTCAAATCTTTGTAATCCACACACATTCGCAAGTTTCCATCTTTCTTTAGTACTGGGATTATGTTTGCCACCCATTCTGGATATTCAACCACTTTTAAGAATCCCACATCAATCTGTTTTTACACCTCCTCTTTTATTTTCAAGAGCATTTTCAGCCTCAATCTTCTGAGCTTCTATTGTACCGACTTATATTCAGACCTTATTGGCAACTTTGCACCACAATGTCAATGTTCAGTCCTGACATATCTTTATAAGACCATGCAAAAACATCTTTGAACTCTTAAAACAGATCAATTAGGTCTTTCTTTTCCCTGGAGAAAATGCTACCCCAATCTTGACTTCTCTTTTCAATTCTTCAGTACCCAGATTCAAAATTTCTATCTCTATGAGGTATGATCTGTTTATCTTATTTTTTCACTAACCTCAGTAATTCTTCCAGAACCTCATAACCTGCATTATCTTCACACTCATTGATTTCTTTTAGACAGTAGATCATTTTCAACTCTATTTCAGAATTAGGCATAGAATTACTCATACAATCATTGATTGGGAACTTGCAAAGAAAATTTTTATATATTTGGAACAAAATAAACAAAAAAGGAAAAAAAATGTTTGCCATTTGAGAAACAAATGAAGCATCTTTCTTGCAATGAATTCATGTAAAAGCCCTTTACATAAAATCCCTTATACTAGTGGGCAAAAGTATAAGATGGTTCTTGGCATTACTCTATTTTAAAAACAATAGGAAAATCTTCAACAATCTAATTTTTTAGAGTCTCGCTAGGAAGGCATGGACAAATTCCTTCTAGAAAGTTCACCTTCTACCCCTCAAAGATTTCTTCCATGATCAAACCATCTACCGTGTCCCCCTAAATTTCCTCCTCATGCAGCTTGATTGTTTCTGAACGATTCTCTTCAATCTGCTTGGCCATATTCTTAAATCCTCGGGACTTGAAGACAATTTTGGTGCTCAATGACGTCGGGCCCGTAGCCATTACTTTTCTGTGCCACTTCCAAATTGCTTCTATCGAATATCCTAGCCCAGATCGAACCTTTTTTAATAACCACGGGTCTCAGACGCAAACTTCCTTGTAGATTTCTTCATAAACCTTTTCGAGTTTTAGCTCCTTTATCAAGAGTCTCCTGGAAAATCATCTTGGTACAATTCGATAATCTAGGGCACATAAACTTTACACCTTCAGCTGAGAACGCGACATTGATAAATTCTAACGCCATGAAGGAACACACTCTAAGGTATTCTCGTTCATCTGAATGTAAGGTCCATCGGAAGAAACTGAAGCAATGATGTCCTTTTTCACCCTGATACTTACTAACTTTCCATCAATCACCAACTTTAATTTCTAATGCAGAGATGATGGTACTGCCCCAACCGAATGAATCCAGGGTCTCTTAAGAAGGAAATTATAAGTGGGCTTGATGTCAATAACAATAAAATATACGGTGTACACAGATAGCCCAATTAGCAATGGTACTTCTATCCTGCCCAACACATCTCTAGTAGTTCCATCAAACACTTTTACAACATTCTGATAACTCTTTATGTGAGCATTATCAGTAGGTAGCCTCTATAGAGTCACTAAGGGTAAGACATTTAATGTCAAACCATTATCAATCAACACTCCTAGCAGAACATGACCCTTAAAATGAGTTGTAATGTTTAGCGCCTTGATAAAACCCATTCCTCCATCTGGGATATCATCGTCAGTAAAGGTTATGTAGTTATCTGCAGTAATATGATTAACAATTCACTCCAATTTGTTCACTGATATGTCATTAGGAATAAATGTCTGGTTTAACACCTTTAGCAAAGCATTACGCTGCCTCTCAAAACTCAACAAAAACTCAAGAATGGAAACTCTAGCTTGTTGCCCCTTTAACTACTCGACAATATTGTACTCACTGTGTTTCAGAAACCTAAAAAATGCATGTGCTTGCTCTTCAGTAACCGACTCATTTTATTTTAGGCACTAGATCCTCGAAAATCTTCTCATCCTTATCTTGGGCAAGTGAATATCATCTCCCGCTCATCGTGAAATGTCCAACTTCATTCACTGGTTCCTCAGCTTTGACGTTGTCTTTTATCTCAGACTTCTCTAGTTGCATCTCTTCAACATGCTTTGTGTCACTCGGTGCTATTACACATGCATTATAATTTCATGGAATCCTTTGCATATCTTTGTATAAGAAAGGTGTTAGAGGAGTGATCACTATACGTGGAGTGGTCACTGGTCTTCCCTTCACCCGATGAGCTCTCAATCTTTGGTCGGGTTGAAATAACCAATGGCTTGTTCAGACAATACCTGAGCATAGAACTTTCGGATGTGCATACATCCATCATTCTTCGTTCTCCCACCTTGGCAAAGAATTCCACTTCTTTATTGTCCATCATTCCCTACAATAGACTTTTGAACTCATAAAAATACTGGATCTTATGCTTTTGTTCCTGATGATACTCACAGTATAACCCTAACTCGACCTACTCTTTCACCATTATTCCTTGGCATATGAGCCCATTATCGTACAAATATTTAAACACCCACTTCAACGATGATCTGATCTTTGATACATTCATCTTTACTTTCTTTATTCGTCTTTCTTCATTGATCATATTAACACTCCGTCCACCGTGATTCGATAATGGGTTCATGGATATACTAGGCTCATCAAATTTTAGGAACCAATATTGATCAAATTTTGAACCACTTTCTTAAATCCTGTGCAATTTTTAATAATGTGCCCCTGAATCTTGGCATGATATTCATGATAGGCCTTCTGATCATACCACGAGGGGTATGGAGGATGAAATGGTGTAATAAAGTACGGGCGTATCATATCTGCATCATACAGTTACATGTACAACTCAACATACGTTATCAAACTAGGAGCGAAGCTCAGTTTTCCCCACTTGGAATTCTTCTTGTTTGAGTTCTGCGATCCATTTGCTCCAGCTCCTGTCTTAGATATGGTTACGTTCCTCGACGCCTCATATAAAATAATATTTTTTACCTTGTTATTCTTTTCTCTATAATTTTTCTTGGGATTATTAGTTCCCTCTAACCTCCCGCTTCCATAGGCTGCTTCAACAAGCTCACCTTTTGTGACAATTTCAAAAAAACTCTACATCGAACTAGTAAGCAAACAATCAAACATCGTGCCCTTCAATGTATCCACAAACATTTGTGTCATCTCATTCTCGACCAATAGAGGTTGCACTTACGAATCCAAGTCTCTCCACCTGTGAGCATACTATCGTATTGTTTTATTCGGTTTCTATTCCATTTGTTGTAGCATCACTCTAGTTGGCCCCATTTTAGAAATATGCTTGTAATTCTCCAGAAAGGCTCGGTGTAAGTCTTTCTACGCCTTTATGTTCTCTTTGCTCAACTGTGTATACCATCAAAGTGAAGGACCTGTCTGAGTGTCCTAAAAACAATGGATCATTAGCTTCTCCTCCTTATGAAAAGAAACCATCTTTATGCAATACGTAGTCATATGTGCAATCAGGCATGTGGTCCTATCGAACTTCTCAAAATCAGGCACTTTGAACTCTTAAAATTTGATTTAATCTAAATTTATGTTAGTTTTGATCGTTTTAAAGTGTGCATAACTAATTGGGCTTTATAATGAAACCGTTGGAATTTTAACCAAGTAAAATAATCTAACAAAATTGAGATTAAGTTATATAATCTGGTTCAAAAGACCATAATTAAAAAAACTAAACTCATTAAACTTGATTTAATCATATTTTGCGTTCTTTTTGTTTAGATTTAAAGCGTGCAAGTCTAAATTGGCTTTATAGTGAACCTGTTGCAATTTTAACCAAGTAAAAAACTCTAAAATTGAGATTAAACTTTATAATCAGCTTTAAAAGCCAATAAATAACTACTTGAACACATTAAATTTGATTTATCACATTTGGTGGCCGTTTTTTGTGTTTAATATGTGTATTTCTAAATGTGCTTCATAGTAAACCCATTGAAATCTTAACCGAGTAAAAAGTTCTAAAATTCAGATTAAGTTGTATAATCTGGTTCAAATACCCATAGTTGAATTTTTGAATTCATAAAATTTTATTTAATCTCAATTTGTGATAGTTTTGATGGGTTTAAAGCGTGCATACCTAATTGGGCTTTATAGTGAACCCGTTGGAATTTTAACCGAGTAAAATAATCTAACAAAATTGAGATTAAGCTATATAATCGAGTTCAAAAGACCATAATTAAATATTTGAACTTATTAACCTTTATTTTATCTTATTTTGCGGTTATTTTGTTTAGATTTAAAGTGTGTATGTCTAAATAGGCCTTCTAGTAAACCTGTTGGAAGATTGACCAAGTAAAATGCGATAAAATTGAGATTAAGCTCTATAATCAGTTTTAATAGCCCATAATTAACTATTTGAACACATTGAACTTGTTTTAATCTCATTTGGGGGCCGTTTTGTTGGATTTAAAACGTGTATTTCTAAATGGATTTAATAGTGAACAAGTTGAAATTTTAACAGAATAAAAGTTTTAAAATTTAGATTAAGTTGAATAATCTGGTTTGAAATGCCCATAGTAAAAATTTTTAACTCATAAAATTTGATTTAATCTTAATTTGTTATAGTTTTGATGGGTTTAAAGCGTGCATGTCTAATTGGGCTTTATAGTGAACCTGTTGGAATTTTAATTAAGTAAAATAATCTAAAAAAATTTATATTAAGCTATATAACGGGGTCAAAAGATTGTAATTGAATATTTGAACTCATTACTCTTGATTCAATATTGTTTTGTGGCCGTTTTGTTTAGATTTAAATCGTGCATGTCTAAATTGGTTTTATAGTGAACCCGTTGAAATTTTAATTGTTCAAAACAAAAGTTCTTGGCATGGTGCTAATACTATGCATGACATTGTTGCTTTGGCTTGTCTGCATGAGGACAAGTTGGTAGAAGCATGTCACCTTTAGGGATCCAAGCTTCCATTCTTACTACCTACTCCTCTATACCTACTAGGGCTAAGTATCCTTCTTTTTCTCCTAGTCGAATTTCGGCTGTTGAGGCTTAGATCCGTCGCTAAAAAGGCTTATGTTATTATTGCGACGCTGAGTATACTCCAGGAAACAATTGCAAGGATCCTCAATTGTTTATGTTAGATGATGAGGATAATGGATCTTGATGAGTGCCCAAAATTCCTCATTATTATATCAATTTCCCACTCGATTATTGTTAATAAAGGACAGATTTAATAGCAATATTGGATAATTCTGTTTATTTCCATATTTCAGCATCCCAATACTCAATTCATGAATTTATCGAGTATTTGGCATAAAACAGGTGTGGTTAATGTTTTTTTTCTCTTAGACAGGAAACTACCACACAGGTAATGCCAGATAGTATGATGGATGCTAGAAACCAAAGCTGGAATGCAGATAAGTACCCGCCTCGGCAGCACTTGAAGGCCGTGGCAGCACCTGAAGAGCAAATGTTGATATGATAGGCGATTTGAAAAGAAAAATAAGGTGAACGTTTTAAGACAAGTGGCATAGAAATCGGAGTTGGGAAACACACGAAAAGTCAATGTTAAAGGCTACGTGGGAAAAGAATCCTTATAAGAATAAACTAGGAAATAAAATAAATATCTTTTATTTATGTACTTAACTTGTGTTTTACTCCAAGTTTTATTCCTACTTTTGAAAGGTTTGCCCTAGGCCAAGCCTATATAAACCATAGCCTATGTAGAGAGGAAGATATCTCGAAAATCAAGTGTTCATAGAAAACCCTAAACTCCTCCATCGTCCCCTTGGGGTTTAGGTTAGTTTGTGGAGTAGTTGTGGAAGAAAATTGTACTTTGCTTTCTTGTTTCATGCAATAAAATATCGAGGTTTGCTTATTCTTTGCCATTCCTTATTCTTGCATCCAAGCTCGAGAGAGAAGTTTGTGAGAAATCCATTTATCTAATATCGAGAGAGTTAGATTCACGAAAGAAATAAGTACGGTGTTTCAATCGGGAAACACTAACTCGGCCTAGAGATAGGTTAAGAGTTTCAACGGCTAAAAAAAGTGTGGGATTGGTTGGTGATTATAATTGATTCACGCCGAGAGGTATCACAAAGGATTGGTCATCAACAGTACTTCGACTTAGAGATAAGCGGAGTCATCAAAGGACACTTTGCCGAACTTCGGTAAAGCCTACCCAAGAGCAAGAGATTGCCGCGGCGGACAAGCATCATCACTGTCGAGGCAGTAATCTACAGTACTGCCGAGGCAGTGTTGTGCGATTGCATGAAATAGAAACAAGTCAATTGAACCCACACTACGAAGCACTCTAACCTACCCCACTTTTCCATCCTTGATTTCTTGATCATTTATCTTTATTGCTTTAATTAGTTTCCTTAGTTATAATCCAACTCAATTATCTGTGTCTTTACCTTTTCATTGTGCAAGAAGAATAAATTGTGTAAGTAAAGTCAATCCTTGTGGGTTCGACATCTTAAATACTACAATCTGAAAAAAGGTGGAAGGACGAATGCTTCATCATAAAAGCAGGACTTTCTAGCTTCCATCAGATTTTGCGCCGTTGCCGTGGATTGGCGATTCCAACTTTTCTTTTTATTTTTCTTGCACTACTATCTTAGGAAATTAGTTTAATTATTTTTGAGTTATTTGTTTTAGGAAATAAGTATAATTATGTTTGAGTTATTTTTTTTAAGGATGAAATTTCAAGAAGGAGAAGCCATGAAGCATATAAAAAGACCCTGAAATCGAGTTTTAGGAAATAAGTTTAATTATTTTTTAAAATTAGATTTACTAGCAGGATATCACTAAATTCGGGTTCATGCTGAGGATATACTGATGTTAGCTTTCGTACACACGAGGGCTACTATGTGACACCCTCGCCCCGGGTTAGGAGATGGAGGCGTCGACCGAACATTCAACTCGCATTTAAACCGAATTAGTATTCAATTGTAAGACATTTTTATTCATTTATATAGCTCAACGAGCCAAACTCTTGTAACACTTATCAAATTTTAGGTTAATTTAAAACTTTTTCGTTCTTATACAATTTACCAATTCGATTCATAAATTTCCATTCATTTATCAATTATAATCTCGATTGAGCTTAATCTAATACCTTTAACCAAATTTTATTCATTTAATCATCATTAATTTTTATCTTGTTGATCAAGCAAACTTTTCATTTCTCAAGTTGAACTAAAAATAGCTAGGAGTATCGATACCTCTCATAGGGAGGTATCGGAATAAGGGTATCGAACCCTAGTTCGATACAGGTCAACTATGTTGACTCGTTGACCAAGGCTGATAAGCCTAGTTCGATACAGGTATCGATGCAATTTTGTTACTGGAAGTCCCAGTATCGAACCATGTATCGATGTTGGTCTTCCTCGTTGACTAAGGTTGAATAGCCTGGTTCAATACTGGTATCGATGAAATTTCGTTACTGGAAGTCCCAGTATCGAACCATGTATCGATGCTGGTCTACTTCAAGGACTCAATGGCCTAAGGCTATAGCAGCCTGGTTCGATACTGGTATCGAACCAGAAAGCCCTTAATGAAGCTTGGCATCGAACCAAGCATCGATGCAAGTTTGATTCTACCAAGGGTGGTATCAATACCCATATAAGTGGTATCGATACCCCTGTTCAATTTGGCAAGTTTCAAGTCTTTTAAACACTTAGACAAATTCAAGAGCTATCTAGGTTGTCTTAAACCATCCCTAAACCTTAAGGGACAGGCTCAACATGTTTAGGCAACATTTATCAATTTGCCAACCTATTCACCTTAGCCAATTAATTACCCAAGCCATTAACCATTCACCTTAACATTCTTAATTTGGTTCTATGCTATACATGTTAACATAGCTAACATACAATATCCAATCCACATATATATCTATTTATCAAGACCAATATGCATTCCATGGACCTAGTCCTCAGTTACCAATGCTAGCATAAATATGACTTCCATAACAAGTAGCCTAACCCCATTTGACCATGAGACCTATAGGCTAAATGCACAAAACAAGAATCCATGCAAGTTTAGACCATAGCTCAATCTATCATGTTCAATCATGCCTTATGGCTTACAAACCAAGTCAATTAACAAGCCATTTATGTACAAACCATGGGACAAACCATCAATGCGTAGGTTAAACAAAACATGCTCACTAATGCCACCACAAACTAGGAGTTAACCAAAATACAAAATACCATACTTTAGCTTGCTCGATGTCCTTGCTCCCGATCAATCTCAACTTAGCTCCTTAGCTCGATAACCTATTAGTTGGGAAGGAGGAAACGAGTGGTAAGTACTATGAAGTACTTAGTGAGGTAGCCCTAGTCTAACCATATTGGACATAAAACACATAGTAAATAGCATGCTCAAATCAAACATTATATCGAGTTCATAGCATTAAAGGTGGCATGCTTCAATTAAATAAATAAGTCAATCCATGACATTAGCATCAAACAATATACAAGATTAACATGCTTCTCATATCAATCACAAGTCTAGCATACTATTCAATTTCATATTCTATATGCCAAGCAATAACTAGCATGTATTCGAAGCATGTTGCTCATTAATCAATTTTCATTTTCAAGCTTTCATTAAACATTTCATTTCAAGGGCTACTTATAACCATATGCTCATTTACAATATAAATAGCCATTTCATATTCAAGTGCTACTTATAGCATCAATTACATTCAATATTCTATATCAATGCATGATCAAGTATCAATGCTTCTCAAGCCACCACATATACATATATTTCACATTTAAACCTTTTAGTCATTCAATTAAGTTCGTGTGATGCCTTGGTGTAGTTAGACAAGGTAAGCGAGTCAACAAGAGTGTCACGAAGACACTAACAAGAGTACCACAAAGGCACTAACAAGAGTACCACAAAGGCACTAACAAGAGTAACACAAAGGTACTAACAAGAGATACCCATGGTATCTAACAATTGGTGACTAACCACCAAATCACGGTACCCACAGTACCAAACAAGAGTACCGAAGTACTAAACAAGAGTGCTGTAGCACTAAACAATGAGCTCAAGACCCTAGGCATGCCGTACTACCTATGACCAAGTATCAACATAGGCTCAATATCATTTTCATTTTCCATTGATCATTATTCAAATTCATATTACCAAGTTCATGTCACCAAGAGCAAGTGTACATAACATGCTTATATCTTTTCCTACCGAACTCCGATTGAGATTCCGTAAATTTTACCTTAAACTAGGTATATAGGAGTTTCATGCTTCAAAATTTCAGCTCCTAACTCCTTAAATCCCAACCTAGGGAATTTCTCAAAGATAGCTACTTGGAATTGTGTTTCTAGACATTTTCGGCCAATTCTCATTTCATACATTTAATTCCTAACCCCCAAATTATTTCCATGAATTTCCAACATTTCAATCACATAATTAGAACCAATTAATCCCTCAATTTCATCATATTATCAAATCAATTGTCCCACAAAATGCACTTACAAAACCCCAAATATAAGATTCCTACTCAATTTGTTCATGTTTCTAAAACCATACCCAAACAAAAACAATCCTTATATTAAGTTTCTAACAACCTAATCTCACTTGAGAGTATCACAAAACATTCAAAAATCCAAGGATTTAGCTTCCAATATTTCGGCTTTGAAAAGAAGTGCTTACCGAAGTCTTTAGATTTGATTTCATAGTGAATTTGCTCAACATGCAAGGCTCCCGAGCTTTCTCCCTAAACTCCCATGATCTTTTCTCTCTTCTCCTCTTTTTGGTATTCACGTGAAATTGGGAGGAAGAAGAGAAAAATTGGCTGATTTTGTTTCTCATTAATTGGAGGTGAAATGACTCTTTTGCCCCCTTTTAATATACTAGGCTTGGTTCATTTCAATGGGTATTCTAGGGAATTCTAACTTTACAATGCAATCTTCTTATTCCTTTTTAATTCAATTTGGTCCCTCACTTAAAAATCCAATTAAAAAGTGATTAGATTTAATTTAATATTTATTCGAACCGTTTTTATCAACCCGATTTTTAGGGTGTTACATACTATGAATTTTTTTTATGTTTGTCATGCTCACAAACGCTCCTTCTACGTTCTAGGCTACCATGAATTTTGTGTTTAAACCATTCCTAAGAAAGTTCGTTCTAGTCTTTCTCAACAACATTTTGGTCTTTATCACTAGTTGGTCAGATTATTTGGAACATTTGAAACAAGTGCTACAGACACTACACGATAATGGTTTGGCTGTTAAACACTCTAAATGTTCTTTGGCAAAGATTCAGTGGAGTATTTGGTCCATATTGTTTCTCGCCAAGGTTTGGTTGTCGACCCCTTTAAGATTGTCGCTATTCAGACGTGCCCTACCCTAAAAATGATAAAAGATGTATGCAACTTTCGCGGCCTCATTGGTTATTATCGTCGTTACATCCGTGGATTTGCTATGTTTTCAATACCCCTCTTAGATTTGTTGAAGAAGAATGTAGGCTTTCAGTGGAACACTATTACCCTAGAATCCTTTGATTAGTTAAAGGAACGGTTGTGCATTACTCTAGTATTGGTTTTACCGTCCTTTAAGAAGGATTTTATCATGGAAATGGATGCTTCCAGGGTTCATATTGGTGCAATTCTGGTTTATGAGGGACATCAAGTGGCTTATTATAGTCGAAAATTGAGTTCTCGTATTCAATTGCTTCGACATATCACCGAGAAATGCATCCTATCACTCAAGCGGTCGAAAAATGGCATCAATATTTGTTGGGTCAGAAACTTTCAATTATGACTGATTAAAAAGCATTACTAAAGCTAACTCAACAAACTATTCAAACTCTTGAGCAACAACAATGGTTATCGAAGTTGATTGGGTACAATTTTGAGATTAAATATCGCCCAGGGAAGCTTAATAATACAACCAATGCTCTCTTTCGAGAACCCAAAACAACTCTTATGGCTTTTAGTCGTCCTATTTTTGGCATCCTTGTAGACATTTGATTGGACACTAAACATGACAAGGAACTATCCACCATTCTTACCCAATTGTGTCCGGGTAATGTAACAACCCGGATTCAGATTCGAGTTTCGGGTTAACCCTAGAGTTTGGGCTTCGGTTTTGGGCCCGAGTTTAGTGGTTTGGGCCTCGTGTTTAGGTGGGTCTTAAGTTGTGTTGGGCTTATGGGTTTTAAATGGAGGACAATTTGGTAATTGTCTAAATAGGTGACAAAGAGGGTTGGGGTATTATTTTTCTCTGCAGAAAAGTAGAGGGTGAGATCACATTGTTTCCTTTCGTCTTCCCCCATCTTTGCAAGAGAGAAAAGCAAGAAAAGATTCAACCTTTGTTGTGGTAAGTCAAGAATCTCGTTTTGTGCTTGAAGGGTCAGTTGTAGAGGTGTTTCTGATCTACACAACAAGGTAAGAATGCATAGGTTTGGTGAGGATGAGGGTTTAAGTGGGGGATATGGGTTAACTTCGGGATTGGGTTTTGAAAGCTTAAAATATGTGTCTTTTAGTGTTTTTAAGCTTTATAAACCATCTCCAAACCGTCCTTAATCATTTTTCATCTTCCTCTTGTAGAGAAAGAGGTTGGAGGGCCATCATCAAGCTTGGTAAGGAGAAGGATTTGTGTGGAAAAGGAGCTTGAGTTCTTTGTTGTTTTAACTCAAGGTTGGTACTCCCAACTCTTCCTTTTATCATTCACTTCATGGTAGAATACATAGCATATAGAATTCATGTGTTAATGCTTAGTTTATATGAAAGAGGTCATTAATGGTGAATTTCGTATTAATATGATTGGTGGCTTGAAATTGGTGTTAAAATACTCTAAATACTCCAAATATTGAGTAGGAACACTTTAGGATGAATTAGATTAAGTTTGGGAAGAACCCTTAAAAATTTCCAAGTACAAACCTGTATTTCGTGCAGGGTGTATCGATACCGGTGGCCCGTGTATCGATACCCCTGAAGGAAATATGAACTAAGTGAGCAGGCATATCAAACCTTGGTTCGATACGGAGTCCTCCAGTGGCCTTTCCGATTTGATATGGAGTTCTCTAAGTGAGCAGGCGTACCGATTCGGGGAAGCCTCCTTATTTGACCTTAGAATTGGTCAAAGGGTATCGATACAGGTATCGATACCTTGCGTTTCTATACCCTCTTTGTAGGGGTATCGATACAGGCTGTTCCGATACCCCATATAGGGAGTATCGAAACCCTGTGTAATCTTACCTAAGTTGAGTAGAGTTCAAGGTCCGATAATTGTATTTAAGGTTCCTAATGAATCTTAAAAACATTGAAATGAACCGTTAAACCACTATTGATGATTTTAACCCTGAAAGTCTAAGTTATGATAAATTATGATGAGTCTTGATGTGATGGTCCTAGGTGGATCGTTTGTGTATGTTGAGTCCTTGTTTGATGGAAATCCGGATATCCAATTAATGTTGCAAATGTAGGATACCGATGTTGTGTGGATGCGGGACTCATTCGGAGATACTCGATGTAACATTCCGAGTATGGGATTTAGAGAATCCCGATACCGTGTGGACGCGGGCCTTAAATCCTGGATGTAGGATCTCGATGTTGTGTGGACGCGGACCTCATCCTTGAGTATGGATCCCGATGCTGTGTGGACGCGGGCCCTACTCATATTGTAGGATCCCGATGTTGTGTGGACGCGGGCCTCACTACCTTGAGTTGTTTGTTTTGATGTGGATATGATCTGTGCGTCAGTATACCTACATTTATGCCATGTGATAGGCAAGCATGCTAGACCATCATATCATGCATGATATTTATATGCTTTGCTTACTGCTTATGATATGCATGATTTGGGCCGAGTTTGGCGTACCTACTGAGCTTTTGTAGCTTAGCGTTTCGAAATGTGTTTTCATATGTAGGTTAGGTGAAGTCGGTTCTGGAGGAACACCATCAAGGTTTGGATTTCAGTATCGACTTATGTTAGAGTACAATGATTAGATATAATGGGCTAGTACTTTGTCGAACCCTATGTTTTGTAACTCTGTTATTATTTATTATTTAGTTGTTGGGCTTTGAAAGTAATTTTGAAATACAGGTTTTGGGCCGGAGGCCCAATGTGGCACCAGGTCGGATGTTATATTTAGTGGTATCAGAGCTTAGGTTGAGTCGGTTCTAGGAAGTCCCCGGAGGTGTCTAGTGTGTTATATAAGTGTCAGACAAGTACACGCCCATGAGTCGATATCGTACTTTCTTTAAAGATGAAATTTTGATGGTGTAATATTGTTGTTGTTGTTGTTGTTTATGCAAAAGTGTTAAGTATGTCGAGGCGAGTAAGGGAATGTGAGGAAAGTAGGGGTTCTCGTGAAGGAGACTCCGACTATGAGTATGAGCCCGATGTGGAGGTGCCATCGGACGATGCAGTTGGTCAAGGGGCCAACTACTTTGCTCAGCTGAACCGTACCCTGCGTAGGATAGTGAAAGCCATACATAGGCCATCTTCTACGCCTCGTGAGGCACCGTTTGAGATGGTGCGAAGGCAAGGAGCTGTCGATTTCTTTGGTACGGGACAAGATAATCCCGTGCAAGCGGATCAGTGGTTGCATGATACGAGGTGGATAATGAGACAGATGAGGTTGAGGTCAGAGGACAAGTTGTCCTGTGTGTTGTCGCTTCTTAAGGCAAACACGAAAGAGTGGTGGGAAACGGTAGAGCAAGGTTGGTATCCTCATCTTCAAAAGTGGGAGGATTTTCTTGAGGAGTTCGAGAGTAAGTATGTTTGTTAGACTCACATTGACACCCTGAGGGAGCGGTTTACCCATCTTGTTTAGGAGAACCGTTCGGTCTTTGCTTATGAGCAAGATTTTCTTCAGTTGAGCCGGTATGCTCTAGAGCTTGTTGCTACAAAAAAGATGAGATGTAAGAGGTTCTTGAGAGGTTTGAGGAAGGAGATTCAGACTTATCTCACTATTGCACCGCCTAAGGTTTTTTCAGAGTTAGCTGCTAGTGCCAAGTCGTTAGAGCAGGTTCAGGGTTTGACCTATGGGTCGTCTGTTGGCCAGGGAGTCACTGGTGGACCTTGTCAGATTCATGCGAGTAACTCTCAGTCCCACTTCGGTAGGAGTAGGAGCCATTAGAACAAGAACAGAGGAGCATCGAATCAGGGTACGAGATCGAACCAGAGATCAAAGTCTGTGGGACGTAGGAGGCAATCTGTGTCTTCTTCTACTAGGGGCCCGAAAGGTTTGCAGCGGAGTGTCAGTTTTCAGGTTTGCAATCAGTGTGGCCAGAATCATCGAGGACAATGTTGGGGCAATGTCAGGGTTTGCTTTCAGTGTGGGTCTTCGTATCATTTTGTGAGGGATTGTCCAGAGGTTGTGACATCACCTCCAGGTCAGGCTTAGAGAACTGTGTTTCAGGCTCATAGGGGTCGTGACTTCTCGCGTGGCGGAGCTAGCCATGATTTAGGAGGCACCTTTCAGTCCACTACTAGAGCACCAATGAGACAGTATGCGGTGAGAGCACAAGAGGACTGTGTTGCGACAGATGTGATCTCAGGTACATTCAGTTTGTTTTTTTGTCCCTATAGTTGCTCTTATGGACTCGGGATCTACCCACTCGTATACCCGTAGTGGGATATCGCAGCAGTGGGGGTTACCAGTGGAGGATCTTGAGGTAGGAGTCCAGGTAACCAGTCCGTTGGGGTTAGATGTGTTGGTGGATAAGGTATATTTGAGGTGTCTGATCCAGGTGCAAGGGTCTATCTTTCCGGCCGATCTTATGGTCCTACCGTTTCAGGAGTTCGACGTAATCCTCGAGATGGATTGGTTGCTCGAACACGACGCGAGTTTGGGGTGCAGATCTAAAAGTTTGAAGCTCTGAGTAGTTGATGGTTTAAAGCTCGTGGTGAGGGGTGAGAGGAACCCGTGTTTACCGAATGTTGTGTCAGCTTTAGCAGCTCACAGGTTAATCTAGCAGGGTTGTGAGGCTTTCTTAGCTCACGTGGTGGATGTGAGTGTTGAAAGCCAAGCTTTAGAGAGTTTGAGGATAGTTTGTGAGTATCCTGATGTGTTTCTATAGGAGTTACTCGGGTTACCTCCCGATCGTGAGTTAGAGTTCCTTATAGAGGTTATTCCAGGTACGACACCGGTGTCCATAGCACGTTATCGTATGGCACCGCAGAGATGAGGGAGTTGAAGCAGCAGATCTAGGAGTTGCTTGAGAGGGATTTCATTAGACCGAGTGTGTCACCGTGGGGAGCACCGGTCTTGTTTGTTAAGAAGAAGGACGGATTGATGAGGATGTGCATCGACTACCGTCAGCTCAACAAGGTCATGATCAAGAATCGTTACCCTTTACCGAGGATCGATGACCTATTTGATCAGTTGAGGGGTGCCCGTGTGTTTTCCTAGATAGATCTGAGGTTTGGGTACTACCAATTGAAAATTATGGAAGATGATGTCTAAAAGACCGATTTTAGGACGCGTTACGGACACTATGAGTTCTTAGTGATGTTGTTTGGTCTCACGAATACACCTGCGGCTTTTATGGACTTGATGAACATGATATTTCAGTCGTACCTAGATCAGTTTGTGATTGTGTTCATCGATGAAATCTTTGTGTATTCACGCTTAGAGGAGGAGAATAATTATCACCTAAGGGTTGTTTTTCAGGTTTTGAGGGATAGGCGTCTGTACACCAAGTTCAGTAAGTGTGAGTTTTGGTTGTCTGAGGTGGCGTTTCTTGGCCACATAGTTGCAGCAGAGGGAATGCAAGTAGATCCCTAGAAAATCCAAGCTGTGGTGGAATGGAAACCACCAAGGAATGTATCGGAAGTTCGTAGCTTCCTTGGACTTGTCGGATACTACAAGAGGTTCGTTAAAGGTTTTTCGATCATAGCGACACCATTAACCAAGTTGCTTCAGAAAGGTGTTCCGTTTGTGTGGAATGAGAAAAGGCAGAGGAGTTTTGAGCAGTTAAAAGCTTATCTGAAAGGCTTGATGCGCAAGCTCGAATCGATCATCGATTACCGTCAAAAGGGTTGTTTAAGATGTTTGGTTGAATTTTCTAAATTCGAAAGAATGAGGCAAATAAAAAAAAGTATTTTAGAGTGTTTCAGCCAAGCATACATCCACTACCTTAGCACACCACTAAGAATTTCAACCAATTCACTAATGAACTCAACCCTTTTACCGTTTCAAGGGATAACAGTTACAACCCTATCTTTTGGACTTGGCTAAGATAGAATCAACTCTAGTTTTTTGTCTAAGGCTAAACTAGAACCTCTCTTTTTACAAAGGTATTTGTTTGCTAAACTAAGTACTTCATAAAGGTGGTTTTTTACACAATTAAGCTCACAAGAGAAAACAAGATTTACAATAAAATCACTCTCTTAAGACTATGTACAAGTTAAAAGGAAAATGAAGATTTAAACTCAATTTCTCTTGACCATATTTCTTGAATGTTGTTTTTAGCCATCTTCAAGTGTTCCAAGCTTACTTTTATAGTGTGCAATTATATTCTAGCCGTTTATAACCGTTGGGGATGTTTTGGAGCCGTTAGGAAGTCTAAAAGTTGAGCATTAAATTTTCACCTGCACAGAGGTTTCGAAACCTTTACTAGAGGTTTCAAAACCTTTGCTAAGATTTCAAGAAAAAAGGTCATTATGTCTGAGAGGTTTCGAAACCTTAAGGGAGGTTTCAAAACTTTCATTTAAAAACAAAATTTTAACTATTTTAAAAACGTTTCAAACACTTCTAAAACATCTCAAAAACTTTTCAAACTTATTTTCAAGTTGTTTGAACATAAGAATCATTTCTGAAATCATTTCAAATTAGTCCAAAACATTTTTCAATTATTAAATTAAAATCAATATCTCAACAATCTCCCCCTTTTTGATATAATAAAACTAACTTGAAAAATTATTTTTGATATTGCTCCCCCTTTA
Organism: Abelmoschus esculentus; assembly: GCA_035048815.1. Taxonomy (NCBI): domain Eukaryota; kingdom Viridiplantae; phylum Streptophyta; class Magnoliopsida; order Malvales; family Malvaceae; genus Abelmoschus; species Abelmoschus esculentus. The sequence continues at coordinate 6,964,395 of JAUCBN010000059.1, forward strand.
CAAAACAAAATTTGAATAAGAGAAATATTTAAACACATCAATGCTCCCCCTTATTCATTTGAAAAATTAATTTTTCAAAACATTCTCCCTTTTTTGTTATATCGAAAAATGGTTCAAACAAAGTATGAAAATGTCAAAGCTCATAACAAAAGAGAAATTTTAAAATAATTTTTGTTTAAAAATGGCTCTCCCTTACTCATTGCATTAAAAAATAGGCTCAAAAAGACGGAAGAAATTGAATTTCAATTGTTAGTTTGATAAAAAATAACACGCACAAGAAATTCAATTATCCAAGACTTTAAAAAAATTAGATAACCGAAGATAAATAATAAAAGCAATAAGCTTAGAGGTTACCCAATTCCTTCATGTGTGTTACTTGAGCATTCTTTGATCTTTGATATGCTTGTCATTGTTCCACACCTACAAAAGACATTTATTTGTATTTTGGTATCCAAATTACTTTGGATCCACTTGCATTAAGTACAATATCTTTAGTTCCCTTAGGAACCCATACTTGTCTAATCCTATAAGTTTTTCTTTTCTTTATAGGACAAGTATGCAAGGAATGACCATGATAATGTGAGCAATTTATCATTATGTGACAAGATGAATTATTTGAAATGATTTCCTTTTCTTTTGTTAAGCTATCAAACTTAACTTTTAAATCAAAATTTTCTTTTTGAAAATCTTCATTCTTTGTTTTTGAAAGTTTTAAATCATTTTTCAAAATTTTATTTTGACTTTCAAAATCGATTTTTGATTTCAAAATAAAATCATTTTGAATTTTAAGTTTTGAAATCATTTTCTTAAATTTGGAATTCATGGTCTCAAATTCCAAAAATAATTCATCGTAGGCATCTTGCAACTCATTAAAAGAGTAAGAATTAAGCTCACTAGAGTTAGATGATACCTCGGGCTCATCGAGAGCGATAACATCTTCCACCATAGTTATTTGGAAAATATTTGCACTTGATGGGATTCCATCTTTCTTCTCTTCTTTGCCATAGAGTCTCTCAAGTTTCTCTCATGTATCTTTTGCACTTTTGCATGTGGAGACTTTCTTCGAAACCTTTTCATCAAGGCCACAAAGAAGAGTGTGCTTAGCCTTTGCATTGAGTTGTTCATTCTTTGTGTCTTTGACACTCCTTTTCTTCTTCTTCTTTGGAGCTTCCAAATATCCTTTTACGATAATCATCCAAACATCAATATCAAAGGCAATGATGAAATACTTCATAATATTGCTCCATTGGAAGTAAGCTTGTCCTTTGAAGATAGGAGGACACGTGATAGAGCGACCTTCTTCAAAGCAAGCCATTTTCTTGAACAGTAGACTTCGAGTGATGGATCTTTTCTCCCGGATGTTAGTCCAAATCGATGGAGACGAGGCTCTGATACCAATTGAAAGGCTTGATGCGCAAGCTCGAATCGATCACCGATTACCGTCAAGAGGGTTGTTTAAGATGTTTGGTTGAATTTTCTAAATTCGAAAGAATGAGGCAAATGACACAAGGATTTTAGAGTGGTCCGGCCAAGCCTACATCTACTACCTTAGCACACCACTAAGGTTTTCAACTAATTCACTAATGAACTCAACCTTTTTATCGGTTCATGGGGTAACCGTTACAACCCTATCTTTTGGACTTGGCTAAGATAAAACCAACTCTAGTTTTTTTTCTAAGGCTAAACTAGAACCTCTCCTTTTACGAAGGGATTTGTTTGGTAAACTAAGAACCTCACAATGGTGGGTGTTTACACAATTAAGCTCACAAGAGAATACAAGATTTATAATAAAATTACTTTCTTAAGACTATGTACAAGAGAAAAGGAAAATGAAGATTTAAACTCAATTTCTATTGTCCATATTTCTTGGATGTTATCTCTAGCCATCTTCAAGTGTCCCAAGCTTGCTTTTATAGTGTGGAATCATATTCTAGCCGTTTATGACCGTTGGGGATGTTTTGGATCCGCTGTGAAGTCATAAAGTTGAGCATTAAATTTTCACCTGCACAGAGGTTTCGAAACCTTGCAAAAATATAGCCGTTATCGGACCAAGGTTTCGAAACCTTTACTAGAGGTTTCGAAACCTTTGCTAAGGTTTCAAGAAAAAGGTCATTCTGCCTGAGAGGTTTCGAAACCTTAAGGGAGGTTTCAAAACTTTCATTTAAAAACACAATTTTAACTATTTTAAAAACGTTTCAAACACTTCTAAAACATCTCAAAAACTTTTCAAACTTATTTTCAAGTTGTTTGAACATAAGAATCATTTTTGAAATCATTTCAAATTAGTCCAAAACATTTTCAATTATTATATAAAAATCAATATCTCAACATTATCTTATAGGGGCACCGGTCTTGACGCAACTGGAACCGGGAAAAGATTATATGGTGTTTAGTGATGCTTCCTTGAATGGGTTAGGATGTGTGCTTATTGAAGAGGGTAATGTGGTTGCTTATGTCGCAAGACAGTTAAAACCCCATGAGAGGAACTGTACTACACATGATCTTGAGCTTGCAGCGGTTATCTTCGCGTTGAAGATATGAAGACATTATCTCTACGGGGAGAAATGCTATATCTACACCGGTCATAAGAGTCTGAAGCATCTGCTTACCCAGAAAGATTTGAATCTGAGACATCGTCGGTGGATAGATTTATTAAAGGAATATGACTGTGTCATAAAGTATCACCCTAATGGAGGCTTGGAAGTCCTTTGTTTTTCCACCTTTGTCAGATTGTAATACTTTAGGTTGTCGAACCCACAGACACTGTGTCGACTTCACTACCTCTTACAGCTGCACTATAGAAAGTAAAAACACAAGTAATGGTTGATGATAAGTGCTCAAAAGACTATTATTTTTTACACTTTTCATGAGCAATAATGACTTAATCTACAACTATTTGGACTGATGCATAAGCCTAATGTGTGATATATGGATGTTTTACCTTCATGACAAATAAGGATGAAATTTATAGAAAATATAAGCATTAATGCATCTTTGTGCATTTGCAGTTAAACTTGGACCCTGATCGAACCAGCCACAGATGGGAGCTTCTATTGATGCAAGCTAAGCAGACTCAAAGCCAGACCTCCGCCTGGGCAGCAGATGCATCCTGCCGAGGCGGGGAATTTCTTAAGACCAAAAGTCAAAGTGGTGATCGATTTGAAGAGCAAAAAAAGCTGGATTTTTCTAGACACTTTGCAGAGCAATTGGAGTTCGAGAAGATGGTGTAAAGATGGAAAGAACCAAATTAAGAGATTTACCTTTTCAAGGAAGGAAACGTCCAAACTTACTAAACTTCTTCTCCAAGGCTGATGTTGCCCTAGTTTTAGCCTATATAAAGGATTTGCCGTCCAAGAGAAAAGAGAGAGAAGAGTACACAATAGAATGTAGCGTTTTCTTTGTTTTTCACTATGTTCTAAATTCTCTTAGGGTTTAGGTGAAAGTTATCGAGTATTTTTGAGAGGATATTGATTTTGTTTTCTTGTTTCATGCAATAAAATATTAAGGTTTGCTTATTCTTTGCCATTCATTGTTCTTGCATTCAAGCTCGGGAGAGAAGTTTGTGAGAGATCTAATTATCTAGCATCGGGAGAGTTAGATTCACGAAAGGAATAAGTACGATATTTTTCTACCTGGAAAAGACTATCTCGGCCTAGGGATAGGTTAGATTTTCAGCGGCTAAAAGAAGTGTGAAATTGGTTGGTGGTTATAGTTGATTCACGCCGGGAGGTATCATCAAGGACTAGTCATCAACAGTACTTCGACTTAGGGATAAGCGGGGTCATCCAAGGCATTTTGCCGAACCTTGATTAAGTCCACCCACGAGCAAGGGATTGCCGCGACGGACGTACCCTTCAATGTCGAGGCAGTAGAACTGTAGTACTGCCGAGGCAGTGTAGTGTAGTTGCATTAAACGGAAACAAGTCAATTGAATCCATAATACGACATAACTGGATCCTGCCCATTCTCTCAATCTAATTTTATTTTCATTCTCTATTTTCTCTTTATTATTCAAGTTATTTTCATTTAATTCAAGACAACCAATTAATCTGTGTTTTTACTTTATTTCTTTTGCAGAGCGAGAAGAGCAAAGGAAACATATTAAGTATACCAATACCTATGGAGACGATACTCGATATTTATCACTTTATTACTTGCGACGTGTTCACTTGCACAAATTGCGCAACCCTTTTTACACGCAACAAGTTTTTGGCTCCGTTGTCGGGGATTGGCAACTAAATTTTGTTATCTTTATTTTCTCGCGTCTTAAGTTAGTTTTATTTAAATTCAGTTTTTACTGGTGTATGACCAGGGCCAACCCAAGCCATCCTGTGTACGAGCTAGATCCAGAGATTGAACGCACACAACAAAGGTTGTGAAGACAAATCCGAGCAGTTATGGAAAATATTCCAATAGAATAGAACTTACCTGCTGGCAATGGAGGACCTCCAATGCCACCATTGCCGCGGCAGCTTACAGTTCGGGATTTCCTGGTAGAGGATTTGAACGGGTTAAATCCAGGAGTTGTTACACCAGAAATCGAAGCGGCCCACTTTGAGCTAAAACTTTTCATGTTTAATATGCTCAATACCATTGGACAGTTTGGTGGGTCAGTAACTGAAGATGCATGGCAACACCTCAAATCTTTCATGGAGATATGTAATTCATTTAAAATCCAAGGAGTCCATGAAGATGTCTTGAGACTGAAACTGTTTCACTATTCACTGAGGGATTGGGCAAAAACTTGGTTAAATAGCATTTCAGCAGGATCTATAGGATCTTGGAGTGAACTATGTCATGATTTCATTACACGTTTCAATCCTACTAATCTATATGATCGTATACGTAATGAAATTACTTCTTTTCGGCAGGCAGATGATGAACCAATGTATGAGGCATGGGAGCGATATGGGGAGCTATTACACAAGTGTCCTTTGCATGGATTTCCACTGTGGACACAAGTAACTATGTTTTACAATGCAACCAATGCCCCAACAAGGATGATGTTAGACGCCTCTGCCAATGGGACACTCCTTGACAAACCACCAGAGGAAGCTATAGAAATTTTGAACAAACTTGCAAAGAATGAATTCCAATTCCCTACATCTAGGCGAGGAGGGGTGAGACGCCAGCCCACAGTAAATGATTTAGAAACATCCAATTCTGTGGCAGCACAATTGGCCTCTCTTACAAATATGGTTCAGAATATGCAAATGCAAAATAATACCCATGAGGTTAAGGTAATAGATTCTTCTAGTAATTTATGTGGAGGTAACCATAGTTCTTCTAAGTGCATGCAGGATCAAGAATCTAGCCTGTATGTGCGAAATTACAACCGGAACAACAACATGATGTCCAATACATATATTTCGGCATGGAAAAGGCATCCAAATTTCTCATGGAGTAATCCTAACAATGCTCTGAGTCCGCAACAGCAACAGGGACAACAACCACTGCCGCAGCAGTAGATGTCTCAACAGCAGCCTACAAGTTCATTAGAAAATTCTCTTAAAGCCTTCACGATGAAAACAAAATCATACGTGGCTGAGAATAATAACTTTATTAAAAGAATTGATGCTTTCAAGAACAGAACTGAGATGAGGTTGCAAAACCAAGAGGCAACCATTAAAACACTGGAAACTCAAGTTGGGCAGTTTGCTCAAAACATGACAACTAGAGCACAAGGAGGATTACCCAACAATATTGAAGTTGCAAGGGGAATTAGCCATGAGCAATGTAAGGCAATCACTACTAGGAGTGGCTTACAACTTAAAGAAGTAACATGCAGTTCGACAGACAAAGTCCTACTAGTGGAATAAGAAGAACCAGATAAAACGGATTTAGATGCTGAACTAAGTGAACCTGCCTCGGTAGAGTAGTCGACAATTCCACGACAAACAGTTGAAGCAGTAGACATACCAGTGGTACCAGGCATTAAAATTCAAACTAATGAAACACTAGAGGAAATGCGACCCCCACCACCTTTCCCTCAAAGGTTAAAAAGGCAAAAGCAGGAGTATCAATTCAAAAAGTTCTTAGACATCCTGGAGCAAGTCCACATTAATTTGCCATTAGTTGAGGCATTAGAACAGATGCCAAACTATGCTAAATTCTTAAAAGACATTGTGTCCAAAAGAAGAAGGCTTGGTGAGGTTGAAACCGTTGCCGCAACCGAAGGACGCATGGTCATTATTCATAATCGCATGCCTCCTAAATTGAAGGATCCTGGATGTTTCATATACCAAGTGCAATTGGAAATCACTATGAAGGAAAGGCCCTATGTGATTTTGGAGCAAGAATAAACTTGATGCCTAAATCCGTCTTTCAAAAGCTTGGAATAGGAAGGGCAAAACCTACAACTGTGATGCTCCAATTGGTAGATAGATCGTATGTGCAACCTGAAGAAAAAATCGAGGACATATTGGTAAGGGTGGATAAATTTATTTTTCCAGCCGACTTTCTTATTCTTGATTGTGAGGCAGATGACAATGCACCAATCATCCTGGGGAGACCTTTTCTAGCTACTGGACGCACTCTTATCGATGTGGAAAAAGGAGAATCGACAATAAGGGTTAACGACCAACAAGTCAAACTCAATGTTTTCCAGATTTTAAAAACACATGATGATCTAGAGGAGTGCCATATGATATACACCACAGATACAGATAGTGCAATACCCTATCTCAGCAACCATTGCCTTGGCAGCAGCCTCGGCAATACATCACAGCACTGCCTCGGCAGTACAGTTGATGAATGTTACAGTAGAATATTGGACAATATTCCCAAAGATGATGAAACACAAGAGATTGAGGAGATCAGTTGGACAGCACACCTTCCAGGTAAGTACTTCGAACCTCTAAATTACCCAAGTAAGGATGAAAAACCTTCAGGTGAGGAACCAGTAGTTATTGAATTAAAACCTTTACCCGACAAATTGAAGTATGTTTATTTGGGATCCAACCACACAATGCCCGTAATTATTTCTTCTGAGTTGCAGCCAGAACAGGAACACATCTTGATAGAGATGTTGCGACAGCACAAGAAGGCAATTGGGTGGTCAATTGATGACTTGAAGGGAATAAGCCCAACCGTTTGCATGCACAAAATTCTTTTAGAGGCAGATCATAAGCCCACTGTTGAGGCCCAGAGGAGACTTAACAATGCCATGAAGGAGGTAGTACGTAAGGAAATAATCAAATGGCTTGATGCTGGAATCATCTATCCTATCTCTGACAGTGCATGGGTAAGCCCGGTACAATGTGTACCCAAGTAAGGTGGCATGACGGTAATAACCAATGAAAATAATGAGTTGATCCTAACCAGGACTGTGACCGGTTGAAGGGTTTGTATGGATTACCGCAAATTAAATAAGGCAACAAAGAAGGATCATTTTCCATTGCCTTTCATTGATGAAATGCTTGATAGACTTGATGGTAAGCCCTTTTACTGTTTTCTTGATGGTTATTCAGGTTATAATCAGATTGCCATAGACCCTAAAGACCAGGCAAAAAACACCTTCACTTGCCCGTATGGGACATATGCATTTAGAAGAATGTCGTTCGGCCTTTACAATGCCCCGACAACGTTTCAGAGATGCATGATGGCAATTTTTCACGACATGGTCGAAGACTTCCTGGAGATATTCATGGATGATTTTTCAGTTTTTGGAGAAACTTTCACTCATTGCCTTGGCAATTTAGAGAAGGTGTTGCAAAGATGTGAGGAATCCAATTTAGTTTTCAATTGGGAAAAATGCCATTTTATGGTGAATGAAGGCATAGTTTTAAGCCACAAAATCTCATCACAAGGAATCGAAGTTGACAAGGCTAAGATAGATGTGATAAAGAAATTGCCCCCACCAATTTCAGTCAGAGTTAGAAGTTTCTTGGGTCATGCAGGTTTTTATAGGCGGTTTATCTGTAATTTTTCAAAAATTTCTAAACCCTTATGTAATTTGCTTGAACATGAAAGGAAATTTGAATTTATCAAGGAATGCACTGAAGCATTCGAAGCCTTCAAAGAGAAGTTGATCACTGCACCAATTGTAGTCCCACCAGATTGGGCCCTGCCTTTTGAAATAATGTGTGATGCCAGTGATCATGCTGTCGGGGCAGCACTTGGGCAGAGAAAGAATAACCTATTCCATGTTATTTACTATGCTAGTAAAACCCTTAATGATGCCCAGATAAATTACACCACCACGGAGAAGGAATTACTAGCAGTGGTATTTGCCTTTGATAAGTTCTGATCCTACCTTATTGGAACAAAAGTGACTGTCCACACCGACCATTCGGCAATCAAATACCTGTTCTCAAAGAAGGATGCCAAGCCTAGACTGATTAGATAGATCCTTCTTTTGCAAGTATTTGACATAGATATCAAGGACAAAAAAGGTACGGAAAACCAGATAGCCGATCATCTTTCCATATTAGAAGCTGGGGAGAAAATTGACACACTAGATGAAATACAAGACACATTCCCAGACAAACACATCCTGTAAATCTCGGCAGAAGAATCTGCCGAGGCAGAGGCCGTGGCAGTATACAAATGCGCTGCCATGGCAGTAACCAAGTACATCTCGGCAACATTGATAGAAGACATTGTCGCAGTCCTGAAGAAATTAGGCATAACACACCGATGCCTTGTGGGCAACATTGATAGAAGACATTGTCGCAGTCCTGAAGAAATTAGGCATCACCCGCAGACAAATGGGTAGACAGAGATATCAAACAGGGAATTAAAGCAAATCCTTGAAAAGGTAGTCAACCCATCTCGAAAGGATTGGTCTCATCATCTCGACGATGCCTTGTGGGCATATAGGACAGCAAACAAGACCCCATTGGGAACATCTCCATACAGGCTTGTATTTGGAAAAGCATGCCATTTGCCCGTGGAAATTGAGCACAAAGCTTATTGGGCAGTGAAAAATTTAAACATGGAATGGGAGAAAGCTGGCCAAAAAAGACTGTTAGACCTCAATGAGATAGAAGAATTCCGAGCAGCAGCCTATGAAAATGCTAAGATCTACAAATAAAAGACTAAACGATGGCATGATCATAAGTTACTACCGAGGGAGTTCCTGCCGGGGTAGCAAGTCCTCCTTTTTAATTCCAAGCTCAAAATTTTCCCAGGCAAACTCAAGTCCTGATGGTCAGGCCCATTCGAAGTTGTTCAGGCCTATCCACATGGTGCAGTATTGATCAAATCAAAAAGGGATGGGCATGAGTTCAAAGTGAATGGCCAACTCTTGAAGCACTGTTCTGACCTACATGATATGAAGACTATTGAGACCATCACCTTAGGAGATGCACTTGCATGCACTCCGATCGTGACTTAATTTTATTATCTTTTATTGAACTTCTAGGATTAGATTTAGTTTAGCATTTTTTTCTCTCTTTTTTTTATTTAATCTTCTATTGTTGGTATTTATTTTTTTTAGGTCAGGAATCAAGAATGAAAGTGCAATTATCCATAACAAAAAAGCCACTGCCGCAGGAGTGAACAGTGTCAGGGCTGCAACAGTTACCAACAGGTAAGACAGCATAACGGCTAGTTTGGTGTAATTTTAGCCGTGGAAGTCAATGCCAACGGCTAGAACAACGGCTAGTTGGGTTAAACACGGCAGTACAAGGCCGAGACCTATATAAACACATTCTCACTTTGAACTATTCAATTTTGTATTCTTAATTTCTTAGAATTCTTTTCTTATCTCTCTCAAATTTCTTAACAACTTTCACAAACCTCTTTGCTTATATCTACCCATGACAGCCTACAAAAGATTCGCACCCGCCGCTGTTGAAGAACGGTTCAACAGATCCTTCGTTGCAAGGCAATTGTGGGAAGAACAGGGATTCTAGCATTCAGATGCGGAGAACTATGGAATCGAGCATTACTTGTTCGATAAAATAGCATATCAAGAATGACAAATCTTCTACTTACAACCCGCCCAGGCCAACGCCACGATTGTGAGAGAATTTTACGCGCATGGGCTAAGCGAAGATTCACTCTATGTCCACTGCCGGAGCAGACTAGTTCAACTTGATGCCAACACCATCAATTTGTTCTATGGCCTCCAACCTGCTCGTGATGACCATTCAACGTTTCTAGAGGACATCAGCAACGAGGACTACGAACTCATCAAAGATGATCTTTGCTATGATAACACACAGTGGGAAACCGGATCACACAAAGGCTCCGTGGCAAAGTTGTGGAGCACGTTCTTAAAACGAGGCCTCATCCCAACATCCCATAACAGCACGGTAGATAAGAGGATATTGGTTCTCATCCAATCCATTATCAATAAAAGAAGTATCAATGTGGGAGAGTTAATCCTACAAGAACACTACGAATGTGGTAGGAAGGAAAAAGGGCCATTGTACTTTCCATGTTTAATCACGGGTCTTTGCACCGCCGCGGGTGTCCCAGTCGAGGATACAGACGAGATTACTGTCCACAGGAGCGGATGGAAAAGGGATTTCTGCCACAAAGTCATGCAAATAAACCAGGCAGAACCAGTCCAAGCAACTCCAATGTCAGGCACTACTGATACCGCTATCGGGGCCCAATACACGGCAAACATAACTGCTGCTTCCCACAGTACTGCCACAGCGGATACTTACCAGGAGATACTCCAGAGGATGGCAGCCATGGATTTGAGATAGCAAAGGTACATAGAGTACCAGAGGGATTTCAACAATGCCTTAGCCTAGATGATGATCACCAACTTCCCCAACCAAGGGTTGCAGTTCCCAGAATTTCCTCCCAATATGTTTGTCACAGCTGCACCATACACCGAAACAACTTCATCCCCAGGAGAACGAGGCCATTCTATGCCACTAGACCATCACAACCATTCTACGCCGCTGACCCATCTCCGCAACAAGAGCCTGCCGCGGCATCATCTACCAGCAGAAGGTCATCCAAGAGGAGAGCAGCAGGCTCTCCTGTAAACATTAGGAGTATCTCGTCGGAGATGGACTATTTCATGCAGCAAGCCTCACTTCAATGCCGGGCCCAGCACTCAGCCTGCCCGAGCGGATGACATGGAAACTGAAGATGCGGGCGGGACAGAAATAATGGCCACCGAAGAAATTGGAGACGAGGAAGAAAGAGTAGAAGTCAACGCCCCTTTGCAAAGGATGCCACCTACCAGAATCCAGCCGCCCAGAATAACCAAAACTCAGCAATCACCAGCACAGGGATCTAAAATTAAACTGTCAGCAGCAAGGCCAAGGAAACTCATCATCTGCAGCAGTTCTTTAGTGGATTTTTAATCCTTTTATACCTCTATGCCGTTTTTTATTTTTTTCCTTTGATAATATGCATGTTTGTTTCCTATATTTTGCATATGTTTAAGCATTGAGGACAATGCTCAGTTCGAGTTTGGGGGTGTAGATTCACTACCGAGGCAACCCATTACTGCGGCCCTACCATGAAAGGAAGCAATTTAAATTTATTTTGATTTTTTTTTTCGTCTACCACCCTACTTGAAATATTGTCCATACTTTTACATTGTTTTACATCATTATTGCCTAGTTTATTCTCCTTAGGCTATAGAAATATTTCTCCTTACCATGGCTAGCTCCTATTTAGAAGGATCAACCTTAGGATGCTTAAGGACTAAAACTTAGAAGCTTGCTATAGGATTGACTCAAAAGGGACTTGTGTGATTATAGAAATTCTTATAATGAACTTTGGTGATAAAGGCTTAGATTTTTGGAATAATGACTAGAGGTCCCTATTACCGGCTCTAGGACTCACTCTTCTTCATGCTAGAGGTGCCTGAAATTGGCTCTAGTATGCTAAAAAAATCTTGATGATGAAACACAATCCTTGAGGTGCCCGAAATTGGCTCAAGTAGTCGTTATTATAAGAAGTGAACTTTAATCCCAAATCTATTTGTCTTGAACTTAGAGTTTGTCTAAGAAGCCTTTAATCAAACTTGTCCACAAGAACTCACACACTCACAAGATCTTATAGATCGATTCCGGGTAAGTACTTGGGTAGCCGAAAGGTTAAGACCTATAATAGGCATAGTCATGGTGGGAAGAATAGATAAACAAGTAAGACCAATAGAGAATAAGGTATGGCAATTTGATGGTTTCCATTGCTTGAGGACAAGCAATAGTTCAAGTTTGGGGGGTGTGATAAGTGCTCAAAAGACTATTATTTTTCACACTTTTCATGAGCAATAATGACTTAATCTACACCTATTTGGACTGATGCATAAGCCTAATGTGTGATATATGGATGTTTTACCTTCATGACAAATAAGGATGAAATTTATAGAAAATATAAGCTTTAATTCATCTTTGTGCATTTGCAGTTAAACTTGGACCCTGGTCGAACCAGCCACAGATGGGAGCTTCTACTGATGCAAGCTAAGCAGACTCAAAGCCAGACCTCCATCGGGGCAGCAGATGCATCCTGCCGAGGCGGGGAATTTCTTAAGACCAAAAGTCAAAGTGGTGATCGATTTGAAAAGCATAAAAAGCTGGATTTTTCTAGACACTTTGCAGAGCAATTGGAGTTCGAGAAGACGGTGTAAAGATGGAAAGAACCAAATTAAGAGATTTACCTTTTCAAGGAAGGAAACGTCCAAACGTACTAAACTTCTTCTCCAAGGCTGATGTTGCCCTAGTTTTAGCCTATATAAAGGATGTGTCGTCCAAGAAAAAAGACAGAGGAGAGTACACAATAGACTGTAGCGTTTTCTTTGTTTTTCACTATGTTCTAAATTCTCTTAGGGTTTAGGTGAAAGTTATCGAGTATTTGTGAGAGGATATTGATTTTGTTTTCTTGTTTCATGCAATAAAATATTAAGGTTTGCTTATTCTTTGCCATTCATTGTTCTTGCATTCAAGCTTGGGAGAGAAGTTTGTGAGAGATCTATTTATCTAGCATCGGAAGAGTTAGATTCAAGAAAGGAATAAGTACGGTATTTTTCTAGCTGGAAAATACTAACTCGGCCTAAGGATAGGTTAGAGTTTCAGCGGCTAAAAGAAGTGTGAGATTGGTTGGTGGTTATAGTTGATTCACGCCGGGAGGTATCATCAAGGACTAGTCATCAACAGTACTTCGACTTAGGGATAAGCAGGGTCATCCAAGGACATTTTGCCGAACCTTGATTAAGTCCACCCACGAGTAAGGGATTGTCGCGGTGGACGTACCCTTCACTGTCGAGGCAGTAGAACTGCAGTACTGCCAAGGCAGTGTAGTGTAGTAGCATTAGACGAAAATAAGTCAATTGAATCCATAATACAACATAACCGGATCCTGCCCATTCTCTCAATCTGATTTTATTTCCATTCTCTATTCTCTCTTTATTATTCAAGTTGTTTTCATTTAATTCAAGACAACCAATTAATCTGTGTTTTTACTATATTTCTTTTGTAGAGCGAGAAGAGCAAAGGAAACATATTAAGTATACCAATACCTGTGGAGACGATACTCGATATTTATCACTTTATTACTTGTGACGTGTTCACTTGCACAAATTGCACAACCCTTTTTCCACGCAAAAAGTTTTTGGTGCCGTTGCCGAGGATTGACAACTAAATTTTGTTATCTTTATTTTCTCGCGTCTTAAGTTAGTTTTATTTAAATTTGGTTTTTACTGGTGTATGACCAGGGCCAACCCAAGCCATCCTGTGTACAAGCTAGATCCAGAGATTGAACGCACACAACAAAGGTTGAGAAGACAAATCCGAGCAGTTATGGCAAATATTCTAATAGAATAGAACTTACCTGCTGGCAATGGAGGACCTTCGCTGCCACCATTGTCGCGACAGCTTACAGTTAGGGATTTCCTAATAGAGGATTTGAACGGGTTAAATCTAGGAGTTGTTACACCAGAAATCGAAACAGCCCACTTTGAGCTAAAACCTGTCATGTTTAATATGCTCAATACCATTGGACAATTTGGTGGGTCAGTAACTGAAGATGCAAGGCAACACCTCAAATCGTTCATGGAGATATGTAATTCATTTAAAATCCAAGGAGTCCATGAAGATGTCTTGAGACTGAAACTGTTTCCTTATTCACTGAGGGATTGGGCAAAGACTTGGTTAAATAGCATTTCAGCAGGATCTATAGGATCTTGGAGTGAACTATGTCGTGATTTCATTACACGTTTCAATCCTACTAATCTATATGATCGTATACGTAATGAAATTACTTCTTTTCGGCAGGCAGATGATGAACCAATGTATGAGGCATGGGAGCGATATAGGGAGATATTACACAAGTGTCCTTTGCATGGATTTCCACTGTGGACACAAGTAACTATGTTTTAAAATGCAACCAATGCCCCAACAAGGATGATGTTAGACGCCTCTGCCAATGGGACACTCCTTGACAAACCACCAGAGGAAGCTATAGAAATTTTGAACAAACTTGCAAAGAATGAATTCCAATTCCCTACATCTAGGCGAGGAGGGGTGAGACGCCAGCCCACAGTAAATGATTTAGAAACATCCAATTCTGTGGCAGCACAATTGGCCTCTCTTACAAATATGGTTCAGAATATGCAAATGCAAAATAATACCCATGAGGTTAAGGTAATAGATTCTTCTAGTAATTTATGTGGAGGTAACCATAGTTCTTCTAAGTGCATGCAGGATCAAGAATCTAGCCTGTATGTGCGAAATTACAACCGGAACAACAACATGATGTCCAATACATATATTTCGGCATGGAAAAGGCATCCAAATTTCTCATGGAGTAATCCTAACAATGCTCTGAGTCCGCAACAGCAACAGGGACAACAACCACTGCCGCAGCAGTAGATGTCTCAACAGCAGCCTACAAGTTCATTAGAAAATTCTCTTAAAGCCTTCACGATGAAAACAAAATCATACGTGGCTGAGAATAATAACTTTATTAAAAGAATTGATGCTTTCAAGAACAGAACTGAGATGAGGTTGCAAAACCAAGAGGCAACCATTAAAACACTGGAAACTCAAGTTGGGCAGTTTGCTCAAAACATGACAACTAGAGCACAAGGAGGATTACCCAACAATATTGAAGTTGCAAGGGGAATTAGCCATGAGCAATGTAAGGCAATCACTACTAGGAGTGGCTTACAACTTAAAGAAGTAACATGCAGTTCGACAGACAAAGTCCTACTAGTGGAATAAGAAGAACCAGATAAAACGGATTTAGATGCTGAACTAAGTGAACCTGCCTCGGTAGAGTAGTCGACAATTCCACGACAAACAGTTGAAGCAGTAGACATACCAGTGGTACCAGGCATTAAAATTCAAACTAATGAAACACTAGAGGAAATGCGACCCCCACCACCTTTCCCTCAAAGGTTAAAAAGGCAAAAGCAGGAGTATCAATTCAAAAAGTTCTTAGACATCCTGGAGCAAGTCCACATTAATTTGCCATTAGTTGAGGCATTAGAACAGATGCCAAACTATGCTAAATTCTTAAAAGACATTGTGTCCAAAAGAAGAAGGCTTGGTGAGGTTGAAACCGTTGCCGCAACCGAAGGACGCATGGTCATTATTCATAATCGCATGCCTCCTAAATTGAAGGATCCTGGATGTTTCATATACCAAGTGAGGAGGGGTGAGACGCCAGCCCACAGTAAATGATTTAGAAATATCCAATTCTGTGGCAGCACAATTGGCCTCTATTACTAAGATGGTTCAGAATATGCGAATGCAAAATAATACCCATGAGGTCAAGGTAATAAACTCTTCTTGTAATTTATGTGGAGGTAACCATAGTTCTTCTGAGTGCATGCAGGATCAAGAATCTAGCCTGTATGTGGGAAATTACAACCGTAACAACATGATATCCAATACATATAATCCGGCATGGAAAAGGCATCCAAATTTCTCATAGAGTAATCCTAACAATGCTCTGAATCCGCAACAGTAGTAGGGACAGAAACCACTACCGTAGCAACAGATGTCTCAACAGCAGCCTACAAGTTCATTAGAAAATTCTCTTAAAGCCTTCATGATGAAAACAAAATCATACATGGCTGAGAATAGTAACTTCATTAAAAGAACTGATGATTTCATTAACAGAACTGAGATGAGGTTGCAAAACCAAGAGGCAACCATTAAAACACTGGAAACTCAAGTTGGGTAGTTTGCTAAAAACATGACAAGTAGACCACAAGGAGGATTACCCAGCAATACTGAAGTTGCAAGGGGAATGGGCCATGAGCAATGTAAGACAATTACTACTAGGAGTGGCTTACAACTTAAAGAAGTAACATGCAGTTCGACAGACAAAGTCCCATTAGTGGAACAAGAAGAACCAGATAAAACAGATTTATATGCTGAACTAAGTGAACCTGCCTCGGTAGAGCAGTCAACAATTCCACGTCTTAATGATACCTCCCGGCGTGAATCAAGGGCGGACAACAACCAAACACATGTGTCTTGTTAGTCGCTGAAATCCTGGGTGGTTAATCTCTTAACCGGATTAGTCAATGCCTATGAGCAAAGACCGTATTCTCTCGTTTCGTGAGCCTAACTCTCCCGATATTAGACAAATAGATTTTTCTTCACATACTATCATCTCGAGCTCATATGCAAAGAAGAGTAAATGCCTAAGCGAAGAGAATTGTTGAAACCCACGTCTTAATGATACCTCCCGGCGTGAATCAAGGGCGGACAACAACCAAACACATACATCTTGTTAGTCGCTGAAATCCTGGGCGGTTAATCTCTTAATCGGATTAGTCAATGCCCATGAGCAAAGACCGTATTCTCTCATTTCGTGAGACTAACTCTCCCGATATTAGACAAATAGATTTTTCTTCACATACTATCATCTCGAGCTCATATGCAAAGAAGAGTAAATGCCAAGAGAGAATAAACTATGAAATAAGTTTTGCATTAATAAATATCTAACATAACACAACCTTCTTCTCCAACTACTCCACAAACAACCTAAGCCTCCGAAGAAGTTTAGAACATGATGTAGTCGGAGGCTAAAAGTATTTTCTAGGGTAAAACTCCTTGCCTTAAACTAATCTTAATGTGTGTCTTATATAGGCCAAGCCCTAGGTTAAAGCTTTCCATGCAAGGAAAGAGTTCTAAGAGAGAAGTATAATTCCTAATTAAACTATGAAAATTAATTCTTATTTCCTAAAATATCTCTTCTTTCTTGCACGTGACTTTGACCAAGTCTTAACTCCGTAATTTGGCTCCGTCTTTCCCTCGTTCTTTGTTCGTTAAGATCAATATCTTTTTCTCTTCCTGTCGCGCACTAGTTGTCATCTTTGCTCTGCTGTCGCGGCCTCAAAAAGTGTTGTCGTGGCGGGTGCTTCGTCTGCATTCCAGCATCTATCTTCTCAATTGACCATTTTTACAAGTAGTTTCATGTCTAAGAAAGAAAGCTATCAAATGCATCTATTTTATGCCAAATATTGGATGAATTCATGAATTATGTGTTTGGATGCTGAAGTATGGAAAATATACAGAAATATCTGTCGCGTGTCAAAAGTGCGCGTTTAGTGCAAGTGGACACATCGCAAGTAATAAAGTGATAAGTTTTATCGCGTATCGTCTCCTCAGGGATTGGTATACTTAATATGTCTTCTTCGTCTTCTTGTTCTGTAAAAAGAAATAAAAACACAAGTAATTTGGGTTTGGATGAACCTAAATAAATTGAAATAAAATAACTAAGTAAAAGAATAGGATTTGATTAATAGAAAGAGAGGTCAGGATCCATTTGCGTTGTATTGTGGATTTGATTGACTTGTCTCTGCCCAATGCAATTGTATATCACTGCCTCGGCAGCACTGCAGATTACTGCCTTGGCAGCGACGATACTGTTCGTCGAGGCAATCCCTTGCTCGTGGGTGGACTTTACCAAAGTTCGGCAAAGTGTCCTTGAATGACTCCGCTTATCCCTAAGTCGAAGTACTGTTGATGACTAGTCCTTGATCATACCTCCCGGCGTGAATCAATTATACTCACCAACCAATCTCACACTTCTTTTAGCCACTGAAACTCTTAACCTATCCCTAGGCCGAGTTAGTATTTCGCGATTGAAATATCGTACTTACCCCTTTCGTGAATCTAACTCTCCCGAGTCTAGATAAATGGATTACTCACAAACTTCTCTCCCGAGCTTGAATGCAAGAACAAAGAATGGCAAAGGATAAGCAAACCTTGATATTTTTATTGCATTGAAACAAAGACAAACTACAATCTCCTCTCACAAATACTTAACAACCTTCACCTAAACCCTAAGAAAGCTTAGAACATAATTTGAGAGAAAGAAAACATCGAGTCTTAGGGTAAACTCTCTAAGAATCGGCTCTCTAGGTCTATTCTAATACATTGGACGGTTGGGTCTTATATAGGCTTGGCCTAGGGCAAACCTTTCCTAAGTAGAATATAACTTGGAGTAGGGAACAAGTCATGTACATAAATAAAATATTTCCAAGTTTAATTCAACTAAGAGGCTTTCCCGCGTGGCCTTGTCTTGGGCTTTTCCTCATGCTAACTAGCTCCGATCCATGTGCTTCATGTCCAGAAACGTCCCTTGGATTTTTCTCTTCCGATCGCCTACAATATTGCTCTCTGGCTTTCAGCTGCTGCCTCGGCATCAGGTCCTGCCTCGGCCATGTTGCTGCCACGGCACTTGTTTCTCGTGCACAGATATAAAAATGCAGTAAAAATTGCCTTTTCTGTAAATATTATCTTTATAAGCATAATTTCTAAATATATCACATTAAGTATATGCATTGGTCCGAGTGGGTGTAAATTTGGTGATTAATGCCCATAAAAGGTGTAAAAAGTGATAGTGAGTTGAGCACTTATCACACCCCCAAACTCGAACTATTGCTTGTCCTCAAGCAATGCAAACCATCAATTTGCCAAACTCTACTCTCTCTTTGTCTTATGTTTCCATCTATTCTCCCACCATAACTATGCCTATTCTTTAGACTTAACCTTTCGGCTACCCAAGGGTTTACCTAGAAACAAACTATAAAAATTGGTGAGTGTGTGCGTTTTTGTGGAAAAGTTTGATTAAAGGCTTTCTTAGATAAACTCTAAGTTCAAGACAAGTAGAATTGGGTTAAGTGTTCTCTTCTTTTCTAAACAACCAATTCTTGAGCCAATTTTGGGCACCTCTAGTATGAAGAAGAGTAATTCCTAGAGCCGGTGATAGGCACCTCTAGTTACTTTCCTAAAAATCTAAGTCTTTATCACCTAAGTTCATTAAAAGAATTCGTATAATCCAACAAGTCCCAAAAGTGTTTAAAAAATTCATCTTATAGTAAGCTTCTAAGTTTTCATCCCTAAGTATCCTAAGGTTAAACCTTCTTAACAGGACCTAATCGTGGTAAGGAGAAAGATTTCTATAACCTTAATGAATAAACTAAGGCAATACTGATAATAAGCAGTGCAAAAGTATAGGCAATTGATTCAAGTAAGGCAGGGAGCATGAAAATTTTTTTTAAAAAATCACTTAAATACTCCCTTTTCTTGGCATGGCCTCGGCAGTGGCTCTGCACCCCCAAACTCAAACCAAGCATTGTCCTCAATTCTTTATATTAGAAGAGAATATTGGGCAACAAAAATATGAAAGAAATAAGAAGCATATCTAGAAACAAACAACAATTAAAATTGAATATATGAAAAATTTAAAGAGACTCCGAAGAGCTGCTTGTAACAATTTTTCTACGGGGTCGTGCTGCTGATTGCTTCGTTCTTCGTGAGGGCGATGGCTGAGCTTTTGCTTGCCGGGGCGGTTGGACTCTTGTTAGTGGTGTCCGTTGCATTGGAGCATCCACTTCTTCTCATTCTTCCACGTCGGCAATCTCCTCGGTGATCATGATGTCCGTTCCACCTGCCATTGCTGTGGCTGCCCTAGTATGGTGTGTACTCGGTCCGGCAGCGGTTGAGCTTTAGTGTACATAGGCATCTATCTCAGTTGATAGACTGCCCATGATGATTGGGGATCATGGTGGAGTGCTGAAGACTGCCCTCCGCTTTGAAGGTCTTCTGCTGGCAGATGATGCTGCGGCAGAGTCTGCTGCCCTAGATGGGCCGGCAGCATGAAACTGTGTTTGAGGGCCCGCGTGGAAGAACGGTCTCGGTCCTCCTGGAGCTGGTGTAGTCTCGGTATAGGGGGAAGCTGTGACAAACATGTTGCTTGGAAATTCTAGAAACTGCACCCCTTGGTCTGGAAAGGCATGGAGCATCATTTGGGCTAGTGTTCTGTTAAAGTCTCTTTGATACTCCATGTATCTCTGTTGCCTAAGATCCATCGCTGCCATTCTTTGCATTATTTCCTGGTACGGGTCTGCTGCGGCAGAGGTGTGGGCAGTTTCTGGCATGTCTGCCGTGTACTGGGCCCCGGCAGCAGTATCAGCAGTGAACTGCTGGGCGTTGCTTGGACTGGTTTCGTCTGTGTGATCTGCATAACTTTGTGGCAAAAGTCTCTGGTCCATCCACGCCTTTGGGGAGTGTATTCTTCCGTGTCTTCTATTGTTACACCTGCGGCAACACACAAACCAGTGATCAAACAATGGAAATATAATGGTCCTCTATCCTTCTTACCGAATTCGTAAATTTCGCAAAAGATGATCTCTCTAACGTTAATGCTCCTTTTGTTGATGATCGATTGGATGAGCACCAATCGCTTTCGGTCCACTGTGTTGTTGTGGGATGTGGGGATGAGGCGTCTCTTAAAAAAGGTGATCTAAAGCTTGGCTTCGGGCTTTAGGCTCTGCCTTGCTACAGATCCTCTATGGGCACCGGTTTCCCATGGAGTATTTGTGTAGCAAAGGTCATCTTTAATCAACCCATAATCCTCGGCAGTAATATCCTCCATGAATTCAGCTTGAACATCATGGTCCGGAGTGCGGCCGTAGAATTGGTTGATGGTCTCGGCATCTAGCTGGACAGGCCTGCCTCGGCAGTGGATAAAGAGGAAGTCTTTGCTGGGCCCGTGCGCGTAGAATTCCTGCACGATGGTAGCGTTTTCCTGGGCAGGTTGAAGGCAAAAGATTTCCCAATCTTGGTACTTGATCCTGTCGAACAGATACTGCTCAATTCCATAATTTTCATCATTCGAGTGTTGGAACCCTTGTTCTTCCCACAACTGTCGGGCAATGAAAGACCTGTTGAAGCGGTCTTCAACATTGGCTGGGGCAAAGCGCTTGTAGGTGGCCATAAAGGTTTTGAGAGATTGAGTTCTTGGAGATTTTCTTGGAAGAATTCTGAGAATTTTAACAAGGTTAGGCAGAGAGTATCGTGAGAGCAAGATTGTTGAGTATTCAAAAGAAAACAAGAAAGCAATAGTGAATAGTTCAAGAGGAGAAGGTTGCTTATATAGGCCTCGGTCTTGTGACCGTTTGAACCACTAGCCGTTTTGTAGCCGTTAGCCTTTAATGTCGTTTCCTTTTCTGCCGCAGCAGGGATCTCGGCAGACTAGCCGTTACACTGTTCTGCCCGTTGAAACTGCTGCGGCTCTAACACTGTGCTCTACCATGGTAGCAGACTTCCTGCTGTGAAATACTTCTCTATTATTCATGCTTTATTATCCTAAATAAAAATTAAACAAAAACAAGAAAAAATACTTAAAGCAGAAACACAAATTATAGATAAAAATAAATAGAAACTAAACTAATCCTAATGTAATAATATAAAAAGAAAAGGAAGAGATTAAGTCACTGGAGGAGTGCATGCAAATGCATCCCCTAAGGTGTTTATCTCTTGCTGGCCAGAATTAGAATTCAGATGTTGGCCACTCCCTTTTGCTTTATGTTATGTTCATCCTTCTGTACTGCTTCCACTTTGAGCTTGATCTTTTTGCCGAATAACCTGCCGAGCATGCTGCCAAGGTAGGATATTTTGGTGTCTACTGTGTGGATGGCTTTGCACTCTTTTGGATCATCATTTTTAATTAATTTGTGGAATGCATTGAGTTTGACTTGTTGGTCATTAACCCTCATTGTCAGTTCTCCTTTTTCCACATCAATTAAGGTGCGTCCAGTTGCAAGGAAAGGTCTCCCCAAGATGATCGGTGCATTATCATCTGCTTCACAATTAAGGACAAGAAAATCAGCAGGAAAAATAAATTTATCAACTTTTACCAGTATGTCCTCGATTTTGCCTTCGGGTTTCACATATGATCGATCCGCAAGTTGGAGCATAATTGTTGTAGGTTTTTCCCTTCCTATTCCAAGCTTTTGGAAGACAGATTTGGGCATTAGATTGATACTTGCTCCAAGGTCGCATAGGGTCTTACCTTCATAGTTGTTACCTATCGCACAAGGTATGATAAATCATCCAGGATCCTTCAATTTTGGTGGCATGCGATTGTGTAGCATTGCCATGCATCCCTCGGTAGCAGCCACTATTTCGAACTCACCTAGTCTTTTTCTCTTAGACACAATGTCTTTTAAGAACTTGGCATAATTAGGCAATTGTTCAATTGCCTCTACGAATGGTAAGTTAATGTGGAATTGCTTTAAAATATCAAGAAATTTCATGAATCGATGGTCCTGTTTTTGCTTTTTTAACCTTTGTGGGAAGGGTGGTGGTGGTCTCATCTCGTCCAGAGTTTCTTTAGTTTGGAATTTAATACCTGGCACCACTGGGGTTGTTGCTGTCTCAGCAGACTGTTCAAGAGCTGCTGAGTTCTCTGTCGGGGAAGTGTTATCTGGTTCAATTTGTTCAGCCTCCTCTCTTGCTGGGTCTGATGATGGAACTTGGCCTGCTGGAATCTTTTTCTTCAGCTGTAGACCACTCTTGGTAGTGATTGCTTTACACTATTCATGGCCCATTACCTTAGCAACTTCAGTATTGCTAGGTAGTCCTCCTTATGGTCTAGTGTTTATATTTTGAGCAAATTGCCCAACCTGAGTTTCCAATGCCTTAATTGTTGCCTCTTGATTTTGCAACCTCATCTCAGTTATATTTATAAATGCATTTGTTCTTTTGATGAAGTTGCTATTCTCTGCCATGTATGACTCAGTTTTCATCATGAATGCTTTCAGAGAATTTTCCAAGGAACTTACAAATTGCTGCTGCATCTGCTGCAGCAGCATTGGTTGCTGGACCGGCGGCGGCGGCAGATGTTGCATTGGTTGTTGGAATCCTGAGGGTTGGGTGGTTGGGTTTAAGGCATTGTTAGGATTGCTCCATGATAGGTTCAGATGCCTCTTCCATGAGAGATTGTATGTGTTGGACATCATATTGGTTCGGTTGTAATTTCCAACGTACATACCGGTTTCTTGATTCATACACTCAGAGGAATTGTGGTTACCGCCACATAAATCACAAAAAGAATCAATCACCTTAACCTCACGGGTATTTTGTTATAGTTGCAAATTTTGCACCATCTTAGTAAGAGAGACCAACTGTGCTGCCACTGAATTTGATGTGTCTAACCCATTCACCGTGGCTTGGCATCTTACTCCTCCTCGCCTAGATGTAGGGAATTGAAAATCGTTCTTTGCGAGTTTGTTCAGTATCTCAATAGCTTCCTCAGGTGCTTTATCAAGGAGTGTTCCATTTACCGAGGCATCTAACATCATCCTTGTCGGGGCATTCGTGGCATTATAGAACATGGTCACTTGTGTCCATAGGGGAAATCCATGCAAAGGACACTTTTGCAGTAACTACCTGTATCGCTCCCATGCCTCGTATATCGGTTCGTCATCCGCCTGTCGAAAAGAAGTGATTTCATTACGAATTCTATCATATAAATTTGTAGGATTAAAACGTGTAATAAAATCACGACAGAGTTCACTCCAAGATCCAATAGATCCTGCTGGAAGCTATTTAACCAGGCTTTCGCCCTATCCTTTAGTGAATAGGGGAATAGCTTCAATCTCAAGACATCTTCATTGACTCCTTGGATTTTAAAGGAATTGCATATCTCCATGAAGGACTTGAGGTGCTGCCTTGCACCTTCAGTTATAGACCCACCAAATTGTCCAATAGTGTTAAGCATATTGAACATGACAGGTTTCAGTTCAAAGTGGGCTGCTTCTATCTCTGGTGTAATTCAACTAAGAGGCTTTCCCGCATGGCTTTGTCTTGGGCTTTTCCTCATGCTAACCAGCTCCGATCCATGTGCTTCATGTCCAGAAACGTCCCTTGGATTTTTCTATTCTGATCGCCTACAGTATTGCTCTCTGGCTTTTAGCAGCTGCCTCGGCATAAGGTCCTGCCTCGGCCATGTTGCTGCCGCGACACTTGTTTCTCTTGCACAGATATAAAAATGCAGTAAAACTTGCCTTTTCTGTAAATATTATCTTTATAAGCATAACTTCTAAATATACTACATTAAGTATACGCATTGGTCCGAGTGGGTGTAAATTCGGTGATTAATGCCCATAAAAGGTGTAAAAAGTGATAGTGAGTTGAGCACTTATCAATATCCATTAATGCCCTTAATTCTGCCCTTTATTAGTAAATATCGAGTGGGAAATTGTATTAAAATAGGAATTTTATGCACTCATCACACCCTCACACTCGAACTATTGCTTGTCCTCAAGCAATGCAAAAGATAAATTTAAGTAAGGAATTTTAAGGGAATATACCGTATGCCTGCCGCGGCAGAAATCCTTTCTTGACTCGGCCTCTTTTAGGTTCTAGGTATTCCTCAGAACTGGACTATGAGTCTTAGTGAGTGTGTTAGTAGCTATGTCGAAACTGATTTTCTAATTTCTAATACTTTCTCTAGCTCAAGACTTCCGACTAAGATTTTTCTTTAATTATTTTCTTTCTTGCTTCCTAATTTGGTATATAAATATATATTGCTATATACTTATACTGCTTGAGCCAGTTTCGGGCACCTCAAGTGTTTAGCAAATTCTCACTAGAGCCAATTTCGGGCACCTCTAGTAAGTGGGAAAAAGATACAATCCTAGAGTCAGTGATGGGCACCTCTATGGACTAAACTAGAGCCGGTGATAGGCACCTCCAGTTAAAATCTAAGCCTAAGTCCTTATTGCTTTTTAAAGAAAAGAACTTATAAAATCAACTAAGACTAGCATGTTAAAGTATTTTTTTCAGGCTCATAGTCTAATCCTAAGTACTAAACCTAATATACCTTTCCGAGTTCAAGTCTAGTGAATGGTGCAGACTGCGGCGGCGGCTGGAGAATATATTGCTGCCTCGGCAGTTTCAATAAAATTCAGCAGACTTAAAAAAATTTTGCAATATTTTGTAAGATTATAAGGACAAAAAATAAGGCAATAATACGATAATCTAAATATTTTTCATACATGGCAGATATTTACAAATTACAAAAGAGGAATCAATACTCCCCCAAACTCGAGGGATGCATTGTCCTCAATGCATGAAAAGTAAAAAGAAAGCTGAAAATAAAAGGAAACAAAGATAAAAGAAAGACTACCGCCCTTTAAAATGTCGAGGAGGCAAAGGAGTCCTCAATATCGCTATCGATGAGAAGCTTGCGGCGGATTTTAGGTGGTTGCTAAGTGGCTGCCGGTAGTGGACTGGCAGATTTCTTCTTAGCAGATCGGGGTGGTTGGACTCGGATGGGAATTGGATCTTGCCTCGGCTCGTCCTCTAAATCAATATTGATTGGAGAGAAGGAGGTTGCCTTCTTCTTTTCTCCTTGGGCTGCAGCGATAGTTTATCTGTAGCTTTGATTTGGCCTGTTAAATCCTCTACAAAATCGCTCCAAGTGAATGTACTGGACTGAGATGGAGTGGGTCCTCGGTTGGTGGAGTCCATACGGAGGAACTCAGCTAACGAGTCTGACGGGATGGGTTCTGTTACTGCTGCAGTAGTGATGGTGGCAAAGGAAACTGGGACTGTTGTTGAGGCAGTTGCTGATTTGGTAGGTGCAGTAGTAGGTGGTTGAGGCATGGAAAGATCGACTTTAAAGTCTGGGAACACAGTCGTACATGTTGGGAGTTCTTCTCGAATTGTTGTGACGATGGCGTTGTTAAACTCCCTAACATATGCCATCAAGGCCAGCTGCCTTCTCTCCATTCTCTGCAGGGTCTCCAGTAGTCCTGCTGTTGCATGTTCAGTTTGATCTTCTTGTTAAGAGGCCCTGACAACTGTTGCTTTAGCGGTGGGAGGAATAAAAGCTTGTGGAACTGCTTCTTCCACTTGCATCTTTTTCATATATATTTCTCGTGTCCAGCCCACTCGTCACAGTGTGTAGGTAACCAAAGGCATGGTGGGAACTCTTTCTAAATTCCCAGTGTAGTAATTAAACAAGGGAAAACGAGAATACCTCTTTCTTTGGTGGCACACTCGAATATCTTTTTGCTTATGATGCTACCAACGTTGATGCGTCTGTTGTGTATGATAGAGTGGATGAGTGTCAGGCGAGGTCAGTCCATAGTTTGGTTATGAGATGTTGGTAGCAGATTTCTTTTTATGAAGGTGTTACATAGTTTGGCTTTTGGATTGAGGTCGCGGCGGCTGACCGGACCTCTATGTTTACCAGTGTTCCATTTTGCATGTGGAAGGCATAGCTCCGCCTTCATTTGCTCGTAGTTTTCAGCCGTCAGGGAGGCAACAAATTCCCCATATTCATTTTGTT
Source organism: Abelmoschus esculentus (assembly GCA_035048815.1). Taxonomy (NCBI): domain Eukaryota; kingdom Viridiplantae; phylum Streptophyta; class Magnoliopsida; order Malvales; family Malvaceae; genus Abelmoschus; species Abelmoschus esculentus. The sequence continues at coordinate 6,990,915 of JAUCBN010000059.1, forward strand.
CGATTTGGAGGCCAAAATCGGCGTTGATGGTGATATCAACTAATGGAATCGCCCGTCCCCTCAGGTAGGTGTATGGATTGTTTGGTACTGGGCGATGGGCATAGAATTCGTGAACCCATTCGATGTTCGCCAGATCTGGTTGCCTTGCAAACTTCTGTCATTGCTGGAAGGAAATTTTGGACAGCACAAAAGTTTCCAGACCCAGATTTTCATCATCAGTGTAGTGGAAACCTTGCTCCTCCCAAATCTGGCAGTTTTTGAAATTCCTATCGTATTCATGCTCTAATGCCGCTGTGGAGAATCGTTTAAACTTTGCTGCGCTGGCGGAGGTTTTTCTATGGGTTGCCATTTTTACTTTGTATGGAGAAGAGGAGAAGAAATTCGGCTGCGTAACACTACTTAAAAGAAGATTGAAGGAGAAGAATTTTGCCCGTGTATTTATAGGCAATGAGCGGCGCGACGTTTTAGGGAACGGGGGCATGATTATTGCTCTTGTCTTACAAGAGACGCAACCCTAGCTGGCAACCATTGGCAGCGGAAACGACGCGATTTTTGAATCCGAGAGGCATAATTCTCGCCCAGAATTTGCATTCCTTGGATTGGCCCGTTAATTTATTGGGTTGATCATCCTCTTTAATTCTTCCTTATTATTCCTAAATAGCAAAAATTCAAATTAATAGATGCTGTAAAAATATAAAAAAATCTGGAAACTAACTTGCAAAAAAAATTTAAATCTAATTCCTAAAATTGAAAATCTAATCCTAAAAAAAATCTGGATTGGCGGCGTTTTAGGGAACGAGTGCAATGGAATGCATCTCCAGCAGTAACCATCTTCCATTTTTTTAATGGAGGATGGTGTGATGATCCAACCAGAGCCTCCTCATCATGTGGTTTCTTCCGTGTATGCTTCTGGTCAAGCGGCGTGCTGTCTCGGCAGAGGTTGCCTTGGCAGGTCTTGTTCAGGCAGTCCGTCTCTACATTGAAGTTAAATTCAGTTTTAACCTCAATTCTTTGACATCCATCTGGTTCATCCGGATGCCTTAAAGTTTTCAATACATTGATCTTCACTTGTTGGTCATTTACCCTTATGACCAATTCGCCTTTCTCACAATCGATCAATGTTCTGCCCGTGGCTATGAACAGCCTTCCCAATATGATTGGGGAATTTTCATCTGCTTCACAATCAAGAATTAAGAAGTCACCAAGAAATATAAATGTATCCACTCTTACCAGGATATCTTCAATTTTTCCTTCCAGTTGCACAAAAGAGCGGTCTGCCAGTTACAGCATCACTATTGTTGGTTTCGCCTGCCCGATGCCTAGCTTTTGGAATACTGACTTAGGCATGAGATTTATGCTAGCGCCTAAGTCACATAGTGCCTTACCCACATATTGATCACCGATAGAGCATGGTATGGTGAAACTACAAGGATCTTTTCGTTTTGCCCCGGCCCTGTTGTGTAGTATTGCCACACATCCTTCTGTCGCGGCAACTGTTTCAAATTCCCCTATTTTTTCCTTTTCGATATAATATCTTTAAGGAACTTGGCGTAGTTGGGCATTTGTTTAATTGCCTCCACTAAAGGTATATTTGTGTGGACCTATTTAAAAATGTCTAGAAATTTCTTAAACTGATATTCTTGCTTTTGTTGTTTCAACCTTTGTGGGAAAGGTGGTGGTAGCCGCAAATCTTCAATTCTTTCATTGCAATGAAATCTTATCTTTGGTGCAGTAGCGGCATCATCTACTGTGGCAACATCGTCGGCAGTTTCTGTTGGTTCCTTGGCCTTGGGTATTTCATCAGTAGCTTCTTGAGGTGCTACTGTCTCAGTGTTCTTACCTACTGTCTGAGCAGGTATTTCAGGGTCCTTTAGTTGTAATCCACTCCTAGTGGATATCTCTTTGCATTGTTCATGAGGACCAGTTCTTGCGACTTCAGTATCGCTAGGGAGACTTCCTATGGGTCGGCTTTTCATCTGTTGTGTCATCTGTCCTACTGTAGTTTCCAGCGTCTTGAGAGAAGCTTCATTGTTTTGCATTCTCATCTCTGTTCTATCCATGAAAGTATCGGCTCTCTAAATGAACTTATTGGTGTTTGCAATATAAGCGCCAGTCTGAGCCATGAATGTCTGCAGTGTGTTCTCTAGGGTTTGGACATCTGTGTTTGCTGCGGCGATGGTAATGCCTGTTGCGGTATCTGCTGCTGAGCAAATCTGTTTTGTTGGAATCTAGTAGATTACACTGATTGATGTTGCGGGTTAAGTGCAGTGTTAGGATTACTCCATGAGAAGTTTGGATGTTTCCTCCACGTTGGGTTATAATTATTGGACATATTGTTTCTATTGAAATTTCCAACATAAAAGGAAGATTCTGGATCTTGCGGGCATGCGCTTGTATCATGATTATCGCCACATGTTTCACAAAGAACAATGAATTCCTAAACCTCTCAAATGTGACTCGGCTTTTGCAGATCCTTAACCATGTTTGTCAAAGCTGACAGTTGGGCTAGGATAGAATCTGAAGAGTCCGAGCTTGTCAGACCTCGCTTAGTTATTCCTCTTCTGGTGGTCGGGTGTTGATAATCATTCTTTGCTAACCTATCCAGAATTTCTAAACTCTCATGGGGTGGGCGGTCTAAGAGGGTACCGTTTGCGGAGGCATCAAGCATCATCCTCGTAGGGGTGTTTATTGTATTGTAGAAGATTGACACTTGAGTCCACTCGGGCAAACCATTCATGGGGTATTTTCTATATAATTCTCTGTATCTTTCCCAAGCCTCATACATTGTTCGTCTTCATCTTGCCTAAAGGATGTGATATCGTTTCTCAGCTTATCATTCATATTGGTATAACTGAAGCGGGCAAGGAAACTTCGGCAAAGTTCAGTCCATGAGTTCAACAATCCAGGTTGGAGGTTGTTTAACCAAGATTTTGCCCTATTCCTCAGCGAATAGGGGAACAATTTTAACTTCAATATGTTGGCAGAAACCCCCGGTAGCTTAAACGAATTACAGATTTCCAAAAACGACTTTAGATGCTGTCGAGCGTCTTCGTTGGCCGATCCTCCAAATTTTCCTTGAGTGTTGATCATGTTGAACATAACAGGCTTTAATTCAAAATGTTCTGCTTCTATATTAGGCATCGCAACGGCATGAGTCAATCCATCCAAATCTTCCTCTAAATAATCACGAAATGTTCGTATACACTCCTATTAAGGTGGATTGGCAGGATCCACAACTGCGAATGCGCCTTGGTTATCTACCTCCGCGGCATTCATGTCAGCGTTGTTTTGTTGGTCAGGTGCTATGTTCATCCTTTCGCATATCCCTTGTCGTAAACGCCTTACGGTTCTTTCGATTTCAGGATCGTACGGATATTGTTGTATAGAGGGATTAGACCTGGTCATATACAAAACAACCCTAGTTAATGAAGAAAAATAAAAATAAAAGAAAAAAAGAAAAAGGTGTAGAAATAATTGGTAGTAAAATTGAGCGTTAGTCCCCGGCAATGGCGCCAAATCTGATGGAGGCTCGAAAGTTTTTTTTTTCCACCTTTTTCAGATTGTAATACTTTAGGTTGTCGAACCCAAAGGGACTGTGTCGACTTCACTATCTCTTACAGCTGCACTATAGAAGTACAAACACAAGTAATGGTTGAGTTGAGACTACTAAATTAACTACTAAAACTAAACTTAGTATCAAAGAAATAAAGATTAATAAAGTGAGGCTAAGTTGAGTGCTTCGTAGAGGAGAATCCAGTTGTATTAATTATCCACTTATTAATGTAATGGGTTGAACTGCTGCCTCGGCGGGTCGCACAAAGGGTCGCCGCAGTTGCCTAGGCGAGGTTATGCCTTGTCGACAATTCAACATTCCATAGTTCGATAGAGCATCCTTGTATGTCTTCTTCCTTATCCTTAAGCGAAGAGAATTGTTGAAAGCCACATCTTGATGATACCTCCCGGCGTGAATCAAGGGCGGACAACAACCAAACACATGTGTCTTGTTAGTCGTTGAAATCCTGGGCGGTTAATCTCTTAACTGGATTAGTCAATGCCCAAGAGCAAAGATCGTATTCTCTCGTTTCGTGAACCTAACTTTCCCGATATTAGACAAATAGATTTTTCTTCACATACTATCATCTCGAGCTCATATGAAAAGAAGAGTAAATGCCAAGAGAGAATAAACTATGAAATAAGTTTTGCATTAATAAATATCTAACATAACACAAACTTCTTCTCCAATTACTCCACAAACAACCTAAACCTCCGAAGAAGTTTAGAACATGATGTAGTCGGCGGCTAAAAGTATTTTCTATGGTAAAACTCTTTGCCTTAAACTAATCCTAATTTGTGGCTTATATAGGCCAAGCCCTAGGTTAAAGCTTTCCATACAAGGAAAGAGTTCTAAAGAGGAGAGAAGTATAATTCCTAATTAAACTATGACAATTAATTCTTATTTCCTAAAATATCTCTTATTTCCTGCACGTGACTTGACCAAGGTTAGACTCCGTAATTCGGCTCCGTTTTTCCCTCGTTCTTTGTCCGTTAAGATCATCATCTTTTTCTCTTCCTGTCGCGCACTGGTTGTCCTCTTTGCTCTTCTGTCGCAGCCTCAAAAAGTGCTACCATGGCGGGTGCTTCATCTGCATTCCAGCATCTATCTTCTCAATTGGTCATTTTTATAAGTAGTTTCCTGTCTAAGAAAGAAAGCTATTAAATGCATCTGTTTTATGCCAAATATTGTATGAATTCATGAATTATGTGTTTGGATGCTGAAGTATGGAAAATATACAGAAATATCCATTAATACCCTTAATTTTGTCCTTTATTAGTAAATATCGAGTGGGAAAATGGTATTAAAATAGGAATTTTATACACTCATCACACCCCGACAAGGCGAATGTAGTCGTCGATACCTTGAGTCGGAAGTCCATGTCAGACTTGAGAGCTCTGTTTGCTTGGTTGAGGATGACCGATGAAGGAGGTTTTTTAGTAGAGTTGCGTGTGGAGCCCACGCTTGTTCAGTAGATAAAGAGAACTCAGGTGTTAGATGAAGAGTTGGTAAGCTAGAGGTTGTTTAGAGAGGTATGACGTCAGACTTTGAGGTACGGAATGGTGGATACCTGTACTTTCAAGGTCCCATATGTGTTCTAGCTTTAGAAGATCTAAGGGATCGAACTTGAGGTAAGCTCACCGTAATCCGTTTTTTGTGCATCCGGGTAGTAACAAGATGTATCAGGATCTTCGTCCTTTCTTTTGGTGGTCGTTTATGAAAAGAGATGTTTCAGAGTTTGTGACCAAATGTTTGGCATGTCAGCAAGTAAAAGCGGAACATCAGATTCCTTCAAGTTTGCTTCAGCCTATCCAGATTTCATAGTGGAAATAGGATCGTGTGACCATGGACTTTGTCACCGGGTTGCCAATGATGTTAATGAAGCATTATGTTATATGGGTTATAGTTAACAGGATGACCAAGTCGGCTCACTTCTTACCGGTAAAGATGGACTTTAGTTTGGAAAAGTTAGCTCAATTGTATATAAAGGAGATAGTTAGTTTGTATGGTGTACCTTCATCGATCATATCAGATAGGGATCCGAGGTTCACAACGAGGTTGTGGAGGTCTATCCACAAGGCTTTAAATATCAAGTTGCACTTCAGTACAACTTTTCACCCTCAGACCGATGGACAGCCTGAGAGAGTCATCTAGATCTTGGAGGATATGCTTCAGTGTTGTGTTTTAGACTTTGCTCGTAGTTAGGAGAAGCAGTTACCGTTGGTAGAGTTTGCTTACAACAATAGTTATCAGTCGAGCATCAAGATGGCTCCTTTTGAGGCCTTGTACGGGAGTAGGTGTAGGACACATTTGTGTTGGACAGAGCTTAATGAGAGAAAGATAGTAGATTTGGAGCTTGTTAAGGAAACCGAGGAAAAAGTTTAGATCATCAAAGAGATGTTGCAAGCAGCTTTTGACAAACAGAAAGCTTATACAGATAGGAAGCATAAGCACATCGAGTATAAGCTTGGGGAGAAAGTGTTTCTCAAGGTATCTCCGTGGAAAAGGATCATCCAGTTTGGTCGTAAAGGGAAGTTGAGTCCAAGGTACATCGGGACTTATGAGGTTCTTCAGAGGGTTGGACCTGTAGCTTATCAGCTAGCTTTACCTCTAGAGTTAGCACGTATACACGATGTTTTCCACGTTTCTATGTTGAGACGTTACCGTTCCAATCCTTCACATGTGGTTTAGCTTGAGGAAATCGAAGTCAATGCAGATTTGACTTATGAGGAAAGGTCAATCGGAATCTTGGATATAGGAGTTAAGGAGCTTCGGAACAAGTGCATACCTTTGGTAAAGGTTTTGTGAAGAAATCATGGAATCTAGGAAGAAATGTAGGAAGCGAAGAAGGACATGAGAGCTCAGTATCCACATCTCTTCCTGAAAGGTAAATTTCGTGGATGAAATTTTCGTAAGGAGGGGAGAGTTGTAACGACCCGGATTCAGATCAGAGTGTTGGGTTAACCCGAGGGTTTGGGATTCGATTTTGGGCCTGAGTTTAGTGGTTTGGGCCTTGTGTTTAGGTGGGTCTTATGTTGTGTTAGGCTTAGGGGTTTTAAATGGAGGACAATTTGGTAATTGTCTAAATAGGTGACAAAGAGGGTTGGGTGTTATTTTTCTCTACAGAAAAGTAGAGGGTGAGATCACCTTGTCTCCCTTCCTCTTTTCCCATCTTTGCAAGAGAGAAAAGCAAGAAAAGATTCAACCTTTGTTGTGGCAAGTCAAGAATCTCGTTTTGTGCTTGAAGGGTAAGTTGTAGAGGTGTTTGTGATCTACAAAACAAGGTAAGAATGAATAGGTTTGGTGAGGATGAAGGTTTAAGTGGGGGTTATGGGTTGAGTTCGGGATTTGGTTTTTGAAGCTTAAAATCTGAGTCTTTTGGTGTTTTTAAGCTTTAGAAACCATCCCCAAACCGTCCTTAATCGTTGTTCATCTTCCTCTTATAGAGAAAGAGTTTGGAGGTTCATCATCAAGCTTGGGAAGGTGAAGGCTTTGTGTGGAAGAGGAGCTCATGTTTGTTGCTGTTTTAGCTCAAGGTTGGTACTCCCAACTCTTCCTTTTATCATTCACTTCATGGTAGAATGCATAGCATGTAAAATTCATGTATGAATGCTTAGTTTACATGTAAGAGGTCATTAATGATGAATTTCGTATTAATATGATTGGTGGCTTGAAATTAGTGTTAAAACACTCTAAATACTCCAAATATTTAGTAGGAACACTTTAGGATCGATTAAATTAAGTTTGGGAAAAACCCTTAGAAATTTCCAAGTGCAGACCTGCATTTCGTATAGGGGGTATCGATACTGGTGGCCCGTGTATCGATACCCCTAAGGGAAATATGAACTAAGTGAGTAGACGTATCTAACCGTGGTTCGATACGGAGTCCTCCAGTGGCCTTTCTGATTCGATACTTGTATCGAATCGGGGAAGCCTCCTTAGTTGACCTTAGAATTGGTCAAAGGGTATCGATACAGGTATCGATAACTTGCGTTTCTATACCCTCTTGGTAGAGGTATTGATACAGGCTGTTCCGATACCCCATATAGGGAGTATCGAAACCCTTTGTAATCTTGCCTAAGTTGAGTAGAGTTCAAGGTCCAATAATTGTATTTAAGGGTCCTAATGAATCTTAAAAACATTGAAATGAATCGTTAAACCACTATTGATGATTTTAACCCTGAAAATCTAAGTTATGATAAATTATGATGAGTCTTGATCTGAAGGTCCTAGGTGGATCGTTTGTGTGTGTTGAGTCATTGTTTGATGGAAATCCGGATATCCAATTAATGTTGCAACAAAAAGAAGACTATCCGATATAATATTCCGGGTGATGATTCAAAGACCTTTCCGAATGTAGGATCCCGATGCTGTGTGAACGCAGGACTCATTCGGAGATACTCGATGTAACATTCCGAGTATGGGATTTGAAGGATCCCGATGCTGTGTGGACGCGGGCCTTAAATCCCGGATGTAGGATCCCGATGTTGTGCAGATGCGAGCTTTATCCTTGAGTATGGGATCCCGATGCTGTGTGAATATGGGCCCTACTCGTAGTGTAGTATCCCGACGTTGTGTGGACTTGGGCCTCACTACCTTGAGTTGTCTGTTTTGATATGGATATGCTGTGTGCGTCAGTATACCTACATTTATGTCATGTGTAGGCAAGCATGCTAGACCATCATATCATGCATGATATTTATATGCTTTGCTTATTGCTTATGATATGCATGATTTGGGCCGAGTTCGGCGTACCCACTAAGCTTTTGTAGCTCAGCGTTTCGAAATGTGTTTTCGTGCGTAGGTTAGGTGAATTCGATTCTGGAGGAGCACCATCAAGGTTTGGATTTCAACATCGACTTATGTTAGAGTAAAATGATTAGATGTAGTGGGCTAGTACTTTGTCGAACCCTATGTTTTGTAACTCTGTCATTATTTTTTATTTGAGTCGAATGCTTTTAAACGGTTTGTAATATTTTGGAGCTCCGATTACTTATTATCTTTTGGAGTTTACTTTTATCCTGATTTGGACTTTATGAAATTTATTTTGGAATTTAAATTGGATTTACTTGTTGGGCTTTGCAAGAAATTTTGAGATACAGGTTTTGGGCCGGAAACCCAATGTGGCACCGGGTCGGGTTTTACAGGTAATGTTGCCTAGAATGAGTATAGTGGACAAGATGGTTTGATATTGCGAGCATGTCGTATTATGGTACCTCAAGAAGTGGCTTTACGTTTTATGCTCCTACGAGAATATCATAACCCTACGATTGACGGCCATGCAGGAGTCTTACGTACTTTTTATCGACTGACTATTAATTTTTATTGGCAAGGGTTACGCAAGGATGTGCGTATGTTTGTTGCGAATTATCACACTTGTCAGCGGATGAAAAATGATAGTCTCGCTCCGGCCGACCATCTCCATCCCCTACCTATTCCTACTTAAGTGTTCGAAGATATTTCCCTCTATTTTATTATCTGTCTGCCTCCATCAAAAGGGAAGAAAACAATTCTAGTTGTGGTGGATCGCCTCACGAAATACTGACACTTCTTTGCTCTTCTTCACCAATATGATAACAAGTTTTTCGCCATGATATTGTTGCACGAAATTATCAAACTTCATAGCATACCACGTTCTATGGTGAGTGATCGTGACCTAATATTTGTAAGTTCCTTATGGCAGGAGTTAGCTCAATTACAGGATACAGAGTTGTGCTTGAGTTTTGCGTACTATCCCCAAACGAATAGGCAAACCGAAACCTTAAACAAGTGTTTAAAAATGTATCCCGTTGCTTAAAAGCCGACAATCCCGAAAAATGGGTTGATTATCTTGCTTGGGCAGAGTTCTAGTATAATATGGCATGTTAGTCATATGACGCCATTCAAAGCTTTGTATGGACGCGACCCTCCTATCATCACTGATTACTTGGGCTATTTACCCTCATCACCGGCCTGTGAGGCATTCCAAGATCGTGATGCCTTACTCTGAGAATTGAAGCACAACTTGCGCAACACTCAGCTGCATATGAAAGACCAAGCTGACAAACATCATCGACATCTCGAGCTGTCAGTGGGATATTAGGTATTTGTTCGATTGCAGCCATATCGTCAGCTATCTATACGATTACGACGTCAACAGAAATTGATTCCTCGTTTTTTAGACCTTATCTCATTGTATAGAATGTGGGAGCAGTGGCACACAAGCTAGATTTGCCCAACACTGTCTGTATTCATCCCGTTTTTCATATTTCTCAATTGAAACCATGTAAGGGACATCCTACACGCCAGATTACTCATATACCACTGTTGGACACTTGGAATACTGATCATGCAGAGGTGGGCAACAAAAACCTTGAGGACAAGGTTGCTCAATTAAAGGGGGATGATGTTAGGCGCATGAGAATGGAAGGGCGGATCGAGGAACTAGAGAATACAGTATCTACTCATGACACCATAACAATAGAGCCAGCTCAGGAGCAGGTGTTACGCTGAAAAACACGCGTGCGTAGAGCACCCACCATCTTAATTGATTTCATCTGTTAGGAATAACAAATTGCCAAGGATGAAATAATTAAATACCATTGTCATTTCCTTATTTTGGATATGAATGAAATTACAGAAACCTTTCTCTTGCTCCTCCCCGATTATCTTCTTCTTTTAAGCATCAAATCCATAACATAAATATTATCTCGATTCTCCATTTAGCAATTTTTTGCATTAGTTTGATAGTTTCATCACTTTTCCAATTGATTTCTCTTTATTAGTCATTGCTTTTAGTTGATAGCTAACGTATTTTTTTTCTTTAAACTCAGTAATATCTTGACAAGAGAACTAGCTGAAGCTGGTTGCTTATTGTTCAATTCAATGTGCAATCTTATTTGTGTAATATATTTCAAACAATAATTCATAGACACAAAATAGTTCATTGATGGAAACATATTAAGCAAACACAATAAGACTTGACTTCGACCCTTGCATTAGATCTCTTAGCCGCCAACACCCTCGGTGAATTAATCAAAACCTCGAAATCAAGCATCTTCTTTTGTGTGGGACCGATTAATGGCAGAATCATTGAAACAACTGAAGTAGAAGCAAGTTTTGGATGGAAAGAAAATAGGATGAGAGGAAAAAATGAGATATTATTTTAAATTAATATGTCATATCAAATTATTTTTACCATAATTAATAATATCATAATAAAAACGAATTAAAATTTTAATCATTTATAAATTATAAAAGTTCAATAACATGTTTTAACTAGGGCTGGATATGGTTAATCGCAAAACCGAAAATTGAACCGAACTGAGATATCGTGGTTTACAAATTTACAAACAGCAGTTAACTGAATCAAATTAAATTTGATTTTTTAATTAATTTTTAATTATTTTTATAAGGTAAAAATATATTTTATACTTAAAATATTATAAATATATTTTTATTTTTACTTAAAAAATATGTTTAAATAAATATTTATGAAAAATATCTTAAAATATTTATTATTTAATGTTTAAAAGTCATAAAATAAAATTATTTTATCAAGATAAAATATTATTTTTTATAAATTAATGTTAATATGAAAAAACTAAAGAACGCGGTTAATCAAAACAAAAACCGATAACTACTAAAATAACTTGCTGAATTAAATCGAAACCGAACCGAATACACCTCTAATTATAACTAATTGGACTGGGGGTAGTGGTACCGGTAGTGAAATGCCTGTAAAGCGAAAGCAGATTATTCAAATAATATTTTAATTCTTTTTAATGGATAATGATTGCTGTCATTCCAGATGGCCGTTGTGAAAGAAAAAAACCACAGCAAATTCCCAAACTCATGGGTAATTAATTATAGTGTCAATTTTGTAAATTATTTGAGATCTAGACCTAAATAATTTACTAGCACATTTCCATCTCACTTCTATCAATATATTATTTCAGAAATTAATGGCTTAGGAAGGCGAAGGAAGCTGAGGCAGAGGTCCAAGCACTTCAAAATAAATAAATAAAATAAAAACACTGTCGGTCCTATTTTTGATTTGATCCTTTCGTTTCTTGCTCAGGGAATAATAAAATAGCACCACAGAACCAATTTCTCCGCCACAACCGACACCGAAATGAGGAAAGAGGCACCGCCTTCCACCTCCCCTTCAACCTTTGGCAAGCTATGTCTTTGCTTTGAGACTAAACCTTTAGTTGTCACATTGCTAGCTGTAACCTTGCTTATGCTTCTGTGGAACTTCCCTCCTTACTACCAGAACCTTTCCACCACCATCCGTCCCTGTTCCGCTACTCCTCTCGCCTCTGTCGCCGCCTCCTCCTCCACTAGCTTGCTATCCACCAATGCATCACTCCCTTATACGGCTACTCCCGTTTCTGAAAAGAAGTACTACTCGGATCCTAGAGCTAAACCCAGTGATCCAAAAAAGCGTGTCTTCGAGGCTTACGGTAACGCGGCAGCTTTGTTTGTCAAGATGGGTGCTTACAGGGGTGGTCCTACGACGTTCGCGGTGGTGGGGTTGGCTTCGAAACCCATTCACGTGTTCGGTCGGCCGTGGTACAAATGCGAGTGGATCTCGAATAATGGTTCTTCTGTTAGAGCCAAGGCTTACAAGATGCTTCCCGATTGGGGGTATGGGCGTGTTTACACCGTGGTGGTGGTGAATTGCACTTTCCCTTTCAACCCAAACCAAGACAACCTCGGTGGTAAGCTGATGATCAATGCCTACTACGGCGAGTCCCCCAGGAAGTACGAGAGGTTCACGGCGGTGGAGGAGTCGCCGGGATCTTACAATGAAGCCAAGTACCACCCACCATTTCAGTATGAGTATTTATACTGTGGGTCGTCTCTGTATGGCAACCTCAGCGCTGAAAGGATGAGGGAATGGATGGCTTACCACGCTTGGTTCTTTGGATCGAGCTCGCATTTCGTGTTCCACGATGCTGGTGGTGTCTCGCCGGAGGTCAGGGCGGTCCTCGAACCATGGGTAATTGCCGGAAGGGCTACGGTTCAGGATATCCGTGACCAGGCTCAATTTGATGGGTATTATTATAACCAGTTCTTGGTGGTGAATGATTGCTTGCATCGCTATCGACATGCTGCTAATTGGACATTCTACTTTGATGTGGATGAGTATATCTATTTACCTGATGGAAACACTTTGGAGTCGGTGTTGAATGAGTTCTCCAATTATACACAGTTCACTATTGAGCAGAACCCGATGTCCAGTGTGCTCTGCTTGAAGAATTCCTCTCAACAATATTCTAGGTAATCTCCTCAGTCACCATCTGTTCATTTCCCCCTTGAAAATGATAGTAGATTAAATTAAATAACTCATTTGTAACTGTTGGTTTATTTGGTATGGCTTATGAAAATGATATGTTGTTCATCCCATATGATTTTGCAGGCAATGGGGATTTGAGAAACTACTTTTTAGGGAATCAAGAACTGGAATTCGCCGGGACAGGAAATATGCAATTCAGGCCAAGAATGCGTTTGCCACGGGAGTTCACATGTCCGAGAATGTGATTGGGGAAGCATTACATAAAACAGAAACAAAGATCCGTTATTATCACTACCACAACACCATTACTGTACACGAAGAGCTGTGCAGAGAATTCATCCCTCCCTCGGCCATGAACAACGTGACTTGGTTCAATAAGCTACCCTACGTCTATGATGATAACATGAATAAACTGGCCAACACCATCAAGGAATTCGAGCGTAAAACCATTGGGGATCTACGCCTTAACTGATGGTTCTTAACGACCCTCATCTGTTCCTCCTGTATCCACTGCCACAGTTTTAATGTTTTAATGGTCGAACATTCATGGTGTAGGTGCTGATGTTTTATCATTCCTGATTTGGATTTTGCTCAATCTTTACTCCTCTTTCCACAGCAATGAGTGGCGAGAAACTGACGAAACAAGGTGGAAGGAGGGCCCAATATGGTTATCATCTTGTAGTGATCTGTTTTTCTCCTGTCTCTTTGGAATACTTGTAAATTTTTTTTAAGTTATTGCTTTATAATTTAATACCACTTTTATAAAGAGATGCGTTCATTATTATTTTTTTCAGTTAAAGTGATTATAATAGTATTTGTTTTAAAGTATATACTCTCAACCATTAGAGATTGATCGCTCAATCACTATGTTGACAGTACTGATATTTAAACCTGTGACTTTTAGGAACAATAACTGTTCCTTTAACCGATAAGTCTAGATAGTTCGTACTACGTTCATTACTGTTTCTTTTCCTACCAAGTTTTTTTTTTTTATATGTTATCATTTATATATATGATTTATGGATTAATGTGAGCTGAGAAATCATCTTTTACATTTTGTGGGTTTCGTATATTTGCTAATTAAGTTGTGGTTGTGTTGGATTTCATGAATTCAGGTCTATACAAGTGAAGAAATTTTGATGTAATTTAATAGGAGTAAAATTTCTTTACTCTTTTTATGCTTTTTATTAAAAAATTAAACATAAAATTTTTAATCCTAATTTTAATTTTCACATTTTAAACTTTAAATTTTATATCATAAAAATAAAATCTATCATTAATTTTTTAAATCTTAATCATAATCTTTAACTTTTAAAATTCTAAATTTATTAATTTAAATCGAAGATTCTAATAAAAATATAATAAAAAGACAAACAATTTATACCTAATTTAATAATAATTACAATAATTGCATGAGAGCTTGAAATTTTAATATATATATATTAATTTATAATATTGGTCCTTGAATTCTTTTATAATACAAGTTTATTCATGAGGTTAAGCATTTAGTTTATTACATAGTTTGACTTATGAGGTAAGGTTGAAATAAGACTGAAATAAATTTATATTATTTTTTTTATAAAAGTTATAAAAATTTTAGTATTAATTTTTTGATATAGATTAAATTTTTTAAAAAAGTATAAAATTCCAGTATAACCTCATTTTAGTCTTATTTTAACCTATTTCATTTTAAAAAAACCCAAACTTATAATTCTTTTTGTGAAATTATATTTGAACTAATTTTTAGTTATAATTAAATTATTTTTTATTTTATAAAAATGATATATGTAATTTCTTTAATACATTTTATTCGATAAAAATTATATTTTCATTTTAATAAAATATAAATAATATTAAATGATTTTAAATTAGTTAATCATCTTAATAGTTCACGGTAGTGGTGATATCAATATGTCACCAGCTGTGTTAACAGAATTCAATGTTTTCTATAATCTCATAATACTTAATTATTACGAACTTTCAAATAAAGATTTAATTGGTCAATGTGAATGCCTTTATTCAATAACAATTGGGAATGCCTTTATTTAATAGTTCACCTTATTGATTCTCAATTTATGTTAAACATTGATATATATATATCTGAAAAAAAAACAATGAGAATGTCTTTATTTAAAAAATTTGATAAATAAAAGTGTTCTTACAATTATCATATGATTAGTCTTTGGACATACTCTAAAAATATCCACTAGCACTAAGACCAATCACTTACATATCTAATACTGAGGGACTCAGTGTGACGATCATGCTTCTATTGTGTTAGAGGCTTTGTCAAGGGATCAACAATGTTAATATCCGTGCGTACTCTACATATCTTCACATATCCTAGATCTATGATCTCTGGAATGAGTTGGAAGCGTCTAATAATATGTTTGGATCGTTGATGAGATCTGGGTTCCTTTGCTTACGCAATGGCTCCATTGTTATCACAATGGAGTTCTATAGCATCTGATATGCTTAGAACAACCCCTAGTTCGGATATGAACATTTTGATCCAAAAAACTTTTTTGCTTCTTCACAAGCTGCAATATACTCAGCCTCTGTTGTAGAATCAACTATTATGTCTTGCTTTGAACTTTTACAGCTCACAACACCTCCGTTAAGACAAAACACAAATCCAGATTGCGATCGTGAGTCATCCTTATCAGTTTAGAAACTAGCATCAATATAACCTTTTAAACTAAGCTCCTATTTGTCTCTATAGACAAGAAATGTATTCTTAGTTCTTCTCAAGTACTTAAAAATGTTTTTGACTGCTACCCAATGACTTTCACTATGATTTACCTGATATCGACTTGTTAGGCTTAAGGCATACGATACATCTGGTCGAGTACATATCATGGCATACATGATAGAATCAATAGCCGAAACATATGAAATCTTACTCATTTGTTCTCTTTCTTGTGGAGTTGAAGGACACATTTCCTTCGAAACACAAATACCATGTCACATAGGTAAGAACTCTTTCTTGGATTCTTCCATACTAAATCTTTTCAATATTTTTTTTAATACATGTACTTTGACTTAGACCTAGAAGCCGTCTAGATCTATCTCTATAGATCTTAACCCCTAAGATATATACTTCCTCACCCAAATCTTTCATAGAAAAGCAACTACTTAACCAAGTCTTAACTAACTATAAGGTAGGTATGTCATTTCCTATGATAATTATGTTGTCTACAAACAAGATTAGGAAAGAAACAATACTCTAACTAGTCTTTTTGTAAACACAAGGCTCATCTTCGTTCTTGATGAAACCAAACTCTTTGAATGCATCATTGAAACGATTTCCAGCTTTGAGAAGCTTGTTTCATTCCATAAATGAACCTTTCTAGCTTACAAACCTTTCCAACATTTCTTGGAGCACAAAACCTTATGGTTGTGTCATATACATATCATCTTCGAGTTTTCCATTAAGGAAAGCGATTTTGACGTTCATTTACCAAATTTCATAATCATGGAATGCAACTATAACAAGCAAAATCCGGATGGATTTAAACATGGTTGCAAGGGAGAAAGTTTCGTCATAGTCAACACCATGAACTTATCGACAACCTTTAGCGACTAATAACCCCTTGTATGTTTTTACATTTCCATCCATGTCAGTTTTCTTCTTGAAACTCCATTTACACCCTATAGGTTTTATCCCTTCAGGTGATTCAACCAAAGTCCATACTTGGTTGAATGACATGGATTCCAACTTAGATTTCATGGCCTTAAGACATTTCTTAAAGTTTGGGCTCGACATTGTCTCTTGATAAGTTCTAGACCCATCTTGATCCATAAGAAGAACATCTCCATGCGTGGTAATGAGAAATCCATATCTCTCAGTTGTATGGTGTTCTCTTGTAAACCTACGTAGTGATTGTGTTTTTAAATCTGTTGACTGTTGCTCAACAATTTGTGGAACATGCTCAACCTCAGGCTCAGTGAATTTTTATTCTTGAGCTTCTCCAAGTTCAATATCTCTATCCTACCCTTTCTTATTGAGAAATTCTCTTTCGAAAAAAACTCCTATTCGAGCAACAAACAATTTGTTGTCTTTAGAGTTAAAGAAATAATATCCCTTAGTTTCTTTGGGATACCCAACAAAATTACACTAATGAGATTTGGGTTCGAGCTTTGTAGACATCTGATGTTTGACATATGCTTCACAACCTCAAATCTTCATAAAAGACATAATAGGACGTTTTCCAGTCCATATCTCATATGGTGTCTTTGTAACGCCTAAAATTGGGCCTAGAAATTAGTGGGCCGATTTAACCGGTGTGTTAAAGTGATTATTAACCTAAAAAATATCTAAGTTAATTTTACCTATTGAGGTTAAAGTGTAGTTAAATGTAGTTTATTAAAGTGAGAAGTATTTTTTTATTTTTTTTTAAAAAAAGCTCTAACTATGACATTTAAATACCTAACCCTAAGGCTTTTATTTAAACTAATAAAAAATAACATATATTACAATGGATAGTAAAAATTAAAAAAACAAATAAATAAAAATATTAAAAAAAGGTAATAAAGGTTAAGATCAAGATTTCAATTTATTCTTTATTTTTTTATCCTTCTTAAAAATGATTAATAAAAAGGCTTGATCTAATTTTAAAATATTTATTAAAAAAATATCTATAATGGTCATATAAAAAAAATTAGAATGAAAGATTAAAAATTAAAAAAAACTGGTAATGTTAATAAAATGTTTATTTAAAAAAAATAAATAGAATGGGTTTTAATAAAAGTGATTGGGCTATTTTAAAATATATGGTTATGAAAACCCAATTTTTAAACAACTCAAAACCTTTATTTCAACAAAAAAATGGATCAAAACACCATCTTTAAAAATTCTTTCAAAAGTTCTTGGTGTTCTTCAAGAATGAAGAACACCGGGAATGAACCACCGTGTCGGCCACCTTCCACTAGTGTCGACCGCCGTTGCCGACGGTGGGAATAAAAAAAAACTTTTTGTTTTAAAACTTTAAATCGAATAAATCAAAATACTCAAAAATACGACAATAAGGATGATATTTAAAACTTTTGAACAAGATAAATTTTATTATTTTTTTATAATATACATCCAATAATTAACAAATAAAAGCAAATCCAAAATAAAAATAAATAAATAAGAAAGAGATGCCTCAAAAAAACTTTCAAGTTCTTATTCCAACACAAATCCAAGTACAAACCGATGTATTCTCTAGAGAATTTTTGCATAAAATCTCTCGTGCAAGTGTTGTGTTTCAATTGTGATCTTACAAAGGTGATGGAGAGGGGTTTTTATAATCAAAATTCTTTCAAAATATACAAGAAATTCAGAATAAATAAATTCTTATTTTTGGGTGATTCTTTCTCCTTCCATTTGATACAAAGCTGGAAATAACTGGGATTTGATTCCATCTTAATTTTGGTATGAATATGAGCAAATTTGAAGTTGATTCTTTCCTTTTTTTTTCTTTCCATATTCGAACCAAATTTAATTCCTTTGATTTCTTTGATTCCTTTGATTTCTTTCTCTTTTAAAGTGCACAACAACCAAATTTCCATAATCTCTTACACTGTGCGTGATTCTGGGGAGGGAAGGAAGTTTGCATGGGTCTCACCTGTGATGCGTGGGGCCCACACACTAGGTGTTGACCAACTCTCCTTTTTTTATCTAATCTGGACTATTGGATCTTATTTGGATTCAATGGTTAATAATTGACTGCACATGAAGATGAAATAAATAGTTAGGTGTTTTATTTGGGCTAAATAAATCTCATTTAAAATTAAATGAACCATTATTTTATTGGGTTAAAAAAACAATGAATAAAAAATAATGGTGAAAATTTAGTGTCAACATACATCTTGATAATAGCTCCCGGTGTGAATCAAGGATGAACAACAGATTGTATGCTTCCTTTTAGTCGCTGAAACCCTTGCGGATTAGTCGATGCCCATGAGCAAAGACCGTACTCTCTCGTTTCGTGAGTCTAACTCTCCCGATATTAGACAAATATATTTTTCCTCTCAAACTTATCTTTCGAGCTCGTATGCAAAGAAGAGTAAAAGCCAAGAGAGAGTAAACTATGAAAATAAAAATTGCATTAACAATATCCAATAAAGTACAACTTTCTTTCCCATCTACTCCACAAATCACCTAATCCTCGATGGGAGTTTAAAACATAGTTGGGTTGTCGACAACTAAGGGTTTTGTCTATGAGAATCGACTTGTTTTTTCCTAACCCTAAGATATTGCTTTATAGGTCAAGCCTAGGTTAAAGTCTTTCATAAAGGTAAGAGTTCTAAAGGTAAGAGACAGAAACGAGGGAAGGAAGAGCCAAGTCATAATCAAAGTCAACGCGAAATTTAAGGAAGTCCAAAAGGAGTTAAATTAGGAAATAGATTAAAGAGTTATAATTTAACCTAGGCTTGACCTATATAAAGTAATCTCTTAGGGTTAGGAAAAAACAAGTCGATTCTCATAGACAAAAACCTTAGCCGCCGACAAGCCAACTATGTTCTAAACTCCCATCGAGGCTTAGGTGATTTGTGGAGTAGTTGGGGAAGAAAATAGTTCTTTATTTGATATTATTAATGCAATTTTTATTTTCATAGTTTACTCTCTCTTGGCTTTTACTCTTCTTTGTATACGAGCTCGAAAGATAAGTTTGTGAGGAAAAATATATTTGTCTAATGTCGGGAGAGTTAGTCTCACGAAACGAGAGAATATGATTTTTGCTCATGGGTATTGACTAATCCGAAAGGGTTTCAGCGACTAAAAGGAAGCATATCATTGGTTGTTGTTCATCTTTGTTTCATGTCGGGAGGCATTGTCAAGACGTGGATTTCAATAGTTCTCCGAATTAGGGATAAGGATGAGACATTTAAGGATGCTCCGTCGAACTATGAAAAATTGAGTTGTCGACAAAGCATAACCCCGTTGAGGCAGCTAAGGCGACCCTTCGAGCGTCCCGCCGCGGTGGTAGTTGAACCACGTGCATTAATAAGTGGATAATAATTATAATTGGATTCTCCTCTAAAAGCAATCGACCTGGACTTACTTATTTCATCGTGAATTTTATTAATTACTTAGTTTTTTTTTCTTTTACTTCAATCAATCATCAAACAATTACTTGTGTTTTTTATTTTCCTAATGCAGAATTAGTGTGTTATGTAGGTAATTCAGTCCCTGTGGGATCGATATCTAAGATATTATAACTTGAAAAAATTTGAAAACTTCAATTAATATATAGGACTCCAAAGCCGTCATCACATCCACTCAATAGAGAAGAGGTTTGTATAAAATTCGATTGCCTTAGATTGTAGGATAGTTGTATTAATGCACCGCTCCTTGTATCAAATTGTAACCCCTTAATATTTGTCTATCATACCATTATAGCACAGTGAAAAAAATGTTATGATCTCTATTTTTTAGCCACGTACTCCATGATTTTTGAAATTATCGTAAGGCATCATTGAGTTTACTCTTCAATTTTTTTAATATTCATTAAAGACACTAGTTTGAAAGGAAAATAAATTGTTAGTATGTCATTGATTTTTAAGCTTAGAGATAAATATAAATAATATAGTTTTAAAAAGGTAGGTTAAAAGAAAATATTGATTCGACTAATGTTAATATTATCTCATTTTATATGAGTTCTAATCTTAATATAAAAATATAATATCGCTCTTTTAATATAAAAAAGGAAGGACGAAAAAGCTGATATCCAGAAGAGATGTTTAAAATGAAGAAGAACAAAAAGACCAAATGATGATAATATAGACATTGGCTTTTGAGAAAGAAGAAAAGAAAAATTGTTTGGATTTAGGATTAAATTATTATAATGCGTAAAGTTTTAGTTAGTTTATAAAAAAATAAGATCAAATTGATATAACATATAAATTTTATGGTATATTTTTTATGATATCAAGGTGAAACATCATCGTTGGTCATAAAAAAATTATTAATGTTATGTTTTTGTTTTCCCATTTTGATCACTCATCATTAAAATTTTTTTTTAAAAAAATTAAGAATAGTTTAGTGAACAAAATAGGAAAATAACAATAGATTGATTATTAAAATAGAAAAAAATAACATTAGTGACGCACATAGAAAAAATAATGTCAACGGTGGATTTTAAAAAAAATAATTTGATGAGTAAAATAGGAAAACAAGAATTATTTAGTGACCAATGGTGATGTTTACCGTAATATAGAGTCTATAATCTTACACGGTGGGTGACAAAAACAAAAAATCAATTAATTATACTTAGGGATGTAAAAAGTTGACCCAACTTGAAAATCCGGCTGAAACCTGTTTAAGTCAGGACCTGGTTTAACTTGTGGATGTAATAACCCGAACCCAATCTATATCCGACTTTTGTTGACCCGAACACAAGTTGGACTTGTTATTGTAGTAACCGAACTCGAACTGTATCCGACCGAGAATGACCCAAACTCGATTTCAACCTATTATTGTGGACCCAAAACACGATCTGCATCCGACGAAACAAACCCAAACCCGAGTTTGACCTGGCAGATAACCGATATTACCCGATTGAATCGACATGAGACCTGATTTTACCCAAATTGTTTTAAACCCGACCTGTTATTAACCAAAATTAATATTAACAAGACTTAATAATTACATGACATAAAATTAAGTATATCTATAATTTGATGAATTTAAAATATTAATAAATATAATTAACTTTAAAAAAAGAGAATTAGACGTGAGAATTAATTTAATGATTAGTATTTAAATTAAATATTACATATTTAATTAAATTAATTTATTTACTATTTTATCTAATTTTAATGCATTTAATTTTAATTATAATTTTAAAATAATATTTCATAAAAATATGAATTTAAATTAATATTTTATTAAAAATTATAATTTTAAATTAATATTTAATTAATTTAAATTAACTTATTGAACTTATAATTAATTAAGCTAAATTAAAATATAAAAACATAAATTACAAACATAATTAAAAGAATTCTAAAATCAAATGTAGATTTTTATTAAATTAATTTAAATTATGAATCAATTAAATTGAATCAAAACAAATGATAAAACAAAGATAATTGATAAAAAAGAGTAAAAATACTAAATTTTGAAGGGAAATAAGTCTATCATTTTTTAAGTTTGAGATTAATTTAATTTTAGTGTAAAATTTTTTTGGAGGAATATAAGTTACCCAAAATTTTGGAGGAATTTAGAAATAAATTTTGATTATTATATAAAAAAGACGGAAATTTTTTTTGAAGGGAATTAATATATATTATAAATTTTGGATGATTGTTATTATTATTATTACACTATATAATCAAATAATAAACTTTGATTAAATATATTCAATTAAAAATATAAAAAGGAGATTAGATTTATATATTCATTTGACACTGCTATAGGTTCGGTAAAAAGTTTCGCATATTTTTTTATAGGTCGCGCCTAAAAAATTGAATCTCGTACCGCTCTGCACCTTATTTTACAATTATTTCAATTTGGTTATTATCACTCGGAAATAAAGTTTTAAATTTTATTTTTTATTTAATTTGATCATCATTTAATTAAAATCATATTATATATTTTAAAATTATTTTAATTTAATCAAAGTGAATTAGTTTAGTGATTGAAGAATTGATCTTAAAGAATTAGTTTAGTGATTTGGGCTTAGGGTATTAGGGTTGAGCTTAAAAATTAATAATATATATACTTTAATCCATAAAAAATTAAATACTAGTATACATTTAAGTATATATATATTTGTCGCAACCCTTTTTTCAAGCGGTTCGACGATTTTTTTTCTTTAAAAACAAAAACAACGGAGTCGCCACCAATATTTTTTAAAGGTGTGATTAGATCACCTAAAAACGGGTTATTTTAATAAAATTATTTTGTTTTATTAAAACAATAATTTTGGTCTGCGAAAAACACAAAAACGAGTTCGGGAGTTGGTTACGTGTGAGGAAGGGTTAACACCCCACAACGCCCAAAATTGGTACCTAACCGATTAAAAAATATTTTAATGTCAAAATTTACAAATTCGTATAAAATTTAAGTTATTGTCCATTTATGAATATAATTCTATTTTAATGGCCCCACTGCCAGGAGAATAAACTTTAATCACCGCCAACATTTCTGGCGTTAACCCGTTACTTTCCTTTAATGGAACACCACATTAATTAAGTTTCACTTTTTTTAATCAAGCAAACAAAAAAATTTATGTTTGTTGAAACTTTTATTTAATTTATGTCAGTTATTATTCCTAAAAATATCTAATTGAATTTTACCTATTAAGATTTAAATATAATTAAGTGTGCTTTATTAATTTTTGGTGAAGAAAATTTTATTTACTATATTCACAAGGCTCTAAGGTAAATAAGAACCTAACCCAAAAGGCTTAACATAATTTGTAACTATAGCAACAATTTTTAAACTTAAAGATTTTAAGAAAAGATCAAATTAAAATTAATAATCAAAATTAACCAAAAATATTTACAAATTCTAAAGGTATGTTTAAAAAATTAAAAAAATAAAATCTTAGTACAGATTATGATTTAAATAAAAGAATTTATAAGAGATAAAAAATAAAATTATATTAGTTTTTTAAAGAATGGATAAGTGAAAATGATTTAAATTTGAAAAAAAAATAAAAGATTGTGGAGAAGGTGAATAACTTGATTAGAAAACAATTTTTGTAAAACTATCATCAATGAAAAATAAATCAAACATCAAATCTTATTTTTTTTAAATAACTAAAAGAAGAAAAAATAATTAAAAAAAACTTTTTTACATACAATCAAACAAAGATGAAAGGTAAAACAATAAACGATAAAAATACCTCAAAAACTTCAATCTTTTATTCCATCTTCGAATTCAAATACAAAAGCCTGAACACAATTATTCAAAAAACTCTCTCAATATTTTTCAAATTTGTGATGTAGGAGTTGTCTAAATTGTGGTGTGTAAATTATAAGTGATGGGAGTGGGTTTTTATAGTAGTTTTGAATAAAAAAAATACATGGAAATATACTCATAAAATCCCAAAATTTAGGTGAAATTATTTTCATAATTTCCTTGATTCAATTCCAATTGCCATGTTCTTCAATTTAACCGATTGTATCCATATTCTGATGACACATTCTTTTTGAATTGAATGTAAAAAATCAAGATTGCAATCTCCTTCTTTTTCTCTTCAAATTAGCTCAAATTATTTTCCTTCTTCGATTCGATTATGATCAACTTTCTTTTTTTTATTTTTTCTTGATTTGAGCAAAAAATCAGTGACAACAATATTATATATATTAAAGTATATATATATTATATATATAATATTATATATATTACATATAATACATTAATACATAAAGTATAATATATACAAATATATATATTATATATATTAAATTATGTATATACATAGTATATATTAATGTATACATATACATACATACTTATATAAATATATATGCAATATATATTATATACATACCTATATATTACATACATATACATACGTACATATTATATACTTTTATATATGGTATTATATATTTTATATTTTCATATGTATCATACCATATATAATATAAATTCTCTTGTCTCTCTTTATTTTGTTTTCTTCCCTCGACAATCTTTTCTTCTTTTATCCCTGTCTTTCTTATCTTCTTCTTCATTTTAATTCTTATTATCTAGTTTGTGTCCTTACAAAGATATCAGTAGCCAAACGATTCTCGATTTTATGGACATCATGGAGATTGATCTAGAAAAATTACGGATTACGCTGCTTCAGGGAGTTAAAGTTATATTGAACGTAACTTTCGATAAGTTTCTAAGTGATTTTAGGAACGATTTAAAAGATATCCGAGAAAGAATTAATGTTGGGATTGATCAAAAGTTCTATGAAGAATCAGAGTCATTCTTGACTATTGATTTTGTAGAATCGAAGATTACAGTCTCAACAACTGAAATTTCAATAGCTATGGAATTTAACGATGGTTCCAATTTGGTTCAAGATTTAACGCCGACAGATTTTTCAGAGACAGAACAAGAACTATTGTTGACAAGCTCTAAGGAATACAAGGTATTCGACGATTTGTCTGTGGTAACGCACATGAAGTCGATTGATTTTGAGGACTCAATTGAGGATTTGCTGGAATCGTCCCAGAACAAGGCTCAAAATTTTGAGGGGGGTGGAGACTTTATTAAGGGATTACTGGGATGGTCACCAATTAAAAGTATATCATTGGATTCACCGTATGATATTTAAGGAGATTTTCGATGAAAGTTTGTTGAAACAAGGTGAAGACCCAGGGAAAGCAAAACAAATTATCAAGTTTGTTGAAAGCTATGACCCATACTGTTTTAGATTACTACTAATGACAAATGTCAACAAAATAAGAGATGTTTTCTACATAATATCCTTGTCCAACGGATTACTTGAGAGTGCTGCATTTTTACTTATTCATGAAGAATCGATAGTGAACAACTGTAGTTACTTGTTTGAGAATGCTGAATTGAACTAAAAAAACTCGAGTAAAGCCAAGGACAAATATTAGAAAAATTACAAAGTCTAAGAAATGAATACTTTATTTGTTTGTATAAGGTACAATCTACCAAGACTTAGATGGAGGCTATACAACAAGATATGAATGATGAGATTTTGATATTTTCAAAAGAAAAACAAGGTTTAAAATCTCTATGTAAGGAACTGGAAAAAAGAGCTATCAGAAGCAACAATCAAAAGGGCACGTCTTAAATTTTCAATTGCAGTGGGCTAGTTCCAGAAAGATCTTGAGCTGCTTTCTCTCCAGGTTATGTCTGTGTTTGAGACAAATAAAAATTTCATCAGGGAAACTTTGTAGATTCTTCACGACTAGACTCCGTGAAAAGCTTGAAGATGGTGCAGAGTTATGAACTAGTTTCAGAAGAATTTCAATTCACCAAGCCCTTGCATTGTAAAAATCATCATGTAGAGGAAGCATTTGAAGCTCATGATGGTGCAAGCAAAGGAAAATACACCATCGGACATGGACAAGATTGCTTGGCCCTCTATACTAAAGTGGAGGATGTTATCTCAATATGTTGGACAGTTGTTACTTCACTCTTTAAGAAGTATCAGCTTGACTCTAAAAAGATTAGTCTTTATGAAGTTGGCATCGAGACTGTGATAGACAAGAGCAAGTTCATTAAAAGCATTCTGATGCAAATCTTTAAGAAATGTGGAAACACTGATATTGAAAGGGTTGATTCAACTAACGCATGCTATGGAGGAACTGTAACTCTTATCAATTGTCTCAATTGGGTGGAAAGTAGTTCATGGGATAGACGATATGACATTATTGTTTGTATCGACAATACGGTCTATGCTGAAGGACCTGCCCAACTTACTAGAGGAGTGTTGCGTACTTAAAGACTAGTTTAAGTGCTAATGTGTGATTGATTTGCGTACAAGTATACACATCAAAAAAATAATAAAGTGTGTGAGTGAGAACGTTCCCACGAGGATTGAATAGGTTATTTCAAAAATAGTTAACATACACAAAAGATAAAATAATCCTTTGTATCAGCATATGCTAAAACAACTCTGTAATTGTCACTAAAATGCTTTAGCAAAATATAAGTGTAACTAATGATGATGGAGCGAAGTGAAGAGTGTCACCATGTAATCACTAATTTTATCCGGGATGTTAAACCCGAGTTTAATTTTAATTTCGAATAACGGGCATTAGTTGTTAAAAAAATAATTATAGAAATATTACTCCCTTTCATTTTTGTTTTTACTTACTAAAAATCCAAAAAATATATATAATATTGATATATTCATTCTTGTAAATATACCACGTCTTTGTGTTTTTATCATTACTTAATAAAACTCAAAATCCAAAATATTATTATAAATATTATTATTTTTTTCTCAAAAATACAAAAATATTACAATATACGTACGTTTATTTTACAATCAAATTCCATCGTTTTTGTTTTCTTTTATTTCGGTTTATTATTATTATTTATTATTATTATTATTTAATCATTTCCTTTTACTATTAATTATTATTATATTATATTTATTATTATAAACAAATAAATATAAACTTAACTAAATAAAAGCCCGAATATTTTTAATAGTCCATTACAAAATATAAACCCATTTTATAATTAATTACAAGCCCAAGTTTTAAATACAAGCCCACATGTTTAGCCCAACCGGCAACCCATCTGAAAACCCTAATTCCCTTTCTTCATCCGCGCAGCCAAAGGATGACCGTTGGATCTGGTCTTTGATCCAACGGCCCAGATCGAAACAAAGATAACCCCTTAGATCCCGACGCGCCCACGCGCGACTGCTCTGCTCCCTCACGCGCGCGTGGCGACCACGCTCGCGCCTCTTCGGATGACAGACTGCTCGTCTTCCCTCGCCGTCGATGGCTTTGCCGGTGGTCCCCCACAGCTCCGATGGCATGCAAACAAACAAATAACAACAGCAACCATGTCAGATTCGTACAACAGAGCCGAAATTCAGAGATTACAGAGGCACAATGGCATCAAAATTCAGAACCAATTCGTAGCCAATATCAGTACAAATCACGGATGCAAAAATATCAGAAATTATCAGGAGCACATACAACAAAAATTTCCAGCAAGCACCGAACCAATAAGAAATTTTAGAGCTCATTTTTCTTTTTTTTTTATTCCTTGTAATTATCCGGTTATAAGAAGGAACCGAAACCCATGTAGAGGGATCCTTATCTCTCCCAACATCACTTGAATCAATAGAAAGCAAAGAAAATTCCAGTGGTATTTTTTTTCTCTTCTTGTTTCGCATACAAAATAAAGATAGAAGTTTTTTTTACCTTCTTCGTTTTTTTGAGTCGTGTCTGGTCGAATCTTACTCCGGCGATAAACCTCGCGATCTTCGGGTTGTTGTGGGTGAGCCGAGAGGGGAGGAAGACCTCGTTCTTCTCTTTTTTCTTTTCGAATCAAGAAAAAGAAGCTTCTTTTTTTTTTGTTATCTCGGTTTTCTTTAAAAATGTCTTTGTTTTCGGTTTTGAGAAACAAAAAGGGGTTTGATCAAGTTTTGGTTTCGAAAATACAAAAAAGGGGGGGTTACCTTCGCCGGCCACCGCTAGGGTTTTATGGCGGCCGGAGTTCATGTTCTTGAAGAACCCAGAAGAACATTCAAATGTTCTTAATTTTCTAGGTTCTCCAGATAGACTTCGAGAGATTTTTGAAGGCTTTGGTTTTCGGTTAAGAGAAAAATGGTTAGTGGGGGTTTATTAATTTTTCTAAAGTGTGTTTTATACTTAGATTTAAAATAAAAACGGAGAAATAACGTTTTAAATCCCTCCGTCCTATCTTATTTTCGCCCGCAGTCCTCCTTTGTTTATGCCGTATTTCAATTTAGTCCCATTTGAACCATAATCACCGTTTCTGATAATGGTTTTATTAACATTTGGTCCCTCCGTGTCCTATAAACCTTATTTGTAGTCCTTCCTCGCTGCAAAATAGTGTACGGAGGGCTCAGATGTTTTCGAATAATTACATTTCGGTCACTGTTTTCCTTTAACTTTTTTATTATTTTGATTTGGACCTGAAACTCGACTTTTCTTTCAATTTAATCCTATTTCCAGTGTTATTTCCTTTATTTTAATATTCTTAAATTTCTGTTTTTGTTTATTAGTCCCTGTTTTTATTTATTTGCCTTTTTATTTATTTATTTTCACGTTACATGTCTTTTTATTCATGTTGATTATTCTACTTTATTCGTGCATTTTGTCTTAACATGTTACTTCTCGTATTTACTTTCCATTTATTTATGCTTGTACACATGATCATATATTGTTTCTTATTGTGCCTTGTTATTTATTTGTTTATGCTTTATTTTTTATGTCATGCATCAATTTATGTATTTATTTATTTGTTTTTTTTTGTGTTGCATTTTTAATTTATGCATTGTATTTATTTATTTATTGTAATCTTTTTGTTATTACGACACGTTCATTTTTGTTACATCACACCTTCCTAATTAATGAACTTAATTAATTACGTCTTTATTCGGTCGTAACGGGCCCGCCCTCAAATGTAGTGTCGGCGGTGTATGCGTTATCTTCGAATAAAGACACGATAAAAATAAAATTGAATTCGAATCCTTAAACAAATCCTAATTTAAAATGCCACTTTAAAATGAAATTTCCAAAATTAATTAAGCGATTATTTTGATAAAGGTGCCAACTTTTGGGCGGTTTTTTTAACGCTAATACCGTTTTAAAATTGTAACCGACTCTCGAACCCAAACCATTTCGAATCTCTGGTTTTATGGTGTCCGGTCTACCAAAGTGATCGGTGGCGACTCCAAATGTTTTCAAAATCGTTTTCCAAATTTCAATATTTTTTTAAGTTGGTTTTAAAAACTTTCCCCAATTTTAAAACTTAATTTCCGACTTTTCAAATTAGAGACTTTTTACACTTCTAAGAAAAAAAGGGGTTGCTACACACCAAAATACAGTAGAATCAAATTGATAATGGAGTGATAGATAAAACTGGAAAAATACAACCCAGAGAAGATATTCAAGCTTAAGACAGGCTAGGCTTGCTATGGTAATGACTTTATTGTTCTCCTGAAAACTTACTGTTCCACTGGTTTAATAAGTGCTCGACAGAGTTTACTAAAAATGACTCCACTATCTCTACTCAGAAGGCCTAACACTCGAAAATGCTAAGGCATTACCTCCTGATCTCAACCCTAACACTTATAATGTTAATAAAGTGTTACCCCTTTTAGTCGTTGAAACTCTCCCTTATCCCTAAGGTGAGTTAGGATTCTCCTCCCATAGTAACCACATTGTTTAAGTTGGTCTAGCTTTGTTTATCCCTAGATCTAAGCTTCCCGAACCCCTTAGCTATGGCTATCTCCCGATGCTCTTACAAACCAAGGTTTAGATAAAAAAAAGGTGTTAGCTTTCTTGAACAAAACACTAAAGTAAACACTGAAAACAGTAAACATTCATTAAAACAAAATAAAAATCATCCAAAACAAGCCTTAGCCATACTAAGTTAGTTCATGGCTAGGTAAGGTAAACTATTCAACTTGCATCGTTTGAAATACATTTTCAACGGTAAGAAAAGAGGTAAAGCAAAGTGAAGAGAAAGGAAGTCTCAAACACATGTGCCGTGAGGCTTTCCTAGCTTATCGTTCCTACAGAAGACGTGCAAATCGCTTGCTCGAAGCTCTCCAACAATGGGTGCTTGGCTTGAGGTTGAAGATGAAGGAAAGTGGCCTCCTTTCTTCTTTCTTTTCCCCCCGTGCTCTCTTAAAGTTTGCTCTTTTTTGTGTCTCTCTTAGCTACTGATTTTGCTCTTCTCTTGCTCAACACCATTGTTGAAGGAGGCTCACCCTTGTATTTATAGGAGGCTTCTAGGGCTTTTTGCCCTAACGGTGCAAGGGAATATTCCGTGACATTTGCTGCAGAAAATGGCAGCAATATGTAGGTCTATAGGTGCGGTGC
This sequence comes from Abelmoschus esculentus, assembly GCA_035048815.1. Classification (NCBI taxonomy): domain Eukaryota; kingdom Viridiplantae; phylum Streptophyta; class Magnoliopsida; order Malvales; family Malvaceae; genus Abelmoschus; species Abelmoschus esculentus. The sequence continues at coordinate 7,021,250 of JAUCBN010000059.1, forward strand.
AACGTCTGCAGGGGAGGTACAACTGGCCTGGAAAACCCGTATGAACAGTGGGCTGCAGGTGTATCCTTTCTTCCGTCCTGTTTTTTCCGCCCACAATGCTATAGCAACTTTGAAGTCCGATCCAACACTTTAAAAATATGCTATAGCATTTCTTCCAATCTTTCAACTTTTCCCAACAATCTGCACATCACTACCAAGAAAATACCCTTCCAAACAACATCTTTAAAAATAAAAGATAAAAAATTAAATAAAAATAAAAACCTATTCTAAATACAAATGCACATGAAATATAGCTAAATGCAATGCAAATGAAATTGAAATCAAACAAAACCTTAAGTAAAAAGGGTATAAATTAAACGCTTTTTAGAGCGTTAACACACCCCTAAACTTAAGATATTGCTTGTCCTCAAGCAATGACATACAAAAATGCTATGACATTACTTTCAATCTTTAACATCAGTTTAAGCAGAACATCAATCATCAGAATAAATATACTGTAGCAATCTACATGATATTGAGAATTCCTAGAACTTGAGCTAAGATAAGATGTCGTGCATGTGTGTGCGGGATTGTATCTAGCCTATGCTTAACAGTTTGAAAAATTATAAGTTCCCTTATTTAGTATACCCTAGTTCTTTAAAATTACTCCCATGCTACTAAGTTTTTTTTTATAAACTGGTTCGAAGGGTGTTAGCTCATCACAACTACCGTCCTTAACTTTAGGTGAGTATGGAGCAAACATCTCACCCCTAGCTAGTAGGTAGAGTCATCCCGTGACAACTTTCATTCGCTCATATGTTGTAGTATTATTTATTTATGTTTAGAGTTAAGCTAACTATTGCATAGAGGAGCGTCCTTCTACAATTTTATGCTAAAGCGTTTATTCATATCTCCTTTTTTTTATATACTACAGCAAAAAGGAGTTTTCTTTCTTTTCGAACTAACTAAGGCATAGATTCTAAGTTCTCTAGAAAATTTCTACCACTTAAGCATAGAAAACATACAATCGTGTCCATTAAAATTCCAAAGCATCAAGTCCTAATTTAGTTCTATTCTTTCTCAATATTTTCTAATTTCAGTTCAAAAGCATTAAACTTCTCATCATCGAAAATCATTTATTCTAACCTAAAAACTGTCTCAAATTAAATCTAATGCTATAGCAAATTTACATGTATACAAAATGAAATGAAAATGCTAAAGCAAAGACTTTGCTACCCCCAAACTTGAGGTTAGCATTGTCCTCAATGCGACTATATGAAATGATATGCAAAAAGAAAAATTAAAGATGCTTATTTCTTTGGTGGCGATGGGTCGATTTGAGTGATTTCAGCTTCGGGCTGGTCTTCTGGGTCCTCGTCCTCACAGACTGCTGTAGCATCAGGGGTTCTCTCCTCCTCCACACCGAATGAAGCGTGTCGTACAGCTGTACGCTTCACCTTGCAGCGTGGGATGGGGGCGTCAAAAGGATCGACAAGAGGGATCTCTAGTCTAGATGAGTTAAGATCAAACTCTTCACTGCTTACTTGTATTGTGTTGGCTCCAGAGGTTCTTGATTCAGTGGCAGGTCCCTTGCCCTTGTCCTTAGATGGTGCTGAAGGACCGACCGGGACTTGGTGGGATGTTTTAGCAGATGCGGCAAGAGATTGTGCTGTTGCTGGTTCAATAGGGGTATATTGCTGTTCTGGCTAGGCTATGCTATGCTGATTTATTGGTGAGGTTTGCTGCTATTACTATTGCTATTGCGACGGCGGACTATGCTAAGGAGGAATTGGCTCGGTCTCATTTTGATGAAAGATATGAGCTGGGAAGTCGGGCAAGCTGTAGCCACCATCAGGCAGTAAATCTTGGAGATTTAACTAGAGAACCAAATCCCTTTTATGGACATATTCATGTATGTCATGAACTTGCCGTTTAGGTCTGCCAGTTGCAGTTGCATCCCTTCTACAGTAGCAGGTGATAAATGCTCAACTCACTATCACTTTTTACACCTTTTATGGGCATTAATCATCAAATCTACACCTACTTGGGCCAATGCATATACTTAATGTGATATATTTAGAGGTTATGCTTATAAAGATGATATTTATAGAAAAAGGTAAGTTTTACTGTATTTTTACATGTGTAGGAAAAACTATTACCGCGGCAGCAACATGACTGAGGCAGGACCTGATGCCGAGGTAGCAGCGGAAATAAAAGTAGCGATATTGTAGGCGACTTAAAGAGAAAAATGAGCTGGACTTTTCTGGACGAGCAGCGCATGAACCGGAGCTGGATAACACATGGAAAGCCCAAGTCAAAGGCCTCGCGGGAAAGCCTCCTATTTGGAATAAACTTGGAAATATTTTATTTATGTACATGACTTGTTCCCTACTTCAAGTTATATTCTACTTAGGAAAGGTTTGCCCTAGACCAAGATTATATAAGACCTAGCCGTCCAAGGAAGAAGGGAGGAGGAGAGTTTTCGGCAGAAGCTTAGTTTTAGAGTTTTCTTTTCTTTTCATTATGTTCTAAGTTTCTTTAGGCTTAGGTGAAGGTTGTAACGTATTAGTGTGAGGAGATTGAACCTTTTTTCTTGTTTCAATGCAATAAAGTATCAAAGTTTGCTTATTCTTCGCCATTCTTTGTTCTTGCATCCAAGTTCGAGAGAGAAGTTTGCAAGTAATCTATTTATCTAATATCGAGAGAGTTAGATTCACGAAAGGAATAAGTACGATGTCTCAATTGGGAAACACTAACTCGGCCTAGAGATAGGTTAAGAGTTTTCAGCGGCTAAGAGAAGTGTGGGATTGGTTGGTGATTACAATTGATTAACGCCGAGAGGTATCATCAAGGATTGATCATCAACAGTACTTCGACTTAGAGATAAGCGGAGGCATCAAAGGACACTTTGCCGAACTTTGGTAAAGTCTACCCAAGAGCAAGAGATTGTCGCGGCGGACAAGTATCATCGCTGTCGAGGCAGTAAATTGCAGTACTACCGAGGCAGTATTGTGCGACTGCATTGGACAAAAATAAGCCAATCGAATCTACTATACAACACAACTGGATCCTGGCCACTTTCTTTATCTGATTTTATCTTTTTATTTAGTTCTCTTTATTTTGTTTCATCCAACTCCAATTTACTTGTGTCTTATCTTTATTTCTTTTACAGAGCAAGAAGACGAAGAAGGCATATTAAGTAGACCAATCCCTGTGGAGACGATACACGATTATACTGATCACTTTATTACTTGCGATGTGTCCACTTGCACTAATTGCACACTTTTGACACGCATCAGCAGGCAATGCATTGAGATTTGTTGTGGCAATTTTCGGTCTAGCCGAAGGCTCTCCGGATGCTGAAGCATTTTCTTCCATGCCCATCAACTCAGGAATCTTTTTCAAAGAAATTCTTTGTCTCCCTTTTACCTTGTAATCTTCATCTTTCTCGAATACTCTTTGTTTCCTATAGAGTTTCGTGATTAGGTAAGGGAAAACAAGCGGGCTTTGTTTTCTTTTTAGTGCGCCGTGATCCTCTTCTAGAAAAATCTTTCCCACGTTGATCGTCCTCTCCTTCAAGATTGAATCCAGGAGTTGTAACCGGCCGAGATTCACCGTGGCAGTGTGGCTAGTTGGCATAAGGTTGTGCTTTATTAAATGCATCCATATCTTCCCCTCCGGCTTCAAAGAAGTGCGGTCAACAGTTATGTTCGCCTCATCCCACTCCGTTCTGTTAATGCAGAGATTCTTCAGAAGAAAATTTGGGTTCTACACCAGTATTGAAGCGATAAAGTTCGAGTGCTCATCTTCGTTACTCACTCTATAGAACTCGTTGATATGCTTGGCAGTAAAGGGGATGGCATCTCCTCTAACATAAACTGTTTGTTGCCCCGGTTTTGTAAAGTGGGCGTTGAACTCCTTTACCAGTGACACATTTATGGGTTTTTCATCCTTCTTAGCACCGAAGTGACGAGCGAAGGTCTCACACTTATGGTGCTTCACAATGGCAGCGACTTGCTCCGATAGTTTTTGAAAGGTTGTTGTGTCATAGATGAAACCCTTCTCTTGATGTATCGTTCTTCCTTTGATCTTTTGTAAGCACTCCTTCAACGCGTCATTCTCGAACTTCCGTATCTCAATAGGTCTCATCTGGGCAGTAGCCCTGGAAGACTCGGCTGTGTTCTTGTAGCGTGCCATTGTTGTATGGAGAAGAAGAAAGACGGTTACAAAGAGTTTTTTCTTTCTTGGAGAAGTTGTGGGAAGTTTTGAGGGAAAAGATGGGTTTTTGGGAGAAGAGAAGACAGTTTACTGAAGAAGGAGATGAAGGAGAGGGACGATTATGTAACTTTTCAAGAGAGAGAAGGTTAAAAATTAAAAGTAATAATGGGTGTGTATGAGGAAGGTAAAAAGGGGTGATTGTGATTTGAATTGATGGTGAGTGGGAGAGAGAAAAGGATTTTATAATTAATGAAAAAGTAAATAGGTGAAGAAGGGGTTGAATTGTAACCAAAGTCTTCTCATTCTCCTTGGAATTCAACCGGATAAATTCTCAAGGGCCTCTATTCTTCCTTCTTTTTGGCCCAGATTGAATAATTCCAAAAGTCTGTCCCTCTAAAACTCCAGCCTACAGACTTTCCTCCTGTCCACACAGTGCTACCTCTACACGCTGCGCGGCTGGTGGTGCACAACTCCTTGTGAGCCTATAGTAGTATGAAAATGTACCTTCAACAACTATTAATTGGATAGGGACAAAAGAAATAAAAATAACATAAAAATAAACATTCCTACTTTTTATTCAAACTAAAATTAAAATGCAAAAGCGAATAAAAGTTAGGGATAGAAATGCCCAGGCATTTTGCAAACTTGTGTCTTCTTTGTCACGCACAATCAAAGATCCATTATAAAGCTTCAACCTTTGACCGTTGACCTTGAAGATTCGATATCCTTTGAGTGTTTTAATCTCCACAGCACCATAAGGATAAACCTTATGTATCAAGAATGGCCCTGACCATCTAGATTTCAACTTACCTGGAAAAAGTTTAAGTCTCAAGTTGTAGAGTAACACTTGTTGTCCTTATGAGAAATATCGTGGCAAAAGATGTTTATCGTGCCACCTCTTTGTCTTTTCTTTATAAATCCTCACATTTTCGTAGGAATTGGATCGAAACTCATCCATTTCATTTAGCTCCAAAAGTCACTTTTCTCCGACTATCTTAAAATCCAAATTGAGCTTTTTAATGGCCCAATAAGCTTTATGCTCGAGCTCCACAAGTAAATGACATGCTTTCCTATAAACCAACTGGAATGAGGACATCCCTAAAGGAGTCTTATAAGCTGTCCTATATGCCCATAAAGCTTCATCTAGCTTTGGAGACCAATCTTTCCTTTTTGTTTGACTGTCTTCTCTAAGATTTGCTTTATTTCCCTATTAGAGATTTCAGCTTGGCCATTAGTCTGCGGGTGATATGCTGTAGCAATTTTGTGCCTGACTCTATAACATTACAATGCCTTAGCAATGAGCTTGTTATCGAAGTGGGTTCCTTCATCATTGATTATGGCTCTGAGGACTTTAAATCTTGTGAATATATTCTTGTGCAGGAACTTCAAAATTGTTTTTGAGTCATTGCGGGGTGTAGCCTCTGCTTCAACCCATTTACTCATATAGTCTACTGCTAGCAAGATATATAAATCACCATAGGATGATGGAAAGGGTCCCATGAAATCAATTCCCCAAACATCAAAAAGCTCGGTCTCAAGAATATTTTGCAACGACATTTCATTCCTCCTTGAGATGTTACCGGTTCTTTGACATCTATAACATGCCTTGTAAAATGCTTGAGCATCCTTGAAGAGTGAGGGCTAGTAGAATACAGATTGAAGGACCTTTGCAACAGTCCTTGATCCACCAAAATGCCCACCACACTATGCTACATGGCAATGAAATAGAATATCTTTTTGCTCTTGTTCCGGCACACATCGTCGAAGCAATTGGTTAGCACATTGCTTGAATAGTTATGGCTCATCCCGATAGAAAAATTTTGCATCATGCTTAAACTTCTTTCGACCCTGGCTAGATAAATCAGGAGGTAAAATACCACTGACAAGAAAATTAACTATATATGCATACCAATGTAATATTGTAGCATATAAAATTTTCTTATCAGGGAAATTTTCTTCGATATCAAAATCCTCTCCTAAATTTTATGGATTTTCTAGCCTAGATAGATGGTATGCAACTTGATTTTCATTTCTTTTCTATCCTTTATTTCAATATCAACTTTCTGTAGCAAAAGTATCCACCTAATAAGTCTAGGCTTAACATCTTTCTTAGTCACTAGGTATTTGATGACAGAATGATCTATGTGCACTATCACCCTAGTTCCTATAAGATATGCCCTAAACTTATCAAAGGCAAATACTACAGCAAGTAACTCTTTCTCAGTAATAGTGTAATTAATTTGTGCATCATTTAGAGTTCTAATTCCATAGTAAATAACATGGAAGAGTTTACCTCGTCTTTGACCTAGTGCTGTGCCCACTGCGTATTCACTTGCGTCACACATTAACTCGAATGGCTCAATCCAATCGGGTGGTATTACTATCGGAGTTGATGTAAGTCTCTTCTTAAATTCCTCAAAAGAGTTGTGGCAAATTTCATCAAAGACAAAGGGTTGATTTTGCTGTAGCAAATTGCAGAGCGGTTTAGAGATCTTAGAGAAGTCTTTGATGAACCTCTTGTAGAAGCCATCATGTCCCAAAAAGCTTCTAATTCCCTTGACTATTGTTGGAGGTGGTAGTTTCACTATCAACTCAACTTTTGCTTTGTCAACTTCAATTCCATTGCTTGAAATTTTATGCCCCAAAACCGTACCTTTGGTTACCATAAAATTGCACTTTTCCCAATTTAGTACAAGGTCGGCTTCTTCACAGCATTTCAATACTTTGGCCAGGTTGCTTAAGCATTTTTCAAATGTTTCTCTGGACACACAAAAAATCGTCCATGAATACCTCCAAAAATTTTTCAACCATGTTTGAAAAAATTGCTAACATGCAACGTTGAAAAGTTGTTGGAGCATTACATAACCCAAATGGCATTCTTCGAAAAGCATAAGTTCCATAAGGACAGGTGAAGGTTGTCTTCTCCTGGTCCTCTAGTGCTATAACAATTTGGTTATACCCAGAATAGCCATCGAGGAAGTAATAATAAGCCTTTCCCGCCAATCGATCCAACATTTGATCAATAAAAAGAAGGGGAAATAGTCCTTCTTTGTTGCTTTGTTCAGCTTCCTATAGTCCACACAAATGCGCCAGCCTGTGACTGTCCTTGTTGGGAGCAACTCGTTGTCCTCATTGGTGATTATTATCGTGCCTCCCTTATTAGGAACACAATGGGCTAACCCACGAATTGTCAGAAATTGGGTATATGATTCCTGCATCCAACAACTTGATAATCTCCGTAATCACTACCTTCTTCATCGCTGGGTTCAATCTTCTTTGGGGCTCAACAGAATTGCTATGGCATTCTTCTAGCAGGATTTTGTGCATGCAGATCGTAGGATTGATGCCCTTCAAATCGTCCATGGTCCACCCTAGAGCTTTCTTAAATTGCGATAATAAATTCTCAAGACTAAACTCTTAGTTAGGATCTAAGCTAGAAGAAATAATCAGTGGGAAATTTCAGAGAAATAAATTCAGAGAAATCAATTGCTTCAAATTTCATACCTGGTTTTTTCTTGTAGTAGCTAATTTGTTGTAGCTCCAGATGAGCTTCTTCTTCCTAATCATGCTCCTCCAGCAGTTTTGCAAAGTCTTTCATTTGCGGAGAATTGTAACAGCAAAAATCTATATTCTCTTTAGTTGCTGCAGCATTTATCCCAGTTATACAGTAACATTCTCCATTCTCATCCCTGTACTTGAGAGTGTTGAAGACATTGATAGTCATAAACTGGTCTGCTACTCGCATTGTGAAATCTCCCTTTTCACAGTCGATAAGAATTCGACCGGTAGAAAGGAATGGTCGTCCCAAGATGATGGGTGCTTTTTAGTCCACTTCACAATCCAAAATTAGAAAATTCACAGGGAACACAAACTTGCCTACCTTTACTATGACAACTTCCACTTTACCTTCTATCCGGACATGAGAATGATCTGCCAATTGCAAGATGACAGTTGTAGGTCACGTACTCCCTATATCCAACTTCTTGAATATTTCCTTGGGCATAGTATTCACACTCGAACCGAGTTCGTATAGTGCTCTACCCACAAAATTGTCTCCTATCGAGCATGGAATGATGAAGCTGCCAGGATCTTGCCTCTTCATAGGAAGATCAGTCCTCCCAAAATAGAACTCAGATGCTATAGCAACTATTTCAAAATTCTCAGCTTTTCTTTTCTTTGTAACAATATCTTTCAAAAACTTTGCATATAAGGGCATTTGATCAATAGCATCTAAAAATGATATATTTATATGAAATTGGTCCAGAATACTTACAAATTTTTGAAATTGGAGATCCTCTTTTTGTTTCTTTAATCGCTGAGGGAATGGTGGTGGAGGTATTAAGTTCTCCACAGGTGGTACTGGTACTGCTTCTTTTGTTGTAGCATCAGCAAGCTTTTCCCCAAATGCCTCAATATTTAATTTTTCTTCAGTTTCTTCTTGAGCTGATTTTTCTTCTAGTTTCTCAGCTTCTTTTTGCTCCTGAATGAGAGTTTCTTCTTTTTCCTTTCTTTTGAACTGCCCCCCCCCCGTCTTGATTTGTCTTCCACTTCTCAAGGTCAGTGCACTGCATTGCTCTTTGCCATGATTTTTAGTGACTTCAGTATCACTAGGCAGATTACCTCTTGGTCTCGCTTGTAATGCTTGAGCAATTTGACCCACCTGAGTTTCGAGAGATATCAGCGAAGAGTTGTGACTTTGCAGTAGTGCTTCTTGGGTCTACAACAGATTGCCTTGATTAGATATAGTTGTGGAATGTTCCTGCAATAATGCCTTTGTTGTTGTCATGAACTCATTGGTCGAAGTCATGAATTCTTGCAGCGAAGCTTCCAAAGAATTGTTGTGACTTTGGTGATGAACTGTTCCCTTGTTTTCATTTTTCCATGGCATATTTCCTTGAAAACCATGGACTCCTGGCTGTGTTGCCATGGGTTGTTGCCTACCCGAGCTGCTAGCTTGATTTTGTCCTTGATTATCCCACGAAAAATTAGGATGTTGTCTCCACTCTGGGTTGTACGTGTTGGAATAGGGGTTGTTGGAATTTTTGTTGAAATTTCCAACGTATTGAGCAGACTCTAGATGAGTTGGGCAGTCTTTATCAAAATGGTTTCCACTACAATGAAAACAACTTAATGCCTTAGCATCTTTTACTTTACTGGGCTGTTGAAGATTCTTCAACATATTTGTGATAGCAGAAAGTTGTGCTGAAACAGAATCGTTTGCGTCAAGCTCCAGCTTTCCTTGAGTTCTCCTTCCAGTTCCAAGTCTTGTAGTTGGAAATTGGTAATCATTGTTGGCTATTTTATCCAAAATATCAAATGCTTTTTCAGGCAACTTGTCCAGCAGTGTCCCATTTGCTGAAGCATCTAACATCATCCTTGTAGGTGCATTGACTCCATTATAAAACATCACGATTTGAGTTCAGTCTTGAAAACCGTGGTTTATACACCTTCTCAGCAAAATTTTATACCGATCCCAACACTCATGCATCAACTCGTCATCCCCTTGTCTGAAGGATGCTATCTCATTTCGCAATTGTGTGTTCATGTTGGGTGGGTTGTAACTTGCCAAAAAGCTTTTGCACAAAGCCGTCCATGACTCCATCGAACCGGCTGAAATACCATTCAACCACTCTCTAGCTCGATCTCTCAAAGAGTATGGAAATAGCTTGAGCTTCAACACATCCTCGTGCACTCCTTGTTGGCGGAACGATTCGCAAACCTCCAAGAAAGCATGAATAAGCTTTCGAGCATCCTCATGAGGAGATCCTCCAAACTGTCCGATCGAATTGAGCATATTAAACATCACAGGTTTGAGTTCGAAGTGTGTTGCTTGTATATCAGGTGTCACGATCCCAGAATTAAGGTCATCCAAGATCGGTGTCAGGTGATCTCGAATTGCCCTTGGTCTTACTACAACTTTAGCATTTGCTGCAGCATTTTGATTCTAAAAACTCTGAGCAGGCAACATTGTTTTTCTTTGCTCTCTCCTTCTTTGTCTAAAATACCTTTCGATTTCTGGGATAAATGGTTTGAAGGATTCTCGAGGATTCACTTTGGGCATCTACTAACCAAAAAACTATTGCCTCAATCCCCGACAACGACGCCAAAAACTTGTTGAGTACTTAAAGACTTTTTTCAGTGTTAATGTGTGATTAATTTGCGTGCAAGTATACACATCGAACAATTAATAAAGTGTGTGAGTGAGATCGTTCCCACGAGGATTGGGTAGGTTATTTCAAAAATAGTTAACATACACAAAAGATAACATAATCCTTTGTATCAGCATATGCTAAAGCAACTCTGCAATTGTCACTAAAATGCTTTAGCAAAATATAAGTGTAACTAATGATGCTGGAGCGATGTGAAGAGTATCACCAAAATACAGTAGAATCAAATTGATAATGGAGTGATAGATAAAGTTGCACAAACACAAAACAGAGAAGATATTCAAGCTTAAGACAGGCAAGACTTGCTATGCTAATGACTTTACTGTTCTCCTGAAAACTTATTGTTCTACTGGTTTAATAAGTGCTCGGCAGAGTTTACTAAAAATGCCTACACTATCCCTAGTCAGATGGCTTAACACTCGAAAATGCTAAGGCATTACCTCCCGCTCTCAACCCTAACACTTATAATTTTGATAAAGTGCTACCCCTTTTACTCGTTGAAACTCTTCCTTATCCTTAAGGTGAGTTAGGATTCTGCTCCCACAGTAACCCCATTGTTCAAGTTGGTCCAGCTTTTTCTATCCCTAGATCTAAGCTTCTCGAACCCCTTAGCTATGGCTATCTCTCGATGCTCTTACAAAACAAGGTTTAGATAAAAAAGGTGTTAGCTTTCTTGAACAAAACACTAAAGTAAACGCTAGAAACAGTAAAAATTCATTAAAACAAAATAAAAATCATCCAAAACAAGCCTTAGCCATACTAAGTTAGTTCATGGCTAGGTAAGGTAAACTATTCAACTTGCATCGTTTGAAATACATTTTCAACGGTAAGAAAAGAGGTAAAGCAAAGTGAAGAGGAAGGAAGTCCCAAACGCATGTGCCGTAAGGCTTTCCTAGCTTGCCGCTCCTCCTGAAGAGGCGCAAATCTCTTGCTCGAAGCTCTCCAAAAATGGGTGCTTGGCTTGAGGTTGAAGACGAAGGAAAGTGGCCTCCTTTGTTCTTTCTTCTCCGTCGTGTTCTCTTAAAGTTTGCTCCTTTTTTTGGCTCTCTTAGCTACTGATTTTGCTCTTCTCTTGCTCACCACCATTGTTGGAGTCTCGCCCTTGTATTTATAGGAGGCTTCTAGGGTTTCTTGCCCTAACGGTGCAAAGGAATACTCCCTGACATTTGCTGCAGAAAATGGCAGCAAAATACAGGTCTGCAGGTGCGATGCAACGTATGTAGGGGAGGTACAGCTGGCCTAGAAAACGCGTGAGGACATTGGGCTGCAGGTGTGTCCTTTCTTCCTTCCTGTTTTTTCCGCCCACAATGCTATAGCAACTTTGAAGTCCGATCCAACACTTTAAAAATATATTATAGTATCTCTTCCAATCTTTCAACTTTTCCCCAGCAATCTACCCATCACCACCAAGAAAATACCCTTCCAAGCATCATCTTTAAAAATAAAGAGAAAAGAGAAAATAAAAACCTATTCTAAATGCAAATGCACATGAAATGCAGCTAAATGCAATGCAAATGAACTTAAAATCAAACAAAACCTTAAATAAAAAAGGTATAAATTAAACGCTTTTTAGAGCGTTAACGAGGAGCAGCTACAATTTCTATGCTTATAGGGCCTGATGCTCCTATTGCTTTTGAAAGCAAACTTAAGGGGAGTCACATGTCCCATATCTACGACTTTAATAAGCCCAACCTTGTTAGTGAATATCCGATTATAAATATTTTTGTCACAAATATGAGAAACTAGAGGGCAAACAGTTTGTATTCCATTCTCCATATAACAAGCTTATGCAAAAAAACTTTGCTCGTTTGTTTTTCTTTGACTTCTTGAGGAATGCCAATTCTGTTGATGACATTGCTAAGGAAAAGTTGGGCCTCTTTTCAAGTTTTACGGGTGATGAAAGCTACCAAAGCAAGGATCTAGATAAGGTATCCCAACAAGTTTCGAAGCCCCTTTATGATGCCAAGGTGCAACCAACCACGTTGATACCCAAGCAGGTTGGCAACATGTACACTGCCTCTCTATATGTTGCGTTTGCATCCCTCCTTCACAAAAAAAATAATGAATTGGTGGGAAAACAGGTACTGTTATTCTCATAAAGAAGTGTTTTGACCGCCACATTGTTTTCACTGCAAGGTCAACATCCATCTAGCCTATCAAACATTGCAATAGTGATGGACGTCACTGAAAAATGGAAGTCAAGGCATGAGTTTTCCCTTGAAAAGTTTGTTTACATGAAGAATTTATTGCTGGTTTATACATCATTTTCGGTCAACGTTAGAAGAGCATATGTACTCATTTGGTCTAATCAGCGAAAAAAAATCTTGTTTTAATCCTTGAGGTCAAGGATTAATTCAAGTAAGGAGATTTGTCGAGGCTCAAAATAATTTAGCCGTTATCTCTTATTTTGTTGCTTGTTTTTTATTGAGTATTTGTTTAGAAGGTGGTTATTCATCTGGCACTTAAGCTGGCAATTGTTATGTTGGTTATTCAAAGTGTTTTCGTTTTGGCTATTAAGGGGATAAGGGTATAAAGAATGGAGAAATTATATCATGGGTAAGTCCCACCACGTGTCTATAAGACTAACCAATAAAATTTATTCACATCATTATTTTTTTCATGTCATATATTTTCCAAAGTGAATCTTATTTTTAAAATGAATTAACAAAAAATATGAGTGAAGATTTACTTTGAAAAATATATGACATGGAAAAAAATGATGAGTTGGATGATTTTTAGTGGTTGATCTCACGCACGGATGACGTGGTGGGACTTACCCATAATATAATTTCTCATAAAGAATGTATTAAGAGTTTATGGAAGTATGAAAAATATGGAATTAAATCTGGTTTCCTTGTCTCTCTTTTTTCTGTTCTCTTCCCTCGACATTCTTTTCTTCTTTTATCCTTGTCTTTCCTATCTTCTTCCTGTTTTCAATTCTTCTTATCTAGTTTGTGTCCTTACAGATTTTCAGTTTGATTCAGCTGAGAGTAACTGAATTAGAACGGGGAATCCATAATTCCCAGATCTTGGAAAACATTGCAGTGTCAAAGATTGTAAACAGATTGATTTCTTGCCTTTCACTTGCGATGGTTGTCACTGGGTACTTTAATTAAATGCACAAACATGAACAAAGGGCTTGTTCGTTCATTTACGTTCGTGAACGTTTGATAATCTGTTTATTTATGTTCGTTCGTTTATGTTCATTTATGTTTGTTCGTTTATGTTCATTTATGTTCGTTAATCTAATTAAATTATATTTTATATTATTTTATATTTTATTAAATATATATACCCTATATATATTTTATGTTATATTACTCATATACCCTTCTAACCTTATAATCTTTAATTTTTTAAACTAAAAATTCATTTTCCCCAAATTAAAAAAAATTGGAATCCCTAGGTTTTTCCACATTCTGTTCTCTTTGCTTCTCTTTGGCTAGTTTTCTCTCCGATGCTAACGTTTACACCGACGCTAACGCCAACGCCGACACCATGATCTCTCTTGCTACTCTCTCTCATCTGTGATTACCGTGAGCAATCATTGATACAACCAAAACAGTAATAACTATCGTGAAAAGCACAATACTCCCATCTACAACACAACATAACCCAAGTAATCCCCTTTTCTTCATCTTGATTATTTATTATGTTGTATGAGTTTTTTTATGAGAAATCTAAAAATTCTTAGCATCTTCCCTGCCCTTTGTTCGAAATTTTAGTTTTCTTTGTTTCTGATTTCAGTTTGATTCACTTGTTTTCCATCAATAAAAAGCTTAAAACTGAAACAATTTGACTTTAAGTGAGATTATCCCACACTTATTTACCAAACATAGCCAGTGTTTCTCTCTTATAAAAGATGAGGCTAAGTGATAAACTGGATTAATTATGAATTTATCTCTCATTTTTTACCTCAATTTCTCCTAACTTTGATGGTAAATTGAGATCTAAGAAAAGAGGAACAGAACGACGGTTAAGAGAAAACTATGTTACTCTGATGGATTAGAAATGAACCTGGACTGACATAAACTCAGTATATTTGTATACAACTCATATTTGTTACCCAGTTAAACTAAATATAATTTTTAGCATCTAATTTTGTTAAAGGTTGTTTAAGTTATAATTTTATTTATCTTAGTCTTTTTCTTGATGCAATTTAATCCTCAATAATTCGTTTATTTATTGTTGAATTGTAGATGTTTGATGGTTAATGTAGTGGTCCATTCCGCTTTCAAGATGATCAATATTTAGATGACTATTCACCACTTGAATTAAACGAATTTGAATTAAGAGCAAATACTTTTATCATGAAAAATACAAAATATCCTGAAGATGTTATTATTACCGCTGATGATGTTGAAGTTGTTGCAGCTGTCGATGATGGTGCAGAACAAGTTGATGCAACTAATAATGAAGAATCAACTTCATTCACTAAAAGAAAAAGAAAGAAGACTTCAGGAGTTTGGAAATATTTTCGTTTGGTAAAGTTGTCTAATGGAACAGAAGTATATGAGCGCATCTATTGTGGAGAAAAGATTAAGAAACTTAAAGATAAAACCATCACACCATTGCATAGGCATATCAGTGATTGTCCAAAGCTAAAAGCGATTAATAAAGGTTAGATAAATTTAATAGTATTGCCTGGAAAATTAGATTCTTCATCTATGATTCGAAATTGGAAATTTGACAATACGAGAATGAGAGAATTTATTTCTCACATGATCATGATTCATGAGTTACCTTTTAATTTTGTGGAGTATAAATTGTTTAATGTGGTCATGAAAGAAGCGAATCCAAGATTTAACAAGATCTCACGTGCTTTTGTTAAATAAGATTGTGTTTCTAGTTATGAGATTAAAAAGAAAAGAATTCAAAACTTGTTAAACACTGTCAAGCGTGTGAGCATCACCACAGATATGTGGACATCAAATCAAAATATTCATTACATGGTAGTGATATGTCATTTTGTAGATTCTAATTTCAAGCTTCACAAGTGCATATTAAGTTTTGTGGACGTTCCTCCACCATATTTTGGAGTTTATATCTATGATTTCCTTTTCAAGTGTCTAAAAGATTGGAACGTTGAGACAAAAGTGACTATTTTTACAGTGGATAATGTTAAGACTAATGACGTGGTGGCTAAGAAGTTGATGAAAAATTTGAATCTTCAAGAATAAACTTGTTGTCGGTGAAAAATTATTTAATGTACGATGTTGTGCACATATTCTTAATTTGTTAGTTCAAGATGGTCTTGAAAAAATTCAAGACATAATTCATAATGTTCGTGAGAGTGTGAAACATGTGAATACCTCTTCGAGTCGGTTACATATTTTCAGTGAACTCGCCAAACAACTTTCAATGTCAAAGAAGCATTTGATTTTAGATGTCACTACTCGATGGAATGTTGCATATGCTATGTTTTCCAATGCTTTGAAGTTCAAAGAAGTGTGTGAATTATGCCGATCGAGAGTCTACATACACCATTTTGCCAAGTGAAGAAGATTGAAAAAAGTTGAAGATGTTTGCTCATTTTTGGCACTTTTTAATGAAGCTACAAAAATCATTTCAGGTATTATTTGATTCTTTTGATTTTTTAATAAAAATTATTTTTTATATAAGATTTATTAATATTTTTTTTATATTATAGGTTCTGAATATCCTACATTCGATTTATTTCTTAATGAATTATTTGGGATAAAAGAAGCATTGGATGCAATGGTTTTGGATGAAAGTGATTACATGATGGCTATGGCTATGAAGATGAAGAGAAAATTTGATAAGTATTGGGATACTTGTAATTTGTTGATTTCAATTGGTGTTGTTTTAAATCTCAGGTATAAAACTATTTTTTTTTTAATTTTTAATATTATTATTTGATTTAAGGTGTTGATATTTTCTTCAATAGGTATAAAATAAAATTGCTTGATTTTTCTTTCATTTTCATTTATTCACCTGATGAGGCTCCAAGACAAATAAACATAACCCGAGATACTATAAATGAGTTGTATCAAAAATATGTCGAGGCTCATAAAGCTACAAATGTTGTTTCATCATCTAAAGTTGGTGGAAATCAGGGTGTTAATATTGGTGGTACTTCGAAGAATGGTTTTAGCTTTTTAACCAATCGATTTGGTAAAGGTATTAAAACTGACACAACCAAGTATGATCAACATATTAGAAGTGTCGATACTTTTATATCTACAAAGTCAGAATTGAACACTTATCTTGAAGAAAGAGTTTACATCGGTGAGCCTGGTGTATATTTTGATGCTTTGGAGCGATGAAAAGAGAACAATTTAAAGTTTAGAATTTTGTCCAAAATGACAGCTGATATCTTGACAATTTCTATCACTACTGTGGCTTCTGAATCTGCTTTTAATGCTGGTGGAAAGGTTATTGATCCACATCGTTCCTCTTTAAGAACTAAGATGGTGGATATACTTATTTGTGGAGCTGATTGGTATTGTCAATATTATCGTCAATACCTTCTCAATTTAAAGTTTTAATTCTTTCTAAAAAATTAAATAAATTTGATTTTATAATAACTAATATTTTGGGTTTATTGTAGCAAAATGAGGACATTATATCTATTGAGTTTCCTTGAAGAATGAGATATGGTATAACTTTAATAATTTAATATATTTTTTGTTATAACTTTTTTAATTTAATATTTATTTTTTTTATTTTGATTAGATGAAAGATAAATTGGCGATGGTTTATAAACGCAAGTCGAAGATGGTTTTGAAGATTGTTTAAAACACTTGGATTTTAAGAAATTTATTTTATTGGATATCAACTTACGTTTAGTTTTATTATTTTTATGTAGTTTAATTATTATGTATGCATGTTTTTGTCCTACTTGAACAAATTAATTCTGAAGTTACGACTTATATTTATGGATTTTATGTGGTTGATGTTTTTAGGTTCGTTTATATTCGTTCATTTATGTTCGTTTAGGTTCGTTCGTTTAGGTTCGTTCGTTTACGTTCGCTCATTTATGTTTGTTTACGTTCGTTCGTTTACGTTCGTTCATCATTTAAACGAACGAACATAAACGAACATGAACAACCTATAATCCTTAACGAACGAACACGAAAAGAAATCATGTTCGTTCGGTTCGTTTACAGTGAATCATACACTTTTTAGTTTCGACTTTTTCTTCCCAGTTTCTATCGGAATACGCGGAATTCGGGAGATTTACCCATCGGGTCCTCTCATCAAATCCCGGACTACCCAAAAATAAATAAAGAATTTCTTTCAAATCTTATCCTCTAGATTTTCAGTTTGATTCAGCTGAGAGTAACTGAATTAGAACGGGGACTCCACAATTCCCAGATCTTGGAAAACATTGCAGTGTCGAAGATTGTAAACAGATTGATTTCTTGCCTTTCACTTGCGATGGTTGCCACCGGGTTACTACTCCTTCCATTTCTTTTATCTTGATTTTTTCGGATTTAATTTATTTCTTTTTCTAGCAAATCCATTTGGGCATTTTCGATGTCTTAATTTTATTTTTCAAATTATTGCAGTTTTAGAAACTGCATCTAATATCACTACATAATGTGTTAATTATGTTTTAGTCTTTTAGATGTTCATAGAGAAATTAGGCTAGTTCTGATTTTGTTTTTGTCTTAAGTTTCTAACAAATATTAACATTAAGATGTTGTTTTGCAGTTTGCAAATGACAAATATCAACATTAAGATGTTGATTTGTCAGTGTATTGTTATTTACATGAAGTAAAACTCTCAGCATTTAACTTCCAGTTCATATAAAATGCAATGTCAGATAGAATCCTATGACCAAAAAACAATGTCAGATAGAATCCATTATATGGTATCAAGAAAACTATGCCGTCGCAGGGGAACAGTTCTTCTGATTTGCTCCACCAATCTTTCCCTCTAAACAAAGTAAATCATTGCAGTTGCACACCATGCAATGCATAGGATAGTTCTGTTATCCTTGAAGTAAAATGATTAAGTAGCAAAAGCAACAATGTACCTTAGAGGTTAACCGACATCTACGATTAGTTTAATTAGTTGCTACCATTGGTTTAGAATCTCGTCTAATGATTTAGAATGACCATTGATCTGTTTTGATTATTTGTTTGCTAAGATTAGCTGAGAAGGATAGCTCAATCGCATTGCAGCTTTGCTTGAGATATTATTTGATTGCTCTCGAGTTTCTTTCTGTTATGCTTACTGCTTAGGCTGTAGAATTAGAACTTCTAGAGAATTCATATCAGCCAAAAGCTTGGATCGATTGTTAAATGATTTCTGTGTAATCGTTGTTGGCCTATTACACTGTTAAGTTCTTCTGGCGGAATTTCTGTGTTTCATTCTACACAGGTACACTGCGTGGAACATCGAAGCTATATAAAACATCACTGTCCAAAAGCTGATAAAAAAGATGTTACCGTGTCATTTGTTCCTTATGTGCTAAAGGAGTTTGCTTGATTCCAGATGAAGATCCAAACATCACATGGGAAACTCAAGTTAATGCTGAATATGATCCATCAAATTATGACAAAGTTATAAAGAAGGAAAAATACCAGGTTCGTGGTTGCAGGGAAGTCTTGACAGTCTCAAACAAAATCAAGTGTAGGGACTGCACTATAGACCATTGCTTAAAGCACCGTTTTGGACCTGATCACAAATGTCCTGGACCAAAGAAACCCGAATCACACTTTCCATTTATGGGTATTTTAAGCAGGAGTAAGAAAGACACAACAACCAACCATGCTTCTTTATCTTCATCTACATGGGCTACAAGCTTTCTTAATGCGGCTTTCACAGTTTGAGCCTCAACCGAAGCAAGTATGACGAAATAGGGTAGTGAAATTAGTCAAAAGTTGCAAATAACAAGGGATGGAGTTGGGCTGAGTAGCAGCAGCAATGGTAGTGCAGGGCAAGTAGAGTGCCCCCAATGCGGAGCTAAGTTTTCCTCGATTACAGGATTAGTGGACCATGTCGAGAAGGCACATGAAAACAAAAACCAATCTCGAGTCTTTAAGATGTCTATTGATGTCTGCCCCAAGTGCAGTAAAGGGTTTCATGATCCAGTTACTCTTGTTGAGCATGTCGAAAGGAATCACAGTGGCACTTCGAAGGCTTAAGAGATTTTTGGCTGCAAATTTGTGAAGTGCATATTGCTGGATAAGTAATTTGTGAAGTGCATGTCAAATGATTTGTATCAAGAAACCATAAACTGTAAGGTTGAAAGCTACTATTTTCTATGGGAATACATTCAGCTGCTTGTTCGAATCTGTTTATTGATTGATATCAATGAAGAAAAAGAAGATATAAACTATAAAATAAATATATGAATGTGGATGATGAATAAATTAAAAGTATTAAAATTATTCTAGGAAATGTTTTGGGCCACTAAAATCTAATAAAAAACAAAGGAAATCTAAAGGAAAGGAGACCTTTGAGGCTCCCCTTTTCTACTTCTTTTCCTGAAAGAATTAGGGTCCGCATGAATAAGTCGACTCGTTGAAATTGGGACAAAATCTTCCTCTGTTTCCACCACTTCTATCTCACTATTTACCTATAAAAACAAATTATCTTCTCATAATTAGAAAATTCCTTCAAAATTTATCGAAAACCCAAGAAGAAGAAAAAAAGGGTTCTTACTTTGCATTCAATGGAGCAAAATTTTGATGTTTGATTCTGAAGTTCATATCCACAAACTTCACACTTTTCACCTTTCCGACCATTAATGTGACTTGCATGCTCTTTCCTTCCTTTCCTATTGATATAAACAAGCTTTGAAGAGTTGCAGATATAAGGTTGGATATCTGAAACGTCCATCAAACTATTGATGCTCTGAACCCTAAGTCCCGGTCTGCTTGAAGATTTGTAAACCTTCAAAACCAAAAATATAACGAAGCTAACATCATGCATTGCTGTATATCGATAATAATTCATCGAAAATCAACAAGAAAAAGAAGATAAATTACTCGTAGACTCTGATGGTGATGATCAACATGTTTGTGAAGGTGGTATAAACAATCTTCGCAGAAAGCTGATCCCATGCAATCCCTACAAAAGAAGCTACACTGTTTTGAACTCTTACATTCGCATGGCCTGTAAAACTCAGCTTGCAACAATGGTTTCAACCATGGAAGATTACTCAACAAGTCTCCTCCCATTATTGGGTATTGATTTCTCTCTTGGGTTGCCCTACCGTTATTTAGAATAGAGTGTTTTCTTTCGTAATGTTTTCTCTCAAACCGCCTTAAGCATATAAACTATATATACTAATATGCTTGATTACAGGTAAGAAGTAGGGTAAGACTACTCTCACTAATATTACTTTTCATGAGTTAAACCTAACCGACTTATTACTTGGAATAAAAAAATAGATTTTTTGTTTTATTTTAATTCCAACACATAAATATTGAAAATAGAAGAATATTTAACATAGAAAGAACTACTTTTGTTCTAAATAAGCAAGTCTTTTTTCAATTTAAACTCAATTCTGAATGAAAACTAAAATTAATTTTTCAGTAGTATTTTATTTCATCAAATCCATTTGAAACAAACTAGTTAATTCTGATATTTAATTGTATGTGTGATGAGGGTCATCTTTATAACATTCTGAATTTTAACCCCAAACTAAAATCCCTAAATTTTCAATCCCTAATTAAGAAACTCAATTTCGAGAATTCTCTAAAACCCTAATCGTAAGGATTTTGAATAAATTTACAAAATAAATTAATAAATTTTTAAAATTTAGTAATATTTTTATAAAGAATCAATATTTGTTACTTATTTTGTGAATCCTAAAAAGTAAAAGGACTAACTATATAATTTATCCAAAATTTTAGTTATATAAGTTTGGTTGCACTCACTTTCCTCTCTCGACTTGCGTCGGAATCACATCTCCTTTTTTTTATTTAATTTGATCAAACCCTGGTGGGTCTCTAATATCGCACAACCATAATTATTATTATTATTATTATTATATTATTATTATTATTTATTTTGTGAACGTATCGATTTTGAAAAAGACGAATTATCACCTATTTATCTATCAGTACTTGATGTTTAGTTTGGTGGTATGATGATAGATTTTAATATAGAACTTGATATCATAAGTTTTGATAAAGTTATGCTCAGTTAACCTTAAAAGAGACGTTTTTCTCGACGTTAGAGTTATTGTCGTTTGAGATAAGTTTCTTACCATGCTACATATGTATTTCACCTTATGTGATTATTTATATGTATTATGATTTGTATGATTAACATCATGTGCATGCGTTTTCAAAATATGTTTTAATTATATTTTTTTGAACATTTATTTTATGAAATACCGGATGTACGAAATTATTATTTATGGATTTATGGACTATGATTTATGAATAATATTTTATAAAATATTAGATTTATACGATTTCGTTAGGAATTGATTTACAAAAAGAAAAAAGATTGAAGACATACTTCGAGATTTTGAACCCAAAATTCTACTAGGTAACTTGTTAAATAAAAAAGTAACATGGAGTAATGAGTATCCTCAAAATATTTAGGGACATTAGAAGAAAATAATAGGGTCTTACTAACCTTCGTTGATTCTTTCTCTCATCTATTATATTTTATTGAGGAGTATCTATATAAGAGCTAATTTGAATTATAACTTTGTCTATAAAAATATACCCCAAATTTTAGTAAGAAATTCACTCTCATTATCGTTATTAAATATTTTAATTTTACTGAAAACTCAGTTTTAACCATAAAATAGAATTCTTTTAAATATTTTCTTAGCTATAGATTTTGTTTTCATAAGATAAGTTCATATTATCATAATGTGATCGATAAAAAAAAATCATTAAGCCCCTGTGATATTTTGAAGGTCCTGAAATGTCATTATGATTAAAAGAGAAAAGTTATAAAGCTTTATGAGATGATGAATGATAAAATTTATTTTATGTTTGATAATTTAAAATATATCACAAGTAAATAAAGATAATGGTTTTAAAAGAAATAATATAGAAAATAATTTATGAAGATAAAAATAATTAGGATGACCTAGTCAAAGATGCCATAACAAAATTTTATTTACATTTTAACTAAAATTTTGAGAGGGTAAACAAATAAATTTGAGGGTGCAATTTGAGTGAACTTGTCCATTTAAAAGAGGTTTACTTTCAAGAAAATAAAGATCACTATATAGTTTAGTATTGTTAATCTAATGTTTCAATTTGAACATTTGTGGTGTGTTAATCTTTTATTACTCGTAATTGACTTTCAAACTTCAATTCTAGAATCTTTGATTATTTTTATAGTGTCCGTTGGTGACTTATTTTTTATAAAATTAAATTTAAAAGAAAATTGTAAATTAAAAAATTAAATCGTCCAAGATATTTTAAAAATGGTTTTAACAATTATATAAAAATATTATAGTGATAAGGAAATTTGTAATAACCATATTTAACTCTAACTCCATTATATAAAAATCATGACTCAAGTGGTGAACGGATTTATCATTGCTGCAACTGACACATTCAATAAAAAAAGCCATAGACGAGTGAACATGTTGATGAAGGTGCCCTTCATCATCAATCCACGAATCAAAGTAGAAATCCACTATGACCATTACCCACATTCCAAATAATATTGATGCATTTTTAATTTTTAAATAAAATTGAAATAATTTTTAGAATCAATTTTAATCGTATTTTTTTATAATATTATTATAAAATTATTTTAATTTAATTTATACCTTAATCCAATTTTAAACTTCGATTATTTTAACTCAATTATAACATATTTTCAGAGTTTAATTCAAGAACTTCAATCTTTTTTGTCTTCTAAATTATACTAGACTATAAGGTTGGTTTAAGAAGATATCCATTGGAGTTTAAATTTCTATTTTCTTTTCTTTATTCTTGATTAAACGGTAAATTGAGTTTCAATGAATTAATGATATGGTTCATATCAATAGGAAAGAAAACATGCTAAACAATACCTTTTAGCCGAGGGGATTGCTTTTATGTTCATAGAAACCCTATCATGTTTTCTCATCGAATAAGTTAAGATATTTTGAGTCTCTCCTCTCTTGTTTTCTGTATTTCTGTGTCTCCCCTTGCTCTCGTCTGTGTTCTTTTTTTTTCATTTTTTGTTTGCAGTTTTTACAAAGGTATCAAAGCTGCCAGAAGTTTGATCGAACATGATTGACGAAGTTCTAACTCGTAATAGGACGACATTGCTATTTGCGAATTCAGCAATTTAAGAACCTGCAACTCAGCCCGTGGTGGTTCCAAAATGGAAAAGATAAGCGAACAAAATTCGAATCGATTTCAATGTGAAGATTTCGGATCTAAGGGTCACTATCATGTCAGATTTACATAAACTATTGGAGCTAGCACTGGGTGAAACCATTCCTATGTAACGCGGTGGATAGGACATGCACCTGCTATTAAACTGGGCAATCAACAACGTTCATCATCTGGGACATTTTTTTTGAACAAACGGTGAACCAGTGTTGGTTGCGGACGATTCACTTGAGAAACAGAAATAAGCCATGGAGTCTACTCATTGAATATGGCTAACAAACTAATGTGCCAAAAATTTAAAGAAATTGATTTTCGAGGTTGTTTGTTAAATCTCGAACAATTTCGTCATAAGCTTATAAAATCAGGCTAGTCATGCTTTATTTGGATGGAAAAACACTTTAATAGCACCAGTTTCTACTCAAACAACATTCTGTTCTTTATCATTGGACTTGGAGACAATATTTAGAGAAATTAAGAGAAAAGTTTTTTCTTAATGGATTTGAGGATCCTTTTGATGAATTGTTAGTTTTGAAATAAACGGATACGATTGAATAATACTACGAGAACTTCATTTGATTGATCAACCAGGTATAATTTGCAGTCCCTTATGTTTAGAGTGTTTTTAACACATGACCAAATAATCATTACTTGAAGTTTTTGAAACCTAAAACACTGATTGAAGCTTATCACATAAAAAATAATTGGAGGATAGTTTTCTCAAACTCTAAATGTTTTGTGCAATATTCGAAAAAATCAGCACCTCTCCCAAACTTGAGCTTACCCTCTCAGCCTACTATGTTCTCTAGCCGAAGTGTTATGATTATTATAATGCATCGAGTCCTAATATAACAATTAGAAAGTCAGTCAATCAAAATCTTGTATCCAACTCAAGCATCAACAAACCACATGTTAATAGAAGCAATAGAATCTTTAAAAAGTTACTTTTTACTGTTGAGATAAAGGAAAGAAGGCAAAAAAGTTTATATTTTTTGTGTGCAACAAAATACACACTAAGACATAAATGTCACATAATAGAATTATTTCAAATCTTGGTGAAAGAAATTAAAGAAAAAAGAGAACATAAAAAATTTCTAAACTGTGAAGAGGTAATAAAAGGTAACGGTCAAGATGCTCACAAGCAAGAAGTACTTGTGTTATTTTTACATACCATGTGGGGTGCAAAGAGCATGAAAACAATAAAGGTACAACTATAGATAGGAGAAATCATTATATAACACTGATAGATAATTAGAGTACTCACAACTTTGTGAGTTTAATTGTGATGAAAACAATGAAGGTAGTGATAACTAATGAAAACAAGGGTACAATAGGAGAGTGTAAATATGTTTTTTTGGATAATCCAGACTCATAATTTTGTCATAAATTTTCTAGTTTTGCCTTTAAAAGATTATGACATAGTTTTAGGAATTTAGTGGATCACAACACTAGGAGTTTTTCAATGAGATTTCACACTTCTAGAGATGACCTTTAACCATGAGAATCAACTGATTGTGTTAAAGAGCTGTAAACCAAAACCAATAGTAGTGGTTGCATTCAAATCTTCTGATAAGGCTCTCAGAGAGAATCCTAATGCTCACGTTGTTTCATTTTTTTTGCTAAATACCCATATAAATATGAAGAGGGATTTCGGGCAACTTACCATCAAAATGTTAGAATTTACTCAATAAGTATGTTAATGTATTTGGAGAACCTAAATAGCTGCCTCCTAAAGGAGACATGATCAAAAGATACCCTTACTGAATGAGAATTTTATTGTCAAACTGAAATCATATAGGAACCCAATGGTTCAAAAGAATAAAATTGAGAGAATGATAAAAAAAAATTAGAGGCTGAGATCATTAAATATAGAAACAATGTCTTCTCATTCCCTATAGTCATGGTCAAGCAGAAGGATGATTTTTGAAGGATATGCATTGATCATAAAAAATTAAATTAGCTGACTATGAAAGATAAGTCTCCCATGCTAATCATAGAGAAATTTTTGAATGAATTAGAAGATGCAGAGATTTTTTCAAAGTTGTATTTAAGATCTAGGTATCATTAAATTAGAATATGGATATCAGATATATATAAAACAACATTTAAGACTTGTGAGGGCCATTACAAATTTCTTGTGATGCCCTTTGTTTAAGAAATGTCGCAATCACTTTTTATAATTTAAAAAGTATTGAGGAAGTCAGCCATATTTTTTTATGATATATTAATCTACTCAATGGATTAAAACTCTTATTTACAGCATCTCTAGGAGGTTTTTCAACTTTTGAGGCATCATCACCTATTTATAAAGTTGAATAAATACTATTTTGATACATAATAAGAAGACTATTGTGGTGTATAATATCAATTGAAACAATAACAATGGATCAAGAAAGACTCAACAACATTATAGAGTGGCCTTCTCCAAAAAATGTGAAGTAATTGAAAGGATTTTTGGGGCTATCTGATTACTACATGAGGTTTATTCAGAACTATGAGACATTGAATATACCTTTAACCAATCTATTGAAGATGAGGGGATGAAAATGACAAGAAAAAAAAGATAGGGTATTCTAGCAATTTAATAATATGATACGTTCAACACCTGTCTTGGTTCTTCTTGATTTCAAAGAGGAATTTATCATTGAAAATAATGCATCTGAGTTGAAAGTGGAGCCAATTCTAATTCAGTATTTTCCTATTATTATCAGTAGAGTGTTTAGTGATAAATAGCCAAGGTAAAAGATTCCTAAAAGAATTATGAGAAATTATAGAAGTTAATCAGAAAAATAGAAAAGGATAGTGACATACACTCTAAATATCAGTAGAATGATAAGAGATAGACTAAAAAAGAAAATTGGTTGTAGGTAAAGATCCTCTATTAAGAGATGAATTACTGAAGTTATTTTTATAATAGTGCAATGGGAGGACCCTCAGGTTCACACGCTATCACTAAAAGAATTGTTAGAATATTTTATTGAAAGAAACTCAAGAAAGATTTGAGGAAGAAGATCAGGGAATGTCAAGTTTGTCAGATGAACAAGGATGATTTGACTCATCATAGAGGTTTGCTACATTCACTGTCAACCCTTAATAGTATATTGTCTTCAATTGAGATGAATTTTACTGAGGGATTACATTCTTTCAAAAAAAATATGACATTATTCTAATGGTAATTGATAGACTGACCAAGTATGATCATTTCATTGTTTTGAGTCATCCTTTTACAATTAGGGATGTGACCCAGGTTTCTTTACAAAATATCTTCAAGTTACATGGACTATTTAGTAACATTATTTGTGAGAGAGGTTGGATCTTCATGTGTGTTTTTTTGGACAACATTATTCAAAGGATTAGGTGAGAGCATAAATCCCTTTACTGTATATCATGCAACAACAACTGGAAAAACTGAACGTTTTAATAAATATTTAGAAACATATTTGCGTTATATGACAAGTGAGAGACCAAAAGATTGGGGACACCAATTACACTTAGCAAAATGATGATACAACACTTTATTTCACTCAGCCATTTAAATAACTTTATTTCAAGCATTGTATGATCAGATATCCCCTGTTCATATACTATATATTACTGGAGAATTAAAATTTGAATCCATAAATAGAAGTCTCTAGATTAGAGAAGCAACTTTGAAGATGATCAAATTCTACTTGAAAACAATCCAAGATAAAATAAAGATGCAAGTAGATAAAAAAGGATAAAATATGAATATACAGTAGGGATTGTGTTTACTTGAAATTAAAGCCTTATAGGCAACAAACGATGAGGCAAAAAAGTTGTCAGAAGTTAGCTCTTAGGTGATTTGGTCCTTTCCTTATCAAATATCGGGTAGAATAAGTTACTTATGAATTACTGTTACCCTCAAAATCTAAGGTACACCAATTTTGGGTTCAAATGATGCTATTTTAGATTAATAAGTACCATTAGAGTTTTATTTTACTTTGGTATTTGGAGTTTTGTTTTACTTAAGTGTTTATATTATATTATGAGTTTTATTGAGTTTTATTTTTCTAATAGATAGAGTCCAACTTAAATAGGGAATTAGAATTTAAATCAATTACTATAATTAGTTTTATATAAAGAACAAATCTGTTGTAACTATTTTTTATAATAAGAGAAACAAATTTTTCTCTAAAACTTACATGGTATCAATAGGTTGCGATCTTTAAACCAAATGATAGCATCTGCCATCAAACAAAGAGGAATAAAGCCATGATATGATTATTGCAAAAAATTGGGACACCTTTAGAGGAAATTGCTGGAAATTTTATGGTAAATCAACTGATTGAAAATCACACAAGGTACAACAACAACAAAAAGAATCAACAACCAATAAAGTAAAAACAAAGAGTCAATTAGTTTCAGTAAGCAACAGATTACAAATTTGCAAAAACTTCTCTCAAATGACATCAACATCTGATTCTCCTACTCAAATTAGTAGTGTTTCTTGTCTACAAACTTCTAAACATTTATGGATATTAGATTCTAGTGCTACTGACTATATGACAGGGGATAAGAACCTTTTCTATCAATTTACAGAGAAACAATGTCCAAGGAGTGTTAAAATAATTGATGGGTCAATCACTGAAGTTGATGGGATAGGCACAATTTATGTGAATGAAAATATTACTCTTTTCTCTATATTATATGCCCCTAATCTTCAGTGTAATCTGTTATCCGTAAGAAAATTGTGTAATAACTATAAGTGTTCCATTATAGTTAATGCTCCTGGTTGTGTGTTTCAGAAAGTTGAATCGGGGAAATTGATTGATAGTACTAGTTTGTGTGGTATACTTTGCATCATTGAAGGCCTTTTTCCGAAGAGAGAAGTCTAACCAAGTAGTACTTTTTATTTATCCTTAAATATATCAAATTTAGGTTCTAGTGATATTTTATTATGGCATTTTAGACTTGGACACCCAAATTTTATTTATCTCCAAAAATTGTTTACAAATTTATTTATCCATAAAGGCCTTCTATCTTTTTCTTGTGATGTATGTCAACTTGTAAAACATAAATGATCATCCTACCCTACTTCCCCTTATATGGCTTCTACACCTTTGCTTTAATACATAGTGATATTTGGGGTCCTTATGCTGTTAAGAATGTTACTGAGGATAGGTGGTTTATCTCTTAGATGATCATACTAGGATCACTTGAACCTTCTTGATGAAAAATAAATCTTAGACTGGAAATATCTTCAAAGGCTTTTACTTCATGGTAGAAAATTAGTTTAATAGTCCAATTAAGATTCTTATGAGTTTTTCACTAATACTTTAAGAAATTTTTTTAAAGACAAAGGTATTCTTCATATAAGTTCTTGTGTAGATACTCCTCAACAGAATGGACCAGCTGAAAGAAACTCCTAAAAAAGTTTTTCTTCAAATCTTTCCTTCTTTTAAGCTTTTGTCTTGTAATTTACCTCTTACAATATTTGGTTCAACTACCATTTTTCATGTTCATAAACAATTTCAGGGAAAATTATATCCTAGGAAAATTAAATGTCTTCCTAGGATATTCTACCAATAAGAAGGGCTTTAAATGTTACTCCCAATACATATTTTTTTTTTTGGTTTCCATGGATGTCATATTTTATGAATATTTACCTTATTTTTCAGATTTTGAAATTCAGGGGGAGAGCTGTAATAAATTTCAGTTTCCTACTATCACGTTACCACTAGATGAACCAAAAACAATTTAAAACAATCCTATTTCAAGACTTGTTCTTGAAAAAACTATTCTTGAAACTTCATAACCCACAATACCCATGACTGAAACATTACCTCCTGAACCTAATGTTTTTTCAGACAACCAACTTAAAACAAAAGAACTTCATGTCTATACAAGAAAAAAAAGGGGCAAGAAAAAAAAGGGGCTTACTCAAGAAACTATACAAACTAGGGCTATTCAAGAAATAGAACCAATTCTATTACCCTTGGAGGACGAAGATATAAAATTTTTAAATAAATTACATCCAACACAAGAACAATTGCAGATATATTTATTAAGGCACTTTCAAGAAATATCTTTGACAAACTTACATTCAAGCCGATACTATACACTGTCTATTCACCAACTTGAGGGAGAGTGTAGATAAAAACGTGCCATTAGAGTTTTATTTTACTTAAGAATTTGAAGTTTTGTTTTACTTAGGAGTTTATATTATATTGGGAGTTTTATTGAGTTTTATTTTCCTAATAGATAGAGTCCAACTTAACTAGAGAGTTGGAATTTAAATCAACTACTATAATTAGTTCCATATAAAGAACCAATCTCCGGTAACTATTTTTTCATAATAAGAGAAATAATTTTCTCTCTAAAACTTACAACTATCAATAAAAAACATGTTAGGATCTTAGATAGGAGAATTGAAAAAAAAATCGAGATGTAACTAAAGTTTCAGTGGAGTGGATAAATTTCTTTCTTGATGATGCAACCTGGAGTCATCGCATCATTCGAGGACCAAAATTTTAGACTTCAATCCTTGAGGTCGAGGATTTGTTTAAAAGGAGAGCATTGTAAGGATGGTTTCAAAAGATAATCGATGGAGTTTAAATTCTTGATTTTTTTTTCTTTATTGTTGATTAAACGATAAACTTAGTTTTAATGAATTAATGATATTGTGCGTATCAATAGGAAAGAAAACATGTTAAACGGTACCGTTTAGTTGAGGGGATTGCTTTTATGTTTCTGAAAACCCTATTATTTTTTCTCATCTAATGAATTAAGATGGTTTTGAGTCTCTCCTCTCTTACTTTCTATATTTTTGTGTCTTCCCTTACTCTCATCTGTTTTTTTTTTCGTTTGCACTCTTTACATAGACATGAGATCAGATCACCTGTACATATCCAACCGATCATCATAACGGGTGTAACACCCTTTTTGTATTTGTTTTAGATTTATGGGTTTGATTTATGTTTTCGTTGATGCTCTAGTTTTTTAGATTCGTTTAATTCATTATGTGTTTGTTATTGGGAAGAAAAAGAGATTAGTGCTTTCTTGGTTTTATGCATTGATTATGGGTAAATGATATGCTTTTTATGACATCGATTTTCATGGGTTTGAAGAGAGTGATATGTTACTATTAACTTTGAGATAATCTATATTATTTGTCCATAAAATATATCTGAAATCCTATATATATATATATATATATATATATATACATTAATTTTCATTGATTAATTTTATTAGTAAATTTTTCTAGTATCATTTTTTTGGTAATAATTTTTTCTAAACGCAATGCATGAAAATTTTACTCATTTTCTTCACGTATATTACGTATTTTAAGATTCAATCGAAACTATATAAATTTTGAGGGCTAAAATTTTTTACCCTATTATATTGCAAGGCATACCTGGATTTATCTTTTAATTCTGTTTCAAGATGAAAAAAGGTTTTGCATCTTTGCCTTTTGTTGTTCCTTGAATTTAAGTAATTAATTAAAGTATTTGTGATCACTCTTTTGATGTAGTATTAATTTTGATACTTTTGATTATTTTTTTTGACACAATAAATTTTTTAAAGTATATAAAATAATTAAGTTCATATAATTTTAAACATAAAATATTTATTTTTTATATTATAAAACAAAATAATTATAAATTATATATCTTAATTCAATTTTTGTTTATTAATTTTCTTTATTTATCCCTACATTAAATCTTGTCTATAAACTTTCCATCCATAAAAAGTTCTCATGTCATTATAAGCTGAGATATTCTTCAGCTATGGAACACCCAAAAATTTTGAAAAAACTTTTTTTTTATAGATTTAAAATTATTTTTTAAAACTATATAAAATAATTAAATTCATATAATTTTAGACATAAAATATTTATTTTTTATATTATAAAATAAAATAATTATAAATTAAATATGTTCATTCAATTCAATTTAGGTTTATTCATTTTCTTTATTTATCCCTACATTAAATCTTGTCTATAAATTTCCCATTCATAAAAAGTTCCCATGTCATTATAGGCCGAGACATTCTTTAACTATGGGACACCGAAAAGATTTGAAAAAAAATCTTTTTTCATAGACTTAAAATAATGTTAGGTCAATGATCTCTAAAATAAAAGCTCTTAATTAATATATTTTTTCACGTAGGAGCAAATTTTCTCTGCCTTAAGTAAAAATTGTTCAAAAACTATAAAATAATATTAAAAATAAAATTAACACAACTTTAAATAATTATTGATACCTTGTAAAAGAATGTTAACACCATTAAAAATAAAATTAACGTCCATTATTTGTTCTTAGCTAATTAAAATATTCATACATAAAAACGTAAATTTTTACACGTGGTATGGGAAAGATGAAACATTAAGCAGAATCTTTATTTTTCAAAAATCAATTCATGGGACCTTCACAACTGCCTCATACATGATGAAATTCGTTGGCAAAAATTCAATGATGATACCCAGTTGATTTAAACACACCATTCATAAATCCCTTGTTCAGCCATCAACGGGTTTAACGACTCTTCCTGCCTCGCATCTTCATCGGCAACCAACGCCCACAAACTAGAAAAATCTTGGATGATATTGATATTGCTAAGCTCATCCAATCTAAACGCGGCTTTCTCTCTCAACTCCCTCAGCGCCACACCATACTCCATTAGCTTCTCATCCAACCCAACACCTTCTTCAACTTCATTCCGCTTTTGCAGGCAGGCATAGGCAATGGCATGATGGAATGATGGATGGGTTTCCAGAACCGAATCGATATTATCGGTGGTGAACACTCTTCCAAATTTGGATACGGTGAGGATGCCGACTTCAACCCCGCACAGTGTGGACAGCTCTGTAGCTTTCTTGAACAACCCTTGTCTTCGTTTAGAGAAGGTTACTTGGCGTTTGCTTTCATCTTCTAGTTTCTTGATTTCAATTCGTTGACGCCCACGGCAGCTCCTTGCACCTTTCTTCGCCTTACTTGTGCTTTTCAATGCCAGTACATTATCATCCATGATCATGATGGCCGCAAAGAGATACAGACTGTTCAACACGGAGGCTTCTACTTCTTTTAGGACTTAGGGTTCTTGGTATTAAACAAAGGGTTGATTGGGTTTTTTATAGATTACTTGACTTGGACAAGAAGAAAGTATCTGTTGCTGATTTGTTTCCTCCCCCTTCGTATAAACCGACAATGGAAGGTGGAAAGATCAATTGAGAGTGGAGACATGGCCATTAAAAATATTTATTAATTTTTTATTTGATAAATTATAAGAAAAAAAATTAAAAATACTTTAAAAAGTGGTTATAATATATTTTTTACGAAGAAAAAAACATTTTTTTAAATTTTTTTATATGTCTTTAGAATTATAAATAAAAGGACATTGTTTTCATAACCTACACAAGACCTCATACACTATATTTGAACCGTCTCTGTCTGGCAGGTGTTGATTAAACATGAGAAAATTCTTGAATTCTTATCCTCGGAGTTGAAAGACTGAATTGGTGTGAATTTATTTAGGTCGTGTTAGCTTGCTAAAGATAGTCGGAATTGGAATCTCTTATTCAATGTTGTCTTGTGGAACCTTTAGCTTTATAAGAGTGTGATTGCTTTCGACAACCTAATGAAAAGTAGTTTGGTTCTTGAGCAAATTCGTTAGTTGCAGTCCATTTATCGTCGAACTTTGGATTTTGTTTCTTGTATTTGTTAGAAAATAGAGGTTTAATCCAAAAAAAAATAGATAATAATAATATTATTTAAGAAAAAAAATATTCATACTAAAAATAAAAAAAATTAAAACATTAAATTCCTAATATTTGGGTAAAATTTCTCTCTCTCTCTCTCTCTCTCTCTCTCTCTCTCTTAAAATTTGATTCTCACTTATTTTATGGATTCTTACTTGATCATATTATTTTTTTTTTAAATTTGATTCTGCAAAATATAGGGTTGTTTATCTCTTTTGTTCATATTCAAATTAACCCTATACTCTTCTTTCCTTTTTTTTTTATTTTTTTTTGTCTTTGACTATATACCCTAGGTCTCCAAACAAAAATCTTCTACTATTAAATATGCTCCGTTTTTAAATACATTGAGAAACACTAAATATTAAAATTTAAAATTTTAACTCTAAATTTTATTTTATCTTAAATCTTATACTCTAAATATATATTCTATTCCTAATTTTTTTAACTCTAATTATAAAATATAATTTAAAATCTTAAATCGAACATAAAAAATATAATTAAGGATAATTACTGACAGACAATTTCTATACCATCTCGAGCTAAAATGTAAACCTGCGGGACCCGTTATATAAACAAGAACAAATCAAATCAAACTACGTCGCAATGCAGAATAATCTTCCATCTCTTGTTTCTTATCTTTTTCCTACGACTTTGTTGTTATACCCTTTCCTCTCTGCCCGGCCTTCCTTGAAGACAGAGTGAGAGAGCATGGCAGCCACACTCATCCTACTCAAATCCCCAATTTCACCGCTAAACCCACACCATCTCCGGTTCAAGTTGCCACTCCTTTCCAGCCCAACAAAGCAAACCATCCGCAATGAGTCGGTCAACGCTCCAAAACTCTTCACCGAAACCTTTCGTCACCTGAAGTCAGTTTCTCTTCCCCTTTCAACCGTCGCATTGCCCTTCTTAGACACGCAGGTAAAAGAAATGCAATCCCCATTGTTTTGGATAATGGAATGTCTTTTGATGTCGTTTTTCCAATGACAGGATGCTCTTGCTGTTAATGGAGAGTTTGGGATTTTGGAGGGCAGAAGTTTTGCACTCTTACATCCCATTGTCATGGGTGGTCTGTTCTTTTACACTTTGTGGGCTGGCTACTTGGGTTGGCAATGGAGGCGAGTCAGGACCATCCAGAACGAGATTAATGAGCTGAAGAAACAAGTGAAGCCTGCTGCTGTTACCCCGGAAGGGAAACCGGTGGAAGCACCTCCGTCTCCAGTGGAACTCGAAATTCAGAAGCTCACTGAGGTTTGCTTCCTTTCAACCCAATATTTGAGCATGAAGCCAAGATTTCATAATCAATTTCTGTCAATGTGATATCCAATGATTTCTCTATAAATGTAGTTGATGACACGATCTTAATAGTTTATAAAGGTTCAGACCTTGGGGTGTAACTCAATCCCACATCCTCTAGGAGAGTTAAAGATTATTTTGAAAGTTGTATTTTGGAGTCACAATTCTTCTTACATTAGTTTTGAAACTTGCTATATGACACAGCAAAGCTCTTACTCAATTATGTTAAGTCATTTTAACTTGTACTACTTACAGTTTCGAGGGGTGTCCGGCTTTGTGGGGGCAAGTTCTTTACATGCCTCAAGACCAATGCTACTTATATACGTAGTAATTCAATAGGGGTAGTTTTCGTCGGTTGGTTTAATAATGAAATCAATCGATTGGGATGTAAAACGTTCTTTGGGATTATATGTATATATATATATATATATGTTTTGTGTTTACATATACCTACATTTCTAAATGAATCAATATTTAATCATGTGAATTATTAGTTTTACTCCATAATTTTATAATAAACTCTGCTAATCTTATGATAAGTCACTATGAAGATAGTAATATCTAGTAACACAGCTCAAGCCATCTTATTTCCTTAACCTTGTTTCCATTTTTCTTGTTTTTGTCTCTAATTTTGTAACAATTAACAATCTGAGATGATAAAGCATCTGACCAAAAAGGGGCAAAATGAACTGGTATAACTCAACATAACTTAAATAACATTATTGTTTTGGAGATCATGTATCATAGCTATGCCTTGTATGCCCTGATACTATCCGATCATATGTGATCTTTCAGGAGAGGAAGGAGTTGGTGAAAGGGTCTTTCAGGGATAGACACTTCAATGCTGGATCAATACTGCTAGGATTTGGGGTTCTTGAGGCTGTTGGTGGAGGTGTCAACACATGGTTTAGGACAGGAAAGCTTTTCCCAGGTCCCCATTTGTTTGCAGGAGCAGGTAAATCTTTTGATTCCGATTTCTCTTTCAGAAAATATAAATGAAAAATAGGAATTCAAAATTGATGCAGCTGGCCTCAACATTTGAAGTGTGTAGGAATTGACTCCACCTTGCTGTCTTGGTGTTCATATTGCAGCCATTACAGTGTTATGGGCTGCAGCTGCAGCACTTGTACCCGCGATGCAGAAAGGGAATGAAACTGCAAGGAGCCTACACATTGCGTTGAATGCAGTTAATGTTATTCTTTTTATCTGGCAAATCCCCACAGGTATAGATATAGTATTCAAAGTTTTTGAGTTCACTAAATGGCCTTGATCCTGCCTGGTACTTTTTATTTTATCTGCTTAGGAGATTGTATTATCGAGCTTGCCAGTTAGGCATATAACGAACACGTCAGAGCAGTTATGATTCTCGTGCTTCAATCTTTAATATGAAACCAATCAATTGTGCTTCATTCCCCAACTTGAAATTTCATGGAATAAATTCCAGCATGCTTATTCGGTACTTGGATTCCTCCAAGGCACCTAATCACATGATTGAAATGCTTAAATGTACCGAACAATAGCACGAGTCGATACCGAGAATTCGTACATGAACATACTATATTGCCGAAGCCTGTTACTATTTGCAGTTGCAGACCCCATGGAAATAGAATAGAGAGTTGACATTTTGATCAAGAAAAGAATGGAGTTGACATGTTCATCAATTTGCTGTTGGAGTATGTTCTGTAGTACAAGTGCCTATACTGCCCCACTACTAGTTTTGATAAGATGTCATTATTTAAACGAAGACAAAAGACTAAAAGGGGAGAGGACCCTTATAATTATATTCGTTTTGGTGCTTCTGCTTTAAAAAATAAATTTTAGATTTAAAATTTAAAATTAAAGTTTAAAAATTTAAAGGTAAGATATATTTTTTAATGTATAAAGATACGAAATTTAAAATTAAAATTTATAATTTAAAAAATATTTTTTGTGTGACGCATAAAAATATACTTAAGAACAAATGATTTTTGTTGTAAAGGATGGGGAAAAGCTAGTCGTGTTCCATGCCAAAGTACTGATTCCTGCAAATTAACGTCCATAAATTCAATTTCTGTGACAAAAATTTAAAAAATATGACATTGTATGTTTTATTGATTATATTATGGGAACTACTGGAATTTATTTATAGGATTATACTTTTATTTAAGCGTCGTAAATACTATGTTTAATCTTGACGATAAAAGAATAAAAAATAATATTTTAACTAAATATATTTAATTGATTAATTAAGTTATTTTTTTTTATATTTCTTAAGTCTAAGATTTTAGGGACGGAAATTGTTTGTCCCTAATTATATCTCATTTGGTTCCCTAATTTCAAAATAATAAGTTTAAGGTTGAAGTTTAAGATTTATGAAATTAGGTACAGAGTCTATTTTTTTAAGGTTTAAGATTTAGGAGGTGAAAATTAAATTTAAAGTTTAGAATTTAATTTTTAAATATTTTTTTAGAGGAGACATGATTAAGAGTAGAAGACTTTTATTAAGATTTTAAACACATTTTAGAAACACCTCTTTTTATTTTTAGAGTATCTTCTCTATCTTTCTAAGTAACAATAAAATTAGATTTAGAATTCATAAAAAAAAATGATTTTCAAAGATTTGGTTTCCTTTCTTTTGAGACACAAAGAAAAAGAGTTATTTTCAATGGAAGAATAGCTGAGAGTAACACTCTAATCTTATAACTCACGACATGATAAACTACTTTGACAATGACCGGATTTTTAAGTCGCTTTTATTTTAACACCAATTTTTTAAATTTTTATTATAATAATTAATTTTTTATTTATTTTATTATATAGTCATTGTTAATAAAAATATTAATGTGACTTGTTAATATTTTTTTAAAAAAATTAAGATTTTAAATTTACAATCTTTGTTTTGCTAGCTTATCACCACTAAAGATAAATTTGCGACGAATTTAAATTAAGGAAAGAAATAGAAGAGTATCACTACTAGTACTGTTTTAATGATCTTTTATACTTAAAAAACTATTGAATGATTGTAGAAATAACGGTGAAATAAGACGACGATCTATTACAAGCTTAAAGCTAAAAATATTTAATCCAATCATTATTATTCGTCGAATCAATTTTCAATTGAATTACGTTGATCTTCTAGACAAACTAATCTTTCTAACGATTTAATTGATCGGTCAATACTCTATTGTCATGTGTATGAAGGTCTACACCTTTATGGTACAAGTGCACACCCGTCAAGTAATAGTATATAAGGTTGTCAAATCCCACAATGACTAGACTTACCTGCGCAATCTATTCTTCCTGCACAATAAGAAATAAAACACACAAACGTAATTTTATTTTGGTTTGAAACTAATGAGTAACTAACTAACGTAATAAAGTAATTAATTGAAGAAATCAAGAATTAAGGAGTAAACCAGGTTATATTGCTTAGTAGTGTGGATTTCGAAAGTAAATTGTCTTTTTCTTTATAATACAAAGTCAAGATTACCACCTCGACGGATCGCTGAGTGTCAGCTTAACTGCCTCGCCGGGTTATACATTGACGACAAGTTGACAACTCATAGTTCGACAGAACGTCCTTTGATGAATCATTCTTATCCCTAATTCTGAGTTCTATTGATGTCCACGTCTTGATGATACCTCTCAGCGTGAATCAAGTATTTTTGAGTGGATCGAACAATCAAAAATATCAAGATGGGGGTGAATTGACACTTTTAAAATTTTGGGAAGGATTGGAAAAATAGGAAAAAATATGAACACAAAGATTAATAGTGATTCAAGCTTCAAACAAGATCTACATCCACTACCTTAGCTCCTACTAAGAATTTTCTAACCAATTCACTATTGAATTCAACCTTTTACCGGTTCAAGGGATAACTGTCACAACAAGCCAATCTTTCTACCCAAAGATTGACTTAACCTCACAAGGTTACAAGAAATTGAAAGTGACAATAGAAATGTTTCTATCACAAAAAAGATTTGCCCCAAATACAATTTGAACACTCCCCAAATGCAATTACAAAAGATACAAATGAAGTACAAAGAGTTGAGTGTAAGAATTTGACAATTTGAGTGCTCGAATTTGGATTGAATGCTTGGATGTTTACCTGAAGATCAATAGTTGTTTCTGTTGGAATTGAAACTTGTTTTTATACCCTCTTATTGAATTTTAACCGTTTGGGTGGTTGGGATCATCAATATAGCCGTTGAGACACCATCTTCCTACTATAAATGCACTTCTGCAACTGGTGGTATCGATACTCGGGGAACCTGTATCGAAACGCTAGTAAGATAGAAAAAGTTATGTGCATTTAATAAAGGGTATCGATACGCGAGGTCATGGTATTGATATGAGTTAGTCTTTAAAACAAGGTGTATCAAAAAAACTACAAAGCTGTATCGAAAGGATTTGGTTCTTTCAAAAATGGTATCAAAAAGCCTTAAGGGGGTATCGATATTGTTCAACTAACTTTTAAAGATTAATTGACAAGTAACGATCAAAATATTTATTGCTTGAAAATCTTTGTGAAAAAAGTGGCCTAGTTATTGAAACGCCTACGTGTAGTATCGATACACTTTAAATATTTCGTTTATCTTAAAATGCATGATGATATCAAAATAGTAAAAGACTGTATCGAAACACATATATTGATACCAATTTAAACAGTTTTGAAACCAAATTTTATAGTTTTAAATGGTATTGAAACGATCCAAGACTGTATCGAAACGCCTAGAAAAACTTAGGAACATTCATCAAAAATATAAACACGGTATCAATACCAATAAGAGTGGTATCGAAACGCCTAGGAAATTATGAATGTTTTAGCTTTGAAAATAATTAAGAAAAAAAGGTGTTGGGTAATGTTTTGACTTAGAAAATTTTCTTTGACTTGTCAATTAATTATGGGCTTAAAACTTTATTTACAAAATGGTCATTTTACTTCTTTGTTATATCAAAATCAAATTTAGTTTTACAATCTTCCTCTTTTTGATATAACAAAACCAAAAATAATTTTTTAACCAGAACTCGCCCTTAATATATGCATGGGTTTAAAAAATTAAATTTTAAAGACTTTCTCTCCCTTTTTGTTAGATCAAAATCAAAGAGATAAAGGGATAAAAATTAAGGCAAGCAACACATATAAAAAGCATAAAGTTCATAATTCATAGCATTAAAATTCAAATAACAATCCAACAAAAAAAATCAAAGCATAGTACTTAAACATAATAAAGGTTCATAAGTCTTAAATCCTAAAAACATGACATGAAAATGTAAACTAATCCTAAGAGCCAAAGCAACACTAGCCTAAGAGCCAACAAAGCTACTCCTCGCCACTGTCCTCCTTCTCCTCATCATCATCAACATGTGGAGCTCGGGATTGGTGTCATTTATCATGAAAGGCTCCAATGGAAATACTCATGGAAAGGTGTTGAGCTTCAAGATTTGTCACACGAGTATTGAGAGAACCAAGTTGACCTTCGATGTTGTCGAAGCGGTTGTTGAGTTTAGTGAGCTGGTCGGTGAGGAATGCCATGAGAGCATCATTAGAAGCAACTTGATTGACTGGCTCAAGATCAATAGATTGAGGAGGAGGTTCCTCTCCACGAATCCATTCACCTCCAATAAATTGGAAGTGAGAACGATTGAGGGAGGTCTCACCTATCAGCTCCTTAATCGATTTTGGGATATCGTGCGAGCAATCTATCTTCAGGTGTAGAAAAAGAGAAATTAAGGCACAAGCATAGGAGAAAGACAAACATTGCTTGGTGAGACACTCTTAACTTGCCACACGACATCCGCAAAAAGTATCTTTGAAATGTTTAGACGCTTCTTTTAGCGAAAGCAAGTAATCCAAAAGCTATTAATATGTTGAACCCAAGAATACTTTCCATTTGAAGGACGAATCCACCAAAATATGATCAAGTGTAGAAATTGATCATGGACATCAAGGTTGATGACGGATCCGGTGAGGTTATGACTAAGAGAATTTTCATCTTTAATCCTCGCATCCTCAAATCCAAAAGCATCACAAAGAGGTTTTATGTCGACACGAAACCGACATCCCATGAGGAAGGATTCGCTAACCACCACTTGAGATTTTTCTTTAGAAAGAATGCAAGTAGCATTAGCATAAAAGATGATGACAAGTTTGGGAAAGTAGATACAGGGCAAGGAAAGGAACTTCATGAACTTCCAACATTGAAAAAGATAAAGATATCTGAATTGGGATTTATCGGAGTCTATAAAGTTGATGTCGGCACATCTCCTTCTTAAGCTTTTGGTTGAGATATTGTCGATAGTTCTCGTAGGATCCACTGTCGGTAAAGGATTGTTGATAGATATAAGGAAGTTTTGGATGAGTTAAATGTTGCGTGTAAAAAGAGTGCGCAAATAGTACAAGTGTACACGTAGCAAGTAATAAAGTGATAAGTATCATGTATCGTCTTCACAGGGATTGGTGTACTTAATATGCTTTCTTTTCTCTTCTCGCTCTGTAAAAGAAGTAAAAGACACAGATTAAATTGGTTATTTTGAAAACTAAAATAATTGAATAATAAAAAGAGAATGATGAATGGAATAAGATCAGATTTAGAGAATGTGCAGGATCTAGTTGAATCGTATTGTGAGTTCAATTGACTTGTTTCTGTTCTGTGCAATAATGCAACATTGCCTCGGCAGAACTGCAGTTTCCTGCCTCGACAGTAAAGACCAGCATCCGCCGCGGCAATCCCTTGCTTTTGGTGGACTTCTTTAAGGTTCGGCAAAGTGTCATTGGATGACTCTACTTATCTCTAAGTCGGAGTACTGTTGATGACTAGTCCTTGATGATACCTCCCGGCGTGAATCAATGATAAACACCAACCAACCTCATACTTTTTTTAGCCGCTGAAACATTAACATATCCCTAGGCCGAGTTAGTATTTTCCAGCTAAAAAAATACTGTACTTATTCCTTTTGTGAATCCAACCCTCCCGATATTGGATAAATAAATCTCTCACAAACTTCTCTCTCGAGCTTGAATGCAAGATCAATGAATGACAAAGAATAAGAAAACCTTAATATTTTATTGCATAAAACAAGAAAACAAAGTTCAATCTTCTCTCACAAATACTCAACAACCTTCACCTAAACCCTAAGAAAGTTTAGAACATAATGGAAACAAAGAAAACTCTAAAAATCTATGGAGAACTCTTTTCTCTCGTGCGTTGTGTATTGTTCTCCTTGGATGGTTATGGTTTATATAGGCTTGGCCTAGGGCAAACCTTTCCTAAGTAGGAATACAACTTGGAGTAAAACACAATTCAGGTACATAAATAAAATATTTGTTGTATTTCTAAATTTATTCCCACAATGATTCTTTTCCACGTGGCCTTTGACTTTGATCTTCCATGCTCTTCCCTGCTCCGATCCTTGTGCTGCTTGTCCAGAAACGTTCTTCTCATTTTTCTCTTCAGATCGCCTACCATATCAGTACTTGTTCACCAGGTACTACCGCGGCCTTAGGTTCTGCCTCGGCCTCAGTTACTACCGCGGCAATAGATATTCCTGCAATTGCATAAAAGGTGCCGTAAAGCCTGTATTTTCTATAAATATCATCTTTATAAGTCATAAAAGCAGAATATCTAAATATCTCTTATTAAGTACATGCTTTAGTCCAAGTAGGTGTAGATTAAGTGATTATTGTCCATGAAAGGTGTAAAAAATGATAGTAAATTAGGCACTTATCATTGAATCCTCTTCGACATTGGATGAACTTCCAACCTTGGTTCTTTGTCTTTTCTTTAGTGCCATAATCTAGATAAAATAATTAAGGATTTTAGGTAAAAAAATATATATGCATATATAACCTTATTCAATCCAATGATAATCAATAACTCAAGGATTTTAAAATTAAAATAGTTTGAAAACAAAATTGGTTATTTTTTAAAAAAAAACCAGTGGTAAAAAAATACAAACAAAAATATTTATATTTGAATAAAAAAATTTAGATTTTTGAATTTTTTTTATGGAATTTTGAAACCCATACATAAAACAAGATTAATATATACAAATATGTAATTTTAACTAACTAAAAACAAACAAACAAATTAGTTTTTTTCGAAAATTTCGTTGAGTATGGATTTTTATGAAATTTGGGTTTTCTGACTTAAGCTTGATGTTTTGATGAAAAACTCTTAAGTA
The DNA here is from genome assembly GCA_035048815.1 of Abelmoschus esculentus. Lineage (NCBI taxonomy): Eukaryota > Viridiplantae > Streptophyta > Magnoliopsida > Malvales > Malvaceae > Abelmoschus > Abelmoschus esculentus. Next base: position 7,064,069 of record JAUCBN010000059.1, read on the forward strand.
AACTTGATTTTGGTGTGAAGAAATTGAGTGATTGAGGGGTTTATTTATAGTGTTTTTTTAGCTAAGGTTGAAGAGGTTGAAGAGGGAATGTATTAATTAGGTTAAAATTGTAGTTTTAAGCCTTTAAAATACTTCTTCCGCTTCAAGTATCGATACGCATTATTGGCGTATTCATAAAGCCCCTAAATGCATGTTCATGATGATATAACATGATCAAAATGCATAAGTGAGTTTATACTCCCCTAGCAAAATTGATAGAAACATTAAGATGCAAAGTAACATAGGCATGATTTCAACAAAATTCAAGCAAAATTTTGCACAAAACATAAGACACAAAAGTTCAAGTTAAGCTAGTTAGATCTAAATCTTTCCTAAAGGTCGAAAAACATTCTTTATCTAATGGCTTAGTGAAAATATTCGCTATTTGGTTCAAGGTGTCAATATATTCTAGACAAACATCATTTTTAGACACATGATCTCTAATGAAGTGATGTCTAATTTCTATGTGTTTGGTTTTAGAATGTTGGATGAGATTTTTAGTAAGATATATAGCATTAGTGTTATCACATTTTAGGGCTATGGTTTCAACTCTAATGCCATAATCTAAGAGTTTTTGCTTCATCCAAAGGTCTTGAGCACAACAACTCCTTAGGGATATGTTCTCTGCTTCTATGATAGAAAGAGCTACACTATTTTATTTCTTAGAGAACCAAGATATGAGCATACTACCTAAGAATTGATATGTTTCGGAAGTACTTTTCTTATCTATCTTACATCCCTCATAATCCGCATCCGAGTAAGCATAAAGATTAAAAGAGAAATCTTTAGGATACCAAAGACCTAAACAAGGTGTCTCTACTGTATCTAAAAATTCTCTTAATGGCTACTAAGTGTGATTCTTTAGAACTAGCTTGAAACCTAGCACACAAGCAAACATTAAACATGATATTCTGTCTACTTGCGGTAAGGTAAAGCAAAGAACCTATCATGGATCTATACAATTTAGAATCAACAAACTTACCTCCTTCATCCTTGTCAAGCTTAGTTGATGAACTCATAAGAGTGGATTGAAGCTTCACATTCTCCAAGAAAAACTTCTTGAGTATATCCTTGATAGACTTAGCTTGATTAATGAAGGTGTCATCATTACTTTGCTTGGTTTGGAGTCCCAAGAAAAATAAGAGCTCCCCATCATGCTTATCTCAAATTCACCTTGCATAATCTTTGAAAACTCTTGATAATGAAATTCATTAGTAGAACCAAAAATTATATCATGAACATAAATTTGATCTACTAAAATATCACAACTACTCTACAAAATAACTTAGGTCTTATGAAAAAATTAGAACATGATGGTGAAGTTGGCGGCTAGGTTTTAATTCGAGACCTCTTGATTTTTCTCCTATACTTAGGGTATGATATTTATAGGCTAAACTTAGGTCATATCTTTCCAAAGTAGGAATTTGACTTGGAATAAAATATAACTTTAGTAAATAAATAAAAAAATCTTTATTTTATTTTCTAGTTTATTTATATTAGGATTCTTTTCCCGCATGGCTTTGACCAAGGTTTTCCTCGTTCTTCTTTGCTCTATTTTTCTTCGGAATTGTCTTAAAAAGATCAGCTCTTTATGATCTTTCTATCGTACTCAATTTGTGGTTGTCCGAGCATTGTCGCGGCAACAAGATCTACCGCCTTGGCGCGTGCTGCTTTATATCTTGTCCTGGTTTGGTCAAATCTGCATCTTTCTCCACTTAACATCTCTCGGCAATATCTAGTGTCTAGGTGACATTAGCTATCAAAGAATTAATAGTAGAACAACACTTGTTTTCTATCAAATATTGCATAAAATTGATAACTATTTGTATGTATGCTGAAATGTGAAAAATATGCAAAATTTTCTATAATTGTCATCTATTTCTATTAATTATTACATGCAATAATTGAAGTGAAAGGGTATAAATTATAAGACTATTGTACACTTTTCATCTATTAAAAATTAAATAAGTGTAATATAATTTTCAAATGTTTGGTTATCAAAGTGAAAGTGTACTTAAATTTCATTGACTACCGATATAGTTTTTCTTATATTAAAGAACAAGAAGGAAAAGCAGGCTAAAAGTGTGTTCCTATGTAATGTCTGCAAGCTAAGTCAGAAGGAAGCAACAGACAAGGGAATCAAATTTCTCCTACAATTGGAAGAATCATTGTTAAGAGTTAGCTGTGGCCTGTGGGTCGGAAATATTCGTTAAAGAAGCTTTGGTGATGTAAATCACTAAGAATATATGTTAAGTGCAGAACATTATTATGCCAACCAGCTCATTCATACAAAAGCAACGGTTGCAGTGATCCAATATGATTAGATTAATTAGCCAAGGATTCTAAACTTGAAAGGCTCAGCTTAATGTTCATGCATAATGACTGCAAACAATTCCTTTTTGCAAGCTTTTAAACATGAGATTAAAGGGGTAAAATATCAACCATACACTGGATGATTCTGCAGAAAACTGTAGTTTTATGAATTCAATGAATCCCCTAGAAAAGGAAAATCTTGTAAATCACTCAATTTGATACCTACCGTAAGTTGTTAACTTGTCAGCTGTTATTGGTTGCTATTCTTTGATGCCTTGGGGTGTTTTCTCGTGGGATTCTTTGCTTTTTGCTTTTTGCTTTTTGTTTGTGTATTCTTCAACCTATATTACTATATAAGCACATTTCTGGTAGCCATTTGTGTACCCATTTGTTTAGTTCGTAGTATTTTGTTATCTTTTTTTCGACTGTCTCAATTATGTCGAACCAACAGGCTCCTACTCGTCCATGGTTTCGTTTAGCTTCCATTTCTAGGCCAGCACCCCAAGCACCTACTCCAACACCTGAACCTGCTCCAGCCCTGCCACGAGCAACCACTATTCGACCAGCATTCCGACCTATGGGAGGTACTTCCTCGGTGCCGACATCACCTGTGTCTGTTGGTAGAGGGTCTCAGCCATCATCTCCTGATAAAAAAACTACTTCTGAAGTTAGTTCCACAACTGCTTCGGTTCCCAATTCCCCAGTGAAAATTGCTCCAACAAGGCCACTTGTTTCTCCATCAAAACCGGCGAAAGCTTCGTCATTGCCAACTTCTCCAGCCAAGCCAATGGCAAGTACTACATCTGTTCCGTCTTCTCCAGCCAAGCCTGTCGCGACTACTACTGCCTCGGTTCCAACTTCACCAGCCAAGGCAGCCTTTACGACCAATACGAATCGTGTTGCTAGCCCTCAAGCACCGGTACCGACCGTTAAACCTGCCATGCAATCTCCAATTCAATCACCAAAGATCAAACCGCCAATTTCTTCACCACCTTCTCCTTTAACTCTCCCACCACCACAGATGAGAGCTCAAACTGATCTCGAACCCAAGATCCCAGTCGAGGCAGAGCAAAAGACCGTGGTCGTTCAAAAGATGATCGACAAGCCCAAGGGGCTGTTCGGTGCCCCTCAGAAGGATCTCGACGATACTCGCTACCGTAGCATTAATGCACCGAAAGAACCGAAGGAGAAAGGCAATGGCAAGAAGTTCTCTTCAGATTCGGATGATTCTGGTATGAGGGTCATTACCATAGCTGGTGAGAACAAAGGTGCTTTCATGGAGCTAATCAAATCACCCCACAGTAATGGTTTCAAGGGAAGTCCTCAACGGCTCAAGAAGACGGTGACCGGCAGCAGTGATGGAAGCGACTACCATAGCTACAGCAGCAGCGGCGAGGAAGGCGATCACAAGATGAAAGGCAAGAGCAACAGATCAAACACTATGCCGATGAATGCTTTCATGAACAGCAATGTTCAGGGCGTGAACAACTCGATCGTCTACAATTCTTCAAGCACTCACCATGACCCCGGCGTGCACCTTTCTCTCCACAGAAAACCAACCGCCGGCGGATTCCATGTCAAGGAACGCTCCAATATCTACACCAACTAAACGAAAAGCAAAGAATCAAGTGTATTTTAATTATCATTTAGGTATACAAAACTAGTGTTTTTGAGAATAAACAATACTATGTGTAATTTGAGTGATGGCTAAAGGTCTCATGGATTCGGATTCTTCAATACCATTCGTGGTGCCTAATTGAAGACGCTCCATGCTCAAGCCTTTTAATATGAGAGGATATATGCTAAATTACGAATGCAATAAAAATGAAGCTTCGTACCATTGTGTTTGCAATTCACCAATTGGGGCCTCAGATATCCTTCCAACTTTATGCTAACTGACAATATTTCAATCTCACTCTAATATTGGATGATTTTTTACTTGAAGTCTATATTAGTGACAATCTTTTCAATTTATTAATCGGAAAATAATACATGTTTAAACCCATATTATTCTATCTATTGTGACATCAATAATGTCAATCGAGTTCGAACATGTAAATCATTAGATATTAGGATGAGTAACACTTGAATCGAGGTGAAAAACTCAATTTCTTTCTATCTCGATTCAAAATTACTTAAACTCGACTCAATTTTTTTAAACTAAAGTTTAAGTTATAAAAAGCAAATTCAAATAACTCAAAAATTTTAGCAATTAGTGGATTGATTTTTAAGTTCAAGTTGAGTCTCTTAAAATTTCCTAATATATATCAATATAAAAAATATGAAGAAATATATGTCATATATAAAAAAATATGATGAAATATATATAAACATCTTATATGATTAAAGAAAATCATTTAAATTAGAATTAAACTATATTATAATATGATAAATAATTATAATTAAATTTATATAGGAACTCGAGTTCGACTTGAATAAAAAAATAAATAAACTTTGAATTTTAAGATATGATACTTTAACTTGAATAACTCAAAAATTTTTATTCAACTCAACTTAAATCGATGAAACATTTACCTTAATTGTATGATTGATAACATACTTTATATTTGTGTACGGCCCAAGGTGACTTCTCACTACTGTAACTAATTTATTTTAAGAAGAAGTAGTATTGGATTGGATGCTTCTTTGCGTTTGAAAATTTATTCAAATAGTTCTGTGTCCAATTAAGACCTGTCCAGCCTGAGCCCAATTGTTCTTTTAGTTTTATGTTTGCTTTCGGTTCTCTAATTACAAGTTAATCCTTGGCTTAAGTGTATAAGTTACTCTTAAATTTTTGAGAAAAAATCAATTAAACATTTTAATTAATTTTATACTCAATTAAGTTTTTAAAACTAAAAATTTTAATTAATTAAGTATATGAATAAAAAAACTAAATAAAAAAAGTTATAATTTTTCTAGAACTTATATTTTTTTAAATAAAATAAAAATCTTAAAAATGTCAAGTGGAAACACTGTGACACAATGCATTACACCCACAGATCCAAAAGACCATCAAGATTTAATGGTCAAAATTGGTTGAATGACTTAATTGATTCAATTTATTGGTTTAATTGCTTAATTGATTTAATTTTATGGTTCAAGGATTTAATTAAGTATATAAATAGTTCACGAACTTAACTAATTTTTTTTCTCAAAAGTTCAATAACTTTTTACACCTTAAGCCTAAATTCTTTTATACAATTAAAGATATGAAGGTAAAAAATTTAAAGATTTAAATCTTAACCTTATAAAAAAATTAAGTTAGAAAAGTCACCCTATAATAAACTTCTACAAACTTAAAAAATAGTCCACTAGACTAACATTTTTAAATTTTTATGTTAAACCGTTGACCTAAAAATCAACAGTTCAACGAATGATTCACATGCAAGGAATTAGTAATCGATAAAATCATACACTCGACTTGTTTACCTAGAATCATACTAACTTAATTTTTTAAATTGCAAAAATTAAATTCAAACAAATGAAAATAATGTGACTAATGTTTTATTTTTCATAGCATATGTAAATGAAATCTGTCATTAGAAGAAAATAATGCATCAATTTAATTCACAAAAGCTTTGTTTTCGGTTAAAGTTTTAGATTGGAATTTGGGAATCAAACGAGAGTTTATACAAGTCAAATTTTTGACTGCTCCGAAACGACCATTTACAAAAAAAAATTGATGAATGAATAAACGTTTAAAACCGGACATGAATTATTTGGAGTTTTAATATCCATGTTTAAAGTGGGGTCTTACAGTGCATGTGTGTTAGACATATTACTTATTGACAGTACACGACCTCTAGAATTTCTTCTCCTTAGTCATCCTTCAAGCTGTATGGCGACCAATAAGATTAAAACAAAAGATTCTGGAGGGAAAAATTAAGAGGAGCACATAGGGTTTGGCCGTTTCTTCTCGACAATAATGAGGCTTACCACAGCTCGATAACCTTAGGCTAAAAGTTATCCAACTTTCAACATTCGAAGACCAAGTATTTATTTTAAAAGATAAAGTTAAACAGTACTTCAAAAAGGAAAGATTGAATCAAAGATGTTTATTTTCTGTATTGCAGCGACAAGACCCAGAAAACTTGCAATCCATGGTCGCCACCTGTAGCCTTTATAGGTCTGGGCATGAGCAAACAAGTGGGAAACTGTCGAATAAGAGTAGCAACCAGGAATTCCATGACATCCAGGTTCGCTTTCATTTTCAAACAACTTTTTAGCTTTCTAAATGTCTGATTTTCCTGATGTGAATTGTGTACCCTAGATAGGTTTATAGCTAGCTTCGAACTCAGGAATGTGTCAAGACATATACAAATGCCAAAAGGGGAATAAAATCTTTTTGATCCTTTTTAGTGTCTTTATTTATGTAAAACCTATATTTGATTTTGATATAACAAAGTGTATAAGGATTATTTTATAAATATATTTTTAAGTCTAAAGTTAATTGACAAGCCAAAATATTTTAAGTCTAAAATTAACCCATCAATGACTTTTTTAAGTGTTTTCAAAGTTAAACCATTTATTTTTAACCATGCGTTTCGATACACCTCTTATGTCTTTCGATACAGCTTGAACTTTTTAAAGTCAAAACTTACATGCGTTTCAATACAGTCATGAAACATTTCGATACGATTTAAACTGTGATTTCTGGTTTTGAAACATAAAGAAAGTGTATCGAAACAAGGGTTTCGATAAAGCCTTTGGCTGTTTTGATACGGCCTCACGTTTAAACAGAATATTTTTATTAAGGTATTTTGATACCGATCTAAGGCATTTTGATACAATGGGTTAGATTTCGAGAATTTAATTAGTAGAATGTTGCTTGTCAGTTATCGGGAATTAAAATTTTAAAAGTTGGTTAACCCGTTTCGATATACCCCTTAAAGTGTTTCGATATGCATTTTGGCAGATTTAAAACGTTTTAATATAGCTTACAACTATTTTTATACGCCCTCGTTTTAAAAGCTACCCATTTTGATACGCATGCAAAGCGTTTCGATACACCCCTCTTTAATGCACATATCGATCATTTCTATTTTAGCACTATTTCGATACATGGGTTTCGCGTATCGATACAATAGGTTGTAGAAGTACATTTATGGTGGGAAGAAGGTATCTCAACGGCTATATTGATGATCCCAACCACCCAAACAGATAAAATTTAATGATAGGATATAAATACAAGCCTCAAAAGCTACAACAACAACTATTGAACCTTCAAGCATAATCCAAGCATTCAATCTAACTCCAAGCACTCAAATTGTCATATCTTTACACTCAGCTCATTTGTACATTGTAATCTTTGTATTTTAGTTTTAGGAGTTTTATTCTGTAACTGGGCAATATTTTCTTGTGAGATAAACTTTAAATTGTCAAATCTTTTTCCTTGTAACCTTTCTAAAATTTAAGTCAATCTTTGGGTAGAAAGATTGACTTGTTGTAACGGTTGCCTCTTTAGACTAGAAAAGGGGACGAATTCAATAGTGAATTGTTTGAAAATCCTTAGTGAGAGCTAAGTTAGTGTATGTAGATCTTTTAACCCCCTCGACCTGGTCTAGACGAAACCCGACTCAAACGGATTACATAGGGAATACCGATACAAATCCGAAAAGATTTGCACCGATAAAGAATCCTATTTTTTTCTTTTATCTTTTCTAGAGGATTTATTGTCCTACATATACATGCATTGAACTAGGAGCCCAACGTTTGAAACGGAAGAAGAAATAAGCATTGTTTGCATCGTATTCGTAAAAAGGACTAAATTGTAAATTTCTATAAATTCAGGGACCAAATATTAAATTAGTATTACCAATCTTTAATTAAGTTCATTATATGCTTGCATGTCAAATTTCAACTGAAAATGATATCTACAACTCATTTAATTGCCATAACAAAGTTTGGGGACTAAAATAAAGAATCTAACTTGCCTTTCAGCCTTTAACTACCATAATAGATAGGGGTATCAAAACTCTTCTTACCTGTTTTGAAACCATTGGTAAGGCAACGGGGTTTTGAAACACCTAACAAGTGTATCAATACCCTGACTCGTTCTCACCTAATAGCCTGCGTAGCAAGCCCATGTATCGAAACGTCTATGGCTTCGTTTCGAAATGTTTTGACACTACCAAAACGGTTCCGATACACTCTGTTTTTGTTTCGATATGCCTGTTTGTGCAAGCACACACGTATCGAAACGCAGGGAATTGGTTTCGAAACACCTACCGAGAATCAAGTCCTAGACGTTTGTTCAAGCCCGTGTTTCGAAACGATATCAACTCGTTTCGATACCACTAGGTAATTTAGCCTTAAAAGTAGTTCCAAAAACATTCTAATAACTCATACAATGATCATACAACATTCTTAACAATAACCAAACATAATTAAGCTAATAAGCATACATCATCAACCAAGTATCATGCTTCAACTTGAGACCACATGTTAATCCGACTAAAGGCATGGCAACCTAGTTTCAACTTAATGATTATGACACTCAAGTCTTTCATACATTGAGCTTTAGTCCAAGCAATATCATCATTGATAAACAACAAATGAAAATAAACGTACAAGTGTTGCAATTTCACTAGAATAAACACTATCAACCTTGACATCCCATCCCCATTGCTCTCTTACTACCACTAGTACTACAAAAAATATACTTGAGCTACAAAATGGTGTGCACATGAATCCTTGCTTCTATTAGCTGTCTCACTTCACATTTTCTGCATTGAAAGGTAAAACAGAGGGTAAGCATAAGCTTATTGATGGGTAAAAAAAATAGACAAACCACCTTTGCAATGCAGCCCATATAACCATTAAATAATCATTTAAACACATGCCATGTCCTACTCAACGCGATAGTCTCAATATATATTTAAACCAAAACAATAACTCATGAAGTATCATTAATCTCAAGCATTCCAAAGTTCTTAAACACAAGACTTACATGCCTTAACCACGACAAAGCCCATGGCCTTTTAAATCACTAGCACCTTAGTGCTTAAATCTCAAATCTTACATGCTACTTACTTAGCAATGCTTTTGTCTATGAATCACATGCATCACAATGCATAGTTCTCAAACACTTATTGGCTTGCAAGAGAGTCTATCAACATTATGTCTATAAAACACATCGGATACACGAATCTTTATTCTATGGATGTATTTGTACTGGAGCCACCTCAAACAGATACAAACCATCAAATCCACCAACGGGAGCATCTAACAACCCATAATAACTCCCATGAAGTGTCTCACGTGGAGGAGCTACCTAAAACTCTCATGGAGTGTCTACCCCTCAACCGATGCGATTCACATGGAAGAGCTACCTCAAAATCTCATGTGGCGACTTATCTATTAGTGCACTTAACCCTATAGCCGGCTAACTATATCTGATAACCATTGGGGAAAACATGTCACTTGCCAATGAACATGTCTATCATTTATCATGGCATTATTTTTACACATGTGCATCATATGTCTATCGTTTATCATGCCACTATTTTTACACATGTGCATCAATGGTCTAACACAATAAATTTAATCCCAATGCATTTCTTTTCAATTTCCGTATCTATAATGTTGCGTGTCAAAAGTGCGCAAATTATGCAAGTGAACACGTCGCAAGTAATAAAGTGATAAGTATATCAGATATCGTCTCCACAGGGATTAGTCTACTTAATATGCTCTATTCGTCTTCTTGCTCTGTAAAAAGAAATAAAATAAAGACATAAGTAAATTAGGGTTTGATGAACTAAACAAAAAGACTAAATAAAAAGATAAAATCAGATAAAGAAAGTGGCCAGGATCCAGTTATGTTGTAGAGTGGATTCAATTGACTTGTCTCTGTCCAATGCAATCGCACAACATTGCCTCGGCAGTACTGAGTTTACTGCCTCGACAGCGATAATGCTTGTCCGCCGCAGCAATCTCTTGCTCTTGGGTGGACTTTACCAAAGTTCGACAAAAGATCCTTTCATGCCTCCGCTTATCTCTAAGTTGAAGTACTGTTGATAACCAGTCCTTGATGATACCTCTCAGTGTGAATCAATTGTAATCACCAACCAATCCCACACTTGTCTTAGTCGCTGAAACTCTTAACCTATCTCTAGGCCGAGTTACTGTTTCCCGATTGAAACATCGTACTTATTCCTTTCGTGAATCTAACTCTCTCGATAATAGATAAATGGATTACTTGCAAACTTCTCTCTCAAGCTTGGATGCAAGAACAAAGAATGGAAAAGAATAAGTAAACTTTGATACTTTATTGCATTGAAACAAGAAACAAGGTTCAATCTCCTCACACTAATACGCTACAACCTTCACCTAAGCCTAGAGAAAATTAGAACATAATGCAAAGAAAAGAAAACTCTAAAAGATAAAGTCGGCTAGGTCTAAGTTCTTTGTGCCGAAAACTCTCCTCCTCTTCTCCTCTTGGACGGCTAGGTTGTATATAGGCTTGGTCTAAGGCAAACCTTTCCTAAGTAGGAGTATAACTTGGAGTAGGGTACAAGTCAAGTCGATAATTAAAATATTTCCAAGTTTACTCCACCTAGGATTTGTTTCTGCGTGGCCTTTGACTTGGGCTTTCCATGTGCTACCCAGCTCCGATTCATGCGCTGCTTGTCCAGAAACGTCCAGCTCATTTTTCTCTTCAAGTCGCCTACAATATCGCTACTTGTCTTTCAGCTGCTGCCTCGGCATCAGGTCCTGCCTCGGCCACGTTGCTGTCGCGGTAATAGTTTTTCCTGCACAAATGTAAAAATGCAGTAAAACTTGCCTTTTCTGTAAATATCATCTTTATAAGCATAACCTCTAAATATATCACATTAAGTATAAGCATTAGTCCAAGTAGGTGTAAATTTGATGATTAATGCCCATAAAAGGTGTAAAAAGTGATAGTGAGTTGAGCACTTATCACACCCCCAAACTCGAACTATTGCTTGTCCTCAAGTAATGCAAACCATCAATTTGCCAAACTCTATTCTCTCTTGGTCTTATGTTGCCATCTATTCTCCCCACCATAACTATGCCTATTCTTTAGACTTAACCTTTCGGCTACCCAAGTGTTTACCTAGAAACAAATTATAAGATTTTGTGAGTGTGTGTGTTTTTGTGGACAAGTTTGATTAAAGGCCTTTTTAGACAAACTCTAAGTTCAAGACAAGTAGATTTGGGTTTAGTGTTCTCTTCTTTTCCAAACAACCAATTTTTGAGCCAATTTTGGAACACCTCAAGGATTGTGTTTTTCTCATCACTAATTCCTTCTTTCTTTTGATATTCTTTTTAGCATAATAGAGCCAATTTCGGGCACCTCTAGCATGAAGAAGAGTAATTCCTAGAGTCGGTGATAGGCACCTCTAGTCACTTGCCGCAAAAATCTAAGTCTTTATCATCTAAGTTTATTAAATGAATTCCTATAATCCAAAAAGTCCCAAAAGTGTTTTTAAAATTTATCTTATAGTAAGCTTCTAAGTTTTCATCCTTAAGTATCCTAAGGTTAAACCTTCTTAACAGGATCTAACCATGGTAAGGAGAAAGATTTCTATAGCCTTAAAGAATAAACCAAGGCAATACTGATGATGGGCAGTGCAAAAGTATGGGCAACAGATTCAAGTAAAGTGGTGGACATAAAAATTTAAAAAAAAATATCACTTAAATATTCCCTTATCTTGGCAAGGCCGCGGCAGTGGATTGTCTCGGCAGTGGCTCTACACCCCCAAACTCGAACCAAGCATTGTCCTCAATGCTTATACTATAGGTAAATAGTGGGCAACAAAATATGAAAAGAAACACGCAGCATATAAAGATAAGAAGTGTTAAATATATAAAAATTAAAGGGACTCCGAAGAGCTGCTTGTCACAATCTTTCGTCGAGGTCGTGCTGCGGATTGCTTCGTCTTTGGTGATGGCGATGGCTGAGTTTTTGCTTGTCTTGGTGGTTGGACTCTCGTTGGTGATGTCCGTTGCATTAGAGCATCCATTTCTTCTCCTTCTTCCTCGTCAGCGATTTCCTCGGTGACCATGATATCCGTCCCACCTTCATTTGTTGTGACTGCCCCGGCATGGTGTATGCTTGGCCCGACAGCGGTTGAGCTTTGATGTACATAGGCATCTATCTCTACTGATAGACTGCCCATGATGATGGGGGATCTTGGTGGAGTGCTGAAGACTGACCTCCTCTTTGATGGTCGTCTGTTGGCAGATGATGCCGCGACAGAGTCTGCTGCCCTAGATGGGCCAACAGCATGAAATTGTTGCTGAGGGCCAGTGTGGAAGAATGGCTGATGAGTGCCCAAAAGTCCTCATTTTTATATCATTTTCTCACTCTTTTATTGATAATAAAGACAGACTTAAAGGTGATAATGGATATTTCTGGTTATTTTCCAATTTTCAGCATCTCAACACTTAAATTATAAATTTATCTATTATTTGGCATAAAACAGGTACGGTCAATGGTTTCTTCTCTTAGACAGGAAACTATCACATAGGTAATGCCAGATAGCATGATGGATGCTGGAAACCAAAGCTGGAATGCAGATTAGTACCCGCCTCGGCAGCACTTGAAGGTCGCGGCAGCATCGAGACCGCGGCAGCACCTGGAACATAAATGTTGATATGATATGCGATCTGAAGAGAAAAATAAGGTGGACGTTTTAAGACAAGCAGCATAGAAAACGGATCTGAGGAACACATGGGAAGTCAAGGTCAAAGGCCACGCGGGAAAAGAATCCTTATATGAATAAACTAGGAAATAAAATAAATATCTCTTATTTATGTACTTAACTTGTGTTTTACTCCAAGTTGTATTCCTACTTTGGAAAGGTTTGCCCTAGGCCAAGCCTATATAAACCATAGCCTATGTAGAGATGAGGATATCTCGAAAATCAAGTGTTCATAGAAAACCCTAAACTCCTCCATCGTCCCCTTGGGGTTCAGGTTAGTTTGTGGAGTAGTTGTGGAAGAAAATTGTACTTTGCTTTCTTGTTTCAATGCAATAAAATATCAAGGTTTGCTTATCCTTTGCCATTCTTTGTTCTTGCATTCAAGCTCAGGAGAGAAGTTTGTAAGTAATCTATTTATCTAGACTCGGGATAGTTAGATTCACGAAAGGGAAAAGTACGGTATTTCAATCGCGAAATACTAACTCGGCCTAGGGATATGTTAAGATTTTCAGCGGCAAAAAGAAGTGTGAGATTGGTTGATGATTATAATTGATTCACGCCGGGAGGTATCATCAAGGATTGATCACCAACAGTACTTCGACTTAGGGATAAGTGGAGTCATCCAAGGACACTTTGCCGAACTTTGGTAAAGTCCACCCACGAGCAAGGGATTGTCGCGGCGGACAGTATCGTCGCTGCCAAGGCAGTAATCTGCAGTGCTGCCGAGGCAATGATGTACAATTGCATTGGACAGAAAGAAGTCAATTGAACCCACACTACGAAGCACTCTAACCTGCCCCACTTTTCCATCCTTGATTTCTTGATCACTTATCTTTATTGCTTTAATTAGTTTCCTTAGTTATAATCCAACTCAATTATCTGTGTATTTACTTTTCCATTGTGCAGGAAGAATAAATTGCGTAAGTAAAGCCAATCCCTGTTGGTTCGACATCTTAAATACTACAATCTGACAAAGGTGGAAGAACGAATGCTTCATCATAAAAGCAGGACTTTCTAGCCTCCATCAATGGCCTCGGTCCTCCTGGAGCTGGTGTAGGTTCGGTGTAGGGTGCAACTGTTACAAACATGTTAGTGGGGAATTCTGGAAACTGCACATGGTTGAAAAATAACATATCCATTTTCACTTGAGCATGATGTTCTATTCCATTTCAAAATCGAAAACCAAGGGCATAAGCCATCTATCTTAAAAATCAACCAAGACAAATCTTTATTCTAAAGTTAAGTCACAAAAATTATGTGTTCTCCATCGTGAACCATTCTAAAACCAAGTTATATTTATTGCCACAAGAATCTCAAAAACAATGCTCAACCTCATACTAAGACATCATACAAAATATCATGCATCCATTATCTTATGCATTTATTGCACATCGATCGCATAAAACTTTAGAATCTCTTTCTCATGCTTTCAAAGCAAAATCATGAGATCATAATTTGTGATACAAAATCATTATAAAAGTGTATTGTGAGCATCTCAAAACATTCATGATCTCATATGCAAAATAGACTACGGACATGATTAAAAACATGGCACAATATGGAAACCTTTAAGAGAGTAAATCATTCAATTTACTTATGAGTGTAGGGAGGTTTTGTAACACCATCCCTACACCCCTAAACCTCTGAGAAAACATATAATACCATGCCGAATAGGCATCCCACTCACCACTTGACCATTTCTTGCTTGCCGAAGCCAACCGACATTCTCTCCTTTCCCGAAACACTTCCAATACTTTGCTTAACATCTTGCCCTGCTTTAGCACAACAAAAATAAAGGAATTAATGCCTACTAATGCATCAATTCAACTCCTAACCTGTTCTCCCTTCAAATAACCCCTCACACATAACTGATACAACTGAAAACCACTCTAGAGCAAAACCAAACTTCACCCAGCAAATAACCAACGAGGTTAAATCATTTTCCATACCAAAACACACCTAAAAACCATTATCTAAAGCCCAAGAACCTCCAACAACAACAGAGCATACTAAAACCATCAAGATCACTTGATTTAAGCAATTAAACTCAACAAAAACACAAGATCTGAAACTAATGATATAAACCTTCAATTTAATCATAAAACACTCTAAGAAACATCCGTTTACCAAACCAAAACCATGAATTATCAAAACCATACAAGATTTCTTAAAATCAAACCAAAAACCTTAATTAAAAGCATTAAATCACCAATTAAAAGTCATTTGACATTGTAAAGGATCACATACTTGGGAATTCCAATTAAAGAACTATAAGTTTAGTGGTTTAGATGTATCCTTACCTCCAAACCTGATCCAACCTCCTTCCAATTAAAAGAAAACTTGAAAAACCATGAAAATTCAATGAGATTTTGAGAGAAAACAAGAAGGAATTAAGCAAAACATGATCAAAGCTTAAAAAGATGATTTACCTTGAAAAGAATGATGGATTCTCTGTTGAAAACCAAAAGGAATTGAAATGAGGTAGTTACGTCAAATTTGGTGATTTAAGATAAAATGGGTAATCGTAATTATAAGGGTTAATTGAGTTCTTAAATAAGCATTAAAAGATTTTAATTGGAAAGTTAGATCAGCTGAGTAAGATTGGATCAATATGCCCTTAATGATTCTAAGTATTGAACCCATTTACAATTAATTCACTAAAATAATCCGTTTTTCAATTTTTACAAAATAGTCACTAGTTTCCAAAATCTTAGGGATCCAAGTGTCATTTACCAAAATTGATTTGACCAAAGTCAAATATAGGTAAAATAATGATTTGACCAAAATTGATTTAAAATAATGATTTGACCAAAGTCAAATATAGGTAAAATAATGATTTTAGATAATTTTTTCATAATTTATTTCCCAAGAAAATATTTTCTTAATATTTAAATCCCGAAACTAGGTTTAATGGCTTACCCAATTTAACCAGTTCACTAACCCAACATCCAAAACATCTAGGCCCATTTTCGGCGCGTTATAGATCTTGTTCAAAGCTTGAACCTATAAATCTTGTGTCTCAATTTTTTTGTATCTTTCAATTACTCCTTCAAAATTTAAAAAGGTCAATTCACCCCCTCTTAGTTATAATTAGTTATCCGATCCACTCAACAATTGGTATTAGAGCATAACTCTTTGAAGGCTTAACATCCACAATAGGCGATCCTACAAATGTGTTGATCAATCATCCGAAAAGAGCCATGGCATTTACTTTTGGATCTATGTACGAGTCTCAATCGATCACCAAACCTTCTTTCTTCAATGGGGATAACTATCCGTTTTGAAAGAACAAGATGAGGCTCTTCATCGAATCTAATGAATACGTCCTTTGGGATATGGTGGAAGAAGGACCCGAAATTCCGATGAAGAAGTAAGACTAGTTCCTAAAACTAGAAAAGAGGTGATCGATGAAGGTCAAAATAAGCTCTAAATCAACGATAAAGCTCTCCAAATGATATTTTCTACACTTAGCCTAGACATGTACGAAAAAATGTCATCTTGCACAATTGCAAAAGAAGTTTGGGACAAGTTAGAGATCACCTATGAAGGCACCAACGATGTTAAGGAGACCAAGATTGGAATCCTTAGCTTGAGCTATGAAAACTTTAAAATGGAGATGGATAAGAGAATCTCCAAAATGTTTGACCAGTTGTTGGTCATTGTCAACGATCTTAAGGGATTTGGAGAAATCATTCCCGGAGACAAGCTTGTCCAGAAGCTACTCTACTCTCTTCCTGAATCATGGAATGGGAAGAGAACCACTATCATCGAGTCTAAGAACTTGAAGACTTTGAAGCACAGTGAATTGGAGGGATCTCTCCTTACTCATGAGATCATAAAGAAAAAGAGAACAAGAAAAGATAAGAGATAAGAAACGTGTAAAGAAGCTTGAAATGGAAAAGAAGAAACAAATAATTGCTTTCAAAGCCTTTCTACCATAAAAGGAAAGCAAATCTAGTGAGGAGGATGAACTAGAAGAATAGGCTATGATATCCAAAAGATTCACCCATCTCATAAGGTCCAATCGAAATAAAAAGTTTCAAAGAAGAAATACTTCAAAGGGAAGAACAAGAAAGAAGAGAAGGATCAACTCATATGTTATGAGTGTAAGAAATCGGGACATATTCAATCGGATTACCCTCAATAAAAAAAAGAAGGGATTTGAGAAAAAGAAGTTGAAGGCCCATGTTACTACTTGGAGTGATAAGGATTCATCATCCGATGAGGAACAAGAAGTAGCAAACTTGTGTCTCATGGCCATAGAAAATGATCCTAAGGTAATTCTTGACCCCTCTTGCAATGATTTATCATTTGATGAACTCCATGATGCATATGATGAATTGCAAGATGCATACGATGAGTTGGTTTTGAAATTTAAAGAATATATTTTGAAAAACAAGAAAAATATTTCTAATTTGAAAGAACAAATTCATTCTTTGTCAAAATATAATTTGGAGCTGGAGGAGAAAGTTGTTGTTTTAAAGGATGATTTAAAATATTTTCAAAATGAAAATTTTGATTTAAACATTCTTATTTCAAAATTAAATAAGGATCACCACAAGGTGGTGAATGAACTTAAATAATATTTTAAGATAGTTGTGAGTTCAAGTTTTGATAAGGAAAGTTCTTCAAAACCCAACAATGTGAAAAATAATTTTCAAAATCACAAACAAAGAAAGTTTATAAGGCATGATAAGTTTAAAAGGATTAGGAGCATATGAGATCCTAAGGAACTTGTTATTTCTAACAATATTCATGCCATTGCATCTTGGATTCCTAAGGGAACCATGTATTTAGGAGCTAACTCACATGGAACCAAAATGGTTTGGGTACCAAAAATCAAGAACTAATCCTTTTTTTGTAGGTCGAGCATTGCTACAAGGCCAAAGCTTCAAGTCAAAACACATGGTAACTTGATAGTGTATGCTCAAGGCATATGACCGGAGGCAAGAGTCCATTCAAGGAGTTAGAGCCTAAAAGTGGTGGAGTAATAATATTTGGTGACAACTCCAAAGGCTACATTGAGGGTATAGGCTCCATTGGCAATCACTCATCTATACTCATTGAAAATGTTTTTACTTGTCAAAGGTCTTAAGAATAATTTATTGAGCATTTTTCAATTGTGCGATAAGGGTTTCAATGTTTTTTTTGATAGATGTGGTTGTAAAACAATAAACATTAAAACAAATGAAACAATGCTCATTGTTCATCGCATATGAAACTTTACATGGTGCATTTAGATGATATTCATTTGTCACATGCATGCTTAGTTTCTAGAGATAAAAATGATGCATGGTTATGGCATAAGAAACTTGGACATGCTAGCATAAATATTTTGGAGAAATTAATTTTCCAAGATTTAGTTAGAGGTTTACCCAAACTCAAGATTTCTCTAGATAAGATTTGTGATGCATGTGCTAAGGATAAACAAAAAGGAGCTTCTTTTAAGTCCATTAATGATGTTTCAACTAGTAGATCATTACAATTGATCCATATGGATCTCTTTGAGCCAATTAGGACTACTAGCTTAGGTGGAAAATCTTATGCGTATGTTATTGTAGATGATTTTTTTAAATATACTTGGATTCTCTTCTTAAGTATCAAACATTGGGCTTTAGAAAAGTTCATCACATTTTCAAAAATTTCTCAAAATGAACCTGGTCAAAATATTTTACATATTATAAGGGACCATGGAATCAAATTTCAAAATCTAGATTTTGAATCTTTTTGTAATGAAAATAGGATTAGTGACAATTTTTCGACTCCTCGCACTCCTTAACAAAATATGGTAGTTGAGAGGAAAAATAGAACTTTAAAGGAAATGAATAGACCATGCTTTGTGAAAACAATTTACCTAAATACTATTGGGCGGAAGCCACAAACACTTCTTGTTATATTATAAATCGTGTAATGATTAGGCCAATTTTAAAGAAAATTACTTATGAGATTTTAAAATCAAAAATGCCTAACATTAATTATTTTCACCCCTTTGGGTGTAAGTGTTTTGTTTTAAACAATGAAAAATGTAACTTAGGTAAATTTGATTCAAAAAATGATGAATGAATTTCTCTTGGTTACTCTTAAAATTCTAAAGCCTATCGAGTGTTTAACAAATGAACCTTAGTTAAAGAAGAATATATTTATGCGATTTTCGATGATAACCTCCTTCGTAGGAAAGGTTCTTGTGATGATGATGATGTAGGAATCATTGAAGCCATTTATGAGAGACAAACATCAAAGTTGATGAGGTTTCAACTAAAGAATAAGATACACATGATCCTTCACTAGAAGCATTAAGGGACTTAAAGCTTTAGAAAAATGAAGTGAGCTACCCAACAGAGTTCAACTATGTTAAGAGTTGTGAAATTTTGGGTGATCTATCAAAGGGGCTAACTACTTTTTCTTCTCTTAAACTCATGAACCATGTTATTTTTATCTCATGCATAGAGCCTAAGAATATCAGTGAAGCTTTAGAATATGATTTTTGAATACTGGCTATGCAAGAGGAAATAAATCAATTTGAGAGAAGTAATGCATGGACATTAGTTGATAGGCCTAGTAATAAATCTACTATAAGAACTAAATGGATCTTTAGAAACAAATTAGATGAGAGTGTTAACATTGTGAGAAACAAAACTAAATTAGTTGGTCAAGGTTACACTCAAGAAGAGGGAATAGATTTTGATGAAACCTATGCACCATTAGATAGAATGGAAGCTATTAAGATGTTGCTTGCATTTGCATGTTTTCATGATTACAAGCTTTTTCCGATGGATGTTAAAAATGTTTTTCTAAATGACTTTATAAATCAAGAAGTGTATGTTGAACAACCATCGAGTTTTGAAGATCCAAGTTTTCTAAATCATGTTCTAAAATTAACTAAAGCTCTATATGGTTTGAAACAAGTCCTAGAGCTTGGTGTGAAAGGTTTTCAAACTTTTTGATTGAAAAATATTTTGAAAAAGGCAAGGTGGATACTACAGTTTTTATAAAAAGATTTGACAATGACATCTTAGTAATTTAAATTTATGTTGAAGATATTATCTTTGGTTCTACTAATAAGGTTTATTATCAAGAGTTTTCAAAGTTAATGCAAGGTGAATTTGAGATGATCATGATGGGGGAGTTCTCATTCTTTTTGGGACTCCAAATCAAGCAAAGAAAGGATGACACCTTCATCAGTCAAGCAATGTACATCAAGGATATGCTCAATAAGTTTGGCTTGGAGACTGTAAAGCCTCAAGCAACTCCTATAACCTCATCAATTAAGCTTGAAACCATACCCCTTTAGTGTGATAACACTAGTGCTATATGTATTACTAAATATTCCATCCAACATTCTGGAACCAAACACATAAAAATTAGACATCACTTTATTAGAGATCATGTATCTAAAAATAATGTTGTTCTAGAATATATTGACACCATGAACCAATTAGCGAATATCTTTACTAAGTCTTTAGAGACAAAGAGCGTTTTTGGACTCTTAGGACAGAGTTAGGTCTAACTAGCCTATCTTGACTCTTTTGTGTCTTATTTTTTGTCAAATTATGCTTAAATCTTGTTGAAAATCATGACTATGTTAATTTTTATTTTGTTGCTTCTATACATGTTGCTAGGGGGAGTATAAACTTGTTTTTGCATAATAACCACTTTCAAACATCATGTACTTGCATGTAGGGGATTTAGAATTTCATTTATTAGACATTTAAATGCCCAAAATAAAGAGCTAGCTTAGGTTTATCGAAACACTCTAAACGGTTTCGATACAGACTCACGAGGATCTTTTTGGATGTTCATCTACCCAAGCTTGTATCAAAATGCTTAAAACGCGTTTTGATACATTTATGTTCTGATACGGGTAAACGTTGTTTCAAAACAACACCTGTATCAAAATAGCCCCTCTCGTGCTCCAAAACGAACGTTTCGATACGCCAAAAAGAGAGTATCGATACGACGAGCGGTAGAAGTGTTTTAAAAGAATTTAATTCTAAAGCTAACATAATTAAAAAAACAACTACCCCTCCTTCAAAACCCTAGTTGAATTTCTTCTATATAAAGCCCCATCAATCTCTTCAATTCTTCACACCAAAACTAAAATCAATTGAGGATTTTTCATAAACACATCAAAGCTAAGGTCATATTAAAGTTTGATGCTTTTTCAATCAAAAATTCGTCCAAAATCCTACTCAAGGTAATTTTATAAACCTTTAATTTTTGTTTGAATTTTCATAATTAAAATTCAATGTTTTTTATATAATGATTTTTTTATGTATGAGTTTTCATAATCCTAAAAAATTTAAAAATTCTATTTTTTGTTCGAATATAAAACACTTTTCATATTTTCATTAAAACTATTTTTTAGTTTTTTTAAAATCAATTTTTGTTTTTAATTTTATTTTATCTCTTTGCACATAGCTTTAATCCAAAACCCTAGAGTTTTGACTATCATTGGATTCAATAGGGTTAACTAATGCATATATGTTTTTGTTCCTAAAATTTAATGTTTTTATCTAGATCAATGGAACCTAAAAACGTCAAAGCACCTTGAAGGAAGAAGGTTCATCAAATGTTGATGAAAAGAAAAATTGTCCTAGTTTCACCTTAATCTATCAACACTCCTTCACCTCCAATGAACGTTTCGAGAACTTCCACCAATATCACAATCCCAAGTTCAAACGAGAGTGATGTGTGGCTTTCCACTTCATGGATTCGGAACGCTTTCAATTCTGTTATCTTCACCTATTTCACCATTGGAATTTCATGAAATTCTTATCCTTGTCTGGTATCTTCTATCCTAACCTTGTTCTTATATTTTACTCTAGTGCTAAGTGCATTATTTCTTAAGATAAATCTAAGGTAGTTTCTATTGAGTCATTTCTCATGGGACATCATTTTTTTGTCGATGTGAAGCTTTGTGATGCCTTTGAACTCAAAGACGAGGGAATAGAAGATGAAGAATCTCTTGGACACATAATCTCCAGATCTATCATTCAACTTGATGTGCATGATCGATTTCTTCATTTGATCATCACATGGTAGTTTTGTCCTTTTTACGACAAATTCTCTTAGATTCGCCAAGTTGATGGCTTTTGGATCACTTGTTTTCGTCAATAGAAAATTCCAAATCTCACTAAGATCATATTTGGACATTTGGTGTGGCAATTTCAAAATCGCCATACCAAGTTTTGTAAGTCATTCTCCTATGCTTGTGCTTTAAGTGCTCTTTTCAACTATTTGGTGATCAATTATTCTCTTGATATCTCAGAGTTGATTAAAGAGACCATAGATGAGACCTCTCTCAACCGTTCACACCTCCAATACATTGGTGTTGAATGAATTCGCGAAGAGGCTCCTCCTCCTCAAGATCATCAACCAATCCATCAAGTGTCTATTGCTCTAAACAATACCCTTATGACCTTTCTCACCAACCAATTTGCAAACATGGGCAATTTTATGGACACCGACTTTCCAACTCTCAACACCCGATTTAAAAAACTTAAAGGTCAATTTGGTGCTCTCACTACCTGTATGACAAACCTTGAAAATCAATATCTTTCTACACAAGGAATCCCGAGGCTAATCTGGAGACTCCCCCCGATAAACGACCCTAATTTTTTTTTCTTTTCTTTTAACATCTCTAAATGCATTAATTAGATCCTACATGTTCATGCAAGGATTGAGTTCATTTGCAGTAGAAATTAAAGAGGTACGAGTCCTAATTTTTAGAAACATGTTTTATGGACCTAATTGTAATTTTCTAGAAAATTATGATCAAAAAGTGAAATTAAAGTTACAAATCTTTAATTAAGTATATTTCATGTTTGCACGTAAATTTTCAGCTTAAAATAATATCTACAAGTCATCTAATTTGTTCCTAAAAGTTTAGTGACTAAAATGCAAAATTTTAAAGTTAAAACCAACCTATAACGAATTTAACTAACAAGGGTATTGAAACCCTTAAGTACTATTTCGAAACGAAGGAAATTACAAGGGGTATCGAAATGGTGCTTAAGTGTTTCGAAACACTTTTGATTACTCAGATGTCTGCGCTTCAAGCCCGCGTTTCGATATGCCTGAAGAACCATTCTGATACCATTTGCTATTGTAAGGTTCGGTACCGAAACCAAAATGAACCGTATCGATATGCCTGGAGATTTCATACTAATATTTTGGAACCAGTTCATGTGGTTTCGATACTCAGGCTTAATTTCTCAGAAAATCGTTGCGTTTTTGCCTAAATATCGATACCCTACGAACAGGTATCTAAACCATCTGTCTAGAAACAACAATTTACCCAGATTTCAAGCCCAAAATGTGGATAAACATATCCTATATTCTTTTATTCACCTACAAGGCATAATTCGTATAATTCAATAGGATTTCTAGATGCCAATCATCTTAGTTCCATGCTCTTAACACAAATTGAAACCAATATTCATCAAAGTCATAACTCAACATAATTAAGCACAATCAAGGTGTGAATCAATTCCTAAAATTTCAATAGCATAACAATGTCATAGAGGAAGTTCAAGACTAGAATATCCATAAAAAAAATATACCATTTCATTGCTCCATTGTTCTCATCTACTTAAGGTTCTCATTTAACTTTAAACATACTTGAGCTTAAGAAAGTATAAAATAGTTTACTTGAATCCCCTGCTTCTTGATGGAACCTAATCATTTATTTCTCTACATTGCAAGTAAAGGAGAGCAGTTAAGCAAAATCTTTATGAGTGACATTTAAAAAATAAGTAAAAATAACTTGCAACGCAGCACATAAAAGTCAAAGTTTTATAAAAACATGTCACGCTCAACTCAAAAAAAACACATGGCTATCAATGCCAACATCATGAAAAGCAGCAAGTATATCATTGTATAAGCCACAAAACCAATTTCAAATTACTTTCGAAAACACATGCTCAATAAGCATAACAAAAGGCTTACATGCTACTACGATAAATCTTCATTGAAAACACTTTTTCAATTAAGAATTATACTTGCTTATAACATTATATTAGTATTAGTGAACTGTTTAGATTACCACTAAGCGTTAGGATAAACGGAAAACTCGCATGTGGCTGATAAGTGCTCAACACACTATCACTTTTTACTCATTTCTTGGGCATTAATCATCAAATATACACCCACTCAGACCAATGCATGTGCTTAATGTGATATATTTAGAAGTTATACTTATATAGATACTATTTACAGAAAAAGGCACGTTTTACTGCATTTTCATATATGTGCAGGAGAACCAGTGCCGCGGCAGGGACAAGGCCGAGGCTGGACCTGATGCCGAGGCAGCAGCAGAAAGACAGGAAGCAAGACTATAGGCGATGGAAAGATAAAAATCCAAGGAACGTGTATGGACTTGAAGCCCATGAATTGGAGTTGGCTAGCACAAGGAAAAGCCCAAAGGAAGACCACGCGGGAAAGCCCCTTAGCCGAATATAAACTTGGAAATATATTTAATTATGTACTTGACTTGTTCCCTACTCCAAGTTGTATTCTACTTAGGAAAGGTTTGCCCTAGGTCTAGCCTATATAAGGACCTCCTAGCCACCCAATGTACAATATACGGAATACCTAGGGAGAGAGCCGACTTCTATTCTTGTTTCTTTCCTCTCCATTATGTTCTAAACCTTCTTAGGGATTAGGTGAAGGTTGTCAAGTATTTGTGAGAGGAGATTGTACTTTGTCTTTGATTCAATGCAATAAAGTTATCAAGGTTTGCTTATCCTTTGTTATTCCTTGTTTTCACAATTGAGCTCGGGAGAGGATATTGTGAATCATCCATTTATCTAAGCTCGGGAGAGTTAGATTCACGAAAGGGGTAAGTACGGTGTTTCAATCGCGAAATACTAACTCGGCCTAGGGATAGGTTAAGAGTTTCAGCGGCTAAAAGAAGTGTGAGATTGGTTGGTGAGTATAATTGGTTCACGCCGGGAGGTATCATCAAGGACTAGTCATCAATAGCACTCTGACTTAGGGATAAGCAGATTCATCCAAGGACACTTTGCCGAACTTTGGTAAAGTCTGCCCACGAGCAAGGGATTGCCGCGGCAGACAGTATTGTCGCTGCCAAGGCAGTAAAATGCAGTGCTACCAAGGTAGTGATATACGATTGCATTGGACAGAGACAAGTCAATCAATTCCACAATACGACGCAACTGGATCCTAGCCTATCTCTCTCTACTATTTCAACTTTTTATCTTTTATTTAGTTATTTTAGTTTCGATAATCAAATCAACTCACTTGTGTTTTTTACTTTTCTACAGAACAAGATGGTGAAGAAAGCATATTAAGTATATCGGTTCCTGAGGAGACGATAACTCGATAAAATACTTATCACTTATTACTTGCGATGTGTCCACTTGCACTAAACGCACACTTTTGACACGCGACAAGTTTTTGGCGCCGTTGCCGGGGACTGACAACTAAATTTTGTTTTCCTTATTTTCTTGTTTCTTTTTATTTTTATTTTTATTTTACTCTTGTTTGTTTTGGTGTATGACCAGGGCCAATCCAACCAACCCCTTGTACAAATTAGATCCAGAGATCGAAAGAACAAGGCAAAGGTTGAGGAGACAAATCCAAGGAGCCATGGCAGAACACCCGGCAGGACAAAATTTACCTGCCGGCAATGGAGGACTTCCGCCGCCACCTGGGCCGCGGCAGCTCACTGTCAGAGACTTCCTGGAAGAGGACTTAAACGGATTAAACTCAGGAGTCGTTACACCGGAGATTGAAGCAGCCCATTTTGAACTCAAACCCGTTATGTTCAATATGTTAAATACAATTGGACAATTTGGTGGGTCTGCAACTGAAGACGCAAGACAGCACCTCAAATCCTTCATGGAAATCTGAAACTCTTTCAAAATCCAAGGAGTCCATGAAGATGTCTTGCGATTAAAGCTATTCCCCTATTCACTGAGGGATAGGGCGAAAGCGTGGTTAAATAGCATTCCAGCAGGATCTATTGGATCTTGGAGTGAACTTTTTCGTGATTTCATTACTCGTTTTAATCCTACTAATTTATATGATAGAATCCATAATAAAATTACTTCTTTTCGATAGGCAGAAGACGAACCAATGTACGAGGCATGGGAACGCTACAGGGAGCTATTGCACAAGTGTCCTTTGCATGGATTTCCCCTATGGACACAGGTGACAATGTTTTACAATGCCACGAATGCCCCGACAAGGATGATGTTAGATGCCTCGGCAAACGGAATACTCCTGGATAAAGCACTTGAGGAAGCTATTGAAATACTGAATAAACTCGCAAAGAATGACTTTCAGTTTCCTACATTTAGGCGAGGAAGAGTAAGACGCCAAGCCACGGTAAATGAATTAGACTCATCAAGTTCAGTGGCAGCACAATTGGCCTCTCTTACCAAGATGGTGCAAAACCTGCAGTTACAACAAAATACCCGTGAGGTCAAGGTAATTGATTCATATTGTGACTTATGTGGAGGTAACCACAGTTCCTCTGACTGCATGAATCAAGAAACTGGTATGTATGTTGGGAACTACAACCACAACAATGTGATGTCCAACACATACAACCCCTCATGGAAGAGGCACCCAAACCTATCATGGAGCAACCCTAACAATGCCCTAAATCCAATCACCCAACCTTCGGGATTTCAGCAACCGATGTCGCAGCAGCAAGCCCAATAGTCGATGCCACCGCAGCAGATGCAGCAACAATCGGTAAGTTCATTGGAAAACACGCTAAAGGTCTTCATGATGAAACTTAGTCATACATGGCAGAGAATAGTAATTTCATCAAGAGGACAGATGCCTTCATGAATAGAACTGAGATGAGGCTGCAAAATGAAGAAGCGGCCATAAAAACGCTGGAAACTCAGGTTGGGCAGTTTGCTCAATGCATAAACACTAGACCACAAGGAGGCCTACCTAGCAATACTGAAGTTGCTAAGGTAATGAGCCATGAACAGTGCAAGGCAATCACTACTAGGAGTGGTCTACAGCTGAAGGAAAAGATCCCAGAGAGCCAAATTCAATCAGCGGATCAAGCAAAGGAAGAGGCCGAGCAAACTAAATCTGACAACACTGCCCCGACAGAAAGCACTACAGCTCCTAAGTAGCCTGCCGAGGCAACAACAACTCCAGTGGTGCCAGGTATAAAATTTCAAACTAAAGAAACCCTGGATGAGATGAGATCACCACCACCTTTCCCACAAAGGTTGAAAAAGCAAAAACAGGACCAGCAATTCAAGAAATTCCTCGACATCTTGAAGCAAGTTCACATCAACATACCTTTCGTTGAAGCTATTGAACAAATGCCGAACTATGCCAAGTTCCTAAAGGACATGGTGTTAAAAAGAAAACGAATAGGTGAGTTTGAGACAGTGGCTGCTACCGAGGGATGCATGGCAATGCTGCATAACCGCATGCCACCAAAGTTAAAAGATCCTGGTTGCTTTACTATACCTTGTGCGATAGGTAAGAGCTATGAAGGTAAGGCCCTATGCGACCTTGGAGCCAGCATAAACCTCATGCCCAAATCCTTCTTTCAAAAGCTGGAAATTGGAAGGCCGAAGCCTACAACAGTGATGCTCCAACTAGCGGATCGATCCTATGTGCAACCCGAAGGCAAAATCGAGGACATACTGGTAAGAGTTGACAAGTTTATTTTTCCTACCGACTTCCTTGTCCTTGATTGTGAAGCAGATGACAATACACTGATCATCCTTGGGAGACCTTTCCTTGCAACTGGACGCACATTAATTGACGTGGAAAAAGGAGAGTTGACTATGCGGGTCAATGACCAACAAGTCAAACTCAACGCATTCCACAACTTAAAAAAATATGATGATCCAGAGGAGTGCAAGGCCATCCACACAGTAGACAATAAGATATCCTGCCTGGGCAGTCTGCTCGGCAGAATATTCGGCAAGAAGATTAAGCCCAAGGTGGATGGACAGACAACAAAAAGGAGTGGCCCACAACCGACTCACAATTTGGGCCTAAGGGAGAGAATAATTTTGGGAGATGCATTTGCATGCTTTCCACCAGTAACATGACCTCTCCCTTTTTCTTTATTATTATATTAGGGTTAGTAGTTTATTTTTATTTTTCTAATTATTTTTGCTTTAAGTATTTTCTCTTTCCGTGTGTTTTATTTTTCTTAGGTTAACAAGCAAGAATAAGGGAAAAGTAGTTCACAGCAGGAACTCTGCCGACGCAATAAAACAGTGTTAGAGTCGCAACAGTCCCAACAGGCAGAACAGTGTAACGGCTAGTCTGCCGAGATTCCTACGGCGGCAAAAAAAGGAAATGGCAGAAAAAGGAAACGGCAGAAAAAGGAAACGGTTACAAACGACTAGTGGCTTCAACAGTCACAAGGCCGAGGCCTATATAAGAAACTCCTTCCTCTTGAACTATTCACTCTTACTTTCTTGTTTTCTTTAGTATTCATAAAAATCTCTCTCTCACATTACTCTCTGCTACTAATCTTCGCTAAACTCCAGATTCTCTTCAAGAAAAAGCTTCAAGAACTCACATCTCTCTATCTTGATGGCAACATATAAAAGATTCGCCCCAGCCAACGTTGAAGATCGATTCAACCGATCTTTCATCGCTAGGCAACTATGGGAAGAGCAAGGTTTCCAGCATGCAGACGAAGAGAACTACGGCATCGAGCACTACCTATATGACAGAATTAAGTACCAGAATTGGGAAATTTTTTGTCTGCAACCTGCCCAGGCGAACGCCACGATCGTGCGGGAGTTCTACGCTCATGGGCCCAGCAAAGACTCCCTCTTTGTACACTGCCGCGGCAGGCTAGTGCAGCTAGATGCCGAAACAATTAACAATTTCTACGGCCTCACCCCAGACAGTGATATCCACGCCGAATTCTTGGAAGATATCACTGCCGAGGACTATGGACTCATCAAAGACGATCTTTGTTACGGGAATACCCCATGGGAAACTGGTACCCATAGAGGATCCGTAACAAGACAAAGCCTAAAGCCGGAGGCCAAGGTGTGGAACACCTTCGTCAAACGACGCCTCATCCCAACATCACACAATAGCACGGTGGATCGCAAGAGATTGGTGCTTATCCAATCCATCATCAACAAGAGGACCATCAACGTTGGAGAAATCATCCTACGGGAAATTCACGAGTGCGGTAAGAAAGATAGGGGACCATTGTATTTCCCTTGCTTGATTACAGGTTTATGTGTTTCTGCAGGTGTACCGATTGAAGAAACGGACGAATACACGCCCCCACGACGAGGATGGACCAGGGACTTCTGCCACAAAGTAATGCAGATCACTCAAGCAGAGCCTATCCAAGCAACGCCGCAGCAGTTCACTGCCGATACTGCTGCCGGGGCCCAGTACACGACAGACATGTCTGGTACTGCCCACACCTCTGCCGCAGCAGACCCGTACTAGGAGATCTTACAAAGAATGGTAGCAATGGATCTTCGACAACAACGGTACATGGAGTACCAAAGGGATTTCAGTGGCACCTTAGCCCAAATGATGCTGCACGCTTTCCCGGACCAAGGAGCATAATTTCCGGAGTTCCCAAGCAACATGTTCGTCACAGCCGCACCTTACACCGAGACTACACCAGCCCCGGGATGACCAAGGTCGTTCTTCCATGCGGACCCTCAGCCCCAATACCAGGCTGCCGGCCCATCTAGGGCAGCAGATTCTGCCGCGGCCTCGTCTGTCAGCAGAAGGCCATCCAAGCGAAGGGTCATTTTCAGCACCCCACACAGATCACCAATCATCATGGGCAGTTTATCGGCCGAGATAGATGCCTATGTGCACCAAAGCTCCACCGTCGCCGGAACAAGTACACACCACACCGGAGGAGCCACGGCAATGGGAGGAGGAATGGACGTAATGCTCACCAAAGAGATGGCTGATGTAGAAGAAGGAGAGGAGGTAGAAGCCCCAATGCAACGGACACCACCCACTCGAGTCCAACCGCCCCGGCAAGCAAAGACACAACCATCGCCTTCACCAAGGACAAAGCATTTGGCATCAAGGCCACGGAGGAAAATTGTTACAAGCAGCTCTTCGGAGTCGCTTTAAATTTCTTTGTCCTTAATTCAATATTACTTGCTTTTACTGTTTCTATTTGCTGTTTATTATATTCATCTTTTGTTTTGCCGCTTACTTCTTCAAATATAAAGCATTGAGGACAATGCTTGGTTTGAGTTTGGGGGTGCAGATTCACTGCCAAGGTAGCAATCTAATGTCGCGGCCTTACCGAAAAGGGAGTATTTCAGTGATTTTTTTTTTTAAATTTTTATGCTCCCCGCCTTACTTGAATTAACTGCTTACACTTCTGCATTGCTCATCATCAGTGTTGCCCTAGTTTATTCTTTAAGGCTATAGAAATCTTTCTCCTTACCATGTTTAGGTTCTATTAAGAGGGCTTAACCTTAGGATGCTTAAGGATGAAAAATTAGAAGCTTACTATAGGAAGAACTTTAAACTTTAAACACTTTTGGGACTTGTTGGATTATAGGAATTCTTTTAATGAACTTAGGTGATAAAGACTTAGATTTTTAGAAAGTAACTAGAGGTGCCTACCACCGGCTCTAGAAAATCTCTTCTTCATGCTAGAGGTGCCTGAAATTGGCTCTAGTATGTGTTAAGGAATATTAAAAAGAAAGAAGGAATTTAGTGAAAAGTAAAACACAAGTCTTTGAGGTGCCCGAAACCGGCTCAAGATTTGGGGTTTGAAAAAAGAAGAGAACACTTAACCAATGTCTATTTGTCTTGAACTTAGAGTTTATCTAAGAAAGCATTTAATCAACTTGTCCATAAAAACGCACACACTCACAATTCTTATAGTTTGTTTCTAGGTAAACCCTTGAGTAACCGAATGGTTAATGCTTAAGAATAGACCTAGTTATGGTGGGGAGAATAGATGGACATGTAAGACCAAGAGAGAACTCTTGCATTGCTTGAGGACAAGCAATAGTTCGAGTTTGGGGGTGTGATAAGTGCTCGACACACTATCACTTTTTACTCCTTTCTTGGGCATTAATCATCAAATATACACCCACTCGGACCAATGCATGTGCTTAATGTGATATATTTAGAAGTTATACTTATATAGATACTATTTACAGAAAAAGGCACGTTTTACTGCATTTTCATATATGTGCAGGAGAACCAGTGCCGCGGCAGGGACAAGGCCGAGGCAGGACCTGATGCTGAGGCAGCAGCAGAAAGACAGGAAGCAAGACTATAGGCGATGGAAAGATAAAAATCCAAGGAACTTGTATGGACTTGAAGCCCATGAATTGGAGCTGGCTAGCACAAGGAAAAGTCCAAAGGAAGACCACGCGGGAAAGCCCCTTAGCCGAATATAAACTTGGAAATATATTTAATTATGTACTTGACTTGTTCCCTACTCCAAGTTGTATTCTACTTAGGAAAGGTTTGCCCTAGGTCTAGCCTATATAAGGACCTAGCCACCCAATGTACAATATACAGAATACCTAGGGAGAGAGCCGACTTCTATTCTTGTTTCTTTCCTCTCCATTATGTTCTAAACCTTCTTAGGGATTAGGTGAAGGTTGTCAAGTATTTGTGAGAAGAGATTGTACTTTGTCTTTGATTCAATGCAATAAAGTTATCAAGGTTTGCTTATCCTTTGTTATTCCTTGTTTTCACAATTAAGCTCGGGAGAGGATATTGTGAATCATCCATTTATCTAATCTCGGGAGAGTTAGATTCATGAAAGGGGTAAGTACGATGTTTCAATCGCGAAATACTAACTCGGCCTAGGGATAGGTTAAGAGTTTCAGCGGCTAAAAGAAGTGTGAGATTGGTTGGTGAGTATAATTGGTTCACGCCGGGAGGTATCATCAAGGACTAGTCATCAACAGCCCTCTGACTTAGGGATAAGCAGATTTATCCAAGGACACTTTGCCGAACTTTGGTAAAGTCTGCCCACGAGCAAGGGATTGCCGCGGCAGACAGTATTGTCGCTGCCAAGGCAGTAAACTGCAGTGCTACCAAGGCAGTGATATACGATTGCATTGGACAGAGACAAGTCAATCAATTCCACAATACGACGCAACTGGATCCTAGCCCATCTCTCTCTACTATTTCTACCTTTTATCTTTTATTTAGTTATTTTAGTTTCGATAATCAAATCAAGTCACTTGTGTTTTTTACTTTTCTACAGAACAAGGTGAAGAAAGCATATTAAGTATATCGGTCCACTTGCGATATGTCCACTTGCGATATGTCCACTTGCACTAAACGCACACTTTTGACACGCGACAGTGGCCTATACCACTAAGCATGCCCGTGATTGACTAACACAATCCACGATAACCATATAGGTTCACCTTAGTGTCCGGGTTAGTTTGCCATGCCCAGATGTTATAAGGCAGCTATTATATCACACATCACTAGGTATCACCTCTAATGCATCACCAAGGAATTTACACACTTACGAATTTTTTAATTTTAGTGCACTCACATCATATTGATCAATCAACTTATCCACGTTTCATCATCATTAATACCAACACTAAAAACAAAACACAATGAATCTCTCACATGCTTCCCATCAATACATGCATCAAATGCATAAACTGAGAAAACCTTTTTTCATGAAATTTTGAAAATAAAACCATGGGAGCATTAAAAATTAATAAAAATAGTATCATGAACATCTAATCACATCACAATCACATATGTACAATTAATACATGAACATGAAAAAATCACATACTAAAGCAAGGCGTAATATGAGATTTTCAAGAGAGCAAAACTTAAAAACTTACGTCCGAGTATAGGGAGTTTTTTCAAATCATCCCTAAACCCCTAAACCTTTGTAAAATAGATTCAAACACTACCGAAGCAGCCCATTCTCATAAATCACTCACCGATAACTGATTACTTACGCAATAAGCCACCGATCCGATCCGAAACTCCTTCAAAAGTGATCTATCACTTCTTGCCCTATTTCAAGCATCAATTACTGTAAACCCTCAAAATTGGGCCTTGAAGTTAATGGGCTAATTTACCTAGTTAAGCCTAGTTCGGGATTAAATTCTTAAAAATTGATTTTTAGTACAAATAATATATGGAAAATTTTTTCTAAAATCATTATTAAATATATATTTGACTTTGGTCATCTCAATTTTGAAAATTAACCCTTGAAACCCTACGATTTGGATATTAGTGACTATTTTGTAAAAATTGAAAATTTGAGGACAATTTTATAAAACAAGTCAAAACTTTAAATCTTTAAGGGGATTTAGTCCAATTATTATCCTATATGGTATAGGCTTTCTAATTTTTAATTAATTAAATCCAAAAATTATATTTTAACACAAATTACTAATTAAACTTGATTTTTAACTCTTTAAAACCTATTTAAACATAATAAACCTAACTTAAGTTTATAATTTTCTTTTACCCTCTTCCAAAGGCAGAGAACCATCAATTTTTAAAATTTAAACCAAAATATTTTCATCAATTTTCTTTTAGATTAAATTATATAACTTTTTCTTGTTCAAAACTTCTTGTTTTCTCATCGTTTTCACATTTTAAAACCCGGAAAGCAATTGGATCAGTTTTGGAGGTGAGAATTTCATCAACCCTCTATAAATTTGAAGTTCTTTACTGAAATTACCAAGTTCTTGGCTTGGTAAAAACATTTTTAATCCTTTATTTTAGAAAAATCGGTTTTTGGTTCAAAAATCATAATTTTTTTCTAGGGTTTTTACTCACTATTTTTGGGTCTTAAAAGGATGGTTTTCAATATTTTAAGATGTTTATAAAGTGTTTTTAAAATCCCTAATACCGTACTGAAGGTTTAAGAGAAGTTTGGTTGGTTTCGGAAAGTTTTCGGTTAAGATTTTGATAGATTTAAGGGGTTGTCCGACATGGGATTTATTGAGTGTGATTAGGAGCAATAAATCCATATTTTTTTATGCTTGAAATAGGGTAAGAATTAGGTGATCTTGTTTAAAGTGATCAAGTAAAGTTTCGGTGACTTGTCGGACAAGATTCGGTTATCGGTGAGTGATTTTGAGAGTGGGCTGCTTCGGAAGTGTTTTAAATCTTTTTTACAGAGGTTTGGGGGTGTAGGGAAGGTTTGAAAAACCTTCTTATACTCCAGAGTAATTTTTAAGTTTTGCTCTCTTGAAATCCCATATTACACATTGCTTTACTATGTGATTTTGTCATGTTCATGTTTTACTGTGCATATGTGAATATGCATGTGATTAGATGTCCATGATACTGTTCTGAAAACGTTTTGATGCTCCCATTTTTTGTTTTCAAAATTTGATAAAAAGAGGTTTTATCGGATTTTGCACTTGATGCACGTATTGATGGGAAGCATGAGTTGTAATTCACTGTTTTTATCTTAAAACTTGAGCATCGTGTTTTGTTTTTAGTATTGATATTAAAGATGATGAAACGTGGATAAGTTGATTGATCAATAGGATGTGAGTGCACTATAATTAAAATGCGTATGTGTATAAAATGCCTTGGTGATGCATTAAAGTTAATACTTATATTATGATATATGTGTTGTATTGCATGTAAGTGTTTCTTATCCCAGATGTTATGGTGAGATTTCATGATTGGATTTAATCTATCATGGGTGTGATTAGGCGATTATCCCTCACATGTGGTATGAGTAGCGATTGACTCTCATACGTGGCATGTCTGGCATGTTAATCATGCGTGTTTCGTTTATCCTAACGTTTAGTGGTAATCTAAATGGTTCTCTAATACCAATAGAATGTTAAAAGCAAATATATTTTCTTAATTGAATGATGTTTTCAATGAAGCTTTGCTATAGGCATGTAAGACTTAAGTGATTCTTAATGAGCATGTGTTTTTCAAAAGTAATTGAAAAAGGTTTTGTGGCTTATGCCCATGGATACTTGCTATTTTTCATGTTGTTGGCATTGATATTCATGTTTTTATTTCATAAGTTGAGCATGACATGTTTTTATAAAACTTTGGCTTTTATGGGCAGCATTGCAAGTTGTTTTACTTATGTTTTTAAATTGTCACTCACTAAGATTTTGCTTAACCTCTCTCCTTTACTTGCAATGCAGAGAAATAAGTGAATAGGTGCCAGCAAGAAGCAAGGAAGTTGAGTAACCTATTTATAATTTCTTAGGCTCAAGTATGTTTTAAGTTAATTAGAGAACCTTAGTAGATGAGAGCAATGGAGTATTGAATTGATATGTTTTTTTTCTTGATATTTATTTATGACATTGTTATGCTTTGGATGTATTAATGAGATGCATTCTATGATGAATTTGAGTTTATGCTTGGCCTTGATGAAATTGTTTTCAATTTATGTTGAGAGCATGGAACTAGGATGTCAATCATCTAGAAAACTTGTTGATTTATGTGTTAAGACCTATAGGTGAATAAATGCATCTAGTACTCTTTGAGTCATGTTTAAGGCATGAAATCTGGGTAAATAGTTGTTTCTGGGTAGGGGGTTCGATACTTGTTCATAGGGTATCGATACCTAGGCAAAAACATAACGATTTTCTGGGAAACTAAGCCTGAGTATCGGAACCACATGAACAGGTTTCAAAACGGTACTGAGAATTTTTCAGGCGTATCGATACGTTCTGTTTTGGTTTCGGTACCGACCTTCACAATCTCAAATGGTATCGGAACGGTCCCTCAGGTGTATCGAAACGCGGCCTTGTAGCGTAGACAATCTTCTAAGTTATCGATAGTGTATCGAAACATTTAATACCTATATCGATACCCCTTTTTCACTTTCTACAGTATCAATATCGGGGAAGGGTGTTTCAAAACCACTGTTAGTTAAAATCGATAAAGGCTGGAAAATAACTTTGAAAACTTACATTTTAGACACTAAACTTTACTAATGCAATTAGATGACTTGTAAATATTATTTTAACCTGAAAATTTACGTGTAAGCATGAAATATAACTAATTAAGAATTGGTAACTTTAATTTTACTTTTAGATCATAATTATATAGAAAATTTACAATTAGGTCCCTAAAACTTGTTCGTATGAATTAGGACTTGTCTCTCATTAATTTTCGTTGCAAATGAACTCAGTCCTTGAAGGAACATGTAGGATCTAATTAATGCATTTAGAGAAGATAAAAGAAAAAGAAAAATATAGCCGTTAAATTTTAGGGTTGTTTATCGGGGCGAATCTCCGGATTAGCCTTAGTATTCCTCATGTAGCTCGTTCGATTCGGGTGACGTCTAGACCGGTTCGAGGGGGTTACAATTACTAAGGATTTAGTTCTCCTAATTGCATACCACAAACCCCAAGTCAGACAACTCCTTAAACCTATCAAAACCTTAACCGAAAACTTTCTGAAACCAACCAAACTTCTCCTAAACATTTACTCCGAGATTAGGGATTATAAAAAACTTTATAAAAATCCTAAAACCTTCAAAATCATGTAATTATGATCCAAAAACAGTAAGTAATTCCTTTAAACGAAAATTGTGTATTTTTGACCCAAAACCCGATTTTTCAAAAACAAAGGATTAAAAACGTTTTCACCAAGACAAGAACTTGGGAATTTCAGTAAAAAAACTTCCATGTTCTAGAGGTTTGATGAAATCACCTCCAAAACTGATTCAATTGCTTTCCGGGTTTTAAAACGATAAAACAATGAGAAAACTAGAGATTTTTATTAAGAAAAAGTTATAGTATTTGATCCTAACGAATTTAGATGAAAAATAAAAGTTTTTTACCTTAAAAATTGACTGATTGGCTGCCTTCAATGAGGGAAAATAAAAATTAGAATAATTTGTTAGGTTTTTAATATTTAAATAGGGTTTTAGAGTTAAAAATTGAGTTTAATTAGTTGTTTGAGTTAAAATATAATTTTTGTGTTTAATTAATTAAAATTTGGAAAGACTAGATCAATTAGGATTAAAATTGAATTAAAGTCCCTTAAAAATTCAAAGTTTTGGCTTATTTTATAAAATTTTCCTCAAATTTTCAATTTTTACAAAATAGTCACTAATTTCAAAATCTTAGCGTTTCAAGGGTCAATTTTTGAAATTAGATTGACCAAAGTCAAGTATATGTAAAATAAGTATTTTAGAATATTTTTCCATAATTTATTTGCATTAAAAACCACTTTTTAAGAATTTAATCTTGAACTAGGCTTAACCGGCTAAACTGACCCACTATCTTTTAGGCCTATTTTTGGTGTGTTACATTGGTGATGAATAGTTTTCATGCATATCATATTAGGATTATAGTTTATGCTCATATGTTATATGTTTTAGGAACCTATGCTTTGATTTCTTTTACGATGGATTACTCGTAAGTTTTATGATTTTGGATTGCTATGAACTTTAAATTTATCTATATATGTTGCTTTATTTATGTTTATCCCTATATTTCTCAATTATTTTGATCTAAAAAAAGGGGAGAAGTCTTTAATTCAAAAAATTCCAAACTATGCATAAATTAAGGGAAAGTATTACTTAAAAAGTTATTTTGGTTTTGTTATATCAAAAAAGGGAGATTATAAAACTTATATTTGATTTTGATATAACAAAGTGTATAAGGACTATTTTTTAAATAAATTTTTAATTCTAAAGCTAACCCATCAATGACTTTTCTAAGTATTTTCAAAGTTAAACCATTCATTTTTACCCATGTGTTTCGAGATATCTCTTAGGTCTTTAGATATAGATTGAAATTTTTAAAGGCAAAACTTAAATGTGTTTTGATACGATCTTGAACCATTTCGATACAATTTAAAACTGTGATTTATGGTTTTGAAACATAAAGAATGTGTACCCAGAATTATCTTTTCGTCAATATTTAACGGCACTTAACGTTGGAGTGATAAAAGCTTTACATCCCGAAAACGATAGTGACCATACTAGTCGTTTTTCAAAATCGGTGACTAAAAGTTTACTAGAGGTAAACGAAAGTGACTAGCGCAATAGCTTACCCTTAATTATTTGGTAATTTATAGTCTAGTGCCATAGTAGTGGTACTTACGTAAGTGTTATTTTTAGGTTATGCGTCTGCTCGACCAAGTGCAAGGACTAAGCCCGGTAGATGTCATTCTTGACGTTAACCTAGCTACCTAAGGTGTGTCTCTCTTGTTACTATATATGTACTTCTGTGTGTAGATTTTGTTTGTTGTCATGTATCTTTCTTATACTTATTGGAATCTGTTTTTTTAATCAAATTGTATGATTCCATGTTTTGTGATTTATATACATTTGGTTCTAAATTCATTGAAAATTTAGATTATGTTATTCTTAGAAATTATTATGCATGCCTCCTGTTAATTATAAGGTATGCATTCAACTCAGATATCATGTAATCCCCTCGACCCGGTCTAGACGCCACCCAACTCGAACGACCTACACAGGGAATACCGAGGCTAATCGAAGACTCGCCCCGATATATAACCCTAAAAAAATTTCTTTTATCTTATCTAAATGTATTAATTAGATCTTACATATTCATACAAAGACTGAGTTCAATTGCAACAGAAATTAAAGAGAAACGAGTCCTAATTTAATCGAACAAGTTTTAGGGACCTAATTATAATTTTCTAGATATTTGTGATATAAAAGTGAAATTAATGTTACCAATAATTAATTAAGTATACTTCATGCTTGTACGTAAATTTTCAGCTTAAAATAATATCTACAAGTCATGTAATTAGTTCCTCAAAGTTTAGTGACTAAAATGTAAGTTTTCAGAGTTATATTTCATCCTTTAATGGCATTACCTAACAGGGGTTTTGAAACACCTTTCCTCGATATCGATATTTTAGTAAATGACAAAGGGGTATCGATATAGATATTAAGTTTTTCGATACACCATCGATAACTTAGAAGTTCTTGAATGTGCTACAAGCCCGTATTTAGATACGCCTAAAAGACAATTTAGATACCATTTGAAATTGTGAAGGTCGGTATCGAAACCAAAATTTAATGTATCGATACGCTAATTGAATTTTATACTATCGTTTCGAAACTAGTTCAAGTGGTTTCGATACCTAGGCTTAATTTCCCAAAAAAATCATTGTGTTTTTGCCTAGGTATCGATACCCTATGAACGAGTATCGAAACCCTCTGCCCAGATACAACAAATTAATCTTGTTTCAAATCTAAACGTGCCCAAAAAAGTCTATATGCATAATTTCACCTAAAGGGTCATTAAGCACATGTAACAATAAGTTATCTAGATGCAATTTATCCTAATTAATTCTAGAATCAACCAATATATGAATACTCTCAAAATTCACCAAATATCAACATAGGAAAACAAAGAAGCATGTGAAATTCAAACAAAGCACTTCATTAACTCATAAAAATCAGATAAACATGTTTATAACTTAAACTCAGAAAATTCAAGGATTCAATAGCATATTCAAGGATCTCAAAATATCATCGTTCATCAAGAATCATAAATAGCATAAGGTCACTAGCTCCATTGCTCTCTACTACCTAAGGTTCAATTGGAAATAGCATACTTCAAAATAAAATGTATCAAACGTAAAATATGGCATTGGTTGCTCCTTCGGACGAGAGTCTCACTTTTTCTCTACATTACAAGGAAAGGAGAATGGTTAAGCAATTTCTTAGTGAGGGATGTATAAAAATAGTTTAAACAACTTATAATATACTAAAAAGGTTTTAGAAGAAAATCAATTCGTGCTTTTAAAACAAATCACATGTGGCCAAAATGTCATCAAATATAAAAATCCAACAAGTGTTTTATCACATGGAGCAAATCCACAAAACTCAAGACTTACATGCTCCATTAACATGGCTTTTTAAAACGTTTAAAAACAAGTCAAACCCATACAAACTCAATTTGCAATAAAAATCAATATAAACTTAACACTTGCATTTTAACGTGTTAGTACTAGTGATCCGATTAGTTTACTGCTAATCGTTGGGATAAACGAATACACGCATGAAGACATAAATGTCGAATCATGCCACGTTTGGGACCAAACCGTCACCATACCACGTATGAGGGTACTCATACCATGCACGAGTCTATCTCATGCACACGAATGGAATCAATTCTAAACATGTTTACCAACTTAGTTTCTAGGATAAGCTACGCTTAAATGCAATAAAACACATATATCACAATTTAAGCAATGACTCTAATGCATTGCTGAGGAATTTACACATGTATATGGATTTTCAGTAATAAACAGTGCACTAACATCGTATCGATCTATCGACTTATTCCTATAACATCATCTCAATATCCAACACAAAACAGTATGAATGCTCAAGTTTTCACATCAAAACAGTGGGTAAAACATTAGTAAACCACTTTCTCATACTTACTCGCAAAACCGATAAAAATCTCTTTTTAGCATATTTCAAAACCAAAACGTAAAAGATTTTAGAAACATCTTAAAATAGTATCGAGAGCATTCTAACACGTACATATTTTCATATGTACCAATAAAATATGAGTATGCCAAAAACATAGTAAAGCAAGCATATTATGGAAAATCGATTTACGAGAGAAAACGAAAAACTTACTTCCAATACTTTGAAAACAAAGTTTAAAACACTACCTAAGCAGCCCACTCTCAAATCCACTCATCGATATTTGAAACTTGTCTAACAAGTCACCGAAACTTCACTCGATCACTTCAAACGAGATAACCTACTTCTTGCCATGTTTCAAGCATCAAAAACTATGAATTTAGTACTCCTAATCGCACTCAATAAATCCCAAGTCGGACTACCCCTTAAACTTATACAAACCTTAACCGAAAACTTTACGAAACCAACCAAACTTCTCTTAAACCTTTAGTTCAGGATTAGGGATTTTAAAAACACTTTATAAACATCTTAACATATTGAAAATCATCCTTTTAAAACCCAAAAACAGTGAGTAAAAACCCTTGAATGAAAATCATGATTTTTGACCCAAAAAACGATTTTTCAAAAACAAAGGATTAAAAACATTTTTACCAAGCCAAGAACTTGAAAATTTCAGTAAATAAATTCAACATTCTAGAGGGTTGATGAAATCTCACCTCCAAAACTGATCCAATTGTTTTCCGAGTTTTAAAATGTGAAAATGATGAGAAAACTAAAATTATGTTGGTTGTTTGGCTGCCTCAAATGAGGAAAAACGAAAATTATAAAAATATGTTAGGTAAATAATGTTTAAATAGGGTTTTAGAGTTAAAAATCAAGTAAAACTGGATATTTGAGTTAAAATATAACTTGTGAATTTAATTAATTAAAAATTGGAAAGCCTAGACCAGTTAGGATTAAAATTGGATTAAATCCCCTTAAAGATTCAAAGTTTTTGGCTTGTTTTATAAAATTGTCCTCAAATTTTCAATTTTTACAAAATATTCACCAATTTCAAAATCTTAGGGTTTCAAGGGTCAATTTTGAGAAGGGGTGTCAACACAAGAAGTTTGATGGATAATACCGTTTTCAATCATGTATTTCTGAAAAGGACCGGAAACATATTGTTTGGCATTATCGCTTCTCAAATTATGGACAGACTTACCAAATTAGGTATAAATCTCAACAAAAAGGTAGAGAAATGAGTAAATAATTCAGAATAAGATTTCATTAAATAAAATCAAGTCATTCTAGAATAATCATCGACAAAATTAACAAAATAACGAAAACCAGGTTTAGAAGTAATTGGACTAGGACCCAAAACATCAGAGTGAACTAATTCGAAAGGAGCAGAAGCTCGTTTATTGACTCTAGTATTAGAGCTAATACGATAATGCTTAGCAAAATGACAAGACTCACAATCAAACGAATTTAAACTAGAAAATTGATAAAAAAGTTTCTTCAGAAAAGGTAGGGAGGGATGACCCAATCAAAAATGTTCTTCAAAATGATTGACACTACTACTA
Organism: Abelmoschus esculentus; assembly: GCA_035048815.1. NCBI lineage: Eukaryota > Viridiplantae > Streptophyta > Magnoliopsida > Malvales > Malvaceae > Abelmoschus > Abelmoschus esculentus. Next base: position 7,105,990 of record JAUCBN010000059.1, read on the forward strand.
CAAGCAACATATTCCAAAGTACGGGTGTTAAGGATGTAGAGACCGTCAGACTCGTAAAGACATTTTCTTCGTTAAAAGATCTTGAAACACACAATAATCAGAAGAAAAAAAATGAGACAACAATTAAGGGTACGAGTAAGTTTACTAACGGACATTAAGTTGAAGGATAGATTTGGTAAACTCAAAACAAAGGACAAAGGAAGAGATGAAGTTGGACACGAAGTTCCAGAGCCAATAACAGAAGATGTGGAACCATCAACTAAAGTAATAGTATTGATGGAAGGGTGGTTTGTATAATGAGAAAGAAGATTCGGGTTACCTTTCGTGTGATCTGTGGCCCCAGAATCAAGATTCCATTTTGAAGATGTGAAAACAAGACATGTATTGGGCGTACATGACTTAAAAAGGGAAGAAACAGGACTGAAAGTATGCTTTAATGTGTCTTGAAGGTGAAGAAGCTTCGCATACTCATCCGTAGATATCGTAACAGCCGATGAAAAAGTGTCTACACTAGAAGCAATATGAGCCAACGAAGTTTTCTTAAACTGCAGTTTCCGACAATCTCGTTTTGTATGTCTTGGTTTGTGACAGTAATGACAGATAATAGTATCAAGATCCTAACTTCGAGATCCAAACTGTGGATCATATTTGTTGGGCTTGGATCCAAAAGAACGACTAGGACCATCAATCTTTGTTGCTTACCATGGTCGGAAGAAGGAGCCTGACTAATTAGAACATTGTTCTGTAGCAGAGATGGAGAAGAAAAAGAATTCTTAGTATGACGTACCCTCCGAAAAGCATCATCGATACTGGAGATGTCAGAACTAGAGAGAATATTAGATTTGGCAGTCTCAAATTTTGATGGAAAACCAACGTTCATAACTGCCATTTATTACCGCTAATTTCGTTGATCCTCGATATACGAACTAAAGGGAAACAACATATTAAGTTCTTCATACGTCTTCTTAAAATTCATAAAGTAATTAGTTAAAGTTTCATCTTCTTTTTCAGACTTGTAAAAATTCTGAGAAATATCATAGATTCGTGAAAAATTCCCTTTACCTGAATATAGAAATTACAAATAGTTCATCAACTGTTTCACATTTCGACAGTGATTAAACCAGGTCTACCACCTCACTGTCAATAGAATTCTGACTCTGTATATAAAGAAGAGAATCTTCACGCATTAATGGAAGGCAAGAATCATCCATAGGAGGATCATCAGTCAAATATTTGTCCATAAAAAGGCTTAACAAATACAACTCGATTGTATGATTCCAATCGAGAAAATTAAAGTCATTTAATTTGTGATCGGTAATTTAGATGTTATCGAAACAATGTCAGACATAATATTAACCTTCTTGTCAACCATAGGATGAGGTTAACTGATATGAGCACCAACGACAAGGACCCGGAGGAGTACCCAAGTGACCCCATCACACGTGCAAGGGCCAAGAAGTTTCAATCAGCCATGGAAAGCTTGTTCACATCAAGCTTTGAACATGGGGAAGTGGAATTCCCAAGGGAGAATTACTTTATTTTGCTTATGCATAAGTTTGCATGAGAATATAAAGTTTTTTGTACATATTAATGCATTGAATAAGTGTGCTGATCATTTAAGCATGCATAGTATTTAAGCATCTAGTTCATTTAGGGAAGTAGTTTATCTAGTCTTTTAAATAAACTATTTCATTCATGCATGTAGTCATTAATAAAGTTAGTTCATTGATCAAACTAGTTCATTCATTAAACTAGTGCATTAATAAAACTAACTCTTATATTTTTTATGCATTTTTTTAATTAAAATTTAAATAAAGTTTACCTTTATGATAGGTGAATGAAAGGAGATGAACAGTCACACAAAATGCAAGAATAAATGTCATATTGATCTCTATTTTTGAGCTGGATCCGGGACGATTTAAGTCTTGAAGTCTCTTTAAAGTTTATTCCTCTATCTCTTAGCTTTCCAACGCCTTTTGAATCACCTTAATCCGATATCGGAAGCTTGAGATATGATCGATTTACCGAAGACATTGCAGGTTAGAATTTTCATTACGGGAATTTTATGCAAGGATGATTTGGATGAGTTTGAGCCAAGGAAGAGTCCCTTCATCTTCATCCAAGATACAATTCATTGAAGGTCTTCTTTATTCACATATTCAAGTCAATTCAAAGCTGATTTTTATTCATACAAATGAATGCCATCATTATGCAAATAATCAAGGCATTCAAGTCACTTCTTCATCATCTTTGGAGGCTATTTGTATTCAACATGAAGACAAGCAATGAAGGCCCTCTTAATGCATAATATTATGACATTCAAGAAGGTTAATTAGCTTGAGAATCAGCATGGAATTGGAAGAGACACTTCCCTTTTGCTACCAAAGTGTCTACATACATCAAATGTTCATTTTCATACTCTTTTTCTCCATGAAAGAGCAAGACAAGGTAGCCCAAGAGTCCTTCCATCATTTGGACGAAATTATATGAATATTAAGCCTAAATTAAGTCCAAATTCATCACTCATACCTTGAACATTCATCCACTTAAAGATAGGAGAGAAAACAAAGCATTCATTTGCATTCATCACCATAAAGATGAAGCAATCATCTCTTGTTGTAAGACTCTTCATATGGTTCCTATGAACACTATAAATAGGAACATTTCCTTCATTTTTATGAAACAACTTTAGATATAAGAAAACTCTTTTGAAAGGTTTCTTTCAGCTTTGTTCTTGCGAGAACTCTATCGGCTTCAAGTAAAGCTTGTAGTCTTCATCCATTTCATCTTATTATCGCGTTGGTTCCTAGCTCCTTATAGCTAGTGGGTCACGTGCCACACTTCTACCACATCGAATCCATTATATTATATTGTTGGTTCCTAGCTCCATATAGCTAGTGGGTCACAATCCATTTATCCCTTAAAGTTACATACCAACGTCATTTCCATTACACATCCCTAACATTCCTTCATTTAGAATCATCACACTTCCATACACTTAAATCTCTTCCATATCCTTCATTCCATCATTTCTTTATTATTATTCTTATTTCATTCTTACGCTTTATGTTTATGAAATTTAGCATACCAATTCTTGTGAAATTTGTTTTTACTAGAATCACGATCAAGCAACATCATATGTGACCTACCGGGTTCATATCATTAACAAAATCCAAAAAATAAAAACAGTCGAATATCGAAAAATATAGGAAAATACAAAAAAAAGGCCATCGATACAAAAAAAATCAAATACCCAACCCAAAAATAGTCTGAATGCATGGAATGACAGATTGGATGGAAGCGGACAGAGGCGGCGACCACGATGGAAGAAACAACGTCGGAAAAGGAGCAGGCACGCGCCCTCACGCGTCGGCGCATGATGCGCCGGGAGAACCTTCCAACGGCGTGTGAGACTCACGCACATGGATTCGGCGACAAAAAATTCCAGATCGGCTGATCAGCGGGCGACACTCCTCCTAGTATCGGTGGTGTCAGCAAAAGAGACTGAAGGTGGCCGGGTAAAAAGGACCAAAAACCTAGAAAAAAAAAAGAGAATTTTCTTTTCAAATCTAAAAAACCCAAAAAATATTTTAAATAAACCTAGACAACTAATATCATGTAGAATAAAATTTTCCTTAATTTTATTCATAAGGTGACTAACTATTATATACAAGAATTAACCTAATATTCTAGGTAACTAATTAATAGAAAAGGTAAAACTCTAGACATAATATTCTAATAAAGTTCATTTTTCATAATTACAAGATACAAATATATTCTCATACTTAACAAGAACAAAAATATATTTTATCTATTTGAATTATTGATTTAAATTTTTATTAATTAACAGAAACATGATTAAACTCTTTCAACACATTATTTTTTATTGTTTTATATTAAATAAGAAAATTACTTTTTTTGAATAAAATTGTAAGGACTTAAACTTTTGAAGAAAAAAAAAACAATATTTTTTGCACCCAATTATAAACTCTTGAATAAAAAATCATCAATTAAATTATTCAATCAATTTTAACTATTAAATCTTGATATTTTTTTAGATTTTTTGGTACAAAGTAACGTATAATAATGTTTTCACTTTATACGTAAAGATTTTAATTTTTTTAAAATAAAATTTTAAAAGACTTATAAACTTTATAATTTTTCTTTTGAAAAAAATCTAAAAGTGCAATATAATAGAACTGTGGTATATTTGTGTCAACAATATTTTAAAAAATATATCAAAATTAAGTCATCAAATTTGATCAAATAGATTAATTGATTCAATTTCTTAATTTAAAATCTTAATTGGTTAAAGTTTTTCATTCAAATACTTAATTGTATGTAAAAATATCTAATTTATTTTTTCAAAATTTTAAAACTTTTTTATATTCTTAAATATTTTTATATAACTTGTGTATTAAAATTTTTTATTACATCAATTGTATTATATATATATATATATATATATATATTTGACCACACAATATCAATCGTAGAAACAGTAAAAATAATAGATTTGATAATGTCAATTAATTACAAATATTTATGAGAAAATTAAACAAATATTTATTCTCTGTTTTAATTGTCGACAAATTTATTTTAAGAGATTTGGTTTATCTTAAGTATTTTTTGGATCATAAAATTCAGCTAATGTAAAAGGCACTATAATAATAGGAGCTTTTTTTTTCAAGTAAAATCCAATGAGTTTTTCATCTTTTGGCTTGAATCGATAGCCAGAAGGCAGAGAACTAAAGAAACCTCCTTCGATGTGGATAGTTGCACCCAGAGAAAACAAAAGCGATAGAAATGGAAATTTTTTGTTGCGCGGCGAAAAAAAAAACTTGGAGTTGTGCGATCGATTTAAATAACTTTTTTTAGGTTTAAAGGTCTAAAAAACACTTAAAATTTTGAAAAATGAATTAAATTCCTAAATTTTTTTTTATCTAATTAAGCCTTTTAAAAAAAAAGTCCTTTGATCAATTTTAATTATTAAATCTTAAAAAAATTTCTTCATATATTGTCAACACATAATATAATACAATTCTATTATATTGTATTTAAAAAAAATCAAAGATATTTTTTTAATAAATTTTAAAAGTTTTTTAGAATTTTTAGAATGTTTATAGAATTTCTTAAATAAAATAAAAATTTTGAATAATATCAAGTAGAAAGATAATGACATGGTGCACTATAAAAGTGGATAAAAAATTATTTTAATTTAATGATTAAAATTGATAAAAGGATTTAATTGATTAAATTTTTTAATTTAAGGATTTAGTTGATTAAATTTTTTGGTTTGAAAAGTTTATTTGGAAGCAAAAAATTTCAAAGACTTAATTTATTTATTTATTTTTTATTTCAAGAGCTACTTTGACTCTTCTTAAACAATCTTATTTAGGGTTAAATAGTTTTTTTAGAATTAAAATGAAATAAATAAAAAGTGATCGGTTTTCGTTGGCTTATCTGTTGTGAATTCTTGTTAATTTCAGCTTGTTAGAAAAATATTACTTTTTTATATTTTGTTTGAAATATATTATTTTAATTTATTTAATTCTTAATATAATATTTATTATAATGCAATTTGAATCACAACTTAATTATTTTTTATATATTTAAAATCAATTATTAATATTAAATTAATTAAGACTTTTGGCAAGATTATTGGAACATTGATATTGGATATCTCATTAGTCGAATAAAAATTTTTACCTTAAAAAATATTTAAAAAATAAATTTTAAATTATAATCTAAATTTTTATATCTTAAATCTCTATACCTTAAAATACACTTTAACTATAATTTTTTAAACCCTAATCAAAATCTTAAATCTTAAACCTTAAACTCACTTTTAAAGTGAAGACACCAAAGGATGTAAAATAAAAAGACAGATTATTTGCACCCTCATTAATCATGTCTTAGACATCGTCTGCCTTTTTATTGTCTCTTTTGGTCCTCTTACTTTAAAATAATAGATTAAGCTTTTAGGTTAGATGTTGTGGTTAAAGTTTAAAAAATTAGTGGTAGTCTGTATTTCTTTAGAGCATAGGGTTTAGGATTTAGAAATTAGGGTTAAAGTTTAGAATTTAATTTTGGCATAAAGATAATTTTCACCCTTAACGTTTATAATTTTTGTCATTTTGGTTCATATTCTTTTTTTGGGATAAATTTAGCCCTTGGCCTATGTATTTTTAACAAATAACTCATTTTTTAACTACAATGATAACTGAACCGTTAAAAATTTAATAATGATGACATGTCATATATGTAATAATATATTTTAAAAGACTTAACATCTAGTATATCAAATACATACATGCGGAATATAGTTTTATTCTAATTAAAAATATAAAACAATTAAAATTCAAATAAAATATTAAAAAATAATTTTTTATTTATTAAAAATTAATTAAATCTAAAACAAAAGGCTACTAAACATTCTCAACCTTAACTATAGTAAAATCAAAATTTTATCTAAAAAGGTATGAACATAATTTGAAAAGAAAGGGTCTTGTATAGTTTGTTACCGATGAATCAAAATAAAGGATTTTGATAATAATCAATTAGATTTTTATTATTTTAGTTTAGAATTCAGGTATTTTAGTTTTAATCTAAATCTGAGTTTTAGGGGTTTATAAAGATATTTTAGTTTAGTTAGGGTTGAGAATACTTAGTAAATTTTTGTTTTGGATTTAATTAATTTTTAATATTTTATTTAAATTTTAATTATTTTATATTTTATATTGGAATAAAATTATATTCTATATATATGCATATATTTAATAGGTTAGATTTTATGTCATTTAAAACATATTATCATATATATATATATATATATATATGACATGTTATCATTATTAAATTTTTAACGATTCAGTTATCATGGTAGTTAAAAAATGAATTATTTGTTAAAAAGACATAGGTCAAGGGCTAAATTTATCCAAAAAAAAGAATAGGGGTCAAAATTACAAAAATTATAAACGTTAAGGGTGAAAATTATCTTTATGTCTTTAATTTTTAAATGTTTTTTTAGACAGAGCATAGAAGGAGGTATGATTAGCGAACAAAGGATTTTTATTCTAATATAGTGGTGTGAAAATCATTTGCCTATTTATTGTGTCTCCTTTGATGCTTCACTTTAAAATATTAAGTTTAAGATTTAGGGTTTAAAGTTAGGCATTGTGGTTAGGGTTTAAGAAATTAGGGGTTATATATCTGAATCATCAACAAATTTAGAGAAATAATACACCCTTTTTTCTATTCATAAAAATCGGAAAATATGTATAAAAAATTTAATAAAATAATTTAAAAATATAAATTTTATATAATTTAATTAATTAAATATTTTAAATAATTATAGTTAATATTTTTAAAAAAAAATCTACTTTTAAAAATCAATATCAGATAAATTTAATGAGATCGAGAAGTAAATAAATATCATGTCAGTTTTATTGTTAATTTTAAACGCGGAAGATACTATTTTAAAAATGTAACATTATATATTATTTTAACAAAAAATTGTTAAATACCAAAATTGAATAATAAAAAATATTTAAAATATGTATTTAAATAGTAAAACTTATCATAAACTTATATACTATTATCTTATCATCTAACTAAATTAATTTTAAATTTTAAAAAATAATTTAAATTAATTTTGGAAAATATTAACAAATAATTCACCAACAAAGCTTAATTCAGCCAAATGTTCTTCAAAGATTAAAAAAAATAGTTCACCAACAAATATTAATTTATTAGGTACGTTATCTCTATAACTATGATCCTTATACTCTTGCACGTTTTTCTAAAATCATAGTATTTCTTTCTTTTCTTTTCAATTTTATGCTTTTTTACACTACAAATATGATTTTATTACTTTAATAAATTGTTTTATTTTTATATTAAAAACCATTAAAGATAATAAACGAGTACACTACACAAAAACAAAGACTTAGCATCAAGAAATGCGGGTAACCCTTCTTTTACAATCTTTTAAACATATTAAAATCTTTGAAATTGTAATCACTAATTTATCTGGGGTTTTAAACCCGATTTTAATTTTCGTTTTAAATTCGAGCAATGGGCTTGTAATTATTTATTAATCCAAAAATGCAAAAAAAATTACTATACCTCCTATACTAATTTTCCTTTTTATTTGTGTTACTATTTTGATTTTATCTAGTTATTATTAAAACAAAAAAATATATATTATCATAGTATGTATATGTTATTAAAACCAATAACCAAAATATATTAACATATTTGTTATAATATATATATATATTTGTTAATATTTTTACATTCAATACTTTAAAAAAATCAAAAAATTACATATTAGCCTTTAAATTTTATTTTCGGCTAATTGCTATTATTGTTATTATTATTTAAATATTTTTATTATTATTAATATTATTTTCTTTATTATTATTACTATTATTTATTAATATTTTGTTGATTATTATTATTAACAAATTATGTATAAATAAAAACCCATTTAAATTAATTACAAGTCCATTAACATTACAAAGCCCAGCTTGTGAGCCCAAACCGGTAAACAAGAAACCTAACCATCTCCTTTGATCTTGCGCAGCCCTACCTCGACCGTTGGATCAAGATCTGATCCAACGGTCACGATTAAAGCGGAGAAAGGCACCTGGATTCACAACGCGCCCACGCGCGGCTCAAGGTCTTCCCACGCGTATCGATCCAAGTTCCACGAACCTCTCCAGCTTCCGCGTGCATCCACGAACGATGGTCCCCTCCAGTCGATCCGGCGACGTGGTCGCCGTTACCAGTGGTCCCTCCTCTCCGTTTGGCCACCACCATGCAAAACAACCAACAAAAGTTATTATAAGAATCGTACAACTGCTGGACCAACAATTTCAGAGAGAAATTTCGCATACAAAACAACAATTTTCGAGTACGATTCGGCCAACATGCATAACAAAAATCAGAATTTCAGGGGGCAAACAAACAAATCGTACGAACCACAACATCAACCAATGAGAAATTTTCAATCTTTTATTTTCAGATTTTTCATGTAATATCATCCGGCTATAAAAGAAAGCCAAACATGTAAAGGGATCTCTCCCACAATCGAATCAATACAAAAGAATTGTTTCAGGTATATCCTCTGGGGGGTTTTTTCGCATAAAGTTTAGAGTTAGTTTTTCTTACCTTTAAGCGAGTCTTTTCCCTACTCGTTCCTTCGCCGGCGATAAACACATGAGGCCATGAGCCTTCGGTGGTGAGCCAATGAAGGAAGAGACCCATCTTCCTCTCCGTTTTCGATTCAAACAAGGACTTCGCTCCTTTATTTTGTTTTTTTTTTAAAGAAAGGCTTCAGTTTACAAAGAAAAGAGGCGATTTTTATTTCGGTTTCACCAAAATAAAGGTTTTAATCGGGTTGTGGCTTTCGAAAAGGAATTTTTTATTGTGTCGGTGGCCGGAATCTGGGATTCTCGGTGTTTTCTAGGAAACTCACGGCGGAGATGAAGAACACGATTGAGAGAATCTTAGATTTTTCTTGGCTTTCAGTTTAAAAAATGAAAGAGGGAAGGGTTGTTTAATTTTTTGTTTGTGTTTTATACCCTAAAATATTTTAAAAATGGGTTTATCATATTTTAAATCCCTCCGTGTCAATCAAATGACACCCAAGGCCCTTGCATTTTTGTTCCGCATTTTAATTTGGTCCCTAATCGAACCATAATCACTATTTTCAAACGGTCTAATGCGCTTTCAGTCCCTCCGTGCTTTCTTCTTTATTTTTAAGCCATTCCCCTTGGTCAAATCCTTTCCCGAGTCCTTATTTTGTTTCGTATTTTATTTCAGTCCATTTCCAGTGTTCTTTCTTGGTCTTTAAGTTTATATTTTCATTTATTTAACTTATATTTATTTATTTATTTGCATGTTACGTACATTTATTTATCTATGCATTCATGTTGTATTTACTTGTATATATATTTTAGTTGTTATATTATTTAATTTTGTACATATTTACCTCATTTTTAATTTGTTAAGTATGGTATATGTCTATTTAATTTGAATTTGTACATAGCATGTGTGAATTTATAATGTCATGCCATATATTGGTTGCATGCTTTTGTTTATTTGTACATGTTAGTTTATCATGCTTGTATATGTATTTCGTATCTTATTTTATTGTTCACGTATGTATTCATTTTGTATACAACGCTTTTTTATCTTTATTTAATCACATCACTTAATTAATGAATTTAATTAATACGTCTTTAATCGGTCGTAACGGGCCCGACACCAAACGTAGTGGTGGCGGTGTGAGCGTTTACGTTCAAATAAAGACACGGTAAAATAAAATTTTGAATCCGTTTTTTAAACAAATAATTAATCTAATGCCACTTTAAATAGGAAATTCCAAAATTTAATTAAGCGGTTATTTTGTGAAGGTGCCAATCTTGGGCGGTTTTTAACGCTAATACCGTTTTAAATCGTAACCGACTCTCGAACCCAAATCGCTTCAAATCTCTGGTTTTTACGGTGTCCGGTCTACCAAAGTGACCTGTGGCGACTCCAAATGTTTTTTAAATCGTTTTCCAAATTTCAATATCTTTTATGTTGGTTTTAGAACCTTTCCCCAAATTTAAAACTCAATTTTCACCTCTTTAAATTAACGACTTTTTACCCTCCAAAGAAAAAAAAGGGGTCGCTACAGTTAGCGACTCCGCTGGGGACGTTTTTTTTAAACTAACGAGTCAAGCCTTGCTTTCAAATACCGCTTAATTAATTTTGGAAGTTATGAAATAAAGTGGCAATTAAATTATTATTTGTTTATTAGTTCGAGGTTACTTTAACCCATTTATACCCATTCTTTTAAGTGGGGGGAAAACGCTAAGTGCCTTCGTAAGGATATTGTTCCTTTGTACGGGCCTAGTAAGTACCTTCGGGGCTCGACTACCCTATGCTTTCGTAAGGATATTATTCCTTCGTAGGGGCATAAGCGAAAGGGTTCCCCTAAATTGAACTCAATCGAGATGAGCCTATAATGGGTGACGATCGGGGGCCTTGCTACTCTTAGAAGAGGACAGCGAGGACAATTTGGGTACCTCGTAGAACCAAAACTGCATGTAGAGAACATAAAAAACCTACCCGATTAGAGCCATACGGATAACCTAGGTTCTTTTAGATAAGATGTATAGGTTTGTTTTGTCTCCTATCTTGCTTGCATTTTTGCTTTACCATTTTTTGCATCAACATTTCATGAAGGTGTTGATCTAAGTGGTTTGTTCAATTAGAGGTTTTTATTCTAGTTAGAATAAAAAATAGAAAAATAAGAGAGAAAAAAGAGAAAATAGGAAAATTAGAAAAAAAGAATGATAGAAATTTAAGAGATGAATGAAATAAAAAAGAAGAAATAAAAATAGAAATTGAGAGATATAAAAAGGAAGAAAAGAAAAGAAAATAAGAGAAATAGAAAAAAGAAAACAATGAGAAAAAATAATAAAACTAGAAAAAAGAAAGAAGTTGAGAGAAAAAGAAATTTGAGAAGAGAAAAAAAAAGAAAGAAGAAAAATAGAAATAAAAAAAAGAGATTAGAATAAATAGAAAAGGGAAAAATGAAAAGAAAAATCGAGAAAATAGAAAAAGAAAAAAGGAGAAGAAAAAAAGAAAAAATAAATATGGAAAAAGAATTCACAAAATATAGATAAAAAGAAAATAAAAGATGAAAAAGAAAGAAAAATAGAGAAAGAAAAGAAAAATAATAAAAGGGGATTAAGATTTCTTAATCGATGAAAGTTGCTCAAAGGGCGATCACTAATGTGATCAATACCTTTAATTGCATTCATGCATACATCTCATGCATCTCATAGCATATATCATGCATTAATTAACTAAACAATAAGGTTAATTATGGGATCTCATGTCCTTAATCAGAGGTTTCGTGCTAGCACCTTGCCAACACCGAGAAGGACTAATGGAAGAATACTTTGCCAAGTTGGAAGCCGATCTTAAGGGGAAATTAGAGCGTATCCAAAAAGAAATAGCAGATTCTATGATCATGTCTCAACAAGACATGATGAAAGAAATTGCTCACTTGATAGGGCTAAAAGACCAACAAAGAAAATGTTCTGTTGGAGACCTCTCATTTTCTCCCGTTATTGTTGCCAACATTTCAAGACCTCCACAAGTAGTAGTAACATCATCTCTTCAAGCCGGTACCTCTACCCAATCCCCACCAGGTGTGACTTTCACTAATAGAGAAGATGTTGGGGATGGTATTCCAGATTTCGATGAGCTAGAAAAATTAAAGGTTGATTTTTCGAAGCAATTAGAGGAAGCCAAGAATGAGTTTGAAGAGAAGCTCCAGATAAAAGAGGATGAAGAAGAATGGTACGGGTTGAATGCTAGTGAGCTTAGTTTGGTTTCAGGCTTAGAGATCCCATATAAGTTCAAGACCCCAGAGTTTGAGAAGTTTGATGGGACGACTTGCCCTGCCTCATATATAACTATGTTTTGTCGGAAGATGACAGGTTTTACCAGCAATGAGAAGTTGTTAATTCACTGCTTCCAAGATAGTCTGGTGGGATCTGCTACAAGGTGGTACAATCAGTTGACCCGTGCTCAAATTACGTCATGGAAGGATCTTGCTAAAGCCTTCATAGACCAGTATAAGCACGTAACCGACATGATTCCAAGTCGGCTCATGCTACAAGGGATGGAACAAGGGCATGACAAAAGTCTTCGAAAGTATGCCCAACGTTGGCGTGATATTGCAGCACAAGTGCAACCTCCACTCAGTGAAAGTGAACTTTCCCAAATGTTTGTGGATACACTAAAGGGAGTGTTGTACGATCACTTGATAAGCCACCCTTTCACTAGTTTTACGGAATTGGTTGTGATCGGATAACGCATTGAGTATGCCATTAAGAAGGGAAAGATAAAGAACCCTTATAGCATGATTTCTCAGAAAGAAGAAGATTCTTCTGTATTTACGGTGGGTTCTCACTCAACCAGCCAACCTCAGGGTCGTCCTTACTCTCGGTCTTCAGGATATACGAAACCTACAAAGGTGCTTCATTCGATTCCTAGGTCCTACACCGAGTTACTCCCAATACTCGTTGAGAAGGAACTTTTGACTCCTGTGCAGTACAAACCAAAGGATCCTCCTTACCCGGAAGGATATGATGTCAATGCCATATGTGACTATCATATGGGGGGCACAAGACACACAACAGAGAATTGTGGAGCTTTGAAGAACAAGGTTCAAGGACTGATTAAGGCTGGTATCCTGAAGTTTTGAGAAAGAATAGAGGACATGAGCTTCGGGGAGATTCTAATCTCCAAATTTGGATGATCATTTCATACCTTCTTGCATTTTAAGTTTTTCTTTTAAAGTAAGTTTGTTACTATTTGCCCAAAAGTAGCAAATATCTTTTTGTAAAGGCTTATGTTATGTTTCTACCTTTTCAATGAAAGAATACATCTTTCTATATATGTATTCCCCTTCTTTCCCTTAGAGTTCCTTGGATGTCACATGCTTGTTGCGATGAGAATTCAAATGAAAATTGTTGGAATGTTGTGATTACGACGAAGTTTGGTTCCTTGCTCAACAGCTCTGGTCAGTAAAGCAAGAGATATAGGATTACTACTCCTTCAGTGATGTCCAATGATAAGAAAATCTCCTAGAAAAGGCCCAATGGAACTAGGCAATCTTGAGAATTTCTCCTAAAGAGCATAAGGATTGCATCTAGAGAAAAAGAAAAGAAAGAAAAGAAAAAAAAGAATAAAAAGAAAAGGATAGAAGAAAAAGAAAAGAAAAGAGAGAACAAAGATTAAACTAAAAAAAAGACACTCCAATATTCGAAACCTGGTAATAGGTATATTCGAACAAGAGTGTGGAATTATTCGGGGCACTCCGTTGAAGTAATAGACTTATTAGAATAACAATACATATTAAATCTTTTGCTTCATGAGTGATGGTAATATTTTCAAACTCATGACTATGCCGAGTAACTCGGAGTTTTGTTGTATGCTCCATCATTACCATCGAGAAAAAGGACTGTGATGATTTGATTTCCCGGAAAAATAAAAGAAAAAAAAGAAAAGAAGAAAAAGAAAAAATAACATATGAGAAAAAGAGATAGAAAAAAAAAGAAGAAGAGAAAAAAGAGAGATAGAAAGAAAAAGAAAAATGCTAGATGCAATCTGAAGCATACTTAGAATTCTCAAGAAAATACTCTTGTATTAGGCTAGTGGGGCAAGTACGAAAAGTTTAAATATATAAGAGGAGAAAGATATTGAGAACTAGAAGGAGTAGTCTTCGAATAGATCAAGCGAATACGATAATCATGAGGATGAGCCGAGAAATCTGAAGGGAATTCCAAAACTTCAAATATCGCCACAACTTCCAAAGAATAAGAACTAAATTTCAGAGATTGAATTTAATGTACTCTCGCATTTGATATCCAAGGAACCCATGTTTCTTTTCTTTTCTAATTTTGGGGTTTGCTAAAAATATGTATAGATATTTTTCTACTAGCAAACACTTTCTAAAATAAAAGATTTTTTGCAAAAAATTTATAAAATGCAAGATCTTTGATGCAAATGATCATCTTTGATATAACCCGAGAAAAAGAGGATGTGAGACATCTTTTGAAGGTACCACTTGGTCCAATAGCACCTACTGAGGGTTAAGATCAGCATGTCTAATCATGGATTACTCGAGTAAGCAACATACCTTTTTGGGGCAAGAATTATGTTGGGGCATAAAGATTACCAACCAGATGTCCAAAGATAGAAATTAAGCAGAACTCAAGAAGAATGCCTGCAATGAACATGTTGAAGATAGGCTGTAAATGATTTAAGCCTGAATATGAGGGTTGCTACCATGAAAAGAGAATAAGTGTATTCAGAGATAAATAGTTCAGGTGTGTCGTAGTCAACCAAGAGAAAGCTACTGAATTATTTTGTTCTGATTGGCACAAGATGAGGATCCAGCGAGGATGAAGGCCCAATGAATTTAATGTTTATTGAAAATAAAAAGCGAGGGTTTATCCTCCAAAAAAGAAAAGAAAAAGAAAAATAACATTCATGCATGATTTAGATTAAATATTCATGCATCATTTAGGTTAGATATCCATGCATCACGAGCATTCTAATTCATGACATCATTACATTTTGCTTTTTTAAACAGAAATTTTGAAGATTGATCAAGGATTTGATCTACAACTACACGAGAAGAGAGATGAATCTCAACAAAGAATCAAGATTCATTCAAATGATCAAAATCATGAAAGGCCTTCCAACCTCTAGGTATTTGGGGGCAATGAGCTTTTTGTATCAAGGCGATCAAATATCGAGACATTCAGATGAGATATTTAGGTATTCTCTAAGCGAGATACCACCTTTTATGAGATATTCGGGTATTCTTTAAGCAAGATACCATTTTTTATTTGAACTTCTCAGTTTGATCCTTTCTTAAGGATGCTTTCCTTAAAGCTAAATTTTCTTGATTTAAATCTTTTCTTAAGGATGCTTTTCTCAAAGCAAATTTATTAATTTGATCCTTTCTTAAGGATGCTTTTCTTAAAGCTCAAATCTCTTGATTTAAATCCTTTTTTAAGGATGTTTTTCTCAAAGCAAATTGATCCTTTCTTAAGGATGTTTTTCTCAAAGAAAATTTCTTAATTTGATCCTTCCTTAAGGATGCTTTTCTCAAAGCAAATTTATTAATTTGATCTTTTCTTAAGGATGCTTTTCTTAAAGCTCAAATTTCTTAATTTGATTCCTTCCTCAAGGATGTTTTAATTAAAACTCGAATTTCTTAACTTGATCCTTCCTCAAGGATGTTATAATTAGAACTCAAATTTCTTAATTTGACCCTTTCTCAAGAATATTCTTCTCAAAACATTTTTTTTAAATTTTTAATTTGATCCTTCCTTAAGGATATTTAAAAAAATGAAAGAAATGGAAGAAAAAGAAAAGGAAAAGGAAAAAGAGATAAAGAAAAGAAAAGAAAAATGAGAAAAATGAATAAAAATGGAAAAAGAAAAAACGAAAAATACAAAAAAATCATGAATTTAATCCTTTCTTAAGGATGCTTTTCTCAAGATAAATTTCTTAGTTTGATCCTTCCTTAAGGATATTTGAAAAAGAAAAAGAAAGAACAAAAGGATGAAAGAAAAAAATAGAGAAAGAAATAGGAAATGAAAGAAAAAGAGAAAAAAGAAAAAGAAAAAAGAAAAAATAAATACAAAAGGACGATCAGAAATCAGAATACTATATTGAGGTTCCTCAACCTCAAAGAACCAATGTTTCGTGGAAAGCCTCTAGGCAAGACATCACTCCCACCACGGTATATGCTCAAAGAGAGGGACCGTCAGATGCTGCAATGATCAGAAATCAAAGCATCTCAAAGATATTGGTTCTATACAAGAAGGATCAATATTTCAAACAATTCAGAGCTTAAAGTTTCATAGAGGGGAGACCCACAGCTCAGAATCTTTTAATTTGCTCAAAATATCTAAATAAGGGAATCAAAGGTTGCTTTTGAAAATTCTCCTTTGATGTGTGCAGACGATCAAGGTCGAAATACCATTCGGGGCAAGCTAATCAGGGGATCGAGGAACAGAAGGGCTATCAAAATTATGGAGAAAGGGTTATCAAACCAGACTCTCCAAACAGGGAAGTCGGATAAAATTAGTGCTTTTTGTCTTTGCTTCATCATTGTTTTACAACGATAAGCAAAGAGGGGCAACTGTAATCACTAATTTTATCCGGGGTTCTAAACCCGATTTTAATTTTCGTTTTAAATTCGAACAATAGGCTTGTAATTATTTATTAATCCAAAAATGCAAAAAATTACTATACCTCCTATAGTAATTTTCCTTTTTATTTGTGTTACTATTTTGATTTTATCTAGTTATTATTAAAACAAAAAAAAATATATTATCATAGTATGTATATGTTATTAAAACCAATAACCAAAATATATTAACATATTTGTTATAATATATATATTTGTTAATATTTTTACATTCAATACTTTGAAAAAATCAAAAAATTACATATTAGCCTTTAAATTTTATTTTCGGCTAATTGCTATTATTGTTATTATTATTTAAATATTTTTATTATTAATAATATTATTTTCTTTATTATTATTATTATTTATTAATATTTTGTTCATTATTATTATTAACAGATTATGTATAAATAAAAACCCATTTAAATTAATTACAAGTCCATTAACATTACAAAGCCCAGCTTGTGAGCCCAAACCGGTAAACAAGAAACCCTAACCATCTCCTTCGATCTTGCGCAGCCCTACCTCGACCGTTGGATCAAGATCTGATCCAACGGTCACGATTAAAGCGGAGAAAGGCCCTTGGATTCACAACGCGCCCACGCGTGGCTCAAGGTCTTCCCACGCGCGCCGATCCAAGTTCCACGAACCTCTCCAGCTTCCGCGTGCATCCACGAACGATGGTCCCCTCCAGTCGATCCGGCGACCACGTCGCCGTTACCAGTGGTCCCTCTTCTTCGTTTGGCCACCACCATGCAAAACAACCAACAAAAGTTATTATCAGAATCGTACAACTGCTGCGCCAACAATTTCAGAGAGAAATTTCGCATACAAAACAACAATTTTCGAGTACGATTCGGCCAACATGCATAACAAAAATCAGAATTTCAGGGGGCAAACAAACAAATCGTACGAACCACAACATCAACCAATGAGAAATTTTCAGTCTTTTATTTTCAGATTTTTCATGTAATATCATCCGGCTATAAAAGAAAGCCAAACATGTAAAGGGATCTCTCCCACAATCGAATCAATACAAAAGAATTGTTTGAGGTATATCCTCTGGGGGGGGTTTCGCATAAAGTTTAGAGTTAGTTTTTCTTACCTTTAAGCGAGTCTTTTCCCTACTCGTTCCTTCGCCGGCGATAAACACATGAGGCCATGAGCCTTCGGTGGTGAGCCAATGAAGGAAGAGACCCATCTTCCTCTCCGTTTTCGATTCAAACAAGGACTTCGCTCCTTTATTTTGTTTTTTTTAAAAGAAAGGCTTCGGTTTACAAAGAAAAGAGGCGATTTTTATTTCGGTTTCACCGAAATAAAGGTTTTAATCGGGTTGTGGCTTTCGAAAAGGAATTTTTTATTGTGTCGGTGGCCGGAATCTGGGATTCTCGGTGTTTTCTAGGAAACTCACGGCGGAGATGAAGAACACGATGAGTGTTCTTATGATTCTCCAAAAAATTTGAGAGAATCTTAGATTTTTCTTAGCTTTCGGTTTAAAAATGAAAGAGGGAGGGGTTGTTTAATTTTTTGTTTGTGTTTTATACCCTAAAATATTTTAAAAATGGGTTTATCATATTTTAAATCCCTCCGTGTCAATCAAATGACACCCGAAGCCCTTGCATTTTTGTTCCGCATTTTAATTTGGTCCCTAATCGAACCATAATCACTATTTTCAAACGGTCTAATGCGTTTTCAGTCCCTCCGTGCTTTCTTCTTTATTTTTAAGCCATTCCCCTTGGTCGAATCCTTTCCCGAGTCCTTATTTTGTTTCGTATTTTATTTCAGTCCATTTCCAGTGTTCTTTCTTGGTCTTTAAATTTATATTTTCATTTATTTAACTTATATTTATTTATTTATTTGCATGTTACGTACATTTATTTATCTATGCATTCATGATGTATTTACTTGTATATATATTTTAGTTGTTATATTATTTAATTTTGTACATATTTACCTCATATTTAATTTGTTAAGTATGGTATATGTCTATTTAATTTGAATTTGTACATAGCATGTGTGAATTTATAATGTCATGTCATATATTGGTTGCATGCTTTTGTTTATTTGTACATGTTAGTTTATCATGCTTGTATATGTATTTCGTATCTTATTTTATTGTTCACGTATGAATTCATTTTGTATACTACGCTTTTTTATCTTTATTTAATCACATCACTTAATTAATGAATTTAATTAATACGTCTTTAATCGATCGTAACGGGCCCGACACCAAACGTAGTGGTGGCGGTGTGAGCGTTTACGTTCAAATAAAGACACGGTAAAATAAAATTTTGAATCCGTTTTTTAAACAAATAATTAATTTAATGCTACTTTAAATAGGAAATTCCAAAATTTAATTAAGCGGTTATTTTATGAAGGTGTCAATCTTGGGCGGTTTTTAACATTAATACCGTTTTAAATCGTAACCGACTCTCGAACCCAAATCGCTTCAAATCTCTGGTTTTTACGGTGTCTGGTCTACCAAAGTGACCAATGGCGACTCCAAATGTTTTCTAAATCGTTTTCCAAATTTCAATATCTTTTAAGTTGGTTTTAGAACCTTTCCCCAATTTTAAAACTCAATTTTCACCTCTTTAAATTAGCGACTTTTTACCCTCCAAAGAAAAAAAGGGGTCGCTACAGAAGTATAATCGTATATTCGTATCTAATTGATATCGGTCTTTTATTTTAGAGCATAAATCGTTGTCGTTTTCTTATTTTATTCTATTTTGTCTTATTTGTTTTGGTTAATTGGAACGTCGCGTTTCATGTGGGTTAAGACGAGGACTATTAGAAGCCGTTAGTCATGCTTTTGGGATTAAATTGGTCATCTCTCTCTCGACCTTTTTCTCTGAAACACATATCTCCTCCTCCCTTCTCTAGGTTCCATTTTCTTTTGTGATTTTTTTATTTTGTTATTAAGTTGTTTGGTACTGCATCAAGGGTATCAGAGCTTCGATTTCTGACAATGGTGGACGGTGTTTAGACACGAGCCCAACAGGAATCATTCCGAATGCAAATCGAGTTTAAGGATCTGAAAAAACACCTGAAAGAGAAAATCGAGCAAACCCTAACTTCCAAAACCTTGAAAATTCGTGTGGAAGTCCATGGGGTTCGAACAGAAGTGTATGACCTGATAGTTCTGTTGGAGAAATTAGTGGGTATTTCCCTTCCTCAGACGGGAGTCTAGGGGGAGTTACCTTCCACGAGTTTAGAGCAAAATCCAACAGCTCTGGCTACAAGTACAGATTTGACCGCGAAGATTGATGAGGTCGTTATTTGGGAGGAATCTAATTTTTAATCTTTTAAGTGTCGGTGCCCAATGTTTGATGGCGACATTTTAGGGATTGATGGGTAAAAGTAGAGCAATTTTTTGCGACTGAAAAAGTTTTAGATGCTGCAAAAGTGCGAGTCTTTATGTTGAATCTCGTTTCCTCCTCTCTTCTCTTGTTCCATTTTCTTCTGTGATTTTTCTTATTTTGTTATTAAGTTGTTTGGTAGTGTATCACTAATATTATTTTGTTTCAACTTGACGACTAGTTCCTTTGTAGAGTGTATAAAAAGTTTATAATGTTGCAACTGTAACTCGGAGTGATTTCCTATCTGATCCCTTGGATACATTCATGCCACAACAACTCTAACAATATTCGGAATCTTTCGATTCTGTGCTGGTACAAAAATCGGCAAGTTCTGATTGTCAAAAAGCTAGTCCGATGGCATTAATGCATCCATATCATCAGTTTTAGCCTCAAATGTTGCCGCCCTCGCAGAGTCGCAGTAGTTTATCGATACAATCCTAGTGATTTAATAGAATTTGATTTTATGTTTTGAACATTTATTTGGATTTCAGGATTTTTAATGTTTATTTTAAATATGAGTTGAACCTGCGGACTATATTAAACGTTTACGTTTCAGTATTACATATATTTCTGATTTTAATAATTTAATAGAATTTATATTACGTTTACTAGAACCCAAGCTTGAGGGACATATTTTCTTAACGTAATTTTTAAGTTTTAATCTAAGAAATTAGGTTAAAATTAGGGTTACACCATACATCGGCATGCTACAGCCAAATAAACCGTTAGTTCTTTTTCAGTGCTCCATTTATATGCTCCACAAGTAGTTTTCTGCCATGTTTGTTATATAAGAACTGTTTGCGTTTCATCAGATGTTTTTATTTACAGTCCATTTTGGACAGAATGAGAGGAGAATCATGGGAGAGCCCGACAAAGAGACAATAAAAAACAGATGAAGTTGCTTTGATATTGATTCATGTTTCCTTAATCTCATTATTAGCTTTGATCACACAATGAACAATTTGTTTAATGTCGAATCAATTGTTTTTTGCTTTCATATAAACTAATTCGTTGCCAGTGTTTGGTTCTGGCAACTAATCTATCGTAAACTAATCCATCCAAAACATAAGATTAAAATATAGCAACTTCTCTTAAGAAGTTGAATTGTTCTACGAAAACTATGTACAGGATGCCCTCCAATTAGGTTTGATTCCATTTGTTTATTGTACCAGCGTTGCTGAGATCATTGCCAGCGAGGTTTCAACAATAGCACAATTGATATTATATATATTTTGTCACCAAAAATAAAAAGGTTTAGACTGAATTACCTGGAACCAGGGGATCAACAAGTTCATGCCAGATTAGCTGCATCTTATTTAGATTAATTGCCTTGTAGATGTGAAGGGTTCACGTTTCTCATCTTATTTGCAACTGTCCCTGCTGTCAGAACTTTATATGCTTTGGACCACACTGCCAACCACGTCAATGACAATTTATTTATCAATTTAATTTAAGCATTCATAACATAAGATGCTTTTAACTTGTAGATAGAAAAAATTATGTATCTGAAACTAATGGGAGGAGGGACCTTTTGTTTTCCACTCTATTTTTGGTGTTATTGATGCCCCCTCTCTTCTGCAAATGACAGTTCAATTAATAGAGTTGAGAGAACCCAGAAAAGGCTTTAAGATTTCGGACAAGAAACCAAACACTTGCCATGTGACTACGGTGTGGGGATTGGGCATGCAATATCGAACAGTACAAAACATCTGACACAAGAACAAGATAGACTCAGCTGCTTATGTACATCCAATTTCCTCGTTTTCCAACTCAGTGCTACTGTCCCTATGTGATGAGAAAAATAAGGTTATGTCCTTTCATGGAAATTGTACTTTACTAAACACAAAAGATATGAACTCCGCAGGCAGCACTCTGATGTAGGCTCTCGGTGGCCATGGACCTTACCATATTTGTAATCTCCGGTCCCATGCAACCTCCGCCCCCTGTGCCCTTTCTCTCTCTATTTTTACTTTGATTAGTATTATATTTGTACGTTCCTTTCTTCTCTTTGTTTCCTAAAGAAAGGGGGGGGGGGGGGGGAGATTGAGACTGGAGAGAGAAAGATGAGTGGGTTGTTTCGATCCAAATCGTGTGGATTCATCGGGATCACTGAGTTCAGTCATTCTCCTCCGAGTCCAGTTTTCCACCAAGCCAAAACCGATGACTATGAAGCCAGTGACGACGACGACAAAGATGGTGGAAATCCCATTGCTACGACGCCGTTTATAAGCCCCAAGTCGAGATGCGGTAGTAGTAGTAGTAGTAGTCAGGGTCAAAGCCGTGATTCAACGTCAAAAGACAATAACCAGTTTCAGTTCCCTCTTCTAGACATTTTGGCGGCGTTGTTAAGGAAGTCTCTGGTCACGTGCAGCGTGGACGCCGACGACGTGTCTTCCATGGATATTAGCTTACCGACTGAAGTCAGGCACGTCTCTCATGTGACTTTCGATCGCTTTAATGGTTTCCTCGGCCTGCCTACTGAGCTCCAGCATGATGTTCCAAGAAGGGTTCCCAGTGCCAGGTTTGGTTCTGATTTTAATTCAATTCTGTTTATATCAATATCTGATTTAGAAATTTGTTCAATTTCGAATTTATTAAGCATATACATGTGTTAATTGTAAAAACGGTAATTTGTCTTCAAATGCAACGGTTCTTGGAGGTGTATTTGTGTCATTGCATGTTTGATTGTTAAGTCTGACTTAATTGAGCCATTCTCTTGTTTGTCAAAGATTAGATTTTGTCTTTGATTAAAGCTGTACGAGAAAGAGACATTCCAATTCCAACTACTTCTGCTATGTTAGATGAGGAAGCTGTTGTTGATCTGCAATAAATGCTTCCCCCACCCACCCATCCACACAAAATTTTAGTGTTTGACTTTCATTTTATCCATTAGGATGTGTTTGTTTTTCCCCATGCAAGCTTAGTTGTTAATATTCACAGTCAAAGGGTTAAGGGGTTTTGATTACAATGATCCTTTGAATATGGCTTCTGTTTTTCTTATCATTCTAACATGCTTAGGTATTGGTCTTTTCCATGCCCTCCATCGGAGCTTGGAAGGATTATTTGGAGTAGTGATTGGCTTGAACCCAGAAAAGGCCATGTCTTGTGTTCTAAAAGAGAAACTAATTATTTGATGCAGAATGTTTGAAGATTAGCTCTTTTCAGCGGATAACTTGTAGAGAAGAGTTGATTGTTGTAGCACTTGTTTCGTTTAAAGAGAAAAAACAGAAATACTCTATTCTGTATTGATTTCCCAAGACACTATTTTTCTTTTTGGAATTTATGTTGTAATCTTTTTCTTACATGATTCTCTACCTTATTTGATATATCTTTCCTTATATGAACATACAAGATGCATCTTTTCCATTGTCCAGTGCAAGTGTTTTCGGAGTTTCTGCCGAGTCAATGCAGTGTTGTTATGATGACCGAGGGAACAGTGTGCCAACTATTCTTCTTATGATGCAGAAGCATTTGTATGCTGAAGGAGGCCTTAAGGTTTAGTCTAAGCCTATGCTTTGGATTAATGACCAACTCATGTTCTAAATGCTTGAGGTTTTGACAAAGATTTGTTGTGTTGATTGAAGGCGGAAGGGATATTCCGGATTAATGCCGAGAACATTCAAGAGGAGTATGTCCGAGACAAGTTAAACAAAGGTGTAGTACCGCGTGGAATCGATGTCCATTGTTTGGCTGGTTTGATAAAGGTATACATACTGTATAGTTTCTAAATGCTAGAATATCATCGCTAGACTTGTCACTCATTTTTCGATATTGTTTCTCAGTCGGGGCC
Organism: Abelmoschus esculentus; assembly: GCA_035048815.1. NCBI lineage: Eukaryota > Viridiplantae > Streptophyta > Magnoliopsida > Malvales > Malvaceae > Abelmoschus > Abelmoschus esculentus. The sequence goes on from JAUCBN010000059.1 coordinate 7,129,916, forward strand.
TGTTCTTGAAATCTTTTGCAGGCATGGCTTAGAGAACTTCCTAGAGGAGTACTTGATTCCCTTACATCAGAGCAGGTGATGCGCTGCAACACCGAAGATGACTGCACCGAACTCTTGAAGTTACTTCCTCAAACAGAAGTTGCTCTCCTTGACTGGGCTATCAATTTGATGGCAGACGTTGTGCAGCATGAACAATACAACAAAATGAACGCACGTAACGTTGCCATGGTTTTTGCACCAAATATGACCCAGGTTATCTTTTACTCTCCATTCTTGCATTTTTAGTCTCACCGGACTAATAAAACGTTAGGTGTCTAGATGATTTTAGTCGAAATCTCAGGTAATTTTTACTCGAAATCTAAATCAGTCTCTGTATCTGGTCCAGATGGCTGATCCTTTGACAGCATTGATTCATGCTGTGCAAGTAATGAATTTCCTTAAGACATTGATCTTAAAGACAATTCGCGAAAGGGAGGAGTCAACATTCAGAGACAGGTTGCTGCAATCATATTCTCCTACCAGCATCATTGACATTCATTCTGCAACTCCGTACAGTGGGGCATTTGATGAACAATTTCCGGGTGCTAGTCCATCTAAGAAAGCTTTCACTGCTAAGCTTCTGAGGGCTGCCACAATGAGCAGACTGGAATGTGTCCCTGAAGAGAAACTATGGTGTTCTCAGAGGAGTGATGAAGAAGAGGAATTCGAGTCCGTTTCAGGTAACAGCACGCCGAATGCATGTGAAACGGGGACTGTTGAAAATGAATGTAGAGGTGGATATGATAATAAGGACCGGCTAAGTTTAAGAAAAGGTGTACTGCGGTTATGCAGGCACCCCATATTCCAGTTGAGTAAGTCGACAAAGAAGACCCGAAATCTCGGGATTGTAAATACTAGAGGAGATGGAGAAGCTTGTGTTTGATGCATCAGAACCATATCCCAAAATGTTTATGTGTTTCTTTTCTAGTGTTGAGGCGATTTCTGTCTGTCTGCAAAATTTTTATTTTCTAGGATTTGTTTGGAAGTTACTAACTGAAAGCTGTAGATTAATGGTGTCCCTCTTAGTCTCCTTGAACTATGTTCATGATGTGGAGTAATAGTGTTCAGAATTTGACAGAAGCCAAGCTTGAATGAATGATACATACTCACCTGCATTGAAAGTGGGAAGGTATAGGAGTAGAAATCTTCTACCTCTAATCATGCTTTTTCTTATATTTATTATTAAAAAACTTTTATTTAAATCTTATTTTTTTAAATCCTAAAACCTATACTATTAAAATACATTTAACTTTTAATTTTTTTAAACCCTAAATATAACTTCTAATCTTAAACTCTAAACTCTTCAACTTTTAATTAAATTCTAATATATACATGATCAAGTTATACAATGTAAAAAAATTTTAATTTTATATATTTTTTGAATCATTAAGTGACTGAAATTAATGACTCATATTAACTTCTTATTTTTTTCCACCAGATAATCTTGACATAACTAATTGTTAATCTAAGTTATTTTAATCATATCCCCACACATATATGTTAGTGTTGTTAACTTATTAAATACTTTAAATCCTCTTTTCTTTGTAGACTTCAAAAATAAATATTATCTTTTCTTACTACAAAATGTCGGCCCTGGTGGTAGAGACCACAAGCTGTTTTTTGGATTCCCCAACAAAAGTTAACTACTTAAAACTGTTAAAAGTGCAACACAAAAGTTTTAGTTTTGATACCGTCTGTCTATCGAAAGATTATCGGAGCAATACAGCTATGGAAAGAAGTGCCTACTATCAACATCCACAAGTATCGGATCAAAACAACTTAAGCCGGCACAGTCACTTTGCCTCGTTTGCTCCATCAGCATGCTCACCAGCTGTGCCGCCCTGACCATCAGCACCAGCTTCAGCACCCTCTTGCTTGTTTCCACCACGTCCATTGATTGGGCCCGAAGCTGAAGAGGGACCACCACTGCTGCTAGCTTTGAGATTAGCCTCCGCTTGAATGGGATGCATGCCGTTATTGGGCCCTCCAGGTCTGATTCCCATTTGAGCTTGCATGGCTTGTTGATGCTGCAGGTGTAGCTGCTGCTGTGTATCCTGCAACTGATGCGGGTTGTTGAATTGAAACGGCATCTTCTGGGGGAACATACCGGGCTGCTGTGCCATTGAGGCAGCCTGAGGATGTTGCATAAAATATCCTCCTTGTTGCATTATAGGATGTGGTGCCATCTGTAATTGTCGGAAAACATGTAATCCAAAAGTGTAACAGCAGATAAACTAGAAGAAACAATCTAAGTTGAACACTCACTTGAGGGGGCATCGTGGGTATTGTTTGTGGTTGTGCATCCGCAATTGCAGCCAAGTACATCAAATTCTTTTGCAGCTGAGCTTGATACCTAAATCATCAACATCTTATATATATATGCTGCCTAGATGTCGCACATGTAAGCAAAAGTGCTTGCATGAATGTGCAAAACCAAACACATACAGAAAGAAAAACAGTCGATTTATTTAGATATATTGTCCCAACTGCCAACTTTATACGTTGATAACCCTCCTCTCTGGCTTCTAAAATTCACCTCTTCATTATCATCTTAACCAAAACTAAGATAAATGAATGCATAGGGATATGGGAGTAGTGGAGATTAGGGAAATGGAATCGCACTGCATCGGCTGTGACACCATTAACATGCAAAAGGCTAACAAACATTAAACAGAAAGTTATGGGTTCTGCTAACCAGAAGAATACATGTCATCCCGCCTTCTCCAAACATTATTGAATTATGCAAGGACCAAAATCAGACAAGTAGTAAACCACAAGACTAACTGCGAGAAAATAACAATGCATGCACCAACGAGATAAAAAGAAAAATATATATAAATTACTTACTGAGCACATTCAGCCAGTTTCCCGAGATTCTGGTTGTCCAAAATTGCCAAGATTAACTTCTTGTTCTCATCAAGGTACTGCATTAAGAATGGGAAGGAAAAATCAACAAGATCAACTTATATCTCTATTATCACATACTGAATTCTTTAGCACCAAGTGAAAAAAATGTCAATATGCCCAACAGATAACTATTTGGGGCAGAGATCTATTTGGACTTCTTTAAAGTCATACATCACAAAATCTCAAGCGCGCAAGTTACTGTAAGATTTTATGTCAACCAAATTCTATCAATAGATTTTACTTTGAAGCACTTCTTAAATTCGTTGAGCCTTTCACATGCATTCCCTTGAATAAAACAAATGATAGCTTTTACGCTAGTCCGCAACAGACACGGTGATCATCCATGTGAATTAGCATATAAAGCCTACATCTTATACTTAGAAGCTTCTGAAAATCAGCCAACAGCTTTACTAAATCAAGCACTGACCTTGTATCTAATATCTATTAAACTTCCTAGAAACAGAACATAATATCAATAAATTCTTTAATAATATCCAAGTTTATGATTTACGGCACAATATAAAAAATGCTTTTCCTTGAAAAGGATATTACCTTTCAAGGATCGTAACAGATTGTCTAAAGTGAAACAGGAAGATATCATCCATCACCATGTCTTGATCTAAACTAAAGAATTTTTGTAAGCGAGGTAAAAAATAAACATAACAATTGAAGCTTAAGCATGCAGAAATTGCTTTTAATTAAACTCAAGCAAAGACCAGATAAGAGAAAAAATCAGCCTTATACGCCTTTTGTTAGAAAAGCAGTATTCAAGCTTCTGCTCCCACGGCCATGTCTTTGGAATCATGTAGACAGCTTAACTAATCTTGTAACTCTATTTGGATGTCATTTCCAAGCAAGGTAACCAAAAGGGAATTCATAACAATTAAGTAGTTAAAGTATTAATATGCCAGCAAACTTTCAAGAAGATAGATCAATTTTTGTTTTCATATCAAAATATTCCAAATAAGATGTTTCACTGCATTAATAAAATTTTGACAACTATGTAGATAAATTCCAAAAGATATTATTCGGAGACGTGATTAATTCGAAAGGTGTTAAAAGGTTGTTTACAATTGATTTGCACGCTTCATAAAAGATATGTCAGATGCATCTCACCGTTAAAAATAACATAAGTTTCTTGCTTGTGACGAAAGATTCTAAAAGGACAGACAGAAAACAGAATAATCAACCACACATCGTATCCGACAAAAAGAATAGTGAGATCAGATCCCCTGCATTACCAAATACTTCCAATTTAATCAATCACATCGTCTTCGACAAAAAGAATAATCCGATCCCAACATGACCAACAACTTCCTATTTAATCAACCACATCGTCTGCGACAAAATGAATAATTTGATCCCCTGCATCAGCAATAACTTCCATTCATCTCTGTGCTATCCACCACTGTTACCATAACTTCTTAAACCAACATCAACCAACCCTTGCCTTCACACAATAATTGTTCTGTTCTGAAAGCACAACTATTCCATCTCATGAACGTAATAATCATAAACATCCATGAAAACGAGATGCTTCTATTTCTCTTCGGAGCAAATAAAATAAAGGGGATTCTTCTATCTCATAAAAAGTATTTTTTTTTTCAGCCGTAACTAAAAATTACCATAAAAATGAAGACTTCCATGTCAGAATTCAACTCTCAGAAACGCCATAACTTCAAAAGTACAAGCACTAAACAGTAACACAGTATATCTAATAATATAAATACACATATACCTTCTGAATCTGTTCAGTAGTGATGTTGTTAGTTGGGAAAGAAGGCATCATAGGAATCATTTGCGGTGGCTGCTGCATCTTGTGTGAGATTAACTTTACTCCAAGAACAAATCCTAACCCTAATCACCTTCAAAAAAATCTCCTGCAAAACAAAATCAAAAAACAGGTTGAATATCCCCAAATATTAATCCATGTGAAAAGAAATAAAGGGTATGTACTATTTCTTAGTTTGTTCCCCGTTTTCTCTACCTTTGTTTGAGCTGGTGAGTATGAACGAGTTTCGCTGCTACCTTCTTTACTGTTTGAGCAGAGGTTTCACTTTCATTAGGCGGTGGTGATGATTCTGGAATTTAAGACAATGGAAGTTAACATAATAATGAACTGTAAGAGAAAGAAAATTTAAAAAAAAAAATGAAATTTAAAGATTGTAACCGAAGAAAAAGAATCAAAAGACGTTAGATTTTGGGTGTCGGGTTGCGTTGTCTTTCGTTGTTAGTTTATTGTTTTTTTTGCACGGCTGGCTTTGGTCAGTCTGCTTGGGCTGGGTTTTTCGCATGTCTTCACAGACATTTGACCTACTTTTCTTGGAACTGTTGCTGGTTTTCAACTTTCAAAGAGCCTGAATTGTAACTCCCGTTTTTATTTTTTATATTTTTTATTAAACAGAGATTATAATTTTTTTTATCGAGATTCGAATTCATACAAAATAAAACAAGATAAACATCCTTGACCACGAGATTAATCAGTGAATCTTTTTTTTTAAAGGTTTTTGTTATACGTAATCACGAGGGTTGAGCAATTTGAGGAGTTATTTTTGTTGTACTTATTTTTTTAATGTTATTTTTCTTGTTTTAGATGATTGTTTGTTTGTATAATTCGAGAAGATCAGATTAAAAAGTGTTGATTTGAATGATCTGTTATTTACCAGGAATGTACTTAATTATTTTTTTTAAAGATTACTTAAAATGTACATATACATCTTGTAAGAGAAGAGAAAAGCGGAACTATCGACGACTCAAAAAAATATATATGAATTTATTCTTTATTGATTTTTTTTTCAAAAGTTTTTAATTTAAACTTATGATTATTTAAAATTTATTAGTGATAAAAGTATAAAAAATATATCTTAAAAATTTTTAATCTAGTAGATTTTAAATATATATTATAAAATATAATTGTTTAAAATATTTAATATAATTATAATTAAAATTTAAAAAATCTAATTTTTAAAAAGTCAATAAAAATATTATTTATGAGACACAGAAAATAAAAAAAATATTACCATACATCTTATTAAAAAATCTATACATGATATATATACATATAATATTTTATAAACAAATTAACTACTTCATGACAAATAAGTTAAGCACTAACAACAATAATCAAACATGTAAAATATCTAAAAAAAAAACTCTTTGAGAGTTAAAAAAGAAAAAAAACATGATTTAAAATCATCCATTAAAGGTCACTTTAGCATTATTTTTGAAAAATGCGGTAAAAAAATTTGGTGAAAAAGTGTAGTAGAAAAATTCTTTTAAGATTTTTGATTTGAGATATATGTGTTTAGTATTACTATCAAAAAATACTTTTGAAAAAATAAATGACTATTTTAAATATGGTGTTATAAATTAATATATATATATATATATATATATTTAAATGACAACCTAAATGCATTCTTCATCTAGCGGTGTTATTGAATTTTGTAATATTAACTTAATCATTAATTTATGAAAGGATTAATCATAATAATTAATTGTTAAGATACGATTAACCAACAATTCGATTACAGATTATATAATACAATAAAACCTCTATAAATTAATACTCTTTAAATTAATAAACTCTATTAAATAAAAAATTTCTCCGGTCTCAACTTGTGCCAATGTAAAAAATCATCAAATTCGATAAGATAATAATATAATATTTTTTGGAGATCCCCTTATAAATATAAAGGTCCCATCAAAACTATAAATTAATCATTCATAAATATTATAATTACTACTTTGGTAACTTACTAAAATATGAATCTATTGTAATCTATTTCTTTTTAAAATCAAATCTATTTCAATTTCATCTAAAACTTTTCTATTTACACCCACAAGTTTCGGCGTTGAGGTCTTCAACTACAATAAAAAGTTGTGAAGAGTTGTTGGCGCATTCAATGCTTCCTTTCGCGTGACTAGTTCAAGTGGTGTTGAATCATCTTCAACTTCATCATTAGTAGAACTTTCAACAATATTACCCACAATTTCCTCTAAACAATAGTTGGAATATTATATACAATTTACAATTTATTTGCACACAATATCTTTATCAAAGTCATATTTGTTGAATTGAGAAATTTTCTTTTGATTAATAAATTATTAATTTATCGATATATTAATATTTCTCTAAACATGGTCCCAAGAATATTAATTTATAGAGGTTTTATTATATGTTATAATTTTCTCACATGTTAATTATTTTTAGAGAATAATATAATTATCTATATGATAAATAATATATTAAAATATTCATAAAAATACTTAAATAAAGATATTTTATTCACTTCATAATTAAAAAAATACTTACGTATTATAAATTTTTAACACAAGACAAAACATACAAGTTTCATAAATTTTTTAAAGTTTAAAAAGTTTGTAGTACATAACATTGTAGCAATATACAACATCAAAGTTCAAGACATAAAAATTATCAAAGTTCTAAAGATAAATATTTAACTAATATATAATAATCAAAGTTCAAGATATAAAAACACCATCAAAGTTTAAAAGGTTATTTTATATTTTAAATAATATACATAAATAATTTAATAATTTAGGTTAATCATTGGTTAAAACTTATAATCGTAACCGTAACCATTAACCATCATTTTTAACGATTTGATAATCAAAACCGTTTAATTTTTAACAATTCGATTAATTAACCTATAAAATATGACGATTATACCGATTGACAATAACGGTTAACGATTTTAGTTAATTATGTACACCCTAATTCTCGCCACTACATCAACTACTCAGTTAATTTGGTAGGTTAACGATTTTAGTTAATTATGTACACCCTAATTCTCGCCACTACATCAACTACTCAGTTAATTTGGTACTTACTTTGTTCACAACAATAATAAAGTTACCTATCCACGATTACTATTTTTTATAACTCGAATATATATAAATAAATATTTATCAAAAAATAATTATAAATAAATTTTTATAATTAATTATAGTCTTTAAGACTGCATATAATAAAATCTTTTAATTAAAATGTCTTATAAGTAAGGAAATAAATACTTTACAATTGATGTTGCAATTTGTTTCTTTTCTTGACAATTCACGAAACAATCCATCAAATGAATCACAATATTTTTAAGAGGCACTTTCGTGACCCTTTATACCGGAAAGTTTTAAAGAGAGAAGGGGTTAAAAAGAGACTAAAATAAGGTTGTACCAAAATTATTATAAAACTTGTAAGAATTTTAGTATCGATTTTTAAGTATATACCATTTTTTTATAAATATGTAAGAATTTTAGTATATATCGGATTTCTTATAAAAAAAATTTAAACATTTCGATATATACGAATTTTTTTATAAAAAATATATAAATTTTAATATATTAAAAATTAATACTAAAATTTTTATAACTTTTATAATAATTTCAGTACAACCGCATTTTAATTTTTTTTAACCTGTACCTTTAAAAAACCCTCTTAATACCATATTATCGACTGTTTAAAGTTCTAAAGTTTGAGTTCCAGGAAATATATATACTGAATCTCATAGCCGATTCCCGAGACATCATGTTTCATTTGTCAACCAGTTGAACAATCCTAGTGAAATTTTTTATATGAAAGATTAACTATTGTAATCTCATGAAAGCAGATAATATGATTTATTATTCGTCCGTGGGGATTTGCTTAGGCCTATAGTCTAAATATACATTTAATGTTTGACTGAATTATTTTAATTTTTATTTTTTAGAGTAATTTGACTTTTTAACATTTTAAATTAGATCAAAATAATTTTTTATAAATAAAAATTATTAAAAATTTAATGATAAATAATTTTAAAATGATTTGAAAAAATGATATGTTAATAGAAAAAATATTTTATATTTTATTTAATTTTATAAAATCATTTTTTGACTGATGTAACATTTTTTTTAAGTTAACTTGTAATGACCCAAATTTTGAATTTGAGTATCGGGTTAACCTGATGTATTGGGATTCAACGTTTGAATCTCGTTGGGCCTAGGGTTTTAAGTGTTGGTCTAATAGTTGGGCCTTTGGCTTGAGTGTTTTGAGCTGTTGTTGGGCTAAGGAGGCTTTTGTGGGGGCTTTTTGGCAAATCTTTGTTTGGTTGACAAAGAGAAGGGAGGGGGAGAGAGTTTTTGCATAAAAAGTAATTGAGGTGAGGTCATTAGGTTGGTTTTTCTCTCTTCTTTCTCTCTTTCACTTAAGGGAGTAATCATAGTTAAAGGTTTGATCTTGGAAAGTTGTATAACAAATCACATTTTGGGTATTCATGGAAGTGTGCAGATGATAAAAACCTAATAGGATGGTTCGAGTTATATATGTTATTTTTCGATCGTGAATTGAGCAAGAGCTTTGGATATTCTTTCACGTAATAAGTTTGTTATTGTGGTAATTAGAGATGTGTCGTTTCTGTGGCAATTTAGTTATTGAGACAATAGGTTTTAAGATTTGAATGGATAATATTTGAAACTATGGTGGTAAAAAATATGAATGTAGAAGATATTACTGGTAGTATGGGTTTTGTAGGTTTGACAAAGATGATGGTAGAAATGGAAATGAAGAAGGATGTAGTAGAACAAGTTTGGCGTAGGAATAAGGAAGAACCAACACTATGAAAAATAAAGACCCAAACCTTATACGTTCTTGAACCAATATAAAAGATGATGGATTGTGACCCACTAGTTATATGGAACTAGGAACCAACAATATAATAAAATAAAATGGATAAAAGTGGTAGAAGTGTGGCACGTGACCCACTAACTATAAAAAGCTAGAAACGAACGTAATAAAAAAAATGAAATGAATGAAGACTACAAGCCTATAAATTTGTCTACCTCACCATCAACCATCAACCATTCTCAAGTTCTCAAGTAAAGCACAACCTTTGAATTTGTCTACCTCAGAATTTTGGCAAGCAAAATGAACTACCGATCTATTTCGACAACACAACCAAATTTCTGGTTACTTATTATGTGCAAATAATTAATAAAGTAGTTCTCAAACAACATGATTGAAATGTGGAAAAATACATAAATTTATAGAAAGACAACAATTAGATCCAGGACAAAGTAGGCAGACGTATGGACACATATCTCCCACTGGAATCGTTTGTGGACACGATGGTATTTGTCCCACATCGACTCATAGCCACGTAAAACACATTGGAAGATACATACATCCAAAGTAGCGGGTTTCATTGAGATTTTGATGGGTTTATAAATTATAATTTAATAAAATTAAGATGGTATGTTTAAAATAATAGGTAAATTATATTGATAGTCTGATAATTTAATTTTAAGTTGGTCTTATAGATTAAGTAACGAACCAGGAGGTTTTAGTTTTTAGTTTTCAAGATGGATTTGATTCATATCCGAGGAAATCAAGTGGATTTTCAATGAGTTTTAACTAATGGAAAGAAAGAGAATAAGGCGAAGGGTGTAGTTTGGTAATTTTTTAGATCGAAAAATTATCAAATGATGACAGAATAAAATGATGGTCCGATAAAAATCAGAAGTTAAAATTTTCAGACTTACCACCGTTAATTATCAGATTAACATAAAACTGAACTACGGTAATATTTTGATAAAAAGAGCCTTTTCAACGCTAAGATTCATCGACATTCATCGAAAAAATGGCCTTTTATGATGGATAAAAATTCTCATTGTCTTTTGGGAAAAAAAGAAGACTTTCAAGTTTTCAATGACAATGATTATAATAAAAATAAATTAAAAATTTATTGAAAATAATATAAGTTTTAAAAGATCGATGATCAAAATAAAAATACCTCTAAAGTCTAAAGTATATAACTATCAATTTGTTTACCAAAAAATAAATTTTAACGAAACATATTTGATATTGTATTAAAATCTAAAATTATATTTTATGCCATTATTAATATTTAAATAATTGGTAGAAAGAAAGAATAAAGTATGTATTTGGTCACTCAACTTTAAATTCATTTATGTTTTGATCATTCAGCTTTTAAATTTCATTTTTTTCACTCGTTCATTAAGTTTTTAACGTTGTTTAGATTTTCTGGGTAAGTTTATGCAAAATGTCCTTCAAACTTCCTTCTCAAATCCAATTTTTCTGACTCCCTTTGATTCACATGTGTTAAGAGTATTTTCTTTTGAATTCGAACAATGAAAATATCGAAAAAAGAAAAGAAAACAATATATATCAATTCCATTAAGATCTAATGACGGAAATTATAGATTAGACCACGATAAAATTAAAACTTTGATTTGATTTTTTGTCGATTTTAAGAAAAATCAAACTTTAAAAAATAAGTGAATAAAATATAAACTAATTGAGTAAATAAAAATAAAGTGAAAGTTGAGTGACTGAATTCGTTTTTTACCCACAAAGATGGAATACGAAAATTTCTAATTTTCGAAATTATTTAAATCTGTAGAAAATATCTTTTTGGTTAGGGTGTTTTGAACGTTTTGAATTATTGATAGCCGGAAGAAATTTTGTCTCATCTTTATTTGTCGTTCAATTACCTTTTTACCCTTTCCATATTAATATTCAAACTCAAAAATATTCCTATTTATTGGCTTTTAACAGGACATCCTTTCTCGGAAGATGTTTCTCATATATTCATATGTTATTTGTTGCTCAATGGATGCCAGGGTATTGTTAAAAATATTACATGCTATACACGTGATCTTATATGTTTATATTTTAGTTCATTCTAATTAGCGTATTCAAAAATATTTGATCTAGTTGATTTAATTCGAAAATTTATTGATTTGATTTAAAATTTTGAATATTTGATTTAATTTTTATTTTTAGATCAGATATTCGATTAAATTTTAAATTTTACAGATCAGATACGGATCGTAATATTTTAAGTTTCAAATTATTTGAAAATCTAAAAATTTATTTTTTTAAAAAATAATTTTTATTAATAATTTGATGCTTATTATATCTAAAAATTAAAATAATTAAAATTTTTATATATTAAATCGTGTTATATTTAATAATTTATTGTTTGTTATATTTAAAATTTTAAAATTTTCATAAATATAACCTTTAAGTTCAAAAAAATAACTAAAATAGAATATAATTTTGAATAATCTGATATTCGAAAATTTGATCTGATTATCCGAAAAATTGGATATATGAAAAAAAAACAGTTCTAATACGAATTATTATATTATTAATCTAAAAATCCGAATATCCAAAAAAAATTAGATCAAATTTGATATCTAATAATAAACACCCCTAGTTCCAATAATATATTTACACAGTGTCAAGAAGATATTTCTATTAATTAAATTAGGGTTATTATAAACTATATTATAAGCTTAGAATAATTTTATTTCGTGACGTTAGTATTTTATTATTATATATAATTGATTAATATTGGAGTAATTGATTTTTAAAAGAAAAATATTAAAAAAATAATTTAGATATGTGTTAACTTTAAAATAATATTAAAATATAATATCAAACATTACATCCTTCATCAATTAAAGTTTTTTCTTTTATTTTAATTGAATAATTCTAATTTTATAATAAAATAATTCATAAAAATGTTTTGTTAAACAAGAATTGATAAATTTTGACAAAATGGGTAAAATAACGTTTTGAACGTGATGAAAATAAAAAAGTAAAATAAAATTTTCAAACATAATGAAAATAAAAAATGCAAATCAACTAATAATAAAATATTACTTAATTAGATAAAATTAATTTATTTTTATAAATATTGAGCTCGAATTTTTCAACCGTTTAATTTTTTAAGTGCCGAAAAATATAAATTTTGTTGATGATGATGGAAGCAAAAATTAAACACGATAATTTAGAATGGTTTGAGCTTCTCAACCAAATTCTACATTCACTATCTTAATATTCCTACTAAAGAATTTAACTCTCTACTAAAAAAAATTTATCTCTATTTTTTTAGATCAAGAGATAAACCATACACACTTTACGTATACCCCAAAGACATGAAAACACTCTTTACTAAAAGAAAAAATAAAAGCAAATAAGAAAATTTAGTTCACGCACTCAAACTTAAAATATTTGATTAAATATAACAATTAATACTCACAAGTGTTATCTAAAAAAAATATGAAAATTTAAGCACTATGAAATATTATAATCAATGAAATGTTAATTTGATGATTATTAACTTCAACTAATGCTTCTTGAGATCTTTTATATTCTCAAAAGAGTATATGATCATTGGTAAATGCTTGAGATAAATTAGAGCCATTGAAAATATTTTTTTAAGTTAATTTCTCAAGTTGGTATTTATCGTACCGGTATACAAAGAGAGATAATAGTACACCCTTTAATAAAAAAAGATTTTGGAGACTAAAAGTTATTTTTCTAAATCACCATGCTTTTACCGATACGACATATATTATGTCGGTACACCATTTAGTTTTTTAAAATTTTTTTACACACTTGTATTAATACAAATCAAAGGTGTGTTGATATAAAAATATAAATTTTGGTATTTTAGCTATTTAAAATTATTTTAAAGTATGCCAAAAAAAACTTTGAAATCATTTTTAAAGTATTTTTAATTTGTTTAGACTTTAAACAATTTCTATAATACTTTTAAATCAGTCTAAAAATATTTTTTAATTATTATATCAAAACAAAAATCATAACGATCTTTCTCTTTTAATGTGATAAAAAACTCGTAAATTTATTTTTCTGATTCTTCCCTTTTGTAAAATAGATTTTGAAAAAAGAATATTATTTAAAAAATGTTGAAAGTTTTATTTAATTTAAATTTTCAAATTATTTTTTTTATATAAAAATATTTAAAAATTAGGTTTGAAATTACTTTCAAGTACAATAACAATTAAGAGTTAAAAAATAAAAAATTGTTTTCATAAAAATGACTCCTCCTTATTCAAGCATCAATTAAATGGTTAGTCTAATAATTTAAGATTAATGATTGAATAATAAAAATAAATAAATAGAATGAAGATACAAAATAAATTCAATATAAATTTTACCACTTGAACCAAAGATAGGATGTTAAGCCTTCTTTCTTCCAAGTGTTTTTTTCTTGTATGCATAGAACTTCCAACATTCATCACTTGTTGATTATTGTCACGGTCCGTGTGTCGTAACAACGCGGGACCGAGCGAGATGCTTTCTGGTTGTGCTTAACTTTTGGGAGCGGGATAACATTAAGGGTGTAGTACGTGCCGAGCAGTCGTCCTATCTTCGGATGGGCGTGCTGATCGCGCACCACACTGGTCGGGAGCTGTCCCCGCTTCCCTGATGAGCCCATGGGAGGGGAAACCAGTAAGCATCGAGATGGTAAAGGCTTAACCTTGGGTATGTGAGAGACCTGAGGTACCGCACGGGGTGGTTGTCCCTGCGTCAAAACTCTGACCCCGTGACAGATGGTATCAGAGCGTGGCTGTGTGCTAGCTGTTGAGTTTTCCAAGCGCCCCATGTGCTGCGGAGCGAGTCGTGTGGACGAGCAAGTAAAGCTCGCACCCTAATGAGAAGGGGGTGTTCGCGAGTGGGTCCTCTAGAAAGAGATTGAGATGAGGACGAGTAGGCAGGAAGCCACAGCGAAAGTTCTCCGGATGGTCGAGCTGCAATGGGACACCTTGGGAAATGAGGTGGTTGCAAGTAGACCTTTGCCCAACATCGGAGGGCGGCCCTAGTTAGAGGGCGAGTTGAGGGAGAATTGCACACTAGTTCCTGGCTAATTTAAAGAAGGGAAAGAGTTTCCTCCCCATGCACGAGGGCATGCATGAATCAGGTGGGGGAGATTGTCACGGTCCGTGTGTCGTAACAACGCGGGACCGAGCAAGATGCTTTCTGGTTGTGCTTAACTCTTGGGAGCGGGATAGCATTAAGGGTGTAGTACGTGCCAAGCAGTCGTCCTATCTTCGGATGGGCGTGCTAATCGCGCACCACACTGGTCGGGAGCTGTCCCCGCTTCCCTGATGAGCCCATGGGAGGGCGAAACCAATAAGCATCGAGATGGTAAAGGCTTAACCTCGGGTATGTGAGAGACCTGAGGTGCCGCACGGGGTGGTTGTCCCTGCGTCAAAACTCTGACCCCGTGACATTATGCTCTATCATACCTACACACTACAACAAAACTAACATTTTTTTTGAACTTTTAGCGGCGTTTGTTAAGCAAACACCACTAATTTTGTACTTTTTTTGGCATTTTTGTGAAAACGCCGGTAGCGTTTTTGGATAAATGTCACTAAAAATCATGTTTTTAGTGATGTTTTTGAAACCAAACGCTACTAAAGACATGATTATTAGTGGCGTTTTAGAAAAACGCCACCAATGATATGGTTTTTAGTGGTGTTTTCTAACAAACGCTGCTAAGGACATGGTTTCTAGTGGCATTTGTCCTACAAACGTTGCAAATGTGAAACTCATCATTTTGATTTGAGTATTTTAACTCACACTAACTGAGCCCCTCACCTCAATCCCCAAATCTCTAAATCATCCTCACGATAGTGTTCTCCCTCGCCATGGTCTTCTGTTGTTGTCGTTCATCTACGTCGTTGTGCTCAAACTAATCAGCTAAAATCAAAGAAACACAATCTGAGAAAATAAAGGAAGAAGAGCAGACATTGATGTCGGAGGAGAAAAAGGGGAAGAACACGGTAGGAGAAGAGAACGTGATGCTGCTCGGTGGGTTGTCGTTTCCTAGAATTAATCCCTCACCGAACGCTGGTATTTACAACCAATTTTCTTCATTTCGAGATAGAAGTGTTACTGTAACACCCTAAAACCGAGTTAGAAGAACGATTCAAATAAATCAAAGATAAATTGAATCATATGTCATCTAGATTAAAAAGATTAGACTTAATTGAAGTGAAAGAAAAATATAAAGGGCTAAATAAAGGTGACCAAATTGAATTAAATGAGAAACTTAGAGATGGCATGGTAAATACATGGATTCCCTAGACTACCCTTTCTAATAAATTAAACTTAGTTATAACACAAGGGGTAGAATGGACATTCCATGTAATGACCCGGATTCGAATCCGAGGGTCGGATTAACCCGAGTGTTGGGCCTTGTTGGACCTTAGGCTTGTTGAGTTTTGTTGGCTTGGGCATTGAGAGTTTGGGTGAGGACATTTTAGTAAATGTCTAAAAGGGATGAAAGAGAGGGGTGGGGGTTAAACTTCCTCTACAAAAAAATCAGAGTGAAGTCACCCAAGTTTCTCTTTTGTTTTTCCCTCTTTTCTTCACTCAAATCATCAAGAAAAGGAGTAAACTTTCAGAGTTTGATCAGGAATCACGTTATTTAGCTTGAGGGTAAGTTCTAGAGCTTCTTGTGATCTATAAAATAAGGTAAGAATGGTTTGGTTTGGTGGAGAAGAAGGTGTGTATGGGAAATCCGGGAATGAAGTTTTGGGGGTTGTTTTTATGTTTTCTTGATGTTTAAAGAGTTAAAAACATCCATGGAAGTGTCTAAGAGTTGACTTAATCCATTTCTTGTAGAGAAAGAATTTGGGGCATCATTACAAAGTTTGGACAAAGGGAAAAGCTTGAAAGAGTGAGCTCGGGTTTTGGTGGCTGGTTGCTTAAGGTCGGTACTCCCAACTCCTCTAATCATTATGTATTTCATGGTAGAGTGCGTAGCATATAGAATCCATGTATGTATGCTTGATTTGCTTGAAAGAGGTCTTTAATGGTGAAATTCGGATTTATGTGTTAAATGTCTTGAAAATGATGTTAAATTATCCTAAATACTCCTAATATTGTGTAGGAACACTTTAGAATTGATTTGATCAAGTTTGGGAATGAATCCTTGAAATTTCTAAGTGTAGACCTGCATTTCATGCAGGGGTATCAATACACGGGCCACCGATATCGATACCCATAAGTGAAAATAGGCAATGTAGGCAGGGGTATTCGAACCATGGTTCGATACCGGGTCCTCCAGTGGCATAATGGCATCGATACCAGTATCGATATTGGAGGGTCCTCTTTTCGTTGACTTTGAAAATGGTCAAACATTATCGATACCAGTATCGATACCCATGGTTCGATGCCTTCTTTGGGTGGGTATCGAGGCAGGGTGGTTCGATACCCCATATAAGGGTATCGATACCCCGCGAAAACTTCATAAGTTAAGTATTGTTTGAGGTTCGGTAAGAGAATTAAAGGTTATAATGAATCTTATAATTAATGAAATGAATGGTTAACAAAAGATTGATGTTTTAAACCCCAAACGACTAAGTGATGAGAAGTCTTGACATGTTTTGATGTAAAGATCCAAAGTGGATCATTTGTGTGTATCGAGTCCTTGTTTGATGGAAATCCGGATATCCATAAGTGTTGCAACACGTTGAAGGCCATCTGATGTAATATGTCGGATGATGTTTTGAAGACTTTTATTCCGAGTGTTGGGCAGCCTCACTCGAAGATATTCGATGTAACATTCCAAGCATGGGGTTGGTTGGGCGGCCTCCACCCCTTTCCGAACGTTGGGTGGCCTCGTTCGAAGATGTCCGATGTAACATTCCGGGCATAGGATTTGAGGGTGGCCTCAATCCTGAGTGTAGGATCTCGATGCTGTGCGGACGCGGGCCTCACTCTTGTGTGTTATTTTCTGATGTGACATGTATATGCTGTGTGCGATATTATACATTGTTTATGCCATGTGGTAGGCAAGCATGCTAGATCATCAAATCATGCACGATATTTTATATGTTATGCTTTATTGCTTATGATATGCATGATGTTGGCCGAGTTCGGCGTACCCACTGAGCTTTAGTAGCTCAGCGTTCGAAATGTGTTTTCGTGCGTAGGTTAGGTGGAGCCGGTTCGTGGATGTAACACCCAACCCGGATGTCACATTGGGCCTCCGGCCCAAAACCTGTATTTCAAAATTTCCTTTCAAGGGCCCAACAAATAAATCAAATTTAAGTCCAAATACGATTCATAAATCCATTAAATTAAAACGAAAGCCCAAAATAAGTTAAAGAAACCGGAGCTCCAACATATTATAAACCGTTTAAAACATTCGACCCAAATTAAAATAAACAGAGTTACATTACATAGGGTTCGACATAGTACAAGCCCACTAAATCTAACACATGTACTCTGACAACACGGTCGATGCTGAAATCCGAACCTTGATGGTGCTCCCCGAACCGGCTTCACCTAACCTACGCACGAAAACATATTTCGAACGCTGAGCTACGAAAGTTCAGTGGGTACGCCGAACTCGGCCAACATTATGCATATCATAAGCAATAAAACATAACATATAAAATATCGTGCATGCTATGATGATCTAACATGCTTGCCTACCACATGGCATAAACAATGTATACTATCGCACACAGCATATACATGTCACATCACAAATAACACACAAGAGTGAGGCCTGCGTCCACACAGGATCGGGATCCTACACTCAGGATTGAGGCCGCCCTTAAATCCTATGCCCGGAATGTTACATCGGACATCTTCGAACGAGGCCGCCCAACGTTCGGAAAGGGGTTGAGGCTGCCCAACCAACCCCATGCTCGGAATGTTACATCGAACATCTTCGAGTGAGGCCGCCCAACACTCGGAATAAAAGTCTTCAAACATCATCCGGCATGTTACATCGGATGGCCTTCGACGTGTTGCAACACTTATGGATATCCGGATTTCCATCAAACAAGGACTCGAAACACATAAATGATCCACCTAGGATCATCACACCAAAACACATCAAGACTTAACATACTTTAGTCATTCAGGGTTTAAATACGTTAATCTTGTGTTAACCATTCATTTCATTAATTATAAGATTCATTGTGACCTTTAATCCCATTATCGAACCTCTAACAATACTTATCTTGTCAATTTCTCGCATGGGTATCGATACCCTTATATGGGGTATCGAACTACCTGCCTCGATACCTACCCAGAGAAGGCATCGAACCATGGGTATCGATACAAGTATCGATAACCTTTGACCATTTCCTAAGTCAACAAAAGGGGACCCAACAGTATCGATACCGGCATTGATGCCATTATGCCACTGGAGGTCCCGGTATCGAGCCATGGTTCGATACCCCTGTCCACAGAACCTAATTCCACTCATGGGTATCGATACCGGTAACCCGTGTATCGATACCCCCTGCACGAAATGCAGGTCTGCACTTAGAATTTCCTAGGATTCATTCCCAAACTCGATCGAATCAAACCTAAAGTGTTCCTACACATTATTAGGAGTGTTTGGGGTAATTTAACATCATTTTCAATATCTTTAACACCTAAATCCGAATTCCACCATTAAAGACCCCATTCAAGCAAACCAAGCAAATCAAGCATACATACATGGATTCTATATGCTATACAATCTACCATGACATGCATAATGATTAGAGAAGTTGGGAGTACCAACCTTAGCAAGCCACAGCAAAAACGAACTCCTCTTCCCACTTAAGCTTTCTCCTTTCCTAAGCTTGAAGATGGTGTTCCCACTTGTTTCTATACAAGAGGAAGACAACCTAACCATTAGACACCATCTAGAGAGATTCTCATAACAAAAAGGGCTCAAGAAACTGAGATTTAGACACCTAAAACCTCCTTTCCGGATTACACTCTAAACCCCCACAAAACCTTCATCTAAACCAAACCCACACTTTCTTACCTTGTTTTATAGATCACAACCAGCCCTTCAACATCTTCTCTATCATAAAAACGAGATTCCAAACATGACTCTTAAAGATTTTACCTTTAACCAAGTCTTCTTGCAACCAAAGAAGATGAAGATGGGAAGAAAAAAGTGATATCATCTCTGCAGGAGAAATAAAACCCCTCCTCCTCTCTCCTTCATTCCATTTAGACATTTACCAAAATGCCCTTTCAGACCAAGCCCAACTTAAAACCCAACAACCAAACAAGCCCAACAAAACTAAGCCCAAACCACACTAACCCGGGGCCCAAAACCAAAGCCCAAACACATGGGGTTAAACCGACACTCGGATCCGAATCCGGGTCGTTACAGTGGAGCACCATCAAGGTTTGGATTTCAGCATCGACCGCGTTGTCAGAGTACATTTATTAGATTAGTGGGCTAGTACCTTGTCGAACCCTATATGTAATTTTTGTAACTCTGTTTATTACTGAGTCGAATGTTCTAATGGTTTGTAATATTTTGGGAGCTCCAAGTGTTTTAAATTATTTTGGGCTTTCGTTTTAACTTAATGGATTTATGAATCGTATTTGAACTTAAATTGGATTTTATTTGTTGGGCTTTCGAAGGAAATTTGAAATACAGAATGTTACATCCAAGTCGGGGTGTTACATTCCACATGTTTAATGAAATGATGAATGTCATCTTCCTTCTCTGATTTCATGAAAACAAAAAAAAAAAGAAGAGAGAAAATTTCCATGGGAGTTTGAGGAAGAGAGCTTCAAATATTTGCATGGTTAAGCAAATAGGCAAGAAAATCAAGTTTAAAGGCCTTGATAAACTTCTTTTTCCATAACCGAAAATTTTAAGGGTTTAAACTTTTGGGATTTTGAATATTCTATGATAATTTATGTTGCATTAGGTTGTTAGAATGCCTAATCAAAAGTTAGTATGTATTTGGTTATTGGTTTTTGAAGCATGAGCATGTAAGTTAAGAAGCTTAAAATTTAGAGTTTGCAAATGTTATGTGTGTGTTAATTGATTCGATACGTTTCTGGAAAATGGTTTAGTTGATGTTGATTTTAAGTTTAAAATGTTGAAAATTCATAAGAACAAGTTTGGGTTATGAATTAAAGTCATGGAATGAAAATTAGTCAATTTTGCCTAGAAATTGCAATTCCAGGTAGCCATCTTGGAAAATTTCCCTATGTCGAATTTGTGTGAATTAAGGGCTGAAATTTTACAGTATAATAGCCTCATGTATCTAGTTTATATGAAAATTTACGGAACCTCGTTTAGAGCTATGTAGAGGAAGTTATAAGCCATTTCGTAAGGTTTGTTCGAGCAGTCCTGAATCTGGATAGACCCGATTTTTAACAAATTCTGGTGCTGATTGGATTGTAATTAAAATGTGAGGTTAAAGTATACTTGTATAGGATCTTCTTATCTTTCTAAAGAGGTAAAATGAGCTAAATTAAGTAAGAGAGCTAAGAGTTATGACCGATTTTCTAAAGGGTAGCAAAGTTGTCCTTAATGAACAAATGTGAATGTTTACATTTGTTAAGAATATGATCACTTGAATTAGGTAACTTTGATATGTTCTAATGAATTTCTATGTGTATATGGTTTGCTAGAAAACCCAAGAGAAGGGGATATCGAAGAAGAGGAGAGACAAGAACTAGCCAAAAGGAAAGGAAAAGGGATCACCCTCTTCAATCCTTGATTTGCTCGGAAACACTTGTGAGTTTGGCAAACTTTAGGGTTAGGACCTAGGTCCTAACGATCTTCTTGTTATTTTATTTGTCATGTAAATGGTCTAATCATATATTTGGCAAAAAAGGAAGGAGGTTTAATTGTTAAAGTACTTATGTGATAACATGTTTGAATGCTAGATCGTTAAGGCTAGCTTAGTACATTTGCATAGCTCGGAAATGTCAAGGTAAGTTATGGCATGCGACACAAGATGTCAGGTATGTGAATCATGCATGAAGCATGTTTATGATGATATGAATATTTGTTTGGTAACATGATATGTATGTTTGTTTGTTCATATGATATGAATGTTTTGATAGTAGTATGATAAATGCTTTTGTGATAGCATGTTTGGACATTGCTTCTGCATTAAGAAACTTGGATAATTTGATTTGAAAGACAATTGAATGAATAATGAAAACTTTATTGAGCCTTGGTCAATAGTTGGTCATAGGTAGTACGGCATGCCTAGGGTCTAAACTCATTTGTTAGTACTTCGGTACTTTTGCCCAGTACTTCGGTACTTCTGTTTAGTATTTTGGTAATTCTGTTCGGTACTATGGGTACCTTTGATTGGTGGTTAGTCACCATTTTTTAGATACCGTGGGTATCTTTTGTTAGTGCCTTTGTGGTACTTCTGCCAGTGCCTTCGTGGTACTTCTGTTGACTCGCTTACCTAGTCTAACTATACCAAGGCATCATATGAAACTAATTTGAAAGATTAAGCTTAAGATATGAAAAACCATTTGCATATGTATTTGTTTATGAAGCATTTGAATTTGATTACGAAATTGTTAATAAAGCATCTGAATTAGATTGTTGCTATGAGTAACATTTGGATATGAATTTGCTATTGAGCATTTGAAATGATTATGTGGCTATAAGTAGTCTTTGATATGATTTTGACTATGAAAGCTTTGAAACATGGAAATTGGCTAATGAGACATATGTCCCTAAATATGCTAGCTTGTACTTGAGCATTTAGTTGTGAACTTAGATTGTATGTTGGAGGTATAATAAGTATGTCAAGTATGGCATTATGACAAGCATGATAAGTATGATATATAATAAGCATGTTATTTGGTGATTGATACTCTTTGTACATTGGTTGAATTGTTACTATGAACGTGATTGATTGCTTACTTGGAGCATGTTACTTATTATTTGATTAATGTCTAAAATGGTTAGACTAGGGTTGCCTCACTAAGTACCTAATAAGTACTTACCACCGTTTGTTTCCTCCTTCCCAAAAACAACAGGTTATCAAGCTAAGGAACTAGATCGAGTTTGATTTCAAGCAAGGACACCAAACAAGCCAAGTATGGTATTTTGTAATTTTGGCTAACTCCTAGATCATGGTGACATAGTGTTCATTCTTAGAATAGCTTATGCAATTTGAGATTTGATATATGGTTTTTACATATTTCTATTTGAGCTTTTGGTTTGTAAGCCTTTAAGGCATGGTGATCATGTTAGGCTAGCCTTATATCTTTTGAGTTTGGCTCATGGTTTGTATAAGTGGTCCTTTGTGATATGCATGTGTTATGTAAGTAATTGTCTTGGCATGATAAACATGGAACTAAGTAGGATAACATGTGAACTTTAAGGCTATGACATGATTATGATAGTTGCCATGGTGAAAGTACATGGCATAAGGGTTAACTTGAATGTTAAATGATATCATATTAATTTGAATGGTCATTTGGTTAGAAATAATAGAATTGGCATGCTTAAACATGTCTAGGACTATCTCATAGAGTCTAGAAATGGTTTGAGGCTAGATAGAGGTCTTTTGGATAGTGTCTAAATGACTTAGAAACTTAGTACCTGCAAGATCGTGTAGGGGAATCGATACCATTTTGCATGTGTATCAATACCCCCTTGAAAATCCTAAAACATGAAAAGCAGGAGTTTTCGATACTAAAATTTCCAGTAGCTTTTGGTTTTGATACCACCTATGGGGTATACCACTAGCCCTTTTTGGTTCGAATCTTTTGAGATTAAAGTTTAGGAGTCTCTCACCTTGTTTTAGAGGTTCCTTAAGTTAGATTAAAGTTCAGAATGGCCCCTAAAGATCAAGTTGGAATAATAAATGAATTAAATTTGATGAACGAATTTGTAATTGGAAAAAGATTTAAATTGGTCCTGATATTCGATATATTATCTCATGAGAATGACTTGTAAAGTTCTTAAATACAATGGTTAGAAAAGTAATATATAAGACTGACTTGAAATGTCATATAATTATTTGAAATGTTTTAGAAACGAATTACAAGTTCGGTTTGTTACAAGTTTTTAAGTCCGGTCGACACTCTCTTCTCCTAACCCGGGGTGAGGGTGTCATAGTTTTATTAGTATTAGAGCTTTCGGTTACGTGATTCTCGGGCCGAAACGAGTATGTATACATCATATAGGATTAAACTATGCCACCTAGGAGTTTTATACCGTACTTACTTGTGTTCTTGCTTATTTGAGTAATTCTGTTTTCCCTTTTTGTAGTATGGTTGATACGAGATTAGCCCTAAGAGATGAAAGTCCTGAGGGTTCGTCTAATGAGAACGATAGTGTGAGGATGAAACCGAATCCTCCACAAGAACAAGAACAACCTCCGATAGAAGCTGCCCTGAGCAGGTAACCCCGATTATACAAGATGTTCAGAGGGAATGTCTCCTGGTTATGAAGGGGATGTTTGATCAGTTAGTGTCTGATTTGAGGCAAGATCATCCTCTTGCTCCTATTAGTGTTGTACCTATTAAGACCTTAACCTCAAATTATAAAATCCACAAACTCAAATTATAATTTTTTGGATATATTATTATATGCATATCAATACCAAAAAATTATAATTTGAGTTTGTAGATTTTATAATTTGAGGTTAAGGTCTTAATAAGTATCTTATGATATAAAATGAATAATAAATCTGAAAAAAGATGTTTCTAATTTTCTTAAGTTAATTAATTAGCTAATAATATGTTTTTTTTAAAAAAGAATTGTTTGTGTTAGTAAATCGTAAGGGTCTTTAGTGGATCATATGTGGTTGTTCCATGTGTAAATAATTGTTTGATTATGTTTCCTTGTTTGGTGGGATCTAGATACCCAATGAATAAATGTTACAACATAAGAAGGTCAATTGATGTGAGATTTTGAGTGATAAAATGAATATCATCCGATGTAAGATTTTAGGTGATGATATATGCTCTATGCGAGATTCTAAGCCCCACTTGATATGGGATTTTGAGCGAAGACTCGAATTGAGATTTTGAGTATTGACACTCAATGTGAGATTCTAAACATGAGAGATGTTTTTAATATTGGGTGACATTGGACATCATCATTGGGTATTTTATTGATGTGGTTGTGATTTATGAGATGTATTTTATGCTTGACATGTGTGTAATTATGTTAACATTATTACTTTGTCTTGTCATGATATTATATTATCTACTATGCTATTATTTATGCTTTGTATAAAGCATAGTTAAGTGATTTTGTATCCAATAGTCTTTATTAGCTCAATATTTGAAATCGATGTTTTCATTTGTAGGTAATTAGGTGATTATATGTAGTGAAGTGTCATCCTAGAGAAAGTTTTAGCATTGACCAATTGTAGTTGATTACAAATACTTAGATGTAGTGGGACTATGTATTCATAAGACCTATGTATTTATAATTTTATTGGAATTAAACATATTGATCAAATATTTTAATATTATATTTTGAGTTTTATTAACTATTTTAATTTTTTAAATATCGTAGAACTTAATATTTTAGAAATAACACGATTTGAACTTTTGTATTTAGATTTATTGTACTTATAATGGAAAACAATTATGAGACTAAATTGGGCTTGTGACCAAATCGTATATGTTGTTTCTTGCTTCTAGTATTCAAAAACCCTAATTGAATCCTTCATTATCTTCTTTGATTCTTTTATTTCGTTCTTCATGAATGAGTAAATTTCTTGAAAAGATGAATCATCTCATCACTTTCACTTTCTTTTTTACTTGAATCTTCTTGATTACTAGTGGAGGGTTGAAGAACAATAATGTTTAAATCTCTGATTCTTTACTCTTTGCTCTTATTTTTTTTACTTTCTTCTCCTTTCTAACATCAATTCATGGGTAAATAATGAACTAACAAGGTCATCAAGCTTAAGTGTCTTTAGGTTCTTTGCTTCTATAATTATTGTCTTCTTGAACTCTAATGATTCAAGAAGTGAATAAATTAATTTCCTCGTGAGCTTATTTTCTAGAATTTCCTCTCTAAAGTTTTTAAGTTTGTTGATGATTGTGAAGAATCGATTAAAATTGCTCTTTATGTCTCTATCTGGGTCTATCTAAAATTTTTCATAATTGATATCGAGTAGATTGATCTTCATCTCCTCACCTTGTTTGTTCTTTCGTAGACTTTAAGCTTATCACATACCTTTTTGGTACTTCTACAAAAAGAGACATTGGTATATTTTTTAAGACCTAATATACAAAATAGAATGTACAAAGCTTTTGTGTTGAGCTTCATCTTTTTATTATTTTCAATATTTTAATCCTTTTTTCATTGTGGCATGAAAAATTATTCTTTAACAACATTCTAAAGATGATAATCGATAGATTTAATGAAGTACATCATCATATTCTTCCAATAGGCATAGTGTGTATCATTGAAGAATGATGACTTATAGATGGATTACATTATTCAACCAATTGATTTGCTGGATTGATCGAGCTTTCGAGATTGTCTCAATAAGATGTAAATCATTTTGATTGAGTTTTTTCTGATACCAATTATTGGGATCAAATTCTTTAATTGTTTAACCTTTCATGTGATGGAGAAGTACAATTTTGGGTGATGGTATTGAAAACAAAAATTAAGAATTAAACACGGTAATTTAAAGTGATTCTAGTTTCTCAATCAAGCTCTCGAATTCTTTAATTGTTTAACTTTCCATGTGATGGAGAAGTGCAAATTTAGGTGATGATAGCGGAAACAAGAATTAAGAAGAATTAAACACGATAATTTAAAGTGATTCGAGCTTCTCAACCAAACTCTTCATTCATTATCTAACTTACCCACTAGTGATTTAAACTATCTAAATCCATTATAATCTTTATCGATTTGGCCTTCATTCTTTTATTTTAAAAACAACTTTAGCCCACTATAAAAGTTAATAACGATTACGTCTTTCTTCTCTTTTAATAAAAAATTAGATCTAAAATTTTAAATTAAAAATAAAAAGTATAAGATTAGACATGTAAACAAACACAAATGAGTGTATGTATATTTTCATTCGTTTAATTTTAATCGAACAAACATGAACATAATTTCTTATTCATGTTCGTTCATTAAGAAATGTAACTTGTTTGTGTTCATTCAAAAAAATGATAAATGAACGTAAATGAACACAAACACAAATGCATATTGAGTATTGTTTATTTTTTAAGAAATTTGAAGTTCTATATATCGAATATTATTTATTTATTCATTTTATTTCATATTTTTAATATATGTTTATAGTTTTTTAAAATATAATATTTTTATTATGAAAAATAATAAATATAAAGGTATATATGTAAATGAATTAAAACAAATAAATTATTAAACACTCATGA
Source organism: Abelmoschus esculentus (assembly GCA_035048815.1). Lineage (NCBI taxonomy): Eukaryota > Viridiplantae > Streptophyta > Magnoliopsida > Malvales > Malvaceae > Abelmoschus > Abelmoschus esculentus. Next base: position 7,156,818 of record JAUCBN010000059.1, read on the forward strand.
ACGTAAAGGAACGAATGAAACTTTTATTTATTTTCGTTTATTTAACTAAAATAATAAAAAAATTACTTACATTCTCTTATAGTAAAATTTCTACAGAACGATTCACATATCATTTATTTCTTTTAAAACACTGTATACTAACTACTCTTAGCGATGTAAAAAGTTGACCCGATCTATAAGCCCGACTAAAACCTGTTAGAGTCAGAACCTGGTTTGACCCGGGGATGTAATGACCCGAACCCGATCTATATTCGAATGTTGTTGACCCGAGCCCGAGTTGGACCTGTTACTATAGTAACCGAACCCGAACTGTATCCGACCGAGAATGACTCGAACCCGATTTCAACCTGTTACTGTGGACCCAAAACCCGACCTGCATCTGACTGAAACAAACCCGAACCTGAGACTGACCTGACAGATAACCGATATTATCAGAATGAATCGACCCGAGACCTGATTTTACCCGACCTGTTTTGAACCCGACCTGATAAATGACCTGACTTGTTTTAAACCCGACCCGTTATTGACCTTAACTAATATTAACAAGACTTAATATTTACATGACATATAATTAAGTATATCTATAATTTGATAAATTTAAAATATTGATAAATATAATTAATCTTAAAAAATAGAATTAGATATGAGAATTAATTTAGGGATTAATATTTAAATTTAGTATTATATGTTTAATTAAATTAATTTATTTATTATTTTATTTAGTTTTAATATATTTAATTTTAATTATAATTTTAAAATAATATTTCATTAAAAATTATAATTTTAAATTAATATTTAATTAAATTAAATTAATTTATTACACTTAAATTAATTAAATTAAATTAAAATATAAAAACATAAATTACAAACATAATTAAAAGAATTCTAAAATCAAATATAGATTTTTATTAAACTAATCTAAATTATTACTCAATTAAATTAAACCAAAACAAGTGATAAAAAAAAGAGTGAAAAGATAAAATTTCGAAGGTAATAAAAAAGATGAAAAATTTTGGAGGAAAAAAATAGAAATAAATTTTGATTATCATATAAAAAAGAGGGGAAAACAAAATTTTAGAGGGAATTGATATATATATATATAGATTATTATTATTATTATTATCACATATAATCAAATAATAAACTTTGATTAAATATAATCAATTAAAAAAATATAAAAAAAGAGATTAGATTTAAATATTTATTTGACACTACTCTAGGTTCTGTAAAAAATTTTGCATATTTTTATATAGATAGCGCCTAAAAAATCAAATCTCGCGCCGCTTTACACCTTATTTTACGATTATTTCAATTTGATTATGATCACTCGAAAATTAAGTTTTAAATTTTATTTTTTATTTGATTTGATCCTTATTTAATTAAGATCAGATTATATATTTTAAAAAAATTCAATTTGATCGTAAAGAATTATTTTAGTGATTTGGGTTTAAGGGTTAGTGTTAGGCTTAAAGAATTAATAATATACATACATTAATTAAATAGATATACATACATTAATTTATAAACAAATTAAATACATATATTAATATACATTTAGATATATTATATATATAATATTACATATATTAAAGTATATTACATATAATGCATAAAGTATAATATATATAAGTATATTATATATATATATTAATGTATATTAATATATACATCTAGTATATATATATATATATATAAAAGTAGTAAGTATACATATATTAATGTATACATATACATACATACTTATACATTATATACATATATTAATGTATACTATATAGTATATAAGTATACATATACTTACATAAATATATACTTATATATTATATACATATTATATATTTTTATATATATAGTTAGGGGTGAGCGTTCGAGCGAGTCGAGTCGATTCAAGTCAAAAAATTTCGAGTTATTCGAGTTGAGTCATCATATTTTACAATTTGAACTTTTTTCGATTCGAGTCGATTTTAGCGAGTTCGAGTCGATTCGATTTTTCGATTTATGTATAAATTTTAATTATACTATTTATAATACTATAATATAGTTTGATTATAATTTAAATGATTTTCTCTTTAAATTTATCTACATATTTCTTCATATTATTTCTTATATGTGTAAAAAAAAATTTTAAATTATTATTATTATCAATCAAATATCTTAGGTATGAATATGTCATTTTATTAAATTACAGGCTTTATTAATAACTTCCTTCTTATCTAGGTAAGACTAAGACTAGACAAAAAATAATAATAAATTAAATACAAAAATTAAAAAAAAATAAATAACATAATATAAAAGATACAAATAAAATTTTTATTAAATAAAATAAAAAATGAATCTAAAATGTGATCATATTATAAAAAGAAAATTAAAATGTAAAAAAAGAAGGACTGAAAATAAAACTACATGGGTTAAATGTGCAATTAACCTTTATAATTACTAAAAATTTCGAGTTATTCGATTTTCATTTTTATAACTTGAACTTAATTTGAAATTTTTTCGAGTTGATTCGAGTTTATGAAATTTTGAATCGAGTTAAAACGAGTCGAGTTTTGCTCACCCCTATATACAGTATTATATATTTCATGTTTTTATATATAGTATCATACCATATATAATAGTATACATTCTATATATAGAATATATATATATTCTATATATAATATAAATTTCATATAGAATACATTTTATATTTAGTATAAATTTCATATATAGAATATATTTTATATATAATATAAATTTCATATTTACATTTTTGAAATGTATTAAACTATATTAAATAGGTATAAATTATAATATATTAAAGTACATTAAAATTAAAATTTTTACCGAATTTAACTATTATTAATTTATATTTTTTATAATCTAGTCCTTACAACTTTATTTTTATTTTAAATTGACTATAATTTATTTTTCTAATTTAGTTTAGTGTTTTTAATAAGATGATATTTTATTTTATTAATGTTTATCCTTTTTAATTTAAAATTTTATTCTTTCTAGTCCAATGTTTATTCCTTATTAATTTTTAATTTTTGTAATTTATCCCAATTTTTAAGATATGAATCATTTGATAATATTTTTTTAGTCTAGTGTGTAATATTTATTTTTAATGAGATTCATGCTAGTTAAAAACATTAGATATTAAATAATTAATTTGAAATGAATGATCAACCATTCAACCCAAAGTCTATCGGTTATTTACTTAATTACTTATTTGTACCAAACTCAAACATAATAATTCGATCTGAAATAAAACTGACTTGAAATGAACCCAACCTGAAATGCAATCGAACTGAAATGAACCCAACCTGAAATGAACCTGTCAATTATCTGATTTGGACCCGACCTAAAATGGACCCGACTTGAAATGGACTCGCACCCGACCCGAATCGAATCAAAATATCAAATCAACTTGAAATAACCTGTATCCAATTTTACACGACCTGATAATACCCGACCTGAAACCCATCCGAGTAATTGTTTTTATCCATAACTACTATGAATCTATGTCTATCGCTGATAGTTCTATAGACTAAATTATATGATTTATTTTTGGCTTTAAAATGTAGATACGATAAGAAAAGAGGGAGAGAAAAGTAATTTCATAGGACAACCACGGAATAAACACGGAATATTTTATATTTCTACCTAAGTTAATGGGTCCACATCATCATACTGTGGATCCTATCTTATTCAATAATTATGAAATATGTAAAAGCATATCCCATTCCATTTAGCCCGCCTACTTCCCGAGAAAATCACAGAAGGGAATTAAACCGAGAAAATATTGAAATCTTGTGATCTGATCCGAAATTAGGACGGAGAAGGGAGAATGAGCACGAAGAAGAAGGCGTTGCCGGCTAACACGACGAGGACGCGTGTAGGGAAGTACGAACTTGGGAAAACCTTGGGAGAGGGCAGTTTCGCAAAGGTTAAGTTCGCTAAGAATGTTGAGACTGGCGAGTGTGTCGCCATTAAAATCCTCGACCGTGACAAAGTTCTCCGTCACCGGATGGTCGAACAGGTCAAAACACCTTCCCTTCCCTTCAATCTCCTCCATGCACACAAACAACATTTAAAAAATTGAAATTCGAAATAGATCTCGGTCGTCTATAACCGAGCGCCTCGCTTGTTCTTATTAACAAATTAACTTCGATTAATCGAATCTGTTGTGTTATAATTTTCAAAAGCCTTGAGAATTTTGGTTTTGTATGGAACAGATAAAAAGGGAAATATCAACAATGAAGCTTATCAAGCATCCCAATGTCATTAAAATATTTGAGGTGAAGCAACTAATCCCTACCGTTAAAGGTTCATTCAGTTTAGCATTGCGGATTCAATTATTTAATTCAAGCTTCCTTTCCTCTAATTAGGTTATGGCAAGCAGGACAAGGATTTATATAGTGATCGAGTTTGTTGGTGGCGGCGAGCTTTTTGACAAAATTGTAAGGAATTACCATTAATTTGCTTACGGAAATTTATAGTGGAATGATTTGAAAACACTGTATATAAGTATTTAAGTCGTCGTTTGTTGTTTATGGTAGTGAAAAATATTTGATATTTGTAGGCCAAACACGGGAGACTAAAAGAGGAGGAAGCTAGAAGCTATTTTCATCAGCTTATCAATGCTGTTGATTACTGCCACAGTAGAGGCGTCTACCACAGAGATTTGAAGGTTTTAATTATTTTACAATTTAATAAACAGATCAACGAGTACTGTTTTCATATTCTTTTTTGACATCAGAATTAAGTTGGAGCAGTTTTCAATGTGCTGTGGGTTGTAATTCCTATTTCATATGTATTTATCCAGTAATTTTTCTACTTTTGCAGCCTGAGAATCTTGTTCTGGACTCGCAAGGTGTTCTTAAAATTTCAGATTTTGGATTGAGTGCATTCTCGCAGCAAATTCGGGTAAACATTTATTGTTAAGTTATTGACCAGGATGGATACATAATTTTGCCTATGATTAACAATTTTTTTTGAGTATTTGTTTTTACATCAATAAAAAAAATAATACATTGTTTTTAATAAACATTATTAAAATAGTTTGTTACCTATTTTTTTATACTAGTGTAAGCGTTGTTACACACTAATTTTCCTTTCCTCTTAAAGAATTCCCCTTGTAATCATAAAAATCATGGGTAAAAATCCCCTGAAATTTCCAAGAAAAATACTGTTCAAATCAGTAAAAAAAGGCCACCAGTCAGTTTGGTTACTCGAGAAAATGCTTGAAACAGTTGGTCAAGGCATTTTAGATGGCAGTGTACGATCATATGAATGCCAACTTACAATAATGGTGGAAAAGAAGGAAAACTCGTCTCCATGTCTAGTAGTGTAATCTTTTTCTTTTTTACATGTTGGTAACCATAGGAAGATGGACTGCTTCACACTGCTTGTGGGACTCCCAATTATGTTGCTCCAGAGGTATGCGCACTCATGACTTTATTGAAAATATTTTAGCTCTGATTCTGCAACATTTTTCTTTCTTCTTTTCTATGGCATTTGATATTTCTCTTATCAGGTGCTCAAAGATAAAGGTTATGACGGTACATCAGCTGATATTTGGTCCTGTGGAGTTATTCTCTTTGTTCTTATGGCTGGTTATTTGCCTTTTGATGAGCCAAACCTTATAGCCTTGTATAAGAAAGTAAGTACCTCCCAGTCTTGGCTTCTCTTTTTAGAGGAGAACTTCATTAAAATTGTTGGTACATCTTGATAAATTTCAGATATGGGCGGCTGATTTTTGTTGTCCTCCATGGTTTTCATCTGGTTCAAGGAAACTGATTACGAGAATTCTTGATCCAAATCCTCTTACAGTAAGTTGCAAAATAAGTTTCTTCTAAGTAACTTTGTGATTGCTTGTAATCTTTGATCTTGGCATAGGCTGGTAACACATACATTTCCATTGAAATTCTGCATGTTCTTGGCAGCGTATAACTATTCCTGAAATTCTACAAGATGAATGGTTCAAGAAAGGGTACAAGCCACCTCAATTCGAGCAGGAAGATGATGTAAATCTTGATGATATAGATGCTGTATTTAATGACTCAACGGTAAAACATTTTATAATTCTGTCAGTTTTGCTTCTCTGAACAAAGAGGCTCTACTGTAAGCAAAATCTCATGCACTTTAGATTAGAATGTGTGTGTGTGGATTTTGTTTTGTCCAAAACTTTAACATAGACCCTTGTAAGGGCTGGAAACTGAGGTCATAACTATTGGAAGAACTTTTGTTATCATTAATTGTGTTTAAAGTTGTGTTTTAGCAGTTTATGTTTTATCGAAACACTAAGATTTAGGGGGACCTTGTTAATTGATAAAACACGGTCATTTTATCATCTTTAGGGTTAAAAGGGATGGTCGTTTGTTTGTGAACATCTTATCAAATGAATGAAATCTGTCGTCTTCCTCCTCAAATTTTCTGCTTCTGTATCTCCCCTTGCTCCTCTATCTTCTCCCTCAATTTAATTCTTTTTCTTTAGTTTCGTACTGTTACAACCCTGTCAACTAATTACTTTTTCATTTGTGTCCATCTTTTTCATGCACTTATTGTTTGTTTATTTGCAGGAACACCTTGTAACAGAAAGGAAAGAGAAACCTGTGCACATGAATGCTTTTGAGCTTATCTCTAGGTCGCAAAGCTTTAGTCTTGACAAATTGTTTGAGAAACAGAGTGTATGTATCATAGATCCCTTTAATTTTCCCTGTACTATACTGTGTTAATCATAGTATTTGAACAATTATCTGTGCTAAGTGCTTTTCTAGCCTTGATCTCCACCTTCCATCTTATAACTATCAGAAAACACTTCTTAGCTAACTGTATCTATTTTTGCTTTCTTGGTTTGAATTGAAACTGTAGGGTGCTGTGAAGCTAGAAACTAGTTTTGCATCCCAACACCCTCCTAACGAAATTCTCTCGAAGATTGAGGAAGCTGCAAAGCCTTTGGGCTTTAATGTTCACAAGAAAAACTACAAGGTTTGCTTTATCTGATTCTATGCATTGTTTGTTGGGCAAAGCTAATCTTCTTGCTTATATGGTTGCAAATTCTGTCATGTATATTCACTTTGTCACAGATGAAGTTGAAAGGTGACAAAACTGGGAGAAAGGGCCAGCTTTCTGTAGCTACCGAGGTACTGCATTGTTTGTAGCCAGTCGAGCACCTTTTACGTTCTGAAATGCAATGAAAATTTTACCATTTGTTGAAACGGATGCACCCTGGTCACATATTTCTTTTCTGGAGTCTCCATCATTTGAATAATTATCACGGACTAGCAATGCTTGATTATGGTTGCACGAATATCTTTATTTTAGCATATGTGGCATTTTCTAACTTCCCTTCAAAGAATTTAAGATCTTTAGATTATTCCATATCAAAGAAAAATGTAAACCTCATTGCTCTTTGATCTCAGGTGTTTGAGGTGGCTCCCTGTTTACACATGGTGGAGCTTCGTAAAACCGGTGGTGACACATTGGAGTTTCACAAGGTAGACCTGCACCCTTCTAGCTTATTAACTTTAGCTTTGTTGGTGAGGATCAGTAATCCACTTTGACAAAGATCTTTCTTCTCTTCCCCGAATTTCGCATATAAATTCTTCTTTTAATGACAGTTCTATAAAAGCTTTTCGACCGAACTGAAAGACATAGTCTGGAAATCAGGAGAAACCGCTGAAACGTAAAGGTGATCTCTCTCTTGCTCCCCACTTCATATTACTGTCGCAACCAATGAACGAGTTCATTAACTTTGATGTTTGCTTCTTGAGGCCATAACATTCCAGTTCATTCTTGCTTTTACCTCGTGTATATACTGTTTGGTCGCGCCTTTGGGAAGATAAAGTGAACCATATGGCTCACAAGGTTGCTTCCATTGAACTCTCCTTATTACAAATTGTGTTAAATAAATCCAATTTTAATAGAAAATACGATGTGGGTTTGTTCTAAAAGAACTTTGGAATTGTCTTAAGTTTCGCTCTTATCAAGCAATCTTTAAAATACAAACAATAGTAGTAGCCATGAATTGTTCGGTGTTTCAGTACAAAGCAATAGATTCCCAAACTTACTTCAAGTATACACACTCGGCAAAGAGAGGGTTCCCATCCAGTTTTGTCTCCTTTGTAATGAAGCATTAATTTTATATTGAATCAATAGTATTAAATTTTGAGTTTATACAACTCCAACATTTTATATGCCCCAACATTTTTTTAACTAAAAAACATATTAGATTATAGGAAAATTCTACAATGGGTGGTGAACACTGCTCAATATTATTAATGTTGAACATTGTTGAATATCATTAAATTAATTAATAAAAATTTAAAATCTCAAGGACTCGGTATTTAATTAATAAAAGAATGATAAACTCAACGTATAATTAATAATTGTATGATTAATCTTTTAAATTTTTTATTTTTTATAAATTAATTTAATAATGTTCAACATTAACAATGTTCATCAGTGTTTGTGTTCGACATCCGTTATAAACTCATCCCAGATTATATTTTAAGGGGATACGATTTCTATGTATATCTAAAATGTGAAATAATTCATTCGGGAGTGAAAGATATAAAAATCAAAACTCATCACTTTCTAAAAATCCTACATATAAGTTTTTTTTAATGAAATCTAGGAGTCGGTTACTATTCAAGAAATCAATTCCTTCGTGACTAGTTCTTGACATATCACAAAACCTCAAAAGGTATCATAAACATAATAAATCATCATCTTCATTGTTACTTGTCATAAGAAAGAAAATATACATCACTGTAACAAAACAAAATAAAATTATCTAGAAATAAACAAAAAAACTTTCATAAAAATAGATAAAAAAATTTAAAAAATAAATATAGTGTAAATCTGTCAAAATGAAACATAAAACAAAAAATCTAGAAATAAACGAAAAAACTGTCATAAAATTTAATAAAAAAATTAAAAAAAATAAATATGCTGTAAATCTGTCGAAATGAAACATAAAAAAACTTGAAAATAAAACATTCATTAAGGAAGATGAATTTTATTTATATACAAAGCTAACAAAACAACTAAAGAATGTTGCCAGCATTAAAATTATATAGAGAGAGGTATTTTTTGTTACTATTTTAAAGTTAGTTTGACATTGTTTTGAAATATGTTTTTGAAAATATTGTTAGAAAGTAATTTTAAAAAGTTAGTTATAAGATTTTAATATTTGATATTAAGTTAAAAAAGTTTTCCAAATATTTTTTTAAAAAATAAAATATTTATTTTAAATATGATATTATAAAATAAAAATAAATAAAAATAAATGATATTTAAATTTGCTATCATAAAAATTATTAGTATTATTATAATTTATTATTAATTATATATATAAATATAAAATTTAAAAATAAGTGTAATATAACTAAATACTAATTTATTATATTAATAATTATGATATTTAAAACTAATACATTAATATTAATATTAAATGATTAAAGATAAAACAATAACTTTTGTCCTTAAAAGTGACTTTTACCTCAAAAATTATAAATATTAATTTTCTTTTGTAAATTACATGTTCACTTTATAATGGTTTATGTCCAGGATTTAAAATTTTCTTTCCTAATAATATAATTCTTCAAAGTTCAAATCTAGATTTTCTCTTTAGAAGAACAATATATCTTACCATTACTTCTTAGAATTTAATATTAACTGCCGCAATACACTTTTTCACATACTTATGTCCATCTTTTAAATGTTATAATCATATAATTTTATGCTATTATACACTTTGAATTAAAATAATATTAAATATAAAAGCAAATAAAAGTTATACACGCGACTCTATCCAAAGAGAAATTTCAAATATTTTTGGAACATTTAAGCGAAAATTTAAAAAAAATCATATAGAATAAAATATATATTATATTTATTTAAATTATTAATTTAATAAATTTAGTGTAAATATATTATTTTTTAACGTAGTTACTCTTAATATTCTATTAATATTCAACTGATAGATATCAAATAAAAATGAAAATCTTGAGATTCAAAACTTTTTTCTTTTACTCTTTTAGATAATTAATTCTTTCCCATTTCCAATAAAGTTGCCGATTGTTTACAAGCTATGCTTCCTATTCATTACACTAAAATCACCCCACACATATTTTATGGGCCCATAATAGTGGGGGCCTTCAATCGGTGTTCCTGCTCACAGTTGCGCGAGAAATAGTTCTAAAGTAGTAGTATATTTAAAAATTGTTGTGAATAAAATAAAGAGCAAAATAAAATAGATAAAATAGAGAGACAAAAGAGATGTATTTTATTGTATTCTCAAAGTAAGGTTGTGTACAATATTTTTTTCAAAAGTCTATATTTATAGGCATAAGATAGAAACCCTAATTTCAATAGGTATTAAACCCTAATAATAAAACTCATTAAAACTTTCTCTAATACATGGATATTTACCATAAATAAAATATTCTTTACACTTCCCCTTGAATATCTATGAAGATATTGTGCCTCGTTAAAACCTTACTAAGATAAAAACCCTGTAAGAAAAAATGTTTAGTGAAGTAAAAAGAGTATACATATATTTAATACACAAAATATTTTGTCTCATTAAAAATCTTTTCCAGGAAACCCCAATAGGACAAAACCATGGATAAGGAAAATAATACAACACGTGTTTTACTCCCCCTCATAAATGCATCATACAAGATCTCTGACATGACGTAATCCAATATTATAAGTTAACTTCTCAAATAGAGCAGTAGGGAGAGCCTTAATAAACAGATCTGCAAATTTATTACATGAGTGAATTTGTTGCACATCAATGTCTCCATTCTTTTGTAGATCATGAGTGAAGAAGAATTTTGGTGAGATATATTTTGTTTTATCACACTTTATGCATCATTCCTTAAGTTGGGCAATACATGCTGTATTATCTTCATATAAGACCGTCAGATCTATTTTTCTAGAGAGTAAACCATAATTTTCTTGAATATGTTGGGTTACAGACCTTAACCACACGCATTCACGACTAGCCTCATGAATAGCCAAAATCTCAGCATGATTAGAAGAAGTGGCGGTGATAGTTTATTTCATTGAACGTCAAAAAATTGTTGTACCACCGTATGTAAATACATAATCAGTCTGTGATCAAGCATTATGAGGATCAGATAAGTATCCTGCATCCACAAAACCTATCAATTCTGTTTTGGATATATTAGAGAAAAATAATCTCATGTCTTTCGTACCTTGAAGATAATGAAATATGTGTTTAACCCTATTCTAGTGTCTTCAGGTTGGACATGAGCTAAATCTTGTCAACAAATTGACAACGAATGATATGTCAGGTCATGTGTAACTAGAAAGATACATCAATTCACCAATAGCACTTAAGTATGGTACTTCTGGACCAAGAATGTCCTTATTCTTCTCTCGAGGTTGGAATGGATTTTTGTTAACATCAAGTGACCTAACAACCATGAGGGTGCTCAACGAATGTGCGTTATGCATGTAAAACCTCTTTAATATTTTTTCTATGTATGTTGATTGATGCACAAAGATTCTATCCTTTAAGTACTCAATATGTAATCCAAGACAGTCTTGTTTTTCCGAGATCCTTCATTTCAAATTTTTTCTTTAAATATTCTATTGTCAATGAGATCTCTTCAGGAGTTCTAATGATATTCAAATCATCAACATACACAACAATAATGACAAATCCGGAGATAAACCTCTTAATAAAAATGCACGAGGAAATTGAATCATTCTTATAGCCTTCCGCTAATAAGTATTCACTGAGGCAATTATACCACATGTGCCCAGATTGTTTTAATCCATAAAGGAACTATTCAGTTTAATTGAATAATGTTTTCAAGAACCTGAATTAACTGCTTCAGGCAGTTTAAATCCTTCCGAAAATGAAGTCTTTCTTTTACTACTAGATTAATCAAAAATCGAAAAGTGATTTCATCCACCACTGGGGAATATGTTTTTTCATAATCAATTCTAGTTCTTTGTGAAAATTCTTGTGCAACCAAATAAGCTTTATATCTCGCAATTTTCCCTATTCATTTATTTTTCTCACAAAGACCCATTTATACCTTACGGGTTTTACACCTTCTGGTGTACGGACTATAAACCCAAAAACTTCTCTTTTTGAAAGAGATTTGAGTTTCGCTTCAATTGCCTCTTTCCGTTTTGGCTAATCATATCTTTGTTTACATTTTCCAATTGACAATGGTTCATAATTCATATTATCATCCAAAATATCTAGTGCTTACTGCATGTAAAAATATTATCAACATCGATTTTATTTTGGTTCCATTTATTACCAGACATGACATAATTTATAGAGATCTCATCATTATTAGGTACCTGATTCATGTCTAATGTCTCTTCTAAAGACCTTTTAATATCTTCTCGAGATATTTCATGATTCGTTAACTCCACAATCGGACCATCATAAGATATAGCTCATTTTCTTTTTCGTGGAATCCTATCTTTGGAACTTATTGGTCTACCACGGTTTAAGCGTGCGTTTGAATCAATAGCAACTAGAGTTTTTCCTTCTGGGACATCAATTTTAATCGGAGCATTGACAATTGAATATGTGACTTAGTCACTCTTTTAGGGTCAATAAAAGCATCTGAAAATTGATTTGCTAAGTTTTGCAAATGAATTATCCTTTGAACTTCTAGATCACATTGCTGGGTACGTGGATTAAAGTGAGATAACGATGATTCATTCCAACTTATTTTGTTTCTCAGTTGTTTATTTTCTCCCTCTAATGTTGGGAAAGCCGATTCATTAAAATGATAATCGACAAATCAAGTTGTAAATAAATTTCCCGTTAAAGGCTCAAGATATTTAATTATCGAGGGGGATTCAAATTCGACATATATTCCCAACCTCTTTTGAGGACCCATCTTGGTGCGTTAAGGTGGAGCAATCGGAACATAAACCACACATCCAAAAATTCTAAGATGAGAAATATTTAGTTCCTAACAAAAACCCATTTGTAATGGGGAGAAATTATGATAAGTTACTAGCTTAATGCAAATCAGTGATGTTGCATGTAAAATGGCATGCCCCCAAGCAAAGATTGGTAGTTTGGAATTCATCAATAATGATCTTGTAATTAATTGAAGTAGTTTGATAATCGTTTCTGGAAGACCATTGATTGTATGAACATGAGCTACAAGACGTTCAACACTAATTCCAATCGACTTGCAAAAATCATCAAAAATCTTTGAAGTGAATTCACTAGCATTATCAAGACGAATTGTCTTTATGGGAGAATCTAGAAAATATGCTCGTAATTTTATTAATTGAGCAAGTAACCTCGCAAATGCTAAGTTACGGGTTGATAACAAGGATACATGTGACCATCTAGTCGATGCATCAATTAAAATCATAAAATATCTAAATGGTCCACAAAAAGGGTGTATTAGCTCACATATATCACCTTATATCCATTCTAAAAAGTTAATAGATTCATAATCTATTTTAGCTGGTGATGGTCGAATAATTAATTTGCCTTGAGAGCAAGCGTCACATAAAAAGGCATTACTTTGAAGAATCTCTTGGTTCTTTAATGAGTGACCACATGAATTCTCAATAATTCTTTGCATCATAATCGAACCGGGATGGCCTAACCGGTCGTGCCAAATAATAAAGTTATCAGTAAACTACTAGTTTACAATAGCATGTGCTTCAATTGCACTAATTCTTATGTAGTACAATCTGGATGACAGTGCATATAATTTTTCTAGCACTTTCTTATTGCTTTGACTTATACTCGTAATATAGAGATATTCAACATCTCCTGGACTAATAATCTCAATATGATGTCCATTTTTGTGAATATCTTTAAAACTTAATAAGTTTCTTTCCAAGTTTAGAGAGTATAGCGCATCTTAAATATAGAATAAAGTTTCATTTGGCAATAACATATGCGCTATTCCGGAGTCTTCTATGATATTAACACTTCTGGATATAGTAATCACATTATTCTCTTGAATTGTTAAATGGAAAAAAAAATTATGCTTAAGTATAGTATGAGTACTTGCACTGTTCGCTAAGCATAAGTCGTCACCATTTTTTGCAGATTGCATTTGTGACGTAATCATATTCTTCAAAAAATAAATAAATAAATATTACAATAATATTATAAATAAATAACTTCAATGATTTTAATAAAGTAAGCATAATATTTATTATTGAAAAAAATTCCATCATAAAATAACAATATCTTCCTAATAACATAAAGAAATATGAAATTAATTAAAAGACATCAAATATTTCTCAAAGGGGATATGAGGAAATCATCAACTTCTATGTTTGTAATGCCATAATTGTCTTGGCCACTGTCGAAAATGCTATAATCATCTTTGTGAAGGCCATAATCATCTTTGTCATTGATATAAACAAAATTTGTTTCAACTCTTTTTCCTTTACCACTTATTGATTGTCGGTAAAGGTCCACAAGATGTTTTGGCGTATGACAAGCACGGGCCCAATGATTTGTGTTGCCACATCGATGACACATAGATTCCTCTTTCTTGGATTGATCTTTTGCAACATTGTCATCTTTATTGTTCCACTTACGGTGGGTATAGTGACTTTTAAAATGACCACCTCGTCTATGCCCTCGATTGTGGTTATGACCACAACCACGATCATAGCTATGACCACGATTATTGGTGTAACCTTTATTTTTTTGCTATATAATGTCGCATTCGCTTCAGGGAATGGAGCAAAGCCAATTGGGCGATATTTATGATTTTTTATGAGTAGCTCGTTATTTTGCTCAGCCACAAGAAAGCAAGAAATTAACTCAGAATATTTTTTAAAGCCTTTTTCACGATATTGTGTCTGAAGGACAATATTGTTGGCATGAAAAATGGAGTATGTTTTTTCTAACATATCCTCATCAATAATATTTTGATCACATAACTTCAATTGTAAAATAATTCGAAACATAGCAGAGTTATACTCGCTTATTGATTTAAAATCTTGCAATCACAGATGCAACCAATCATATCGAGCTTTAGGCAAAATAATAGTTTTTTGGTGGTCATATCGTTCCTTTAGATTCTTCCAAAGAATAAGCGGATCTTTCATCGTTAAATATTCAGATTTCAACCCCTCATGGAGGTAACGGCGAATAGGGGTGTTCAAAAATACCCGATTCAGATGAACCGACCCGTTGACCCGCCTAAAAAATCCGGGTATTTTTTAAGAAAATAAAAAATTTCAGGTTGGGTACTTGGCTCGATATTTCCCGGGTCGGGCCCGGGTAATAAATTAAAAAAAACGGGTACCCAGATATTTTGGGTACCTGTATATTTTATAATTATTTATTTATATATTAAAATATATTAAATTAATTAAAAGTAATAAACAATTACTTTACTCATTTTCTTATTATCACTGTCGACAGTCGACACCCCTACTAAATCTCTAATTTCCAATCTTTCGATAACTTATCCTCCTCCCGGCGTTAATAGATTGACGGCCGACGATGACTTGTGCTCCTCTCGACTTCAATCCTCCGACGGTCAATAGCCAAACACAAACACCCTATCAAGTCGTCAACACAAATTCAATCAGACAACCAGGTAAATAAAAACCCCTAACCCGTTTTATTTCAAATCTTTTTCTCTTGATACTTTCCTGTCAATTTTATACTAGAATTCTAGAACTGTACAATGTCGATTTGAATAGTTACTTCAGCACTGTACATTGTCGATTTGCCGTTATGAATTATTTTGGGCTGAGATTCTGGATTTTTGGCATTTTAATTTTATTTATCCTTTAATTTTTATGTATTTAGATGCCCCTACATTTTTTTTTGAATTAAAAGAATTTTTTGTTTAAAAAATATGGAAGTGATGTATTCAGATTGAATTAAAACAATCTGTGTGAATATTTAATCTCTAATTCGTCAGAGATTTCAAACTAGAAATCTGATCCATCGTGCAATGTAATTTTTTAATAATTATTACCTAAAAATTATCATGATATAATATTTAGATACTTACCATGATCAAAAAATTATTTTTTAATATGTGTGAATATTGTTAATAAGTATACGAAAGTGATGATAATTTCCCTAGATGATCGAAGTTGAACATACTGTGCATTATTTATTAAACATATATTTTAGATTAATGATTTTTTTCTTACATCAAAATTAATGGTTGATTTTTTCTTTCAGATTATGTTGATGATAGGAGAAAATACCAATGACATTGAGCTATCGTCCTCAGTTGAGTTGTCTAAGGACCTGCAAAAGACTAAAGCAGTTAAGATAGAGACTACAATTAATGCAAGAAACAAAAGGAAGAGAAAAAAGATTGTCGATACTTCAACAACTAAAGGAGGCAAAAAAAAGTTTCTTCTGCTTGGGATCACTTTAAAGCAATCGAGGATGATAAAGAACATGCTGAATGCATTTATTGTGCTCGAAAAATAACTTGTGCATTTGCTAATGAAACTAATGCAATTAAGCGTCATACTGAATGGTGCAAGAAAGCCCCCTTTAACTTGGAAAAAACATAAACAATCTTAAATTTCGAGTCCAAGACGAAGTGCAACGCTGATGGGACCATAGAAACTGTTAACGCTCCTAAATTATGGCATTTTGATCAAGAGAAGATTAGAGAAGCTCTTGCTAAAATGGTGATAGTTCATGAGTTACCATTTAGTTTTGTTGAGCGCAAAGGATTTCGTATGTTCTGCAAGATCGCCATTCTTAATTTTATTCCTCCTTCAAGTGCTACTATAAAAAGAGATTTCTATGCTTTGTTTATCGAAAAAAAGGAAGACGTTGAAAGAATTTTTCAAGAATTTATCCTTAAGGATATGCCTTACCATAGATACATAGACATCTGCTCAGAATTTATCGTATATGTGTCTTACTGCTCATTTCATAGATGATACTTGAAAATTGCATAAGATGATCATCAATTTTTGTCTGATTACCAATCATTCCGGGGAACTTATTGGTAGGGAAATTGAAAAGTGTTTATTATAATGGTGCCTTAAGAGAATCTTGACGGTAATGGTTGATAATGCTAGTTCGAATGATTTGGCGATCAAGTATTTGAAGCAAATTGTCAACTTGTAGGATGGAAGTGTGTTGGATGCTCAATTTTTGCATATGAGATGTGATGCACATATTCTGAATTTGGTTGTTAAAGATGGGTTGAAAGATGTTGATGATTCTATTATGAAAGTTCGTGCTGCTGTAAAATATATGAGGTCTTCCCCTGCAATACTACAAAAGTTTCGATCTTGTGTTGAAGAAGAAAATATAAATAGCAAATCTCTTGTTTGTTTGGACATTGAAACAAGGTGGAGTTCTACCTATTCCATGCTCAAAAGTTCTTTGATGTTTAGAAAGGCATTTAAAAATATGAAGACGAAGTGCATTCCTTACACAAAAAAGCTTAGGAAGGTTGGTGGTCTTTCTGATGATGAAGATTAGGATAAAGTCACCGTTTTTTTGCCTTTTCTTGAGATTTTTTATGAGGCTACATTAAGCTTCTCTGGATCAAGGTACGTGACTGGTAATAATTTTGTTGAAGAAATATTTGATATTGGGTATACGATTAATCGTTACCTTAATGACTCAAATGTTGGGATTAGAAGCATAGCAAGCCAAATAAAGGTTAAATTTGATTAAGTATTGGGGGAATGTTAACAATGTAAATATGCTGATGTTCATTACTTTAGTTCTTGATCCTAGGCATAAGCTAAGATATGTAAGTTGATCGTTCGCCGTTCTTTTGATCCTACCAACTATTTTATTTTGTGTCAACAAATTAAAGACACTTTGACATCGTTGTTTGATTTTTATGCTTCTTCAAAACCTTCAGTCTCACAAATTAAATCTTGCTCTATGAATATTGTTGATCATGATGATGGGGGAATAAAAAATTTGAAAGGAACAAATTTTAGAAAAGATTTTGTGACTGAGATAGAATTTTATGATACTTCTAAAACAACTGAGCTAGACAAGTATTTGGGGATAAATGTGTTCGTGAGAGTGAGACTAATGATTTTGATATCTTGTCTTGGTGGTCTATGCAAACAATGAACTACCCTATTCTTATGAGAATGGCACGTGATGTACTTGCAATTCCGGTTTCTATTGTTTCTTCGGAGTCCGCTTTTAGTACAGAAGGGCATGTGCTTGATTCCTTTCGCACCTCTTTGACTCCTAGGTTGGTGGAAGCTTTTTTTTTTCTCAAGATTGGGTTCGTACTTCTCATAGTGCTATAATAATAGAGGAGAGCTTGCCAGCATTGGAGAAGATGGAAGGTTAGTTTTAATTTCACTTTTAGATATTAAAATATTTATATTTTAAAATATATGCAATACATTTTAATGATTTCTTACTTAAAATATTTGATGTAGAAATGCAAGATTTAACTTTAGAGCAACCGACGATTATCATTGATGAGACAAGTGATGTTCAGGACGTTACGTATGAAGATTGAAAAGCCATGCCCATAGACAGTAAGTCCTTAACTTTAATAAGAAATTAAATTTTAGTTATATTTTCGTTATTTAAAGTTATACTTAATATTTCTTTTGATGAAAGTTTAGTTATGTTTTCGTTTTGTATCTTGGTAAGACATTGGTTGTTTTAAGTTGTAACCTCGTTTACTTATATCTAATAAAATGATTGTTTGTAGGATAAGGAGAATGATAAATGAAGAAAAATGACCATGGACCATGATTCATGAGTGTAGGATTTTTATGCTTTTTTGTTGGTAGAAAGTTGATTATATCTACCTTGTTATGAACTTTTATGTTTTATTTGTAATTTTATATTGTGGATCTTGTATTTTAAATTTGACTTATTTGGATTATGTAATTTTGATCTAACTTTATGTTTGGATTATGTAACTACGATTTTTAAATTTTATGTTTAGATGTTGAATTATGTAATTCGAACACTTAAATTTATCTATAATTTTTTAGAATTAAATTTGATGTTTGAAAAAATGATTTGGATACTCGATTACACAATAGATTTACACACAAGCTCGATTCATTTGAACTCAAATGATATAGAACATATACAAGTAGTGCCACATGCTAGAAATTTTTCATACAGTATAGCAACTTTCCCTAAAATATGTTTTTATCAACCCATGTGGAATAGAATTATTTAACAAAGGCTACTGCAAGAATTTGTTTTCTACACCTTGTTGCTCCATTAGTAGGTTCTGCAAATTTTGTTGCTTCTGCATAATTTGAATACTACTATATTACCATACTAAAGGATGTGTATATGGAATCGATGCAAATGTATCTGTCGATGGCTTCAATTTATCATATATATTTGTTCTTTTCAATATGAGAAAATTGACATATTTGTAGAAGCTAAACCACATGATGCTTAACAGAAACATTGAAAGTTAGTATATTTGTAAAAGCTAATCACATTATGCTTAACAGAAAGTATAGGTGGATAAAACTTTATGTTTGAATTATGTGACTAGGATTTTTAAATTTTTATGTTTGGATATTGAATTATATAATTCGAACACTTAAATTTATCTATAATTTTTTAAGAATTAAATTTGATATTTAAAAGAAAAAATTGGTTCGGGTACCCGATTACCCGACTTTTTGGGTACCGGGTATTCGGGTACCTTAAGTACCGGGTACCTGGAAAACTCGGGCGGGACATGGGCCGAAAAATCAATTACTCGAATAACCGGGTACCCGGATTTGAACACCCCTAACGGCGAAGAAGTATCATGGCTTTAGTCTTATTTTGAGCAGATTTTGCATTCCCCTCTTTAATAGTATTTCTCAGGCCATTTGTATCTAGATGTATTTTGGCATCTAAGATCCAGGATAAAGAATTCTTTCCGAAAATATCAAGAGTCGCAAACTCAATTTTTGCAAGATTTGTCATTGATATAATATAAAAGAAAAATAAAAATTAGATAAATTATATCTTTATATATATATATAAACAAATAAAGATTTAATCCTCATACACAGCATTGTTAAACCAGTCCACAAGGTCCTTTAAAAAGAACCTCCTTTAAGACCAATAGTCTCGCAAAACGTGATGTCCACCTAATATACTCAGATTAAATTATCAAAATAAATAACATATTAATTAATAAATATGTAAAAAAATATTCATGGCATGAAATAAACACATAAAAATATTAGACAAAACAAGAATATACACATAAAAAAATTGGACAAACTTATTTTTGTTTTAAATTATAATCATCATTGTATATATATTATTTTATAAATTAAAATATATAAGATAAAAAAACATACCGGTTAAATCATTGAAGAAACTTGAAATAAAAATCTTCTGAGCAAACTCGTGCTGATATCGTGTTGTGAATAAAATAAAGAGCAAGAATAAAATAGACAAAATAGAGAGACAAAAGAGAGAGATTTTATTGTATTTTCAAAGTAGGGTTGTGTATAATACTTTCTCCAAAAGTCTATATTTATAAGAATAAGATGAAAACTCTAATTCCAATGGGTATTAAGCCCTAATAATAAAGCCCATTAAACCTTCCTCTAATACATGGATATTTACCATAAATAAAATATTCTTAGCAAAAACTCTATTTTTTTATATTATTGTGAAAAGAATTTGTATTTCTTTACTTTACAAAAACCAACACTAAAAGAAGCCGTTGTTGATTCTGCGACTTGGTTTTTTCAGTTATTTATATAATTTCAATCAAGGGTGAAAATTTATGAATTAACTTTTTTCTCTCTATTAATTTGTAGATTTTAAATTCATTAAAAAGTCGTAACGAAACATAAAATTAACACGTAGAAAATAATTAGGATTGAAAAGGTTGGGAATAAGATAAAGTGGTTACAGTTCAAAAGAGCTTGACATTATTTCGACCAGAAGCTAAATGTCCATTCTGAGGATTAGTTCCGGTAAGAGAAAAGACAGAGACTGAAGATCCATCATCTTGAAAACTTTAAAAAAATCAAAAGTTTATGAGAGATTAGAGGAGAGAAATTATAAAAGTTAAAGAAAAGGAAAAGAAGTAGCTTGGAGGTGTCGCGAAAGTGAGATCAGGATCCTAAACGAACGAGTAAGGATCTTCGTGTAACAACTCAAATCAATGAACAAGAATTAAAATTAAGAAAGAAGATAGAAGAGCAGAGATAGAAGCAGAATAGAGAATTTGGGGAAGAGACTCAGACTTCATTTCATATTTTTCATACCCTTTTCTCTATAGCCAGATAACCCTTTTGACCTACATTTCAATTCCAAAACTCACCGTTCTATTAACAGTATAACAAACTAAAACTAACTCAAGTAAAACGACACAATTTTACATTTTTATCTTTTTGAGTCATTATAATACTCCTCCCTTCAAAAAAATCCTTGTCCTCAAGGATTAAGGTAAAACAAAAGTTAAGTCTTGAAGCCATTTTCCTTGAATAACACTACATTATCTTTGCTTTTCTTTAAATGGTTGGACCAAACATTGATTAGAGTTCTTATCCGCAAAGCTGCTGTAAAGTTTCTGACCATTCTAAATGAGCCGGTAAGTGCATATGAATCAACACATATTGTTTTTCCCTTCGTCAAGTTAAGATCTAACATAAATGATAATGCTTGATGTAAGAAGATATTTGCTGCAGTGGATTTCTCAACAGTCTTCAACAATTTATACCTCTGTCGAAGTTCATTTCTCCCACATCTCACGTCCATTTCATCCTCTAGATTCATGGCATAAAATTTTAAACCATCTATAACAATGAATAACTTGACAATAATGCTTCCATTTGAACTCACAAGATGGATTATACTCCCACGACATAAATAAAACTTAAGTGTATGTGCCTCATGAACCATAGGAGCAACAACTTCATTAGACTCAAATTCATTAAAGAAGGTACTTAAATTATCATTGAAATATCTTATTGTAGCTTCATTTTCACCCGGATCAAAAGAAGGTATTAATGCCTTATAAGAATTGTACTTACTGCCCTCTTTCATCAAACCTAAGAGTTTTGGATGAGCATCCTTAAGTAGTTCAGGATGCAGTTCTTGTCTTACTCCCAAGGTGGCTTGTAACGACGTCATGGTATCATGAAAAACCTTGGTTGTCACTAGCTCCAACAGTACAATAATAAAACTAAATACATCAGCTTTTTGATCATAGCATGGATGGTTTATAACCTCAGATGCAATCCATCTATAGGTCTCAATCTCAGCAGTCACAACTCCTCTTTGGTTCTGAAATCGGACTACACCAGAATCTATCACCTTGACCACATTGTCTGCATCCATTAACAAATTTGTTATCTTCAGGTCCCGATGAATTATGTTGATTACAACTTCTATTTTGATTGCAAAATCTTTCCCAAAATATACACCACGATATAGATCTCCACCAGACTCACAAAAAATATTTTCTCCCATCTTTAGAAGTCTTCTATCTATCTTCCAATCTTCAGATTTTCTTGTGTTGTTGAATCTATAGCTGGAGGAGTATGTGAAGATCCAAGATAAAACCCCTTGCCTCTAGCAATCACTTTTTTCATAGCTTTATATAAACTATTTATATCCTGAATAGGCCACCCATCTATTGCAAATACACTCAAAGAGTAGTCATCAAAGAACACTATAAACTTTGTCATACAAGTTCTCACAAGCACTCCAGTTTGCTCCTTGTCAATCTGAACCGAATTAATGTTGCTCACATTTTCGGTGGTGCACAGAACCACTTCTCTCATAGATTTTTTGTCAAACGTCTTGGTGATGTATACACCCTCAATCCTCCATGTTTTTAATGCATACAATGGTGTTAACTGCAGCATAGAAAATTTCGTAATCCATCCTACAATTTGGTTCAACACAGTAATGGATTTTGAAGATATCTGAATTGGTGCATCCAATCCCCTAAATGGATCATGGACACTTAACGTGTTCATCACACTTGGCAGGATCAACGATGGTGCTAAAATTTTCGAGACCAAAATTACCTTTCTAGCATCAATAGATGAATCTACAATTTGTGTCGGTTCAACAACATCGGTCAATTCTTGAACTTTTGGTTCGACAGAATCAGGAACAAAAGATGAGTTATCCGATTCCTCATCACTTTGCGGATCAACAATGGGAAAATCGATTGATTTTCCAAAAGCTTTCTCCAAAAGCATCTTTGCATCCGTCAAAAATCTTACTTGAAATTCGTTGAACATACGATCGATTGAAAATTTTCAAACGATTGAACTCTGAATGCAACTGATTCACCGCCATTAGTAAAGACCAACCTGAGCTCTGATGCCTTTGTAACAACTCAAATCAATGAACAAGAATTAAAATTAAGAAAGAAGATAGAAGAGCAGAGATAGAAGAAGAATAGAGAATTTGGGGAAGAGACTCAGACTTCATTTCATATTTTTCATACCCTTTTGACCTATATTTTAATTCCAAAACTCACCGTTCTATTAACAGTATAACAAACTAAAACTAACTCAAGTAAAACGACACAGTTTTACATTTTTTATCTTTTTGAGTCATTACACTTCGATGTTGTACGGTACATCTTGTTTCTTCGATTTGTGAAGAAAGGCAAAAGAAAAAGAAGAGGAAGAAGGGGAGAAAATACCAACTTTCAATTCGATTCGATTTGCCAAAATAAACCATTACCAAAACCTAAATCTAGAAAAAAAAAAGACCATTCTAAGATTTTGAATAAAGAATTAAGGAGATGAAACTTACCTCAAAATCGAGCTTTCTTTCACCGCTAGGATTCTCGTTTCAAGTTAAAGTAAGATGTAAGGCTAGGTTTTCTGCTGAAAGACTTGGAGAAGGAGGGTTTTGAAATAAGGGGTTATCGGGAGGAAGGGGTCATCTAATTATTTTTAAGTGTTGGTAACCGAAAGATAAAGTTACTTTGTTTTTTTTAATCGAACGATCAAGAAAATTTTTGGTTCATCCAACGACATATTATAACCAATCGTTTTTTAGTTGCTATTTAGAAGGTCGGTTCTTAGAACTACCTATAATCCTAAATCCTAAAATTTAACCAATATCCCTAAATTCTAAACTCCTAAACCTAAACTCTTGAACCTACACCCTAGATTAAGACCCTATACCCAAAAGTAACGCACATATAAAAACTTTCAGTTTTTATTTCCATCGTATATAATAATAATCATTATTTTATTAGTTATATTTTAATACACTCATTAAAAAAATTTACACAATTATTTTATAAAATTTTAAATTTAAATCTCTGAATTCTAACGTAAAATAATGATTTAAATATAAAATTTAACTTATATATTTTAATATATGTATATATATTAAATATTAAAAAATATAAAAAATATATAGGTATGTTATACATTTTTTTAAAATAAAATTTAGGGTAAACTATTGCGTTAGTCACTTTCGTTTACCCTCAGTATACTTTTAGTCACCGATTTTGAAAAACGACCAGTAAGGTCACTACCGTTTTCGGGGTATAAAGTTTTGGTAAAGTACCATTAAATATTGACGAAAAGATAATCTGATACAATACAAAAATGATAAATTACTTAAATAGTCTTTAAACTATTATTATACTTTTGTTTTATTTTTAATTTAACCCTAAAAATTTTAAATTTTATACTTTCATATTTTTTTTTCAAATAAACCCAAACACCAAAATCCTTACCCAAATTCTCTCCCAATTTCTACAAAGCAAACAAAAAGGTAGGCTTAAAGAGGTAATACATAATAAATCGAAATGAAGATGTAAAGGATTCAAAGGAAAGAAGTTTACCTGTAGATGGCTCGCAACATTTTCCCTCGTGAGCCATTTGACATTCGTGAGATCAAAAATTTTCTTTGAAACAGCCTCTGCATTTGAATAAAGAAAAAAAAATAAAAACCAAATCAGAGATACGGTCAGACAATATCTGGCATATTAACATCATTAATAACTAAATCATATCTGTTTTTGTATTCCATCTATCTAAAGAAATTATATTATGAGTAAGTTTCATCACGTGTCTATGGGACCAACTAATAAAAATCATTTATATTATCATTTTTCACGTTATATATTTTTTAAAGTGAATCTTCTCTCAAGAAAACTGTTTTTAAAATGAATTAACGGTAAATATGAGTGAAGATTCATTTTGTAAAATATATGATGGTTTTTATTAGTTGATCTATGAATAACGTGGTAGGACTTACCCGTTATATATAATTTCTCCTCAACCTGCTAAGAGCTTTAATTGCCTGATTGGTTGTAGTAACTGTGGAAAAGAAAAACCCCATAAGTATAATCTTAAAAAGTAACCTCAATTAAGCTTTTTAGGCGTTAAACGATGAATTTAGGTGAGAAGATTTAGGCGAGGATTTTGGGTTAGGCTTTATTTAAAAAGATGGAGAGAAAATCAAATTTTAAATTAATAAAACAAAAGTAAAATAACAGTTTAAGAACTTTTTAAGTAATTTATCAATTTTATTGTGTCAGATTATCTTTTCGTCAATATTTAACAGCATTTAACGTTAGAGTGACCAAAATTTTACATCTAAAAAACGATAGTAACTTTACTAGTCGTTTTTTAAAATCGGCGACTAAAAGTATACTGGGAGTAAACGAAAGTGACTAGCACAATAGTTTACCCTAAAATTTAATTTAAAAATTAAAATTTAAATAATTTAAATTTTAATAATTAATAAATTATTTTTTTTATAATTTTTAATAACTAGTGTAGTTTATGATAATAAAAACTAGGCTTAACTCAGAAATAAGTACCTAAACTATATATTTTTTATGAAATAGGTGCTTAATGTTTTTTTTTTGAAATAAGTGCTTAAACTATATTTTTTTGAAATATGTGCCTAATGTTTTTTTTTGCTGAAATAAATTCCTAAACTATATTTTTTTTTTCTGAAATAGGTGCTTAATGTTTTTTTTTTGTTCTGAAATAGGTGCCTAAAGTTTCAATCCGTTAGTATTTTAAAATAATACCGTTAAAAAAATTGTTTAACTTATAAATAGGTACCCAAACTATAGATTTTTTTAGATAAGTACCTAATGTTTTTTTCTTCAATTTAATCATTCATTTCTTATTTTTAAATAATTTAATTAAAACCTACAAATATTAGCTCTCCTTCAATCAAATTTTTGTTACACTCACTTCACAAGCATCGAATCTTCACTTCAATCAAATTCTATTAAATCATAATTTTATATTTAATTATTTTAATATAAAAACATAAATAAAAATGATTGGACTGAATCACTGGAGCCACTCTTTCAAAACTCCAATCAAATTCTATCTGTAATATAATTATTTTAATATACGAACGACCAGCAGATATATATTTTCCTTCCAACTCTTTCAAAACTGGGAAGTCAACTACCGGAGCCACTCCAATCATTTTTATTTACGTTTTTATATTAAAATAATTAGATTTAAAATTTTCATTTAACGATAGAATTTGATTGAAGTATAGATTTAATGTTTGTGAGGTGAGTGTAATGAGGAGAAAGATTATTTGTAGGTTTTAATCGAATTATTTAGAAATAAGAATTGAATGATCAAGTTGAAGAAAAAATATAAGTACTTATCTAAACAAATCTATAGTTTGTATACTTATTTATAAGTTAAATAAATTTTTAACGGTGTTACTTTAAAATATTAACGGAATAAAACTTTAGGCACCTATTTCAGCCAAAAAACAACATTAGACACATATTTCAGAAAAAATATATAGTTTAGACACTTATTTTAGCCAAAAAAAATATTAAGCACTTATTTTAGAAAAAAGTGTATA
Source organism: Abelmoschus esculentus (assembly GCA_035048815.1). Lineage (NCBI taxonomy): Eukaryota > Viridiplantae > Streptophyta > Magnoliopsida > Malvales > Malvaceae > Abelmoschus > Abelmoschus esculentus. Next base: position 7,183,591 of record JAUCBN010000059.1, read on the forward strand.
GTTTAAACACTTATTTATGAGTTAAGCCTAAAAACTATTTAAATTAAAAGTAATAAGTGACATAATATTATAAATATTTATAATTAAATTTAAATAAAAATTCAGTTAAATTTAAATAAAATTTTAATTATAAAATAAAATTTAAAAGTTTAACTAATTCAAAATAAAATTCGAATAGATCAAATGTTCGACCCTAATGCAGGTGCCTATTTTTTTTGAACGTAGAGATAAACAGGCTAGTTTGACTATATGACACGGGTAAAGGACTTGTTGCTTGGATACTGTAGAGGTGAGTATTCGATCGAGTCGAGTCAAAAAATTTTGAGTTATTCGAGTTGACGAGTCATATTTTACAATTCAAACTTTATTTGAAATTTGTTCGGTTCGAGTCGAGTTTAAGAAATTCGAGTCGAGTCGAATCGAGTTTTCGAGTTTCTATAAATATTTAATTGTAATTATTTATCATGTTATAGTATGATTTGATTCTAATTTAAATGACTTTCTCTAATCATATAAGATATGCATATATATATTTTTTCATATGTACCAATATTTCTTTATATTTTTATATATCAATGTATATATATCATAAAAAATTGAGAGATTCGTCTCAAACTTAAAAATTAATCCTTTAATTATTAAAAATTTTGAGTTATTCGAATTTCCATTTTACAACTCAAACTTTATTTGAAATTTTTTTGAGTTGAGTCGAGTCTATAAAATTTCGAGTCGAGTCAAAACGAGTCGAATATTTTCGTCTCGAGTCGAGTTATTCGGTTTTTTCGAGTCGAGACGAATTTTGCTCACCCCTATTGGATAGGACACATGATTGACTTTAAAAATATAGAACATAGTATACAATAAATTCAAAAATATCTAAATAAGATATTTATAAACTTTATATCTATATATTAACTGTACATTAAAATTATTAAATTAATGGCATCCAATATCCATATTTAAAAATAAGGCGAAACAGAAGTGAAGAACATGAACTGAATTTTACCAGTAACTTCCAACTGAAATTATCTACAATTTTAGTTCAAAGAGTGTCATCACATTTACCTCACTTGTAGCTTCAATTTCAAACTAAAAATAGTGAACGAGAAAAAAGAAGCAAAAAATTTAAATGAACAATGAAACATACACTTTGATCACCCTAAACCTCCTCTATGAAAATGATGAAAGCAACATAGGCAAAGAAGCTACATTGGCCAAAGCTGATTCTAAAGCTTAACCAAGGACAAGGGTTATCTCAACCACCTTCTAAGATCACTAGTTGAAGATGGGGAAATTTCGCCGCCATGACTTTCGGTATAGCAAGAAGAATAGTTAGATTGTTGTTCCAATCCAAGATGTGATCCGGTTACACTCCTAAAACTTGGACTCCTTAGCTTTTGACCATAACCTCCGTATCCTGTCCGACCACCATAAGGATCCGGGACCGGAAATGATAGTCGTTTCCTTGCCGAACCATTTCGATCCCTCTCTGGTGTAGATGGCCTTTGCCTTGGTGCACTTTGAGACCTTATTCTAGCCTTTGCAGACTCAGTTGCTGCCATGTAATTAGGCAATGTTGCAGCAGTGTTGCTGCTACAAGATGCATGAGTATCAACCCTGCCAGTGTAATGATAATTAGACCATAAACTTGGTGTTTGAGATGAAACTGAGCTCCTATCTGTTCGAATGCAACGAGGGCTAGCTGACCGAACTTGAACAGGTCGGGTTTTGGACGGCGAGGGGGTAATAGGAATGTGAGTGTGGTGGATGGCTGCATTGTGTTGAGCTCTATGCAGAGGCGAACTAGGCCTTTGGTTATGGTGTTGGGGTTCATGTTGGTCATATTGGTTCGAATTAGTTCTTCTATAATTAGGTGCTAAATATGAGTAAGGTTGTGGTGTATCTATTTCTTCAGATTTGACAGACACTCTTTGATCTGTTGAAGCTCTTCCTCCTCTGTTATCCCACAGCTTAGCAGGTGTTCGATTGTCCATCGATTTCGGTCTACCTCCGAGCTCATCCTCATCACCAATCGATGGACTCCTACGAGCTCTCCTCATCTATTTGAAAAATATGGGAATTAGTAGAATAAAACAGGGGAGGTATTCAATCAATATAAGGTCTAAGAGCAAAAGCATGAACTTGAACCTGTTGAGACAAAGCCCTGGATAAATTCTTTTCACGCTTCAAAGTAGCTTTTTTCCTGTGTTTTAACATAGCTTTAACTTCTTCTATTGTGTGTGGCTTTTCATCCCAATCATCTGCAATACTACTTCCTTCTCTTGACTGAAAAAAAATATACTAACACTATAAGAATCTGAATCTTTAAACTCTAAAAACGCACAACAGGTAAACCTGATCAAGTAGCTGATAGAAACTACTTACTATTATGGATCTTCTGTCTGAAATGCCCTGAATATAACGTGAATCGAGTACGCTATTTGTGTCGCTGAATGCGGATTTTCGACTTCCATCATGCGAGAGCCTTGTTCTTTGATCAAGAACCCGAGCCTGCACTCTAACAAGAGCTTGCATGCACCTGAGTGTCATCTTGGCTTGCTTTCTCACATTGTGACCTCTTACCAAAGCTTGCAACTTCACTAACCCTTTTAGTGCACGAAGAGCTCTCCTTGCCTTTACAAGTCAACGATTCCATTTCTCTCATTAAATGCAATTTTGCAAATAAATAATGAAATCCTATTAACATATCATTTCTGATATTATGGTGGTCTAAGAAAAAACCTAAACATTGTTGAACCCCTAATTATCACAAATATTTTTAAATGTAAAATCATGAATATCATTAGTTCTGTATTCTGGACAGCTACAGTTAAGAACAAATAATTCTCAAGACTAAATTTTCATACCAGGTATCCTCTAAAAGCTGTCTGAATAACAACGGCAGCAGCATAGTGGTGCTCCCTGGTATAATTTGAAGGTCTAGTCTTCCGAGCCACCAGCGCAGCCTCTTCTGCAGCCCTAGCACTAGGAGTATCATTATGACCTATTGCTGTTGCTGTTGCCTTCACCGGTGGCGTTGTTGTCTGCTGCTGAAGAACCACCGGCTCTTGAATCGTGGGTTTCCTAAAGATCCACCTTCGTTTCTCTCTCTTCTACTCAAAACCAGTAAACATATCAAGAATTTTACTTAAACAACTGCATCTACTTGTGTTTTTCATTCACACTAGAATAGCAATCACAAACCTTTTCTTCATCTTCTTCTGGATGGTCAGATTCATCCTTTCTGCCATTACTTTTCTTATCACGACTCTCTTTACTCGGAGATCTAAAAGCCCTCTTCACAGCCGTCAACCACGAAGTCCCTCCTTTCTTCCCCATCAGAAGAAATATATGGTAAAATTACCAGACTGCATGAAGAGCCAGAACTGTAAACTTGATGGATTCTTTGTGTTGAATTATTTTAACAGCCATTACCATATGAAGACAGACAATAAATTTATGTGTTTCACCCAAGAGAGAAGGAAACCAACCAAACCAAACCAACAGATTTAGATCCACTCAATATCTAAACTAAAGCATAGTGTTTGTTTTTTAATAGTGGCGGTGTGTCAGATTTGTGGTACGTCAACGAATTTTGCATGTAAATAAACCTAATATTAAATATTTAAACTGGTTATTTTTGCTTAATATTCATTAGTTAATTTGAGAGAACGTGGGAAACAGGGTGTTGCGGACGTGGGTTGATGGTGGAGTTGGTGGGTTATCGATAACTGTTGAAACCTAAGAAGTAGTAAAGAGATAAATACATAAAATAAAGGAAACCACGTGGAGTTTGCACGAAAATCAAAACCCAAAGGGTTCTTTTCTTTTAAGCATTCATCAATAATCATTGCTGGGAAAATAAAGAATTAATAACAACTGGACACATCTCGTGCTTTCACGTGGTTGTAACTGAGCAAGCAGTGGAAATTGACAAAGGATAACGAAGGGAGGAGAGATTATTAAATTAATCTTTATTCATTACGTTATTTATCTATAATTTTAATTAAATAATTAAAATTATTTATTTTTAAATAATTATTTTATAATTAATTACATATAAATGATATAATAAACAACGTTTACCTAATAATTTTTTAAAAAAAGTGTAGAACAACGAAATGTTTAGGCATAATAATAAAACAACTTATTTAATTAGATTTAGTTTAGGAAAAAAATTTGGATAATTTTTATTAATTAATGATAATTAATTTAAAATAATTTAAAAATTTATATATTAAATATCAGGGATAGAGCCAAGATTTAGAGTTGAGGGGAGAAACATAAATGTTTAGAAGTGAGGGGACAAATCTATTAAAAAAAATTAAAAATTTAAATAAAAGGACAAGAGTGAAAAAAATTTCTTAGGGAGTGGGCGACAATTTTTTTATAAAATATTGATATAATAATATTATATAAATAATATATTAATTTAATATAATAAATATCAATTAAAAATAATTTTATAAAATTTTACAAAATATTTTCTTGGGGTTAGTTATAAAAATAATGAAAAAAAAAAAATATCTCTTAATTAGTCAAAACTTTTAAAAAAATGACTTTAAATACTTGAACAGCTTCTTTACCAAGAACCCAAGCCTCTGCAAATCGCTTATTATATATAGACAAAGGATACAATAGAATTTCAACAAGCAAAATTAAATGTTAGTACTATATTAACACAAGCCAAGACTAAAAAATAAAAATAAAAAATTTATTAAATTTAATGAGCTTCAAATCGAACGAAGAAGATGAAGACAAAAAATTTAATTATATTTAATTAAAATCATGGATTTTATAAATGATAATATCCCCGCCACAAGTATCAAAATAAAAAAATAAGAGAGTTTTAATTAGGGATGGGCACGGGTCGGATCGGATTTTCGGCCCACCTGCATCCGGCCCGAAAAATCATATCTTTCACCCGTCATCCGACCTGACTCGGGTTTAGGGTGAAAAAAATACGATCCGATCCGACCCGATTTTTAAGCTTTAAAATCCGATCCGTCCCGAATCATAAAAAAATAAAATTTTAAGGATTAAATTGTAAAAATAAAATAAAATTTAGGGATCTAATTGTAAAAATATTTAATTTTAGTGACCTAATTGTAAAAAAATTAATTTTAGTGATCTAATTGTATAGAATATATATAAAGAGTGATCATTATTGTAAATATCTCTAAAATATATATGGGAAAATTACACTATTAGTCCCAAGTCCCGTAGGTCAGATTTTTTTTCACTCTAAACCCGAACCCGACCTAACCCGAGACCACCCTTGAAAAAATCTTACCCTACCCGACTCAAACCTAAATTTTTTACCAAAAAATCCAACCCGATCAGACCAGATCAAATCAAAACCCGTCGAGTTCGAATTCCGATGTTTTAATCCTACTGACACAAAAACCAAAAGATGGTGTTGGCAGCAAGAACCAAAATCGTTTAAATATGTTGACAATTTTTTTTTATAAAAAAATAGATAACAAACTTTATGTCATTCAATGACACTATGATTGATGACAAGGAATCAATCCATCGGAACATGAAGCTAAAACAAACTAGGAATATGTAATATCCGAATTTTGTTATCCATATAATAAAATAATAAAATCAAGTAATAATAATAATAAACTTGGATAACAAGATAGTTAAAATAAATGTCGATTAAATAAATAATCAATGTCCATTTTACATACAATTTCAAAAGCCAAAAATTTTAGGTTTAAGTTTCCCTTAAAAACCGTTTAAAAACAAATATCCCCTATTTTCCACCAAATGCGATAATAAAAATAAAAAAATACAAATTCAGCTTTTTTCACCTAAACAATGATACATGTCAGCTTCTCATTGGCCTATACGAACACACTTAGATTATGATTTTAATGATGCAAGCAATGACTCCACCAATTGACAGTCTATAAATACCTATACGAAAGAAAGAAAAAAACTATCAATAATAATGACCCATTGATTAGTTATAATAATAATAATAATAAAAGTAATACATACTACATAACAATTAAGAGATAAAAAAAAAACTTAGCACGGGCCTTCTACCCTAAGTGGTTACGAGTTCGAGCACCAATGATATCAGTAGAGTGATTGAGCGATCAATGTTAAATGATGAAAATTATATTCTATAACAAATATTACTGTAATCACTATTAGTTAATTAAAAAAAACTTACCTCAGGAACTTGAATGACCATCAAGAGCTAAATTGACTGAATCTAAAGTGTTACCGAAGATTGAATCAATCGTCGAGTACCTTATGAAGTCATCAGAAATGCAAGTTTGAAGTAGGGATGTAAAAATAATTACTCGGATGAGTTTCAGGTCGGGTAAAATTGGATACAGGTCATTTCAGATTGATTTGATATTTTGACTCAATTCGGATTGAGTGCGGGTCTATTTCAGGTCGGGTCCTTTTCAAGTCGAGTTCATTTCAGGTCGGGTCTATTTCAGGTCTGATCTATTTTAAAATATATGTATACTTATTACTTATATATATATATATGCATATATACTAGATGTATATATGTATATAATATATTATATATATTATATTTTATGTATTAATGTATTATATATAATATATAACATACTTTAATATATATAATATTATATATATAATATATTTAAATGTATACTAATATTTGTATTTACTTTATTTATAAATTAATGTATGTATATTATTAATTCTTTAAGCCTAACACTAATCCCCTAAGCCCAAATCATTAAACTAATTCCCTATGATCAAATCGAAACAATTTTAAAATATATAATCTGATTTTAATTAAATGAGGATCAAGTCGAATAAAAAAATAAAATTTAAAACTTAATTTTTTGAGTGATGATAATTAAATTGAAATTCTTGTAAAATAAGGTGTAGAGCAACATGATATTCGATTTTTTATGCGAGACCTATATAAAAATATGTGAAATTTTTTACCTGACCTAGAGTAGTGTCAAATGAATATTTAAATCTAATCTCCTTTTTTATATTTTTAATTGATTATATTTAATCAAAGTTTATTATTTGATTATATGTTATAATAATAATAATCTAAAATTTACTATATATATTAATTCCCTTCAAAATTTACCATGTATATTAATTCCCTCCAAAATTTTGTTTTTCCCTCTTTTTTATATAATAATCATAATTTATTTCTAATTATTTTTCTCCAAAATTTCCCTCTTTTTTATTCCCTCCAAAATTTTTACACTAAAAGTAAATTAATCTCAAACTTAAAAAATGAGTGACTTATTTCTCTTCAAAATTTGATCTTTTCACACTTTTTTTATCAATTGTTTTGGTTTAATTTAATTGAGTCATAATTTAGATTTTTTTTTTTAAAAAATGATTTTAGAATTATGTTTGTAATTTATGTTTTTATATTTAATTTAGTTTAATTAATCTATGTTTAATAAATTAATTTAACTTAATTAAATATTAATTTAAAATTATAATTTTTAATAGAATATTAATTTAAAATTATAATTTTTAATGAAAGATTATTTTAAAATTATAATTAAAATTAAATACATTAAAACTAAATAAAATAGTAAATAAATTAATTTAATTAAATATGTATTGCTAAATTTAAATATTAATTCCTAAATTGATTCTTATGTCTATTTCTATTTTTTAAGATTAATTATTTTTATCAATATTTTAAATTTATCAAATTATAGATATACTTAATTATATGTCATGTAAATATTAAGTTTTGTTAATATTAGTTCAGGTCAATAACAGGTCGGGTTCAAAACAAATCGAGTCATTTATCATGTCGGGTTTAAAACAGATTGGGTTCAAAATAGGTTGGGTAAAATTAGGTTTCGGGTCGATTCAGTCGGGTAATATCGGTTATTTGTTAGGTTAGACTCGGGTTCGGATTTGTTTCAGTCGGATGCAGTTCGGGTTTCGAGTCCACAGTAACAGGTTAAAATCGGGTTCGGGTCATTCTCGGTAGGATACAGTTCGGGTTCAGTTACTACAGTAATAGGTTTAACTCGGGTTCGGATCAACAACAGTCGGATACAAATCGAGTTTGGGTCATTACATCTCCATATCAAATTAAGTTCTGACTCAAATAGTTTTCAGTCAAGTTTTTTGATCGGGTCAACTTTTTAAAGGTATAATCTTCCTTCATTTCTTTTTGATTCTTGAAAAACATGATTACAAAGTTAAATCAAGTCAAATAAAATAAAATAAAAATAGTAACAAAAATGGAGATCTAGAAATCTTATCGCACGTGGCCATTGAAGGGGTTTGTTGAAGTGGTCAGAGTTAAATGCATAGAGGAGCAGAAAATAAGAGAGTAGGATGAATTATATACATGTTGTCCAGTCGTGATTAGGGATGGGTATTTTATCCATGTTTCGATCCAACCCGATCTGGTATGATCAGGTCGGATTTTTTAATAAAAAATCAGGTTTAGATCAGGTTAGGTGATTTTTTAAGGTAGTATTGGATCGGGATCGGGTTTAGGATATAAAATATCCGATTCAACCTGATTCGAGACTATAAAATTTTTTAAGGATATTTATAATAATGATCCTCTATCTATATATATTTTTTTATAATTAGGTCCTTAAAATTAATTTTTTTTATTTATAATTTAGTCCATAAAATTATATTTTTTTTATAATTAAATCCCAAAAATTGTTTTATTTTTACAATTTAGTCCCTAAATTTATTTTTTATAGGTTGGGTTGGAGTTAGGTTTAGGTTATTTATTTTCGAGTCGGATCGGGTCAGGTTTAGGTTATTTATTTTCGAATTGGGTCAATTTTTTTGAAAAAATATTCAGGTCGGATCAAAATCGGGTTTAGAGTATTTGGGTTTGGGTCCGGTTCAGATGGGTTGAAAATCCGACCCGATCCTTGTCCATTTCTAATCGTGATTCAAGTAACAACTTTAAATGTTACTTGCCATGACAATTAGGGATGTGAATTTGTCATGACAATCTAGTTGTTGAGGTAACTGATTTTAAAACATAAATGAATAGAATTAAAAATTATGGTAATAAGAAATATGGACGTAAAAAACAATAGTGGTGGTGTAGGTTTTGTAGGATTGACAAGGACAATGAATCGTAATCCATTAACTATACAGAGTTAAAAACTAATAATATAACATGATAGAATTAAAGTGATAAAGGGTAGAACATGACCTATTAGTTATAGATAGTTAAAAACCAACGGTATAAACAAATGAATGGATGAAGATCACAAGACAAATTTGAAACGGATAAAGTTCTCCAAAAGAAACAGAAATAAAACATCTTTAAAATGTATTATTAATCGGACCAAAAGTCAATTTCCAATTATCATAAGATGTATATTTATACTCCCTCCGTCTTACTTTATTTGTTCACTATTGAATTTTTTTTGATTAATTTTTATTTCACTTTTGACTCATTATAACTTTAAGTCTATTATTAATAAAAATATAAAAAAAATATTTAGAAACCTCTAATTAAATAGTTTTATAAAATTTAGTAAATTAAAATATTTAAATAACTATGGTTAAAATTTTAAAATATAAAAGTCAATATTAAACTTTAAAAAGTCAATACTGGACTTCATAAATGTGACAGATGGAATAGTATTATAAGGTAAAATATGAAAGGTCACACAAAGATGAAATATTTATAGTATTATTTTATAAAGTTATCATACAAATGATTGAATATAGTTATATATTTCGATAGTTATGATCTATTATAATTTTATATCTAAAAGTACAAAAAAATAAATTCATAAATTTATATAATAATCATCATATTCGTTATTAAATCAAATATACTAATAATTAATTATATATATTATATTTATATATTTTATTACATGATTTATATTATTTTTAAAATAAAAAATAATTCTTTAAAATTTTAAATTTAAAATAAATTTAATAATAATATTTAAAATTAAATAATACAAATTTTTACCATATAAATAAAAAAAATATTATTTTTAGAGAAAATTTTAATATTTAGTACTGTTTTTAAATGATGAGTGTGGCTTACAATATTTTATTGTACAATAATTTAGGTTATATAAGAAATTATTTTAAAATATTAAAACAAAAATAATTGTTGGAGAAATAGAAAATAGTGATTTATTTGAATATAAAATATTATTTTAAGGATATTTTAGTCCAATATGATGAGAAATGTTGAATACCTAAGAATAAGGTGAGAATGACATTCCCTCCATTTTGGGGAAAAAAAGCTACTATTGAAAATATAAAACATTGGTATATGATTTCAAAAAATATTATTTCCTTTAGTAATGTTCTTTTTCGCGAACCAAACATTCCTTAAGAAAGATTTGTTAATAAAATAAATTTTATTTAATTTTTATATACAATTTAGAAACTATAATTAATGATAAATTATACTATAAGAATATAATTTAGAAATATATAAAACAATTCGAATCTCTATTAACTAAAAGACTTAATAGAATTGATATTATGAACAGTTTTTTATCATAGTCAAAATATAATTTTTTTTTTAAGTCATTTTAAATTTAGTTACTTGATTAAATAAAATAAAATTTAGGGAAACTAAACAGGGAAACCAAAGACTTGAAATAGTTGAAAAATAAAACTCCAATCAAGAGAGTCAAAAGCTTTCCGTAAATCAACCTTAAGAGTAAAATGAGGTGAGATATGCTTCCTACCATATCCATTAGCTAAGCAATCATAACATTTTCAACCAAATTTTTATCTTGGATGAAAGAACTTTAGTTCTCAACAATTAGGTAAGGCAACCAACACTTTAACCTGTTAGCCATGATTTTAGTGATGCATTTGTACACAGTAGTCAACTTTAGGGACAAATATAAGAACAATAGGATTAAAATCAACCGATAGATAACTGATAAAAAAATACTTAACAACAACAATAAAATCATTGCCAACAATCCTTCAAGTTAAAAAAACTATATGGGCATCTATCAAGGCCAAGAGTTTTGTTGCCATTCATGAAAAACAACACTTCTTTTATCTTCTCCACGATAACTAGAAAACCAAATGATTATGCATAGACGTAGATAACTCAAAACCTCGGATCTCCTTCAATAAACCAATAGAAACATATTCAATATTTGAATCAATTGTCCCTAATGCCTCTATTCAGCTCAATTGAAATCTTTTAAAAAGTTTCAAGTTTCTGTCCATAGGTCATAAAGGACTTAAATGGTATTATGCGATTATCGAGCAACAATTTGCCTAAAGAAGTAGGAAAAATTATTGTCTCCTTTTTTTATAGCTTGCACTTTAGATTTTTGTTTCAAAAAATTTTCTTCAACCATGAGCAACTCCTTAAGCTCTTTAGAGCTTCTCCCTCACAATGAGCTCACTTATAGGGTAAATCAAAATTAGATGTTGCACTTCCTCTAAAGTCTATTGCATTGTAAAAAACGGTGAGTGCAAGCCCTCGCAAGTTTCTCTATTTAGCTCTTTTAAAGGCTCCTTGGGTCTCTTAAGCTTAGCAAAGAGAGCTTGGAGTAGATTTCCTATAGTTGTTTCTCTCTAAGAATTCTCTACTATGGTGAAAAAATATGGATGATCAACCCAGAAATGAAATAATTTAAATGGTCGAGGAGCTCGTCTTAAGGGTAAAATAAGCATAAGATTACTAGTACAATGATTCGAGCAACCTGGGGATAGGAAGTTGTAACCCCCTCGATCCGGTTTAGATAAAACCTGACTCAAACAAGCTACATGGGGAATACCGAGGCTAATCCGGAGACTTGCCCCGATAAACGACCCTAATTTTTTTATCTTATCTAGATGATTTATTTTGATCATACATGTTTTAGGGACTAAAATGTAATTTTCTAGAAACTAAAGGACTAATTATGAAATTAGTATTATCAATTTTTAATTAGGTTCATTACATCCTTGCATCTCAAATTTTAGTCCTAAATAAGATCTACAACTCATTTAATTGCATACATAAGTTTTAGGGACTAAAACGTAAAGAATCTAAACTATTTCTAGCATATAATAGACTTAACGACAAGGAGTATCGAAACAGCCTTAGCCCGTTTCGATACACAAACTATCCTCACCTGATGCCCTATGATGCAAGCCCGCGTTTCGATACAATATAAACCTCGTTCCGATATTATTGGGCTTGATGTAGCTCGATGAATAATCGATTAGACTCGCCAAGTGGTGGAGAAGTGGTTAATTTGGGTGGAAGCAAAAATTGGACAATGAACACAATGATTTATACTGGTTTGACCACGCCTACATCCACTACCTTAGCTTCCCACTAAGGATTTCCACAATTCACTAAGAATTCAACCTTTTGAGGACAAAGGGTTAACCTTACAAACCTTGACTCAAACCCGAATCAAGCATCCAAAGTTCACAACCAAACTTTGGGAATTCACTCACAAAGAGAATTCTTAAGCAAACTTGAATCCTTCTAATAAGGATAATTATTAGCAACTAAGCACTCATGCAATCTTAATAAACTTGAGCATACATTGACAATTGAGCTCACAAGTGTTTTGTCTACCCAAAGATGATAATTTTTCTCTAATACAAATATTTGATCATAATGTTGTTACAAGTGAAGCATTAGTCTTCCCTTGATGCTTGAGGCTTCCTTTTATCATCCCAAGTGAGCTTCTAGTCGTTGGTGACCGTTGGGATTGGTTTGGAGCTGATTTCAAGGCTTATTTCCTCTTCTGGTGCAGATGGTATCGAAACACGTATGACCGGTATCGAAACAGTTGCTTTGGGAAATAGCTGTTGACCTGCAGTTAAGAACAAGTATCGATACCGCTCCTAGCCGTTGGAGGTTTTCATAAAATCGTTTATGACCATTGGGGGTATCGAAACAAGGTTCGAAACCAAACCTCACAGTGGTGAAAAGGTATCGGTACCGATATCGATACCACTGTGATTTTGCCTTTGAAAACATGTCATTGAAGAACATGTATCGAAACAACTTGAAGGTGTATCGAAACACCTGGGTTGAAAACACTTCTTTGGTTTCTTTAAATCATTTAAAACATATTTAAAATCTCTCAAAAACATCTTAAATATATTTTCAAGTAGTTTGGACATAAGAACTATTTTTGAAATCTTTTTAATTAGTCCAAAACTATTTTTTAATTATTATATCAAAACATTATTTCTACATATACGATTTAAAACTATTAAAATGGGTTCAGGAACTCAGGCTTTGTGTATCGATACGTCTACTTGATTCGTTTCGAAACGATCTCTTACGGTTTTTATACCCAGACTTATTTTTCCAGATTTTACCTCGTGTTCTTGCCTGAGTATCGATACCCTAAGTTACCGTTCTAAAACCATCTGCCAAGAACTGTAGATTTCTCAGATTTCATGCCTTAGACATTTTCAAACATTAACTATATGCATATTTTCATTTAAGGGCATAAAGCTCCTAACATAGCATAATTTTTAGATGCAAAATAACATAGATAGTATAACACAATTCAAGTTTCCATGTACAACAATCATCATCAGATATCAATATAGATTCAAAGAAAGATTCATGAAATCAACCTAAAGTTTACTTTATTATATCAATAAGTGTACCCAAAAGGCAGAATCAAATACAAGTCACAAAGCTATTATCAACATAGGTAGATCATCCTAGCCATTTAAGTATAAACATTATTCTAAATATAAAATCCCATGCCCATTGCTCTCTCAATACTACTAATGTTATAAAGACATACATGAGCTTTCACTTGGTGGTTACATGTATCCTTGCTTCTCTTTGTTGCTGCAACATTAAATATTCTACATTGCAAGATAAATAAGAGGGTAAGCATTAGCTTAGTGAGTGAAATAAAAACATATTTAAAAACATCTTTTTTAATTAAAAATATTTAACATATTTAAAAACATCTAGATGGCTCCGTTTAAGGCTTTGTATGGTAGGAGATGTCGAACTACGTTGTGATGGGCCGAGTATGATGAAAAGTTTGTGACCTTGCCTAGTGTTCTGTGGATACAAATGAGAAGGTTAAACTCATTAGTGAGAGACTTAAGGCAACATCAGATCGTCAAAAATCTTATGTTGATCTTAAGTTGAAAGAGATAGAGTATGTTATAGGTGAGAAAGTTTTCCTGAAGGTATCTACGTGGAAGAAGGTAACGCATTTTGGAAAGAAAGAAAAGTTGAGTTCGAGGTTTATTAGACCATTTGAGGTGTTAGATAGAGTTGGACCAGTGGCTTATCGTTTGAGGTTACTATCCGAACTCGAGAGGATACATGATGTATTTCATGTATCGATGCTTCGAAGGTATAGATCGGATCCATCTCATGTTATGCAGGTGAGAGAAGTAGAGCTTAATCCAAATCTTTTGTATGATGAAGAGCCGGTAGAAATTCTAGCATCAGATTCTAAGGTTCTGCATGGTAAGACCATCGAGTCGGTCAAAGTGCTTTGGCGACATCGAGGTATCGAGGAAGCCACGTGGGAACGAAAGTCGGACATGGAAGAACAGTTCCCTTATTTATTTCCACCAAGTAATTTCGAGGATGAAATTTCTTAAGTGGGGGAGAGTTGTAATACCCCAATATTGGGCCTAGAAGTTAATGGGTCGGTTTAGCCGGTTAAGCATAGTTCGGGATTAAATTCTTAAAATTTGATTTTTGGTCGAAATAAATTATTGAAATTTTTTCTAAAATCATTATTTAATATATAATTAACCTTGGTAAAGCCAATTTCGAAAATTGAACCTTGAAACCCTAGAATTTTGAAATTAGTGACTATTTTATAAAAATTGAAAATTTGAGAAAAATTTTATAAAACAAGCCAAAAATTTAAATCTTTAAGGGGATTTAATCCATTTATTATCCTAGTTTGTCTAGGCTTTTAAAATTTTAATTAATTAAATCCAAAAATTATATTTTAACTCAAATAACTAATTAAACTTGATTTTTAACTCTAAAACCCTATTTAAACATTATAAACATAACCTAATTTTATAATTTTCGTTTTCCCTCATTGTAGGTAGTCAATCAACCAAATTTTAAGGTAAAACCCTTTTCTTTTTCATCTAATTTCGTTTTGAATAATTAGATCAGTTTTGAAGGTGTAATTTCATCAACCCTCTAGAACTTTGAATTTCTTTATTTAAATCCTCAAGTTCTTGGCTTGGTAAAAAAGTTTTTAATCCTTTGTTTTTGAAAAATCAATTTTTGGACCAAAATATACAATTTTCGTTCAAGGGTTTTTACTCAATGTTTTTTATCCTAAAAGGATGATTTTCAAAGTGTTAATATTTTTATAAATTGTTTTTTAAATCCCTAATCCCAGACTAAAGGTTTAAGAGAAGTGTGGTTGGTTTCGAAAAGTTTTCGGTTAAAGTTTTGATAGGTTTAAGGGGCTATCAGACTTGGGATTTATTGAGTGCGATTAGGAGCACTAAATCTATAGTTTTTGAAGTGATCTCATTTGAAGTGATCGAGTGAAGCTTTGGTGACTTTTCGAACAAGTTTCGGTTATCGGTGAGTGGATTTGAGAGTGAGCTGCTTCGAAATTGTTTTACTTTATTTTCAAAGTACTGGGAGTGTAGGGAAGGTGTGAGAAACCTCCCTATACTTTGGAGTAAGTTTTACGTTGCTCTCGTAAATCGATTTTCCCATAATATACTTGTTTTACTATGTTTTTGACATACCCAGATTATATTAGTAAACATGTGATTATGTACGTGTTAGAATGCTCTCGTTACTGTTTTTATGTTAAATTTAAATGATCCTATATTTTGTTTTTGAAATAAGCTAAAAGGAGATTTTATCGGTTTTGCGAGTAAACATGAGGAAGTGGGATACTAATGTTTTATCTACTCTATTTGATATGGAAACTTGAGCATTCATATTATTTTGTGTTGGATATTGAGATGATGTTATAGGGATAAGTCGATTGATCAATAGGATGTTTTATCAATAGGATTTACGTGCAAGCATGAAATATACTTAATTAAAGATTGGTAACCTTAATTTCACTTTTAGATCATAAAAATCTAGAAAATTACAATTAGGTCCCTAAAACTTGTTCGATTAAATTAGGACTCGTTTCTCTTTAGTTTCTGCTACAATTGAATTCGGTCCTTGCATGAACATGTAGAAACTAATTAATGCATTTAGAAAAGATAAAAGAAAAAAATTTAGGGTTGTTTATCGGGGCGAGTCTCCGGATTAGCCTTAGTATTCCCCGTGTAGCTCGTTCGATTCGGGTGGCATCTAGACCGGGTCGAGGGGGTTACAGATCCCGGTCCGATAGTATGGACTTAGGCACCCCGTGAAGCCTCACTACCTCAGAAACATTCAACTCTGCCAAGCGATCCATATTAAACTTGATGTGCACATGGACAAAGTTTGCACTCTTGGAGAACCGATCGACAATCACCCAAATGAAATTCTTCTTCGACGGGGTTAAGGGAAACAAGTCAAGAAATCCATGGTGATTCTTTCCCACTTCCACTCTTGTAAACTCAACGGTTGCAACAATCCGGATGGAAACTGATTCTCGGCCTTTACCAACATACCATACACTTACTCACATACTCAGCCACATCTCTTTTCAAGCCAACCCAAAAGTACTCATCTTTCAATCCTTGGTACATTTTAGTGTTCACCGAATGCATAGCAAAAGGACTATCGTGAGAACCCTTAAGAATGATGCGCCTCAACTCTATATCACTCGACACCACTATCCGACCTTTAAAGCACAAAAGGTCATCCTAATTAAAACTATACTATGTTGGATTACCTTCGGTGACATTAGTTACATGAACCACCAAAGACTCATCTAACAACTGTTTTTCCTTAATCAACCCAACTAATGACGGTTTCACTTGCAACTTGTCTACTAACCCACCATCATGCAAAAAACTCAAACGAGCAAACATAGCCCTCAGCTCTACCGCCACCTTTCCACTTAGAGCCTAGGCCATTTCATTATCCTTTCTCGGATGATACTCAATGGTAAGATCATATTCCTTGAGCAACTCTAACCACCTATGTTTCCTTATATTCCTTGAGCAACTCTAACCACATAAGATACTTCAAGCTTTTATGGTCCGTAAAAACCACACAACGCTCTCCATAAAAAGTAATGCCTCTAGATTTTCAAAGCAAAGACAACGCGACCAACTCTATGTCGTTGGTAGGATAATTATACTCGTGCACCTTTAACTGTCGAGATGCATAAGCTACCACGTTACCATATTGCATCATAACACAACCAATACTAACATACGAAGCATCACTATAGATCATAGAATCCTTTCCTGACTCATGCTGAACCAAAATCGGATCTTGCGTCAAAGCTTCCTTAAGACTCTCAAAAGCTTATTGCTTAGCTTTGGTCCACTCCAACGGTACATCCTTTTGCAAAAAATTAGTTAAATGGTCAAAAATCTTTGAAAATCCTTAAAAAACCTCCGTTAATACCCGACCAAACCTAGAAAACTGTGAACCTCAATTACCAACTTTGGTTGTTTTCAACCCACAACTGCCTCTACCTTTTTCAGATCTACCCAAATACCCTCAACTGACAACACCATGATCAATAAAGACTACCTCTCGTATCCAAAACTCGCACTTACTAATCTTGACATACAACTGATTATCCAACAGATTCTGAAGAATTACCCGAAGATGTCGATCCTATTACTCCTTGGTACGAGAGTACACCAAGATATCATCGATGAACACCACCAAAAATAGATCCAAAAACTCATGAAAAACTTGGTTCATCATATCCATAAAAGCGGCAAGTGTATTAGTCAACCCAAACAACATCACAAGAAGCTCATAATGACCATACCATGTGCGAAAAGTTGTCTTCGGCACATCTTTTTCTTTTACCTTTAACTGATAGTACCCTTGACCTCAAGTCGATCTTAGAAAATACTATAGCACCTCGGAATTGATCAAAAAATCATTAATTCGTGATAAGGTGTACTTATTCTTGATAGTAAACTTATTTAACTGACGGTAGTCGATACACATTCTCATCGTACTGTCTTTCTTTTTCACAAACAAAACAGACGCTCCCCGAGGAGAAACACTAGGCTAGATGAAACCATGGTCCAAAAGCTCCTACAACTGTATCATTCAAAAATCGATGCAGAAGAGTCATTAATTTGAGAATTTCAATAAAGAACATATAATTAGAGGATAAGAATGAATTCTTACTTTTAATCTCGGAATCCATCCTCAATCTTGTTGAAAACCATGAAAAACAAAGGATTTCCAATGAGAAATCATTAAAATTGAAAAAGAGATGTTATAGATGATTGAAATCTTGCTTATCTGATTGAAATTGATGGATAATTGAGATAATTCTGAGAGAATTTTGGTTTGGAAAGGGAAGAGAGAAAACCTTTTTTTACGTAAAGTGGAATTTTGGGAGATTAAAGCTAATAACCACCTAATGTGATTAATTAACCACTCAAAATTGCTTAGAAAAATGTTGATTGACAAGTGGAAACTTCAGGAAAAATTTGGATTTAATGCCCTCTAAAGATTCAAAGTTATAACTTTTTTACACTTTAGTCACTAAAACAGAAATAGTTTTTAATTTTTACAAAATGGTCACTAGTTTTCAAAATGTCAGCTTTCCGGGTATAATTTCCCAAAATTGATGTGACCAACGTTAAACATAGACCAAATAATGTTTTTTAGATATTTTTCCAATATTTTATCAAGCTTGGTTATTGAATAACTTAAGCTTATATGCTATGAGTAACATAAATGTCCAGATCAGTCAGGTCTTTCGTGGGCTTGTGATATTTTAATCTATTATAAAATAATTTTCTTAAATATATCATTTTGATATCTCAAATAAAATGATAAATGTTTAGAAATTATCCTTAAATTTGGATATTATATTTTGAATATTCAGGAATAAAAAAAATAAATATTTGATAAAATATTATATTCTAATTTAGATATTATTCACGTGGGAGATTACTAGAGAAAAATGATAATGTTGAAACTTTTAGGCATATTTTCAATGGATAAAGGTGATGATTTAAATAACGAAACGTCTTAATATTCTACTTCATGAAACCTTTTCAATGCTAGCTTATACGTCCAAAACAGGTGAGCGATGAATGAGGAATTAAAGCTCAAAGTGAGCATCTAGATTGAGTGAAAGGAAAAAACTTATATCCCGTATTAATGGGTTATGTTTATATTCAAGAGTACAAGACTCTATTTGGTGATTTTTGAATAACTTAAGCTTATATTATATGAGTAGCATGAATATTCGGATTAGACGAACATTTCATGGGTTTACAGATATTTTAATTTATTATAAAATAATTTTCTTAAATGTAGTATTTTAATATCTCAAATAAAATGATAAATGATTAGAAATTATCCTTAAATTTGAATATTATTTTTGAATATTCTACAATTAAAAAGGATAAGTATTTGATAAGATATAATCTTTTAATTTAGATATTGTTCTGATAATTCTATTTAATAAATGAATTTTTGTTTTAAATGAAATTCAAATAATTCACAAGTTCTATTTCCGATGAAATTCCTACCCTTATAAATAGCATGTAAACCTACTAGGTTTAATAAACCTTTTTACTACCGCAAAACACAACTATTTTCTACTATTTTTTACTTTGTGATTTTTTAAAGCGTTTTCTGTGATAGAAAAAAGTAAGGTTACAGTTTGTGATCTCTTTAAATGCGTTACTATAGTTGATCATCTAGTTATATCTTGAAAAAAAGACGACTAATATTTATCAAGAACCATAAGAGTAACTAAAAATTTATTTAAGAAAATTGTATTCTCATGAGCCTAAACTTGTTTCTGCTTAATGAATTATGTATTTTTCTTATTTCCATTATTTTCAATTTTCTTGATACTTTTTATTACTATAAAGGATATATGAGAGACGTGCGTTGGTACTTAGTGAATCATGTGGGAGAAGCCGTAAAAAAGATAGATTGAAATATAATTGTATCTAAAGAGATGATAGAATATATAGTTTTCTTTGATTATTTTATTTTTCTGCTTAGACTTTATTTATAGTTATTTTATTCTATTTGGTCTAATAATAATTTTTTATTTTATTTTACTTTTTTTTTATTTCTTTGATTATTGGCGCACATTGTCTAACACATGACATACTTAATTAAGGACAAAGATACGAGGTGTTTTTTTTTTTCATTTCTTTAACATAGTACCATTTTATATTCATTTTAGTTTAAATATTAGTAATACGGTGTCAGTTAAATCTGTTAAAATTTAGAATATAAATAAGTTCGAAAATTTTACGTCCTTAAATGGTTTCAGATTAAAATTAAAAGAGTAAATGATATGAAAATAAATTAAAATTTTGCGGGGGTTAAGGTGTAGGCTAATTTCAAGTGGATAAAAGAAAAATTGAATAAAGACTGGTAATTTTAAGAATTTACATATTGATTCCTTAATATTTAAAAATTTTAAAATTGGCCCTAGCTTTAGTAAGACCTTTAGTTTGAAAACCTTTAGGATAATAATAATAATAATAATAATAATAATAATGATAATAATAATAATAATAATAATAATAATAATAATAATAATAATAATAAAGAATGCTTCATAGAATCATTGAACATCGTATTGTGATGAGTGCATAAAAGTCTTATTTTTAATACCATTTTCTCACTCGATTATTACTAATAAAGGACAGAATTAAGGGCATTAATGAATATTTCTGTATATTTTTCATACTTTAGCATTCAAACACGTAATTCATGAATTCATCTAATATTTGGCATAAAACAGATGCATTTGATAGTTTTCTTTCTTAGACAGAAAACTAAATGCAAAGATGGCCAAATGAGAAGATAGATGCTGGAATACAGATGAAGTACTGATAACACTTTTGAGGTCGCGACAGCAGAGTAAAGATGACAACTAGTGCTCAACAGAAAGAGAAAAAGATGTTGATCTTAACGGATAAAGAGCAAGAGAAAGACGGAGCCAAATTAAGGATTCAAGCCTTGGTCAAAGTCACGTGCGGGAAAGAAGAGATATTTTAGGAAATAAGAATTAAGTGTTATAATCTAATCAGGAATTATACTTCTTCCCCCTTTAGAACTCTTTCCTTGCATGTAAAGCTTTAACCTAGGGCTTGGCCTATATAAGACATACATTAGGCTTAGTTAAGAAGGTCGGATTTTACCCTAGAATAAATATTTTTAGCCGCCGACTACATCATGTTCTAAACTTCTTCGGAGGTTTAGGTTGTTTGTGGAGTAACTGGAGAAGATGGTTGTGTTATGTTAGATATTTATTAATGCAAAACTTATTTTATAGTTTATTCTCTCTTGGCATTTACTCTTCTTCGCATATGAGCTCGAGATGATAGTATGTGAAGAAAAATCTATTTGTCTTATATCGGGAGAGTTAGGCTCACGAAACGAGAGAATACAGTCTTTGCTCATGGGCATTGACTAATCCGGTTAAGAGATTAACCGCCTAGGATTTCAACGACTAACAAGACGCATGTGTTTGGTTGTTGTCCGCCCTTGATTCACGCCGGGAGGTATCATCAGGATGTGGGTTTCAATAGTTCTCTTCGCTTAGGGATAAGGAAGAAGACATACAAGGATGCTCTGTCGAACTATGGAATGTTGAATTATCGACAAGGTATAACCCCGCCTAGGTAGTTGCGGCGACCCTTTGTGCGACCCGCCGAGGCGGCAGTTCAACCCATTGCATTAATAAGTGGATACTTAATACAACTAGATTCTCCTCTATAAAGCACTCAACTTAGCCTCATTTTATTAATCTTTATTTCTCCGATATTTAGTTTAGTTTTAGTAGTTAATTTATTAATCTCAACTCATCAGTTACTTGTGTTTTTACTTTCTATAGTGCATCCATAAGAAGTAGTGAAGTTGACACAGTCCCTGTGGGTTCGACAACCTTAAATATTACAATCTGATAAAAGTGAAAAAAGATAAAGGACTTCCGAACCTCCATCATATTGAATCACTAAAAACTTGTTGGTAATACTTTTTAACCTAGTTTTCTACTAGTCCGGGAAGGTGTGTTACCTATCTTATATATCTATTAAACGTAGAATCTATCATCATATTGAATCAAAATAGTTTGAATAAATCAATTTCATGGCTAAATATGAAAATTCGAATAACGAAACTTTGTCTTTATAGTCTACTCCATAAAGTTGTTACAACACTATCTCATACGTCCAAGCGTGGGATATGTTTATATACAAGACTCTACTTGGTGGTTATTGAATAACTTAAGCTTATATGTTATGAGTAACGTAAATGTTCAGACCAATCAGGTCTTTTGTGGGCTTGCAATATTTTAATCTACTACGAAATAATTTTTTTAAATATATCACTTTGATATCTCGAATAAAATGATAAATATTTAGAAATTATTCTTAAATTTGAATATTATATTTTGAATATTTTGGAATAAAAATATAAATATTTGATAAAATATTATATTCTAATTTAGATATTATTGTGATAATGCTATTGGATAAATGGATTTTATTTTAAAAAAATTCAAATAATTCTAAATTTTATTTCTAATAAAATTTCTACCAATGTAAATAGAGAAGCTATATCATGAATCGTTTCTATCACGTCATTCGTGGTCTAGACAATCAGGTATTCACCTTGAAAAAAAAATAATATGGATGAATCTAGTTGGTTTGAACCACGAATAATGTGATAGAAAGATTTCACGTAGGATAAACCGTATGAAAAAATAGATTCAAGTATAGCCGTATCTAAAGAGATTATTAGAATGCATGATTTTATTTGATTATCCTATTTTCAGCTTTAATTTTATTTGTAATTATTTTTATTTTGTTCGATATAATAATAAACTTATTATTTTTATTTCACTATTTATTTATTTCTTGGATTACGAACATATATTGTCTAACACATAATATACTTGACTAGAGACCAAGATGTGAGGTGTTGTTTCTTTCTAATTTTTTGATATCATAGCTTTTTATATTCGTTTTAGTTTAAATATTAATAATATAAGATTTTTGTCCTTATAATTTATAAATTTAAAATTTAAAATATTCTTATCTCTCTAAATATTTAATCCTAATTAGAGCTAGCAATGGGTTGGTTTTGGATGGGTTAGAGTTTCATCCACCCGTTATTCGTATCCAAAATTAACATCCAACCCACTCACCATCCGTTTAATCATTAATCCAAATTCGTCCCACCAATCAATTGTGAATGAAACGAGTGGATCGGGTTATAAATAGATTGTATTATTAAAAAATTGAATTAAAATTACATGTAACAACTTATTAAAAAATATTTAATATAAAAATAAAATTAAAATATTTTACATATTATGGTGAGATTTTGAGTTAAAATGAAATAAATAAAGAGAAAATTAAAGAAAAATCAAGAATAATTGAGATATGAAAGGTGAAAAAAATTAAACACTTCATAAAAAATTACAAGAGAAAGAAAAAAATTTTAAAATCTAAACCAAAATTAAAAGAAAATATATATATATATATATTTGATTTAATTCTCTCTTAAAATTTTAAGAGTAAATATTTTAGGGTTGAGTTTATTTTTTAAGATAATTAATATTTTTTAAAATTAATATTATATTGATGAATGAATGGATGGATAAGCGGATGACAAATTAGATGATGGGTTAAAAAAATTTCACCCTAATCCATCACTCGTTTCATCCACCACCCAATTTAAATAGATTAAACTTATATTTTATCGAGTTTTTATCCATTTAATTAAATCAAGTTAGTCGGATGAACCATCAACCATGGGTAATTGTGAGCCTTAATCCTAATTATGTCTTTGTACATAACCTTCACATGTAGCAAAAAAATTGGTCAATCTCCACCTGATTTTGATAGTGGCCCAACATCAACAAAGCATTGAAACATTGAACTTTTATTGCCCAACATTAACAAAGCTTTGAAGCAGCTCTTGTTGTACAAAAATTTAAGACAAGAAAAAAATAAAAAGATAAGTATATTATAAATTTTCTTTTTAAATTGAAATTAATTAAAACTTGCACTGCATATCATTATATTCGAAGAGTAATTAGGAAGATAAATGTATTTATCAATATTTATATTTATTTTGTCAATTTGACACTTGTATTATTATTTTTAACAATATTTAATCCCAACATTTTATTAGTGTTTGATCACAAAAATGTGAGTATGCCTCTAACATAAACCAAACTCAAATATAAAAAATGAATGTCAAACTACCAAGAAATTATCGTCAAAGAAGAAGGGATTATTAGTGTGCAAATCTTGAAGAATCTTGCGGTCGATCCCAGTCACAGCGTGTTTATTCCCCTTTCTTCTTCTTCTTCTCAGCCTACAAATCTCAGTGGTCTGGTCTTCTGTCTTAGAATCTTGATTTGAGGGATGATGGAGCTCTTCTGATTTAAAAGTAATTATATATTATGTTAACTCTCATATTTGGTTTAAAAGTATTCTCATTTAGAGATATTATTTTTTTTAATAGTGACTTTTTTTTTAATATTTAACAATTTATTCTTCTTTGGACAATTTTATCTTTATAATAATATATTATATTGATATTGATATTGATATTGATATTTTATTAAAATTTTAATTAGGTGATTGATTATTTATGATATAATTTATTAAATATTTTTATTTAATATTATTTTAATATATAAATGACGTTATAATATTTAATAATATATTTTTATTAATTTTATATTTATAATGTTTCATCTTAAAAAGTCAATAGGTTAATTTATTTTTATCATTTTATTACATTTATATTTGTTTTATTATCTACTGTAATTTGTTCGATATATAATTAAAATTAAAAATCTTAATCTATTAAACGTTTAATATTTTATTATTAAAAAATAAAAAGAATAAAAGTATATAATTATATATATTAAAATTTGTAATATATTAATTATATTATAAATATATTTTTTTTAAAAATGGATTATATAACCAAAATAATTATATAAAATTTTATGTAAATATTTTTAATTTAATAATTAAAAGTTTATTTTGTTAAAAATATATATTATAAGGATAAGCTTGTAAATTTTATTTTCAATTAATCTTATATTCCTTCTAAATAAACTAAACAAGGTAATATAATATTTCCGATAATGTATCCAGTAATATTATATTTCTGTAATCATATTATTAAGGTAATCTTATATTCTGCGAACCAAATGCCCCTTTATATACATATCATATTTTCTAATATTATATTATAATTATAAGATAAAAATCATATATATATTTTCAGTGTTTTATTGTGTTCAATCACTTAAAAATAAATTTTAAGTCTTAATCATATATTTTGAATATTAAAATATATATCTTAAATTTTAACCCTAAATTTATTTATTATTTATTTTTTTAATGAAAAAAAATCACAACATTATTTGTCAAAAAATAATCCATTTTTTAGAGGGGAAATTTAAAAAAAGAAAATAAAACTGTGTCGTTAAATTCAAAGCAAGGCAGCCAACTCTCCCACCTTTTCATCCCATCAAATATCCCTGTAGATTTGCTTCAACGGCCTTGTTTTGTTTTTCCAAAGCTAACCCTTTGTAATCCCAAGTCCCAACCCACCAAGTAAAATTATTCTCTGTGCCCTCAATTTTGATCCAAGATGTAACATCTTGCCTGCATGCTCCGACCCCACCGCAACCACCATGATTAAACCCCTAATCTTCATCTCTAATCTGCGATTTAGCTGTCTCGAACATCAACAAATTCTGCCTGCAGACAGAGGCTTCTAGTCTATGCCGACTGCCACCAAATTCAAGGCTGTGTCGGCAAATCATTTTCCATGTATATAGACTTTGCTTGAAACACAATTTGCATTGGTTTTCTTTCTTGTTCCGTTGGATGGGATTAAACCAAACATTATTTGAAATGGTCACAAATCTTGTAACCTTAAAAGGAAATATGAAGACAAAACATGATGTTATGGATGTAAAAATACAAGTATCTGCAGAAGAAAAACAAAGAACCAATAGTGTTTTTTTTTAATCCAATCCTGCATCTCTCCTTTATCCTATTCCTATGCCTTACCCTCCTTGTTCTATTGATTTTGTGCAAGGGAATGTCTTTCTTTTAATACCGCGTAGGGAAAAGACAGGGTAATAAAGCAAGCAAGAATTTAATTTTTTGAAACTAAACCGTGTTGTGGTATTAATCGGCACTTTAAAAATATTATAATAAAAAAATAACAAAATTCTTTCCGATGTGTGTACTAAAATATTATAATAAATCTAAATCATTTACATCTATAATAAAAAAAATTATAAAATTTGATCTAAAGATAGTAACTACTTTGTATCTTTAACTTCTTTTAGCCTCTAATCCAAAACTCTAGATTATCTTTGGCAAAAGTACTAAAAGAAGAAATATGATTCTCTTTATGTATTATAACTCTTATCTAGGTTTCTTTAGAGAAAAAGAATTCATATATTAATCCTAGATTCACAATTTTGAGAAATCATATAAAGACATAAACTGCTATGACACTATATGTAGCATACTTTACAAACACTGCATCAACGATTTTAGATTTAATAGAGTTTGTTTTTTAAAATTGCACTAAACCACTTTTGTCAGACACCCCACATCTTCCGGTCATGCAATCATGTTGCATAATTTATATAGAGTATAGTTTATTTTCATAAGTACTTGATTTAAATCATGATTAACCAAGAAAATGACATTCTCCTTATAACTTTAAGAATTTATTCTCTTTTTAAAGTTTTATCTTTTTCTCTTTATACAGAAAAATTAAACATTGGTTATATAAATTATGTCATTTTTCTTATATACTTCTTTAAAAAAATTAGACCCATATTTATCATCTCTATCGAATTTAACTCGCTTTATTCTCCATTATAATAGATACTCAACTTTTGTCTTAAGAAAATCTCAACTTCACTTTTAATTTTAAGGAGATAGAGCTTCATATATCCAGAACAAACATAAAGGTGATATAACAATGCTTTACTTTCCTTAGCCTCATAGTTTCTAAAGTTTGCTAGATCAAAAAATAGTTCAGATCTAAATTTAGAAATTGTTCTAAAGGTTTTTAGTATGCTTAATTTATGCACAAAACTTGCTTTTATTAAATCTATTATTTTTTAGATTAGTTATCATTTTAAATCACGAACTCTAATCTAGCATACCATAACCAAATTTTAATTAACTTTATATGTAAAAGATTAGTTTTTTATTTTACTCAATCATACTAGAATAATGACATATTAAAGATATTTTTAAATCTTTAATTTTTATAAAGAGAATTTTATAAGGAAATTTCTATACACTCCTCGTATAGACAATTTTTTTTCCTTCCTAATCATTTTATTAAAATTTTTTACAATTAACGGTTATAAAATACTTTGAGTAGCACTAATGTCTATCACATTCTCATTCAATATTTTATCTCTGAAGAGACCATCGTAAACTTTATTTACGATGATTAAATTTAGTGTTATATTCCACCAAATTAATATAATCTCGTTTAACTTTTACACTAAATTAAAAAAAAATCTTATTTTTCATAGTAATTTTATGAAAGTAAACACATTAAACTTGAGTAGTTCTAGTGTCTATGATATTCAGATAATTTTGGGATATAGAAATTTTTTAAATTAATATTTGAGATATAGGATATTTAAAAAAAACATTAAAGATATAGATCAAAATGAATAGTGCAAGGAGACCACGCCACCAAAAGGTGGCGAGGTCAATTGTTTTTTGACCATAGAACGCCAGCACAAGCTGACGAGGTTTAATTTTGTTTACATTTGCTGCAAGCTTTGCAGCAGAAAGGGCAAAGAAATTTAATCACGCCATAAAATGGTGGCGTGATACTGTTCATTTTTTACTATATTTCTAATATTTCTTTAAATATCTTATATCCCAAATATTAATTTAAAAAATCTCTATATCCCAAAATTATTCGTAATATTCTTATTCAACATTCTTTATTTACTATGATTGGTATTCTATTTTACCAAATTAATCTCAACTCTTTTTAACTTTTACACTAAATTTAAAGAAATCTTATTTGTCATAGTAATTTTATGAAAGTAAACACTTAAACTTCTGGTGCAGCAACTAGGAACAGTGTATATACTGGAATCACTCAAGTTGGCCGACAGTCTAGTCTACTCCGAGGCAACCGATAGATAGACACTAAGTAGATGCTAAACCTAAACCTAGTGCATGCAAGGAAAGTATATCATCCTTTTTGCAATGCAAAAGATTTTTTTTTTAATAAATGTCGACAGTTTAAGCATTAATGGTGGGGGAAGGGGAACGATTTGGAGAAGCCCGAGGCATAAACCTATGATTAAGGAATACTGTCTTTTTCTTTTTGTTTCGCATCTCACGTCTTCACGATGTTTGAGACAGAACGAGTGGGTTGATGTCCAAACACCGTCAACATGTATATTCCTTCAAGGCTTTTGGGTATCGTATCAAATAAAGAAATTGTTGTTAAAAATGAAAAAAAAAAAGTTATCAGACTTTTTTGAGATACTGTACAAGAAATTGAACAGGTGAGAATCTCATGCAGTTAGACTTTCTCTTTCATTTTTAAAAAAATAATATAATTATTTAAGTTTCTATACAAATTTAATATGAATATACTCTAAAATCATTAGCAATGTAAAAAAATCATTGGAGAAATATAAGTTTTTCATGGTATTAAATATTTGTACTAACAAAAAAAATTAACGTAAATTATAAAAATTATTATTAAAATTTATTCTTTTATGGTTATTAAACTTTCAAAATATCAATTTATTAAATAAACTTTATATATTAATTTATTTCGATCATAATATTATTTTATTAATATTTTAGTATGAATTGACATTTTTTATTATCATGAAACATACAAAATAATTTAAAATAAAAAAATAATTATTTTTATTAATATATGATCATAAATTGACCGTTGGATGGATGTGGTTTTGAGATATACTTGTCTTTTTTCCAAAACACATTAATTGATCGTTGGGATCGATCTTTGAAATTTCCTGTCGTTGAAAATCACCATGAAAGATAATGGGTAAGCTCTCCTTTTTCTCCTTTTCCAAAACACATTCGAACCTGGTTTAATAAAAAATAATATTATTTTTTCAATAACATGCTTTAAAAAATTATTAATAAAAACACAAAAAAATAAAATTGTTTATAAAAAATATTAAACACTAATAAAACAAAATATAACAGCCGTCCTTGAAAATAACATTTTAGTGGCTCTCACGTATAGAAAAAAACATTAATCAATGAAAGTATACAAAAGTTTTACTGTACATTTTCTTTAAGCTTTGTCCCCCTGATTAAACTCGGGAACTTCCCCCTCTTCTTCCATTTTTATCGGTTAAACTCAGGACTTTTATATTAGGTACGTGTGTTTAACACAAACGCCGTCCTTGAAATGTCCCCTTTAATCTTCTAACGTATTCAAATAATTTTCAGTCGTGTCTCATAAATCCAAGATATTTTTGATATATTCCTTTATCGTACGTATACCATATCTGTCCCAAAAACATATTTAGTATGCGGGACGTCCATGAATTGACGTACCCGTGCTTCATAGGTTTTGAGGGAGTTGGAGAAATTATATCATGAGTTAGTTCTACCACGTCATCCATGAGACCAACCAATAAAAATTGTCTACCTCATTATTTTTTAATTTTTCAAGTGAAGATTTACTTGGAAAAAAATTATGACATGGAAAAATTAATGAAGTGGATAGTTTTTATTGATTGGTTTCATGGACAGATAGTGAGACTGACCCATGATATAATTTTTCGAGGGAGTTGGGTCTTGATTTAGGGTGGTCAGCTGAGGCTTGGTGGGGCCATAAATGGAAAAGTGAGTCGGGTAAAGATGGAGGTTGCATTTTGATGGTCTTATTAGGCTCCGTTTTTGATTTTTTTTTAATTTTTAGCAATTAAAAATATTTTTATTATTTTTTTTTAAAAAGTTTTTTTTACTCAAATTCAAAATTATAATTTATGACTTTTAAATTAAAAAAAGTTAGTACTTTTTTATTTTTATAATATATTGTTAAAATAATGTTTATGCATATATAATTATAAAATAATATATATTTTATAATATTTATATTTAGAATAAAATTATTTTATTTTTAATTTATTTTAAATTTATAATTGTTATGTTCGTATATAATCTAAAATATATTTTATATTTTTAAATTAAATTAAAAAATTATTATAATTTAAGTTCACTTATACCTTACAACATCATGTCTAAAATAAATATTTTATCTTCTCAAAATCATTTTTTGACATCAATGACAAACACTACCTAATTTTTTAAAATTAATTTTTCTACCACACTTTTAAAATCATCTTTTAACCGCACTTTTTAAAAGTAATGTCAAATTAAGTCTTAATTGTCAAAGAAAGTCACCAGAGATTGCATTGGTCGGTGACAGGGAGAACGACGACGTTAACATTCACTAGAGAAGATTTATTTTATTTTGAATTATATTTTTAATTCAATATTAATAAAAACAATTTGTTTTTATTTTAAATTATTTTTATATTTAATAAGAATAAAATATATTAAATCATACTACCTTCGTCCCACATATAACATCTCTTATTGATTTTTGAAAGTTAATTTTTTAAAACTTTAACTATAATTATATTAAATATTTTAAATAAATAAATTTTATAAAATATATATTTACAATATACTCGATTAAAAGTTTTTAAAATATATATTTTTATATTTTTATTAATAATAAATTTTAAATAATAATGAATCAAAAATTAAAAAAAATTTAACCCCCCAAAATAAGAAAGAACATTATATGTAGGACAAAGAAAATATTAAAATATTAATAAAATAATATTAACCTATCAAAATAAAATAATATATAAAATTCAGTGATGATTTTTATAATTTACTTTATCATTAATAATACCCTCAAGTTGAAAAAAGCAAAGCGAAGAAATCATAATTTGACGTATAAATTATAAGGTAAACTATATAGATAGTTACCGTATTATGAGGTTGGTATTAAAATCGTAATTACTTTAAAAAGCGTCAAATCTATTAGTTAACTATTAAAATGGTATCAATATAGTCACCAATCATTAAAAATTAACAGACTAATCACATGACACTTAAAAATAAAATAAATTAATTATTTTTTTACTCTCTATTATTCATACATTTTTTAATTTAGTACTAATTTTATTACAATAAAATAATATAATTATTTTTAATTAAGTGGTGATATATAACTAACTAAAAAAGAAAAATAACAGGCACAATAACACCCTTGCGAGGATTCAAACCTAGGTATTGAAGGAAAATAACCAACGTGCAAACCATTGAACCAAATAGTTTTGATGATATAAAACACCAAAATTAATATCTATTCACTTATATTTTTTTCTTTACATTTTACGTATAAACCTAGATTTATTTTTTAATTTAATTAAAATATTTATTAAATTATTTTATATAATAAATTAAAATAAGAAACTCTAAATAATAAATCACAAATAAATTATAAAATAGGATTTAGAGTTTAAGATTCATTAAAAATTTAGGGTTTAGGGTTTGATAATTAGAGTTTAGGGTTTAGGGTTTATTAAAAAGATTTAGGGTTTATGATTTATGGTTTATAATTTAGGGTTTGGGTTTGATATTTAGGTTTTATAATTCATGGTTTTTGTTTTAGGGATTATGGTTTAGGATTTATTAAACGAATTTTTAGTTAGGGCTTGGGTTTAATATTTAATGTTTGGGATTTAAGATTCACTAAATGTTTTAGTATTTAGGTTTAAGGTTTAAATTTTAGAGTTTAAGATTCTCTAAATAAATTATAAATTTTAAAATCATAATTAAAAAAATTATTTAAGATTTAAGGTATAGGGTTTAAATTTTAGGGTTTAGAGTTTAAAGGTTTTATTATTTTAATTTATTATATATTAATTAATTATTAATTAATATTTTAATTTAATTAAAAAACAAATCGTAAAATGTAAAAAAAAAATATAAGTGGATAAATATTAATATTCATGTTTAATATCACTAAATCCATTTGGTTTAGCGGTTTCATGTTGGTTATCTTCCTTCGATACCCAGGTTTAATTTCTTATAAGGGCATTACCATTCCATTTTATTTTTATCTTTTAGTTATATTATTTTATTATAATAAAATTAGGAGTAAATGTGTAGTTCTATTTTATTTTTAATTATCATGTTATTAGTCCATTAATTTTTAACGGTTGGTGATCATATTGATACTATTTTAATAATTGACTGATAAATTTAACTTTTTTAAAATATGATAGTCATTTCGATACTAATGATAACTATCAGTGTAGTATAGCTTAAATTATAACAAATATAGTTTTATTTGAATAATCTTTGTGATGTTTGATTAGTTGTTTCAGTTTCATCGAGGGAATAACATGGGCTTAAAAAGGATTATAAAATCAATTGAAGACTAAATTGAAAGAAGAAAATAATTTACAAAGTTATAATTGTAGGATTAAATTGAATAAAATTAAAAATTAAGAGAGTAAATTGATAACATAAGTGTATTCTCAAAAGGAAGAATTGAAGTTATATAATATGTATTTTATACTGATTGATTAGGTTGACAACGTGTCGGATTTGGGTGAGTTAGAATTCTACCCGCCCATCATTTATGATGAGTTCAAAAGTATTGTTTTTATTATCCTTATTATTTATATTATTGTTAGACTTAGATACATTTTAATTACATTGTTAGACATTTATTCATAAACACATAATTTTCTTAGTTGTCATATTTAATTCCATATTTTGGTTAATTTTGTGAAAAAATATATTGTGGATGTGTATTTTTGTGTAGGATAGGAATTGTTGAAGTAAATGGGAGATTCTCGTGGTAATTGAGGTGAATTTCTAAAGGATATGTCAAATAACATGCCAAGACAATTTAATCGGGATAGGAATTGTTGAAGTAAATGGGAGATTCTCGTGGTAATTGAGGTGAATTTCTAAAGGATATGTCAAATAACATGCCAAGACAATTTAATCGGGATAATCACTTGCAAGGAAGGACAAAAATAAAGGAATAAATCCCAAAGATTTGAATTACTATAAAGGATCTGATAGAGATAAAGATTCTAATTTGAGATGAGTTTTTAAGGAAAAGATAAAAAATATTTATTATTTCTTTTATTCAATTTATTTCCAAATTAAACTCCTCCTCATTAATGGAGAATTGAAAAGAGATTTGTGAGGGTTTTTAAGGAAATATTTATTATCTTTTTGATTATTTTAATTCCTAATTTAAACTCCTTCCCATTCACAAGCTTTGACCAAGCCAAAACCTTATAAAAGGAAGAGCATGGTGTCAAGCACAAAGAGAGTCGAATTTGGAAGTCAATTTGGAGAGTTGATTTGGAGAGTATCAATTTGGCTTTATTCTTTGTATATTTTTAGGAACCAACCATGAATTGATGTAATTGGTTTGGGTTATTTTGTTTTGTGGTTGTGAGATACGATTTGGATTTTATCTAAGTATTTAAGTTGTTCTTAATCAAAGTTTGTTTATTCTTGGCATTTATTTTGTTTTGCGAGAGAATTGGGAAAGGAACTCGATAAACGATATATTTATCTAGATTCGGGAGGATTAGATTCACAAAACGAATAAGCGTGATTCGATCCAAGTGCATGAGAACTAATCCGACTTAGGGATACGTGCAGGATTTCAACGGCTAACAAAAGCTCAAGATAGTTGTTGTACATCTTTGATTAACGCAGGGATGTATCATCAAGGATTGTACAATTAACAGAGTTTCGCGTTAGGGATAACAGAGACCATTGAAGAATGCTTCACCGATCTTTGAAGATAGTCGCCTAAATTGCTCGAGCAATTCCCTCATCGCAATTGCTCAAGCATTCGATGAAATGATTAGGCAATACGACTGAGCCCAATTGTCGGAACGAATTGAGTGGTGCGAGCACTCGTTTACAAAGAAGAATTCAATTCGGACATCACTCCACACTCAAGCTAATCCAACCTCGTCTCTCACCTATTCGATTTCATCTATCTTTTATTATTTATTTTACTTTTAATATTATTCATACTCCTATTATCACCTTGTGGAGACGGTATCTAATCTATACTATTACTTGCGACGTGTACACTTTTACCGTTTGTATTACACTAAAATCACGCAACAAGTTTTTGCTGTCGTTGCCGGGGATAGGCAATTGGTGTTAGTTTTTTTTATTACATTTTTATCATTATTGTTACTAACTTATTTTCTTTTTATTTTTTATAAAAAAATATGTGTGCTTCAAGTCGAAGGAACTTCAAGATGAAGAAAGAAAGAAAAAATCTATTCGAGAGTTGATGTTAGAAGATAGAAATCGATCCAATCAAGAATTTCTTATATTAATCGAAGATTACCTATACCAACCAAGAACGACCCAACAAGTTCATGCCAGGGAAATTTTTGTTCTTATTGTGGAGAAAATCATTCATTTAAAAAAATTTCATACAATCTTGAAACATATAACTACATGAAGGACCATAGATGGAACCAATAACGAAATCCTTCATGGTATGATCAAAACGCTCAATTTTTTTTACCATGATGCTACAAATATGCCATGACATTATAATCCTTTTCAAGAGTATCCAAATTCATTGGAGAAAAGTTTGCAAGCATCCTTGGCTAGACTTGATAGATCAATAGATGAGATTAAAGAGATATCAAAGTCAACGG
Organism: Abelmoschus esculentus; assembly: GCA_035048815.1. Lineage (NCBI taxonomy): Eukaryota > Viridiplantae > Streptophyta > Magnoliopsida > Malvales > Malvaceae > Abelmoschus > Abelmoschus esculentus. Next base: position 7,218,432 of record JAUCBN010000059.1, read on the forward strand.
ATACGAGGATAATCGAGTTGGATGCACCCTTGAGGGATTCGCAAGATCAATTGAGAGGAGTTCTATATATGCCATGGATAACATGCCTCGATAATCAATTCTTAGGGATAATGAAATCCCAACACTGGAGGACAAGGAGGAACATATAGAACCTCTTAGTTAAGAGCATGTTGATGAGAAAGACTGTCCAACATTGGATGAACCTAAACAAATAATTGTCACGGCAATTGAGAAGATTGAACAGAGCAATGTCACGACAAAATTTAGTGAATTCGAGGGGAGTAATGCTACAACAAATTCTGAGAAGTCTAATTCCCAGGATAATACAACAACGTTGGTGATAAAGCAGGAATTTATGGATTACTCTTACCCACAATTGCTAGGACAATTGTATGCGAAATGCTTGATCAACAAGATGGCGATACTTTGTTAATGGAATATGAGAAGGTAATGACTGAACCTTTTGAATTCTTTAAAAACTCACCTCTTCAATTGTAGGTATCTTTTGAGGAGTCAACGTTACAAGATTTGATACCATAAAAAATAAGGTATGATTGTTTAGGAGAAGATACTCTATCCTTGGTGATTCCCTCCAATATTAATGTCACGTCAAAATCTCTACTGATGGAGATGTTTGAGAAAGCTAAAGAACATGATGGGTGGATGCTTGAAGACATAGAGAAAGATGATCCTTGATTTGACTTGCACAAAATTTTAGTAGAAGATTGTCACGAAAATTGGCTTGAGCAATAATTGTCTCGACAACAAAGGCTACATTAAACTATGTTGGAAGTCGAAGAGAATGAGGTAATTAAATGGTTGGATGTGAATATAATTTTTTCTAATAATTTATTTATGCCTTCAGGAACAATATCAAGGTGGAGGATATACATGGACTATAAGAGAACATGAAAGAAATACACCTCCACCATGATAACGCAAAAGGGAACCATCGTACACATATTGGCCCAACAATTTTTGGGTAGAATTGTCACTCGATGGAGGGTGAGGATGGATTATAAGAAATATCAGAAACGACCCTCCATAAGTTTTCTTTATATTTTTATTGTTTTTATCTTTTATTTTATTTTTATATTTATCATTTTTTATTTTTATTTATCCTCTTAAGTTTTTCCTTTCTTTTTATTTAATTTTTTTCAATAAAGAACCAAAACCATCATGTCTAAGATCCTCTAACCAGGAAACATCTCATGGGTAAGAGAATTTTATTCTTATATGTTTAATTTGAATAACCTTTGTGTTTATGTGCAAGGTAAAAAGATTCTTGTTAATATCGCTGCCCAGGCAACGAAACATGTTGTGGCAAGTGCACATGCCTCGGCAAGTACTCATAGATTTGCTGAATTCTTTCGACACAACCATCACGAGTGTTATCTTGGATATCTATTTTAGTAGCCCTACCCCTTTATCTCTATTTTCCATTTGCATTAATTGTCACAACATCCGAATTTGTACGTCTAGATTTAATTGAACTTCAATGCCCGATGCCCAAGCAAGTGGAGATGCACTACTCTTTTGATGTGATTCATGAAAGAGCACAGTGCAGGTCATGCGAGTTCAACCATCGAGACTTGGAAAGAAAATTAAATCCAGACAAGATGAAAATTATTAACTCAAGGGGACGACCTTTCTAATTTAATCATTTTTATTTTTATATTTTTCTTCTTTTTCTTTTATGCATTAAGGACAATGCTTCACTCGAGTTAGGTGGATAATTGCCTTTAATTAGATTCATGATAGTTGCATTCATTGATAGTTGTTGCATACATTTTTCATATATTATTTGTCATGCTTTCAATTTGATAGATACTCAATGATGAAACTTTTGCCATTGCACCTGATTGAAATATCCTTTAATTTTAGGATTGCATGGGAATAACCTAGAGTTTTACTATCATGTTGATTTTTTTACACAGTTGTGACGTGTTAATTGATAGAGACTTAGTGAACTTAGGTTGCTTAAAAAAATTGGGTGAATTAAAAATTGAAAGTTAAAAGGCAATGTCTTGGTAGAGGTACTCGAAACTGACTATAGTTTGTGTGCATTGAGGAAACACTAAAGCTGCCCGACATTGACTGTAGTTGATAAAATTAAAAGAAAAGAGATTGCTTTATTGCTAGAGGTGCCCAAAATTGACTCTAGTAGAATTAAAGATAAATTCCCCGACAATTAACTTGTTAAAACCTATTTTTCACATAGAATCTTGAAAATTGACTTGTACACAACTACACACACATATTGTCACAAGCATTATAGTTTGATTCCAGGTAATTGCTTTGCTTTCAGAAAAATTTAAAAAGTGATCATACTTTGTGCCCCGTTTTTGAGGTTTGAAGTTAAATTTGAAGCACGACTGTAATGATTGAATGCCTTGGCAAGTAATTGTTAGGTTTTCATTTCTTGAGGACAAGCAAGAGTACGAGTTTGAGGGTGTGATGAGTGTTCAAAAGTACTATTTTTATTACCTTTTTTACTATTATTGTTGTTAGACTTAGGGACATTTTAGTTGCATTGATAGACATTTATTTATAAATACATAATTTTTTTAGTTGTCGTATTTAATTTTGTATTTTGGTTAATTTTGTGAAAAAAGATACTATGAACGCGTATTTTTGTTTAGGATATGAATTACTGAAGTAAGTGGGAGATTGTCGTGGCAATTTAGGTGAATTTCTAAAGGACATGCCAAACAACATGCCAAGGCAATTAATCGGGATAATCACTTGCAGGGAAGCACAAAAATAAAAGAATAAATCCCAAAGATTGGATTACTAAACAGAATCTGATGGAGATAAAGATTCTAATTTAAGATGAGTTTTTAAGGAAAAGATAAAAGAGAATTATTATTTCTTTTATTCAATTTATTTCTAAATTAAGCTTTTCCTCGTTAAAGGAGAATTGAAGAGAAATTTGTGTAGGGTTTTTAAGGAAATATCTATTATCTTTTTGATTATTTTAATTCCTAATTTAAACTTCTTCCCATCCACAAGCTTTGACCAAGCCAAGACCTTATAAAAGGAAAAATATGGCGTAAAGCACTAGAAGAGTCGAATTTGAGAGTCAATTTTGAGACTTGATTTGGAGAGTCAATTTGGCTTTATTCTTTTTATATCATTCGGACCCAACCATGAATTTATGTATAGGTTTGAGTTATTTTGTTTTGTGGTTGTGAGATACAATTTGGATTTTATCTAACTATTTAAGTTGTTCATAATCAATTTTTTTTTATTTTTTGCATTTATTTTGTTTGCGAGAGAATTGGGAAAAGACCTCGATAAACGATATATTTATCTAGATTCAGGAGAATTAGATTCACGAAACAAATAAGCATGGTTCGATCCAAGTGCATGAGAACTAATCCGACTTAAGGATACGTGTAGGATTTCAACGGCTAACAAAAGCGCAAGATAGTTGTTGTACATCTTTAATTAATGTAGGGATGTATCATCAAGGATTGTACAATTAACAGAGTTTCGCGTTAAGGATAACGGAGACCATTGAAGAACGCTTCACCGAACTTTGAGGATAATCGCCCAAATTGCCCGAGCAATTCCCTCATCGCAATTGCCCAAGCATTAGAAGAAAGGACTAGGCAATACGACTGAGACCAATTGTCGAAACGAATTGAGCGGTGCGAGCACTCATTTACAAAGAAGAATTCAATTCAGACATCACTCCACAACTCAAGATAATCCAACCTCATCTCTCACCTATTTGATTTTATCTATCTTTTATTATTTATTTTACTTTTATTATTTTTCATACTCCTATTATCAACTTGTGTTTTTATTTTATAGTGTGATAACTTAAGCAAAGTGGCTCAGACCAATCCATGTGGAGACGATATCTAATCTATACTATTACTTGCGACGTGTACACTTGTACCGTTTGCGTTGTACTAAAATCACGCAACAATCCACATCAAAAGTTGTCATCCAACGCACCCATCATCTGTTTGATCATTAACCCAAATTCATCCCACCCATCAATTGTGGATAAAGCGGATGGATCGGGTCATAAATAAGTTATATTATTAAAAAAATTGAAATTACATGTTACAACTTAATAAAAATATTTAATACAAAATAAAATAAAATTATTTTACACATCTTTTTGAGATTTTTGTTTAAAATGGGAGAAATAAAAAAATTTAAAGAGAAGTCGAGAATAATTGAGATATAAAAGCTGAAAAAAATCAAACGCTACATAAGAAATTGTAAGAGATTGAAAAAATATTAAAATTATACCAAAATTAAAAGAAAATTAAAAAATTAAAAAAAATATATTTTTTATTCAATTCTCAATTAAAATTGTAAGAGAAGGTGCGAGGCTAAAATTAAAAAAATTGACATGAGAAAATAAATAAATATTTTAGGATTTAGTCTAAAAAAGTTTTTAAAATAATTAATATTTTTTAAAATTAATATTATATTAATAGATAAATTTATGGATTGATGAGTGGGCGGGTGACGGTAAGATGATGGATTAAAATTTTTTCACTCGAATCTACTGCCCACTTTAAATGGATTAAACTCATATTTTATCGAGTTTTTATCCATTTAATTGGACCAGGTGAATCGGGTGAACTATCATCCGTAGATAATTACAAACTCTAGTGATCGATAAGGAAGTAGTTCACTTTGATAAAAAAAAAATACGAGCATAAGCGAATCAAAAAGCGAAGAAATAAAGAAAACTTGCAAATTTGAAGGAAAACTAATTTATTGTCAAAAGGATGAACTTATTTTATATTTATATTCTACGATGATTGAGGAACACGTTATTTAAATTTAATAAAAAAATACTTAAAATGAAAAAAAATCAAAGATCAAATTATTAAATAAAAACAAATCGATTTCTCGGATTTCTAAATTGATAAAATTCAAATCAAACTCAAAATTAAAAACTAATTGATAAATTGATAAAATTCAAATCAAACTCTAAATTAAAAACTAATTTATTAATTCTAATTGATTCTATCATTTAAATAATTTAACTTAAAAAACATTTTTTTAAAAAAATATTTTTAAAAAATTAAATCAAATTTTATTCATTCTACTTTCCCTCTTTTGATTTCATTGATATTAAAATGTCACTGTTTTGAAAGATAATTGTTATTGGAATATATACAAATAGACCCCCTAGTTTTACAAATAAATGACACACCTGGAAACGAGATCCCATGGTGGCAGGGATTGAATTTCAAGTTTAAAAAAATATATCGTTACAACTAAGGATGTAAAAAGTTGATCCGACCTAAAAATTCGATTAAAACTCATTTGAGTCAAAACTTAATTTGATTTGAGGATATAATGATCAGAACTCGATCTGTATCCGACTGTTGTTGACTCAAACCCGAGTTGGACTTGTTACTGTAGTAACCGGATGCGAACTGTATCGACCGAGAATGATCCAAACTCGATTTTAACATGTTATTGTTCCAAAACCCGACCTGCATCCGAATGAAATGAACACGAACCTAAGTCTAACCTGACAGATAACCGATATTACCTGACTAAATCGACACGAGACCTGATTTTATGCGACCTGTTTTGAACCCGACCTAATAAATGACCCGACTTGTTTTGAACCCTACTTGTTACTGATCTGAACTCATATTAACAAGACTTAATATTTATATGATATATTATTAAATATATCTATAATTTGATGAATTTAAATATCTATAAATATAATTAGACTTAAAAAATTGAATTTGACATGAAAATTAATTTAGGGATTAATATTTAAATTTAATATTATATATTTAATTAAATTAATTTATTTACTATTTTATTTAGTTTTTATGTATTTAATTTTAATTATAATTTTAAATTAATATTTCATTAAAAAATATAATTTTAAATTAATATTTAGTTAAATTAAATTAACTTATTGAACTTAGGATTAATTAAGCTAAATTAAAATATAAAAACATAAATTAAACATAATTAAAAGAATTCTAAAATCAAATATAGATTTTTATTAAATTACTCTAAATTAAAATTCAATTAAATTAAACAAAAATAATAAAAAAAAAGAAAAACACAATTGTTAAAAAAAAGAGTGAAAAGATAAAATTTTAAAGGGAAATAAGCCATTTATTTTTATGTTTGAGATTAATTTACTTTTAGTTTAAAAATTTTGGAGGGATATAAGTTACCCAAAATTTTGAAGGAAATTAGAAATAAATTTTGATTATTATATAAAAAAGAGGAAAAAACAAAATTTTGGAGGGAATTGATATATATAATAAATTTTGGATTATTATTATTATTATTATTATTATTATTACAACATATAATCAAATAATAAACTTTGATTAAATATAATCAATTAAAAATATAAAAAGTGGAGATTGGATTTAGATATTCATTTAACACTACTGTAGGTCGGGTAGAAATTTCCACATATTTTTATATAGTTCGCGCCTAAAAAATTGAATATGGTGCCGCTCTACAACTTATTTTATAATTATTTTAATTTGGTTATGATCACTCGAAAATTAAGTTTTAAATTTTATTTTTTATTCAATTTAGTTTAGTGATTGGAGAATTGGTCCTAGAGAACTAGTTTAGTGATTTGGGCTTAAGGGATTAATGTTGAGCTTAAAGAATTAATAATATACTTACATTAATTAAATACATATACATACATTAATTCATAAACAAATTAATTATATATATAAGTATATATATATTAAATTATATTATATATATTATAAGTATATTATATATATTAAAGTATATTATACATGTATTAAACTATATTATATAAATAGTATATATTAATGTATATTATATACATATATACATCTAGTATATATATATGTACATCTAATATATTATATAGACTATAGTATATATTATTGTATACATATATTAATTTATATTATATACATATATTAATATATACATCTAGTATATACACATATATATATATATAAAAGTAATAAGTATACATATATTAATGTATATTATATACATATATTAATATATACATCTAATATATGCATATACATATAATAAAAAGTATGCATTTATTAATGTATACGCATACATACTTATATATAAGTATATAGAGGTGAAAAACGGGTCATTCGATTCGGTTTTGGTTCGGATTGTTTCGGTTTGGTTCATTTTCGGCTTTGTTTGCATTCGATTTAGATTTGGTTCGGGTCTGGTACGGGTTTTAATTCAGTTATACGATAATTCAGGTCAATTCGGATATCGGATCGATGATTCGGGTTAATATCGAATCTGTTATTTTTGGTTCGGGGCAATATCGGATGGAATGTTTTCGAGTCAGGTCCATATCGGGTCGTTCGGACCGGTTCGTATTGGGTCAATCTTTGAATTTTCGGATTACTTTGGCTTGATTCGGACTTAAGTATGAATCTAATTGTGTATATTATATATCTAATTAATCTTATATTTTTTGTAAAAATATATTTTTTATTTGTTTGAGGATAAAAGTGAAATGAGAAAAAAGTATAAGGACCAATTTGATAATGATCCCAATAATTATTTTTATTCAATAAATGAATAGTTCACATTAGTACAAGAAAAATGGTGGGAATCATATTTTCGGTACAAGATTTGTGTGAAAAGCTATAAAAGGGAAAAATTTTAATTTTAAAGTTAGATAATCATTTGACCTCGAAATGGTACAAAATTTTGAAGAATGATGTAAGATGACTCAAGGATTATGACATTTCGTATTGGAATTATTTTGAAATTTTTTGCCTTAGTTTTTATTCGAGTAAAGGCAATATTGATAATTTAAGGGCTAATGCCATTTTTGTAAATACATGGATTCATTAATGGTATCTTAATCATTTTACCCTTACTTTTTGTATATTATTGACTATAGAAAAGTTATTTTTGAGGTGTTATCATATTATTGGTCATAATTTAAGGGTAATATGATAATGGTACTATTTGGAGTATTTTTAAATACTAGATTAAATATGCCATTAATTAGAGAATTATCTAATTTTTTTTCATATTTTGTAAATACCGGGTACACTTTCTAATTTTTATCCTCAAATTAGCCGTGTTATTTTCTTGTATGGATATTTTTCAAATGCAAACACCATTTGCATCGTGGATTGCTGGTCTTTAGTGTTTACTATGAGCAGATGAATCAAAATGGAGGTCCAGCTCAGATGGAGACTGATTGATAAAAAAAATTGATTTTTAAAGAAAGAAATGTAATATTAAACATCAAATTATTATCAAATATAGTGATTAACTAGTATTATCATAATACAAAAAGATAATAAAACATATATTATTTTATTATTTATCATATTGTTAAAAATTAAATAATAGTAAAAATAAATTATTTTGGGTTGATGTTCGGTTCGGGTAAAGATTAAACTTAATTATCTAGTTAAAATCGGATTGATGTTCGGTTTAGATTGGTTTTGAATAAGTTAATTTTGGGTTGCTTTCGGTTCGGATAAAAATTGGTTCAGGTGAAAATTGGTTCAGGTCAAATCGGTTATGGGTCAAATTGGTTACGAGTCTATATCGGTTCTTCTAGAATTCAAATCGGTTTCGGTTTCGGATCATGTTAGGATCATATTGTTCGGATTCAATCAGGTTTCGATTCGGGTAAATCGTTTCGGTTTTCGGTTCTCGAATCAAGTTTGTAAGGTTTATATACAAACAATATATATTACGTACACACATATATATTATATACATATAGTATATAGTATATAAGTATACATATACTTACATACATACTTATATCTTATATACATATATATATATATATATATATAGTATTATATATTCCATATTTCCCTTATCTCGATGTATAATATACATTTCATATTTCTATATATAGTATAAATTTCATACTATATTGTATAGGTATAACTTATAATGTATTAGAGTACATTAAAATTAATTTTTCACTGAATTTAATTATTAATAATTTATAATTTTTTAATTTAATCCTTACAACTTTATTTTCATTTCAAATTAACTACTATTTATTTTTCTAATTTAGTTTAGTATTTTTAATAATATGATAATTTATTTTATTAATGATTATCCTTTTCAATTTAAAACTTTATTCTTTCTAGTCTAATGTTTATTTCTTATTAATTTTTAATTTTTGTAATTTAGTCCAAATTTTAAGATATGAATCATTTGATGATATTTTTGTTTAGTCTAGTGTGTAATATTTATTTTTAATGAGATTCATGCTAGTTAAAGACGTTAGATATTAAATAATTAATTTGAAATGAATGATCAACCATTCAACCCAAAGTTTATCAGTTATTTACTTAAATACTTATTTGTAACAAATTCAAACTTAATAATTTCAATTAATATGAATTTAAAACTCAAATTAATTCGACCTGAAATAAAACCGATTTGAAATAAACCGGACCTGAAATGCAACCGAACTGAAATGAACCTGACAAGAAATCTACCCGACCTGAAATGAACCTGTCAATTATCTGATTTGGACCTGAACCATTTGAATCCACTTGAAATGAACCCGACCTGAAATGAATCCGACCTAAAATAGACCCGACCTGAAATGGACCAGCACCCGACCCCAATAGAGTCAAAACATCAAATTAACCTGAAATGACATGTATCCGATTTTACCCGACCTGACAATACCTGACCTAAAACCTATCCGAATAATTGTTTTTATATCCCTAATTAGAACATTCTCCCCTTGTCTCATCGAACTACTTGAAACTATTCTCTCAACTAAAAATCAATTATGTATGTATGTGTATAAAAGTTATTAATTGCTACACCTTTTTTTTGGTGAAGAGTAATAGGAGTTGATGGATACATTTCTTCTCTCTGAACGGTCTATACAAGCTAATTTAGTAAATACATTTATTTATTATCTTCAAGGAAACAAAGAGTAGATTTTGAAGTTGGTTTTTATATATATATATTTTGAATTAGTTATAGTGATTTCAAGTAGTATTTGTTTTAAAATATATTTTTAATTTTTAAATATTGATCTCTTAAATACTGTGTTGTAAATATTAGTGTTTAAACCTGCGATCTCCAAGAATAATAGTTGTTCCCCTAATCACTAAGAAAAATTATGTTATTAATATTTATATAGTGCATAAGTTGTTGATTTAGTCTATGTCCTTTAATTTAGTTAATTTTAGTCCTTTCATTTTTTTAATTTAAATTTTAATTAAAAATAATAGATATTATAATTAAATTATATAAACTTAAAAAGTTTAAATTAAAAAATAAAAATTAAATTTATAATTTATATATAATATAAGAACAGATAGCGTAATTTAAAATAATAAATTTAATGATCATCTTTTTGAATAAGGTTAAAATTTTAAATTTGGATAAATTGAGGACCAAAGTAAATTATAGCATAGGGGACGAATCTACAACATACATATAGTTAATAAAAGAATTTGACCAAATATATTTTTACTGGGTTCAAATCATCTACCTTTTTATATGCATTCATTCATGCCCCCACTTTTTTCCCACTTTTTATATGCATATGTCACGGGTCTAGAACCTTTCTAGTAAAATCGTGCGGCCTTAAAACTCAACTCGCCTAAGTCAGCCTCTACACAAAGCCCTCAAAGCTTTGTAACTCGGGAAAGCAAACAAGCGAAGAAAGGAAAATAAGAGAAAGAGAGAGCTTTTGAGTGAAATGTGATAAGTGCTCAACTCACTATCACTTTTTACACCTTTTATGGGCATTAATCACTGAATTTACACCCACTCGGACCAATGCATGTACTTAATGTGATATATTTAGAAGTTGTGCTTATGAAGATAATATTTGCAGAAAAGGCAAGTTTTACTGCATTTTCACATCTGTGCAGGATAAACTATTGCCGCGACAACAACATGGCCGAGGCAGGACCTGATGCCGATGCAACAGTAGAAAGACAGGAAGCGATACTGTAGGCGATCGGAAGAGAAAAATCCAAGGGACGTTTCTGGACATGAAGCACATGGATCGGAGCTGGTTAGCACGAGGAAAAGCCCAAGACAAGGCCACGCGGGAAAGCTTCTTAGTTGGAATAAACTTGGAAATATTTTATTTATGTACATGACTTGTTCCCTACTCCAAGTTGTATTCTACTTAGAAAAGGTTTGCCCTAGGCCAAGCCTATATAAGACATAGCCTTCCAAGGGAATAAGAGAGCCGATTCATAGAGAGTTCACCCTAAGACTCAATGTTTTCTTTCTCTCAAATTATGTTCTAAGTTTTCTTAGGGTTTAGGTGAAGGTTGTTAAGTATTTGTGAGAGGATATTGTACTTTGTTCTTTGTTTCAATGCAATAAAACTATCAAGGTTTGCTTATCCTTTGTCATTCTTTATTCTTGCATTCAAGCTCGGGAGAGAAGTTTGTGAGTAATCCATTTATCTAGACTCGGGAGAGTTAGATTCACGAAAGGGATAAGTACGGTGTTTCAATCGCGAAATACTAACTCGGCCTAGGGATAGGTTAAGAGTTTCAGCGGCTAAAAGAAGTGTGAGAATAGTTGGTGGGTATAATTGATTCACGTCGGGAGGTATCATCAAGGACTAGTCATCAACAGTACTTCGACTTAGGGATAAGCGGAGTCATCCAAGGACACTTTGCCAAACTTTGGTAAAGTCCACCCACGAGCAAGGGATTGCCGCGGCGGACAAGTATCATTGCTGCCAAGGCAGTAATCTGCAGTACTGCCGAGGCAGTCATATACAATTGCATTGGACAGAGACAAGTCAATCAAATCTATAATACAACGCAACTGGATCCTGACCTCTCTCTATTAATCAAATCTCACTCTTTTACTTAGTTGTTTTATTTCAATTTATTTAGTTTCATCAAACCCAAATTACCTGTGTTTTTATTTTATTCCTTTTTACAGAACAAGAAGACGAAGAAATCATATTAAGTATACCAATCCCTGTGGATACGATACACGATTATACTAATCACTTTATTACATGCGATGTGTCCACTTGCACCAATTGCGCACTTTTGACACACAACAAGTTTTTGGCGCCGTTGCCGGGGATTGACAACTAAATTTTGTTTTATTTATTTTCTTGTTTCTTTTTTTTATTTTACTTTGGTTTTTCTTGGTGTATGACCAAGGCCAACCTAACCAACCCTTTGTACGAGTTAGACCCAGAGATCGAACGTACACGGCAAAGGTTGAGGAGACAAATCCAAGAAGCTATGGTAGATCACCCGGTAGAACAAAACTTACATGCCGACAATGAAGGTCTTCCGCCGCCACCAAGGCCGCGATAGCTTACTGTCAGAGACTTCCTGGAAGAAGATTTAAATGGGTTGAACCCAGGAGTCGTTACATCGGAGATAGAAGCAGCCCACTTTGAGCTAAAACCTGTCATGTTCAATATGCTCAACACTATTGGACAGTTTGGTGGGTCTGTAACTGAAGATGCAAGACAGCATCTCAAGTCCTTCATGGAGATATGCAATTCCTTGAAAATCTAAGGAGTCCATGAAGATGTCTTGAGACTGAAATTATTCCCCTGTTTACTGAGGGATAGGGCAAAGGCCTGGTTAAATAGCATTCCAACATGATCTATTGGATCTTGGAGTGAAATATGTCGTGATTTTATTACACGCTTTAATCCTACAAATTTATATGATCGAATTCGTAATGAAATCACTTCTTTTCGACAGGCAGATGATGAACCTATTTACGAGGCATGGGAGCGCTACAGGGAATTACTGCACAAGTGTCCGTTGCATGGATTTCCCCTATGGAAACAAGTCACCATGTTCTATAATGCCACTAATGCCCCGACAAGGATGATGTTAGATGCCTCGGCGAACGGAACACTCCTGGACAAAGCACCTGATGAAGCTATTGAAATACTAAACAAACTCGCAAAGAACGATTTTCAATTCCCCACATCTAGGAGAGGAGGAGTAAGACGCCAAGCCACGGTGAATGAGTTAGACACATCAAATTCAGTGGCAACACAATTGGCCTCTCTTACCAAGATGGTGCAAAATTTGCAACTACAACAAAATACCCGTGAGGTTAAGGTGATTGATTCTTTTTGTGATTTATGTGAAGGTAACCACAATTCTTCTGACTGTATGAATCAAGAAATCGGTATGTATGTTGGAAACTACAATCGAACCAATGTGATATCCAACACATACAACCCCTCATGGAAGAGGCATCCAAACCTGTCATGGAGCAATCCTAACAATGCCTTAAACCCAACCATCCAACCCCCAAGATTCCAACAACCAATGCAACATCTTCCGTTGCCGCAGGTCCAGCAGCCAATGCTGCAGCAACAATATGTAAGTTCCTTGGAAAGTTCTCTAAAAGCATTCATGATGAAAATTGAGTCATACATGGCAGAGAATAGCAACTTCATCAAAAGAACAAATGCGTTTATAAATAGGAATGAGATGAGGTTGCAGAACCAAGAGGCAGCAATTAAGGCATTGGAAACTCAGGTTGGACAGTTTGCTCAAAATATAAACACTAGACCACAAGGAGGACTACCTAGCAATACTGAAGTTGCTAAGGTAATAGGCCATGAACAGTGTAAAGCAATCACTACTAGGAGTGGAATACAGCTGAAGGAAAAGACAGAAATTCCAGTAGGCCAAGTTCCATCATCAGACCCAGCAAAAGAGGATGCTGAACAAAATGACCCTGATAACATTGTCCCAGCAGAGAACTCAGCAGCTCCTGAACAGTCTGCCGAGACAGCAACATCCCCAGTGGTGCCAGGTATTAAATTCCAAACTAAAGAAACTCTGGATGAGATGAGACCACCACCACCCTTCCCACAAAGGTTGAAAAAGCAAAAACAGGACCATTAATTCAAGAAATTTCTTGATATTTTAAAGCAAGTCCACATCAACTTACCATTCATAGAGGCAATTGAAAAAATGCCTAATTATGCTAAATTCTTGAAAGACATTGTGTCTAAGAGAAAAATATTAGGTGAGTTCGAAACAGTGGCTGCTACCGAGGGATGCATGGTAATGCTACACAATCGTATGCCACCAAAATTGAAGGATCCTGGATGCTTTATCATACCTTGTGCAATAGGTAATAACTATGAAGGTAAGGCCCTATGTGACCTTGGAGCAAGCATCAATCCAATGCCCAAATATGTCTTTCAAAAGCTTGGAATAGGAAGGGCAAAACCTACAACAGTTATGCTCCAACTTGGGGATCGATCTTATGTGCAACCCGAAGGCAAAATCGAGGACATACTGGTAAGAGTTGATAAATTTATTTTTCCCGCTGAATTTCTTGTCCTTGATTGTGAAGCAGATGATAATGCACCGATCATCTTGGGGAGACCTTTCCTTGCCACTGGACGAACACTAATTGATGTGGAAAAAGGAGAGTTGACAATGAGGGTCAATGACCAACAAGTCAAACTCAATGCCTTCCATAATTTGAAACGGCATGATGATACAGAAGAATGCAAAATCCTTCACAGCACAGATATAGGCACAAAAACATTCTGTTTCAACAGTCAAGGACAGGGCAGTATGCTCGGCAGGAAAATGGAAATACTTTATGGCAGAATATTTGGCAGGAAAAGCAAGGCAGACGTGGAGGAAACCAACAGGACAACACACTGTCCAGTTATAAAGGGCGCGGTAAAGATCAGGAAAAACAAAGATGGACATAAAGCCAATAGCCAACACTTGAAGAGCCACTTTGGCCAACAAGAGAGAATCACCTTGGGAGATGCATTTGCATGCACTCCACCAGTAACATGATCTCTCACCTTTCTTCTTATTATATTATGATTAGTTTAGTTTATATTTATTTTTTATAATTTTTGTTTCTGCTTTATTTATTTTTCTCGTTTATGTTTAATTTTTATTTAGGATAATAAGCAAGAATAAAGGAGAAATAGTTCACAGCAGGAATTCTGCCGAGGCAGAAAACAGTGTTAGAGCCATAGCAGTTTCAACAGGTAGAATAGTGTAACGGCTAGTCTGCCGAGATTCCCGCCGCGACAGTAATTGCAAACGACAGTAAAGACTAACGGCTACAAAACAACTAGTGGTTCAAACGGTCACAAGGCCGAGGCCTATATAAGCAACCTCTCCCTCTTGAACTATTCACTCTTGCATTCTTGTTTTCTTTAGAATACTCCATAATCTTGCTCTCACAATACTCTCTACCTACCCTTCTTGAGATTTTCAGAATTCCTCCAAGAAAATCTCCAAGAACTTAATCTCTCACAATCCTTATGGCCACCTACAAACGCTTTGCCACTGCCGCTGTCGAAGACCACTTCAATAGGTCTTTCATTGCCCGACAGTTGTGGGAGGAGCAAGGGTTCCAACACTCGGATGAAGAAAATAACGGCATTGAGCACTATATGTTCGACAGGATCAAGTATCAAGAATGGAAAATCTTTTGCCTGCAACCTGCCCAGGCAAATGCTACCATCGTGCGGGAATTCTATGCGCACGGGCCAAGTAAAGACTCCCTCTTTGTTCACTGCCGAGGCAGGCCTGTCCAGCTTGATGCCGATACCATCAACCAATTCTATGGCCTCACACCTGACCATGATGTACATGCTGAATTCATGGAGGATATCACAGCCGAGGATTTTGAATTGATTAAAGACGACCTCTGCTACACGAACACTCCTTGGGAAACCGGTGCCCATAGAGGATCAGTAGCAAGGCAAAGTCTGAAACCCGATGCCAAGCTTTGGAACACCTTTGTCAAGAGACGCCTCATTCCCACCTCACACAACAGTACGGTGGATCGGAGAAGATTGATGCTCATCTAATCAATTATCAACAAAAGGAACATCAAAGTTGGAGAAATTATCCTACGCGAAATTTACGAATGCGGTAAGAAGGATAGAGGACCATTATATTTCCCTTGTTTGATCACTGGTTTGTGTGTTGCTGCAGGTGTACAAGTAGAAGACACAGACGAATACACTCCCCAAAGGCGTGGATGGACCAGAGACTTTTGCCACAAAATCATGCAAATCACACAGGCGGAACCAGTCCAGGCAACGCCCCAGCAGTTCACTGCTGATACTGCTGTCGGGGCCCAATACATGGTAGACATGCCAGACACTACCCACACCACTGACGCAGCAGACTCGTACCAGGAGATACTTCAAAGGATGGCAACGATGGATCTTATGCAGCAAAGATACATGGAGTATCAGAGGTACTTCAACTGCACACTTGCCTAAATGATGCTCCATGCCTTTCCAGACCAAGGGGCGCAGTTTCTAGAATTTCCAAGAAACATGTTTGTCACAGCTACACCCTATACCAAGACTACACCAGCTCCAGGAGGACCGAGACCGTTCTTCCACGCGGGCCCTCAACCATAATTCCATGCTGTCGGCCCATCTAGGGCAGCAGATTCTGCCGCGGCATCATCTGCCAGCAGAAGACCATCAAAGAGGAGGGCAGTCTTCAGCACTCCACCAAGATCCCCCATCATCATGGGCAATCTATCAGCAGAGATAGATGCCTATGTACACCAAAGCTCAACTGTTGTCGGATCAAGTATTCACCATGTCGGGGCACCCGCAGCAAATGAAGGTGGAACGGACATCATGATCATCGAGGAGATTGCTGACGAGGAAGAAGGTGAAGAAGTGGATGCTCCAATGCAACGGACACCACCAACAAGAGTCCAACCGCCCCGGCAAGCAAAACCTCAGCCATAGCCCTCACCAAAAACAAAGCAATCAGCAGCACGACCCCGAAGAAAAATTGTTACAAGCAGCTCTTCGTAGTCCCTTTAATTTTTTTTTCTATATTCAATATTATTTGTTGTTTGTTTCTTTATATGATGCTTCTTTCCTTTCATATTTTTGTTGCCCACTATTTCTTCTAATATAAAGTATTGAGGACAATGCTTGGTTCGAGTTTGGGGGTGTAGAGCCACTGCCGAGGCCTTGCCAAGAAAAGGGAGTATTTAAGTGAAATTTTTTTAAAAATTTTTTATGCTCCCCGCTTTACTTGAATAAATTGCCTATACTTTTGCACTGCCTATCATCAGTATTGCCTTAGTTTATTCTTTAAGGCTATAGAAATCTTTCTCCTTACCATGATTAGGTCCTGTTAAGAAGGTTTAACCTTAGGATACTTAAGGATGAAAACTTAGAAGCTTACTATAAGATGAATTTTAAACATTTTTGGGACTTGTTGGATTATAGGAATTCTTTTAATGAACTTAGGTGATAAAGACTTAGATTTTTGGGCATGTGACTAGAGGTGCCTATCACCGGCTCTAGGAATTACTCTTCTTCATGCTAGAGGTGCCTGAAATTGGCTCTAGTATGCTATAAGGATTATCAAAAGAAAGAAGGAATTTGTGAGGAGAAAAACACAATCCTTGAGGTGCCCAAAATTGGCTCAAGAATTGTTGGTTTAGAAAAGAAGAGAACACTAAACCCAATTCTACTTGTCTTGAATTTAGAGTTTATCTAAGAAAGCCTTTAATCAAACTTGTCCACAAAAACGCACACAATCACTAAATCTTATAGTTTGTTTCTAGGTAAACCCTTGGGTAGCCGAAAGGTTAAGTCTAAAGAATAGGCATAGTTATGGTGGGGAGAATAGATGGAAACATAAGACCAAGAGAGAATAGAGTTTGGAAAATTGATGTTTTGCATTGCTTGAGGACAAGCAATAGTTCGAGTTTGGGGGTGTGATAAGTGCTCAACTCACTATCACTTTTTACACCTTTTATGGGCATTAATCACTGAATTTACACCCACTCGGACCAATGCATGTACTTAATGTGATACATTTAGAAGTTGTGCTTATGAAGATAATATTTGCAGAAAAGGGAAGTTTTACTGCATTTTCACATCTGTGCAGGATAAACTATTGCCGTGATAGCAACATGGCCGAGGCAGGACCTAATGCCGAGGCAGCAACAGAAAGAGAAGAAGCGATACTATAGGCGATCGGAAGAGAAAAATCCAAGGGACGTTTCTGGACATGAAGCACATGGATCGGAGCTGGTTAGCACGAGGAAAAGCCCAAGACAAGGTCACGCGGGAAAGTTTCTTATTTGGAATTAACTTGGAAATATTTTATTTATGTACATGACTTGTTCCCTACTCCAAGTTGTATTCTACTTAGGAAAGGTTTGCCCTAGGCTAAGCCTATATAAGACATAGCCGTCCAAGGGAATAGTAGAGCCGATTCATAGAGAGTTCACCCTAAGACTCAATGTTTTCTTTCTCTCAAATTATGTTCTAAGCTTTCTTAGGGTTTAGGTGAAGGTTGTTAAGTATTTGTGAGAGGATATTGTACTTTGTTCTTTGTTTCAATGCAATAAAACTATCAAGGTTTGCTTATCCTTTGCCATTCTTTGTTCTTGCATTCAAGCTCGGGAGAGAAGTTTCTGAGTAATCCATTTATCTAGACTCGGGAGAGTTAGATTCACGAAAGGGATAAGTACGGTGTTTCAATCGCGAAATACTAACTCGGCCTAGGGATAGGTTAAGAGTTTCAACGGCTAAAAGAAGTGTGAGAATAGTTGGTGGGTATAATTGATTCACGCCGGGAGGTATCATCAAGGACTAGTCATCAACAGTACTTCGACTTAGGGATAAGCGGAGTCATCCAAGGACACTTTGCCGAACTTTGGTAAAGTCCACCCACGAGCAAGGGATTGCCACGGCGGACAAGTATCGTTGTTGCCAAGGCAGTAATCTGCAATACTGCCGAGGCAGTCATATACAATTGTATTGGACAGAGACAAGTCAATCAAATCCACAATACAACACAACTGGATCCTGACCTCTCTCTATTAATCAAATCTCACTCTTTTACTTAGTTGTTTTATTTTAATTTATTTAGTTTCATCAAACCCAAATTACCTGTGTTTTTATTTTATTCCTTTTTACAGAACAAGAAGACGAAGGAAGCATATTAAGTATACAAATCCCTGTGGACACGATACACGATTATACTAATCACTTTATTACTTGCGATGTGTCCACTTGCACCAATTGCGCACTTTTGACACGCAATAAAATGCTTTGTATTTCTCAATGATGAAGTGACAAAATGAGGAGTTGTGAGCCTATATTTATACTTGGCCCCCATCATATCCAACGGTTACAATTAAATTACATCGATGGCTAGGATTAATTCCCACCAACCACAAAGGCATCATTAAAAGAATATTCTCGACTATACAAGGAAAGAATCTCCTATGTTCATATTATTTAAGTGGGCTATTCTAGTGGGCTTGACAAACCCAAAACCTTTGTGAGATATGCTTGGGCGGATTAGACTGCAGCAACCCCACCGTTTGGCTCATTGAGCTCGCGGACCGTGACATTCTCCCCCACTGAATTTAGCAACGCCCTCGTTGCGTCCTGAGAGTGGAATTCAAAAATCTTGTCTTGGAATTGCCAAAGGTCCTCGGCAGGTTCCCAACTCCCTTCGCTGTCGGGAAGTCCTTCCATTGAATAAAGTATTCCTGCCTTGGTCGATGATTCTTTCGTCGGACAATCCTATCTGTAAGGATTTCTCGAACCTCCTTCTCATAGGAGACTTTCACTCCTATCAGTGCTCTATGTGACTTGCCTCGATCCGGATCATCAGTATCCGCATGGAATGGTTTGAGCATACTCATGGAAAACAGGATGTACCTTGAGTTTTGGCGGTAACTCCAGTTTGTAGGCTACAACAACTACTCGTTTCACGATCTTGAATGGTCCCTCGTACCATCGCACAAGACCCTTGTGCACTCCTAGTTTCCTCAATACCAAGTGTAGCTTGGTAAGGACTTGGTCGCCAACTTGAAACTCTTCGTCCCTGCGCCTCCGATCAGCCCACTTTTTGGTCCGCTTACCCGCCTTGTGCAAACAAGCTCGGGCTAAGTCAAGATGCTCTTGCCACGCCTTGGCAGTGTGGTAAGCTGCTGGATTAGGCCCCTCGTAACCGAGCACAACAGCGTTGGGAGTGAGTGGTTGTTGTCCGTTTACAATCTCAAAAGGACTTTGGTTTGTGGCCTCCGTCCGCTGCAAGTTGTAGGAAAATTGGGCTACATCAAGCAACTTCGGCCAGTCACGCTGAGTTGCACTAGCATAGTGCCGGAGATAAATCTCCAATAAAGCATTCACTCGTTCAGTTTGCCCATCGGTTTGTGGATGTACACTCGTGGACATGTTCAAGTCTGTCAGCATCAGCTTGAACAACTCGGTCCAAAACTTGCCCGTGAAGCGAGGGTCTCGGTCACTCACGATCATCCTTGGCACCCCCCAATACTTCACCACATGCTTGAGGAAAAGTCGAGCTGCTTCCTCAGCTGGGCACTCCTTGTTGGCAGGAATGAAGGTGGCATACTTCGAGAACCTGTCAACAATCACGATAATACTGACAAACCCGTCAGTATTTGGCAAACCGACTATAAAGTCCATAGATATACTCTCCCATGGATGCTCTGGGATTGGTAATGTCTGCAACAATCCCGATGGTTTCTTAGCCTCGATCTTGTCTTGTTGGCAAGTAAGACAAGTCTTCACGTAGACCTCCACGTCATTGTCCATGTATGGCCAATAGTACCGCTCCGCTAACAACGCCATCGTACGATGCATTCCTGGATGGCCAGCCCACTTGGAATCATGACATTCCCGCATGATCTCTTTCCGCAACTTCATGTATTGCGGGACATAGAGGCGTCGTCCCTTGGTGTACAAGAGGTCGTTCTCGAGCTAGAACCGTCTAGACTTGCCCTCCTTGGCATGATTGATCAAGGACTGGGCTGTTGGATCATGAGTTAAGCCCTTCTTGATGTGTGATAACAGTGGTCCTTCGGGTCTGCTGATGAACTCTATATTGCACCTTCGACTTAGTGCATCGGCCACACAGTTGGCCTTTCCCGGCTTGTACTCCATGTCAGAGTCGAATTTCGCCAAGAACATTTGCCACCTTGCCTGTTTGGGAGACAGTTTCTTTTAGGTTAGAAAATAACTGTTGGCAACGTTGTCAGTGAATACCTGAAATCTCGAACCCAACAAGTAGTGTCTCCAAATCCGCAAACAGTGAACAACCGCGGTCATCTCCTTCTATTGGACAGTGTATCGCCTCTTTGCATCATTAAGCTTCCGACTCTCAAAAACTACCGGATGTCCTTCTTGCATAAGGATTCCCCAATGGCTACATCGGACGTATCAGTATGGACTTCGAAAGGTTTTGCATGGTTCGACAGAGCTAACACAGGCTCACTCACCATGGCTTCCTTCAATTTCTCAAAGGCCTTTTAACACTCCTCATTCCAGTTCCACGTCTTGTCCTTTTTTAGCAAATCGATCAAGGGTGAGGCGATCTTTGAATAGCCTTTGACGAAACGTCGGTAGTAGTTGTCTAATCCAAGGAATGATCTCAACTCTGTCACCTTGGTTGACGACTTCCATTCCTCAATTGCCCGAACTTTGTCTTTGTCCATAAGAATCACGCCACCTCCTATGATGTGGCCTAAGAACGGAACTTCCTTCTGGTCGAATGAGCACTTCTCCCTCTTGACAAATAGCTCATTCTCACGAAGTACCTCGAACACCTGTCTCAAGTGTTCTATATGCTTCTCCAAACTCTTACTATACACCACAATATCGTCAAGCTAGACAACAACAAAACGATCCAAGAATGGATGTAATACCTTGTTCATGAGAGTGCAGAACGTTGCTGGAGCATTAGTGAGCCCAAAAGGCATCACAAGGAACTCATACGAGCCATACCGGGTCACACACGCGGTCTTTGGCTCATCACCTTCGGCTATTCTAACCTGGTAATATCCCGATCTAAGATCCAACTTGGTGAACCATCTTGCATTACCATGTTGATCAAACAAGTCGGCTATGAGGGGAATCGGATACTTGTTCTTCACCGTGAGCTTGTTCAATGCTCTGTAGTCGATGCACATCCGAAGAGAGCCATCATGCTTCTTCTGGAACAACACAGGTGCACCATAAGGGGCTTTGGAGGGTCTAATTTACCCAGCATCCAACAGCTCCTTGAGTTGTCTTCTCAACTCCTCCAACTCTGGTGGGGCCATTCGGTATGGAGCCCTTGCTGGCGGCTCCGCATTAGGGATCAACTCAATCTTGTGATCCACTTCCCTTTTCAGGGGTAATTGTTTCGGCAACTCGGAAGGCATCGTGTCTGCGAATTCTTCCAATATCTGTTCCACTTCCACTGGAACTTCTGTCGGCATCAAAGACCCATCACTTTTCAAGGAAGCCAAGTATGTTGTAGTCTCCTTGCGCACAACACCCTTGGAAAATTAGATGGCCGAAAGCATCTTGCCCTCCACTCTAGTCTCTCGATTTGTGGGAACAAGGCATTTTTGATCCGGATCCAATATAAAGATACAGTCGGCAAATGGAGCAAGCAACGCATTGATCCGGTCAAGGAAGTCTAAGCCAATGACGAAGTCAAAGTCATCAAGTGGAATTACCTTGATGTTTTCTTTACCGTACCAACTTCCGAGTTCAAGCTTGACTCCCTTGGCAATTCCCACAATCGGTCTTTCCTTGGAGTTGACAGTCTTTATCATCCCACTTGCCTTCTCCAAATGAAGGTCAAGTTTCTTGGCAGCTTCATCAGACATGAATAGTTTAGAAGCACCCGTATCCACTAGGGCACTCAACTTCTTCCCTGCAACGATGATGTCTACAAACATCAATCCCTTATGTTTATGGCCCCTGTTGACTTGAACGGAGCTCATAATTTAGTTGAGCTTGACCGCCACATTTTCGGTCTCCACATCTCCCTGAATGGCTTGGACCCTTGCTTTCTAAGGACAATCTTTTACCATGTGTGGTCCCTGACAATGGTAACACGCAATGGGTCCCTCATTCTTCTTCACCCATGGGCTTTTCACGTTCTTCAATGCATTAGATGGTTTCTGATATTTCTCATAAGTTTTACCGGATTTTTCCTTTTCTCCCCCATCATTGCCCTTGAACTTTGGCTTTAGTTTTGAAGAATCGGATTTCGGGATCTCAAATTGCGCAATGGACTCTACTGAACTAATGGCTTTGGAAAGATCCGTAGCCCCCATTCGATTCAACTCCATCTGTGCCCATTGTTGCAATCCATTTTTGAAGGCGTAGTACCCCTCGTCTTCATCCATGTTCTTGAGTAGAAGCTTAATTTCTTTGAACTTTTTGACATAGTCAAGGATTGACCCATCATGCTTTAAGTTATGCATCTTCTTGCGGGCGTCTTCATAACATTCTTTAGATAAAATTGCTCCTTGAATTCATCACCGAATTCCTTCCATGTCTTGATGGTGTTTTTCTCAGCACACCTATGTCGCCACCATAAAAGAGCATCATCAACCAAGTAAACAGATGTCGTGTTTACCTTGGTAGTATCATCCTTAATTTCCATCAATCGAAAATATTACTCCAAGCTCCATAAGAAGTTTTCAACATCCTGGACGGTCCTTGCCCCGTTGAACTCATTTGGTTTTGGAACATCGATCTTCGGCTTTGGTGCTGCTACGTCTCCTAGCACACCACTTTTCATAGTCGCCTTGTAGATGTGCAGCTCACTCTTAAGCTCAACCATCTCCTTCCTCATAGCCACAATAGCGGCTTCAAGAGAAGCGTCTTTCTCATCCAACTTTGCAAAAGTCTCATCTAGCATCTTTTGCATCGTGTTGGCAACGTTCTCTTCCATGGAATCGAACTGCTCATGGTATGATTCCGCAACTTTTTGAGCCTCCTTGACCTCCGTCATGGATTCTTCAAGCCTGTTAACCCTCTTCTCCATCGCTGAGATGATATCCCTCGAACTTTCCCTCTTCTTTCCAGCAGCAGTAGTGGCCCGAGTCTCACGGTCAGTAGCTGGGACATCGTTAGTGCTTTGTGGTGCCATTTCTTCCGAACAGCCTCGCTCTGATACCACTTGTCACGGCTCTAAAACCTTTCTAGCAAAACCGTGCGGCCTTAGAACTCAACTCGCCTAAGTCAGCCTCTACACAAAGCCCTCAAAGCTTTGTAACTCGCGGAAAACAAACAAGCGAAGAAAGGCAAATAAGAGAGAGAGAGCTTTTGAGTGAAATGCTTTGTATTTCTCAATGATGAAGTGACAAAATGAAGAGGGGTGAGCCTATATTTATACTTGGCCCCCATCACATCCAACGGTTATAATTAAATTACATCGATGGCTAGGATTAATTCCCACCAACCATAAAGGCATCATTCCAAGAATATTCCCGACTATACAAGGAAAGAATCTCTCATGTTCACATTATTTAAGTGGGCTATTCTAGTGGGCTTGACAAACCCAAAACCTTTGTGAGATAGGCTTGGGCGGATTGGACTGCAGCAACCCTACCGTTTGGCTCATTGAGCTCGCGGACCGTGACACATACATATAGTTAATAAAAAATTTATTTTTTTTAAAAAATAAAGGAGGCATGAAAGGAGGTAAAAAAAGGGACAAGAGGATTTTTGTCCATTTTTACTAGCCAGCTGACCAAAATGTCAGAGTCACTGTTTTGTCCTTTCCTTGAATCCCATAATGGCTTGATCAAACAAGAAATGTATCTGAAAAACCTAAAACAATCCGACAGAGCAGGTGGCTCGGAGATAATTAGAAAACAAGGTCACTTTGATCATTGCAGAAGTGAGAAAAATGACAGAATGAAAATGATTATATTGCGGTTAAAAAGAGAGATTAATCAAATCAACTAGAGTTTTTGCTAGGCTTCTAGAGAGCGCATTTACGAAAATGGAATACATCTCGATTCATGGAAGAGTAAATTTCACTTTTTATTTATCATCTCTACACATATATTCAATAACATATCCGCTAGATGTAATAATAACTTTCTGACTTATAGGAACTAAGGTGTGATTATATGTAGGGTTGTTCGGTTTATACACCAGCATTCACCACGTGGCACAATGGGTCGGATGATGACGATGATCTAGTGAAACTCCAGAGGTCTATCTCGCTGTTGTAACGACCGGTCGGTAGTTGGAGATCATGATGATGATCCGAATCGGAGTTGATGTAGGCGAGGGAAATCGTGTCATCGAAGCAGGCCAATTGCCTAGATGTTTCTGTTTGGCCGTTGAGTTGGGAGGCTACGAGCTGGTCGAGTGCTGCCCAGTTTGTGAGCCGTGAGTCATTGATATAAACCGAGTTGGGATCACCACCATCACTCAACTGATTGTCCACCATCATCGGCTGATAACAGTTTTGGCTGCTTGTCGAGTTGGGGCTCTCGAGGCTTGGAAGTTTCATGAATGAGTCCGGGTAGCCATTGCAGTTCCTTGGCATGTGTTCCAGTATCTGCTCCAACTCTCCTTCATTACAGGAACCGAACATATGGTTCCTGGTGTCAGAACTGAGACATGAACTAATGGGGTTATCCAGTGTTTTGTGGTGTTTTTTCTTCTTGAAAATACGACATACCACCCATCCCTCTTCTTGTGTCCCTTCTCCCATACCATTGGGGACCTTGATTCATTAAAAAAAACAAACATTAATTTAATGACCAAAAACGTTATACCAGAGTTAGCATTATACATTTGTACTTAAGGTTTACTTACAGTTGTTTCAACGATGTTGTCGTCTAGTCTGTATTCATGCATGATCCAGTCAGATTTCTGCCCATGCGGGGCTCGTCCTTTGTAGAACACTAAAGTCTTCCTCATTCCAATCCGTCGGCAGTTGCTATATATGACCTTGTCCCGACCGGTTGCTTTCCAGAACCCGGCAGCGGTGGCACGGTTCGTGCGAGTTCCGGTAGGATACTTTTTGTCCTTGTGGCTAAAGAAGTACCAATCATTCTGAGGAGTGGTTCCGATTTTGCAGCTCTCTGCAAATCAAGTCTAGTTGAAGTAAATGGCAATGGAACATATATGAAATGAACGAGCAACTTATAGTATGTACCTTGAATATCCCATGGCTCGAGCTTGTTAAGATCTACATCCCGAATCACATCTAGATCGATTTTCTCGAATGAAACCTTCTTTCTGAGATAGTATTGCAAGAGCTCCTCTTCGGTGGGATGAAATCGGAATTCGGGTGGGATTTGGGACTGTCCATTTACAGATATGTTCATGTTCTCCAGCTACCGGAAAGGCAATGAGATGAGATGAGAGATGTAAATGATTCCACAGCTGGTGTGCCCAATGGAGTATGTAGAGAAGGCTATATATATATATATGTGTGTGTGTGTGTGTGTCTGCACAACACAAAATGTACAAAGGAGAGAAAAAAATTTGAAGGAAAGAAAGAGTTAGGGTTGTTAATGGGACTAGTGATAAATAAAATTCGTCTGTTTTTTTATGATTAATGAAATAATTAAATAAATATTAATATATAATATAAACTTATTGATAAAATATATAAACGAATGAAAAAAATTATTGAAAAAGTAAACGATTTACACCTATGTACGAAGTTGTAGGACTGCATGTGGGGGCATGCCTCCATCAAAACTATGACCTTCGACCATAAAAGCTCCACAGAAAACCACCTCTTTAACTTCCCAACTTATATCCATCATCACCTGATTCCTTTCTATCTCCTTTCAACCTCTTTCTCCCTCTATCATCTAAAAAATATATGATATTATCCGTCGTTTAACTCTTAAAAAATTTATAATAATAAAATTATAATTATTATCCACGTTGGATATTTTGATTCTAATGGTAAAACTGGGGGAAGAGGAAGGTTAACAAAATTTCACTATTTTGGCGGGTTTTTTATTTACTTTTTGGTTTTACACCAAGTTAGCTAGCATGTACAAATTTGAAAGGCCAATACTCGTCGTCCTACTGAATTAGGGTGTAAACAACTCGAATTAAACGACTCATTAAAAGTTAGAATCGAGTTCAAACTCAAATTGAATCTAATCTAATATAATACTAATCAAATTTTGATCAAATAAAATTTAAGTACCTCACGATTTATCCTATATTATTTATAGTTACTAAATACTATTTCAGATTTATCATCTTCCTTTCCCAGGGCTTTCCCTTTTATGATGTGAACTGTACTTTTGAATGATGAATTCAATATGTGTGATGAATTATTGGTAACACTTTCTGCATACAAAGTGAATAATCTTTTTTTAACCCTACAGAACATAATTATTTCTCATCCCATGTATGAGAATAACAGACTTCAGTTACTTGGTCAGAACGAGAAATTATATCATAGACCCGATTCATTACGTCATCTGTAGTCCCATCTAATTATAATCACCCACTTTATTATAATCTTCCAACTCATTTTTTTTTCAATCAATGAATCTTCACTCATCTTTTCTATGTCATTTTCAAAATATAATTTTTGAAATTTATATTAATGGCATAGTTGATTAGTGGTGGAATAGATGATTTTTATTGATTAGAGACTACGACTAACGTGGTGAGCCGAGCCTATAATATAATCTCTTAGTCAGAATACATTACTCTTTACCTACAGTCGTGTTTTATGAGTTTGATAAAACACAATTCCTCAGGTTTATTTGAACATTTACTTTTATATATACATAGTAAAGAAAATTGTGTTATCTTATATAAATTCGAATCTTAATATTTTTTATATAAATATATATCAAATGAATTGCAACAATATTAACGATTAAACTTAAAATTTTAAATCAAGGCAAAGGACTAAATTTCTAAAGATAAAAACAAAGTGGTACATGGAGTTGAAGTACACTTTAACGAAAATTAAATGTTGCATGTAGTAAAATTTTTATAAATTAATATTCAATAAATTAATAACTTTTTAAAATAATACTTTTTATTTTGATTTGAGTTCAAAGTCTAAATTAATAATTTTAATAAAATAATAAGATAATATTTTTATAAAAGCTCCTTATATAAATTTACGGTCCATTCGATATTATAAATAAACAATTTCATAAAATTACAAATATAATTAAGACAACTTAGTAAAATATGACTATTGTTATTTGTTTCTTCTTAAAATTTAAATCTAGTTATATATCATCTTCAACTTTCCTTACTACATCCAACAATTTCGGTGTTGCGTTCTCATATTGTAACAAAAAATTGTGAAGAGTTGTTGTCTCTATGAGTTCGTCATTCCGTGTAATTGCTTGCAAAGGTTAGGCTCAAACGATCAACCAAATTTGTCAAGAGGAGGGTGAATTGACCTTTGAGTGATTTTGTTATATACAATAGAAAAATAAAGATTTGTACAATAATTTATAACGGTCTCACTTCTAAACCAAGTCTACCGCTACTTAGTTATCCACACTAAGGATTTTTCACAAATTAATAATTTTTTTAGTATTTGGAAGATTATTGAGATATTTGTTTTGATATAACAATCTGAGAAATGTTTTTGAACTTGTTTGAAATATTATAAAAATTATTCAAAGTCCAGATAACTTATAAAATGTGTTTAAAATGTTTTTTTATTCTTATATCGAATATATTTTTAAAGTCAATTTTAATCGGTTTTAAAAGTTTAGAAACTAATGAGACAATAAGGCTTGAAACCAAACTTGGAAAATAGGTTTTGAAACCCTTGATTGGTTTTGAACCCCTAACTAGTTTCTATGCCAAGTGTTGCGTGTAAAAAGAGTGCGCAATTAGTGCAAGTGTACACGTCTCAAGTAATAAAGTGATAAGTATTATCGGATATCGTCTCCACAAGAATTGGTCTACTTAATATGCTTTCTTACGTCTTCTTGCTCTGTAGAAGAATTAAAATAAAAAAACACAAGTGATTTGGGTTGGAGTAAACTAAATAACGTGAATAATAAAACAAAATAAATAAAGAGAAAATAATCAGAATGAGAAGATGGCCAGGATCCAGTTGTGTTGTATTGTGGATTCAATTGACTTGTCTCTATCCAATGCAATCACACAACACTACCTCGGCAACACTGCAGTTTTACTGCCTCGACAGTGATAATGTTTGTCCGCCGCGGCAATCCCTTGCTCTTGGGTAGACTTTACCAAGATTCGGCAAAGTGTCCTTTGGTGACTCTGCTTATCCCTAAGTCGAAGTACTGTTGATGACCAGTCCTTGATGATACCTCCCGACGTGAATCAATTATACTCACCAACCAATCTCACACTTCTTTTAGCCGCTGAAACTCTAACCTATCCCTAGGCCGAGTTAGTATTTTTCAGCTAGAAAAATACCGTACTTATCCGTTTCGTGAGCCTAACTCTCCCGATATTAGACAAATAAATCTCTCACAAACTTCTCTCCCGAGCTTGAATGCAAGATCAATGAATAACAAAGAATAAGCAAATCTTGATATTTTATTGCATTGAAACAATAAAACAAATTTCAATCTCTTCTCACAAATACTAAACAACCTTCACCTAAGCCTAAAAGAATTTAGAACATAATGAAACAAAGAAAACTCTAAACTAATATCTCTCGTCCTCTCTTTTTATGATCTCTTCTCCTTGGGTGGCTATGGTTTATATTGGCTTGACCTAGGGCAAACCTTTCCTAAGTAGGAATACAACTTGGAGTAAAACACAAGTCAAGTACATAAATAAAATAATTGTTTTATTTCCAAGTTTATTCCTACAAGGATTCTTTTCCGCGTGGCCTTTGACTTGGGCTTTCTGCTCACTTCCCAGCTCCAATCCTTGTGCTGCTTGTCCAGAAACGTTCACCTCATTTTTCTCTTTAAGTCACCTTTAATATCAGTACTTGTCTTTCAGCTGCTGCCGTGGCCTCAGGTTTTGCTTCGGCCTCGCTAACTGCCGCGATAGTGGATATTCCTACAATTGCATAAAAGGTGCCGTAAAGCTTGCATTTTCTGTAAATATCATCTTTATAAGTCACACAAGCAGAATATCTAAATATCTCACATTAAGTACATGCTTTAGTCCGAGTAGGTGTAGATTAAGTGATTATTGTCCATGAAAAGTGTAAAAAATGATAGTGAATTGAGCACTTATCACACCCCCAAACTCGAACTATTGCTTGTCTTCCAACAATGCAAACCATCAAATTGCCAAACCTTATTCTCTTTTGGTCTTACGTTTCCATCTGTTCTCCCCACCATAACTATGCCTATTCTTAAGCCTTAACCTTTCGGTTACCCAAGGACTTACTCGGAATCAAGCTATAAGATTTTGTGAGTGTGTGCATTTTTGTGGACAAGTTTGATTAAAGGCTTTCTTAGACAAACTCTAAGTTCAAGGAAAATAGACTTTGGAATTTATGCTTTCTTCCTATAGTACCAACACTTGAGCCAATTTCAAGCACCTCAAGGGTTGTGTTTTATTACTAGCTAAATTTTTTTTAAGCTTATACTAGAGCCAATTTCGGGCACCTCTAGTTATCATTCCATAAATCCAATTCTTTATCACCTAAGTTCGTTAAAAGAATTCCTAAAATCACACAAGTCCCAAAAATGATCTTAGAATCAACCTTATAGCAAGCTTCTAAGTTTCTTCCTTAAGTATCCTAAAGTTAAGTCTTCTAAACAGGACCTAACCATGGTAAGGAGAAAGATTTTTATATCCTTAAAAGAATAAACTAAGGCAATAATGATGTAGAGTAGTGCAAAAGTATGAGCAATATTTCAAGTAAGGTGGTGGATAATGTAAATTTTTTTTAAAAATAACTTAAATACTTCCTTTCATGGCAAGGCCGCGGTAGTGAGTTGCCTCGGTAGTAGATCTACACCCCCAAACTCGAACCAAGTATTTTCCTCAATGTTTATGATCATGGCACACAACAGGAAACAAAATATGAAAAAGAACAAGTAAAAATATAAAATCAACATAAAGATTTAGAAATTAAATAGACTCCGAAGAATTGCCGCGGCGGGAATTTCGACAGACTAGCTATTACATTGTTCTTCCCGTTGGGGACGGCTGCGGCCCTGACACTGTGCACTCCACGGCAGCAGATTTCCTGCTATGAACTTCTTCACTTTCATTCTTGCTTATTGTCCTAAAAATAAACACCAAACAAAAATTAAATTAAAAAGAAGCAAAAATAAAAAGATTAACTTTAAACTAAAACTAATCCTAAAAATAAAATAAAGAGACGATGGAGAGATTATGTCACAGGAGGAGTGCATGCAAGTGCATCTCCTAAAGTGATGGTCTCTATAATCCTCATCTCTTGTTGACCAGTATCAAGCTTCAACTGTTGGCTATTCGCTTTGAACTCATGCCCATCCCTTCTTGATTTGATTTTTACTGCACCATGTGGTTCTGACCATTTGGATCTAAGTTTGCCTAGAAAGTGTTTTTCCAATTGGCTTTATTCACCTTCGATGTTTCAACACTATCCAGGACTCTGTTGTAACTATTATCAACAACATTGCTGAGCGTACTGCCGAGGCAGTGGTTTTTGAGACAGGATATTTTACTGCCTGAATCAGTGGTGCGGATAACCTTGCACTCCTCTGGATCATCATGTCTTTTCAAGTTAGGAAAGCATTGAATTTGACTTGCTGGTCGTTAACCCTCATTGTCAATTCTCCTTTTTCCACATCAATAAGAGTGCGTCCAGTGGCTAGAAAAGGTCGGCCCAAGATGATCGGTGCATTGTCATCTACTTCACAATCAAGAACAAGGAAGTCAGCTGGAAAAATAAATTTATCTACCCTTACCAATATGATCTCAATCTTTCCTTCCGATTGCACATATGATTTATCCGCCAATTGGAGCATCACGGTTGTAGGTTTTGCCCTTCCTATTCCAAGTTTTTGGAAAACAGATTTCGACATCAAGTTTATGCTTGCTCCAAGGTCACATAATGCCTTTCCTTCATAGTGGTTTCCTATCGCACAAGGTATGGTAAAGCATCCAAGATCCTTCAATTTACGAGGCATGCGATTATGAAGCATTGCCATGCATCCTTCAATTGCTGCCACTGTTTCAAACTCATCAAGCCTTTTTCTTTTTGACACAATGTCTTTTAAGAATTTGGCATAGTTTGATATTTGTTCTATTGCCTCAATAAATGGCAAGTTTATGTGGACTTGCTTCAAGATATCCAAGAATTTTTAAATTTATAGTCCTGTTTATGTTTTTTTAACCTTTGTGGGAAAGGTGGTGGAGGTCGCATCTCCTCTATTGTCTCATTAGTCTGGAATTTAATACCTGGTACCACTAGTGTTGGTGCTACCTCGGCCGCTTGGCGTGGAATTGCCGATTTCTCCGCCAGGGCAGTGCCTTCTACTGGGATCGACTTGTCTACGGTGGCATGATCACTTAATGCAGCATCTATGTCCTCTCTGTCTATCTTCTTGTTCCCTTGTTAGGACTTTGTCCGAACTGCTTGACATCTCCTTAAGCTGTAAACCAATTCTAGTGGTGATTGCCTTACATTGCTCATGGCTTTTTCCCTTGCAACTTCAGTATTGCTAGGTAATCCTCCTTGAGGTCTAGTGTTCAAACTTTGAGCGATCTGCCCAACCTGAGTTTCCAGTGTTTTAATGGTTGCCTTTTGATTTTGCAACCTCATCTCATTTCTACTTATAAAAGCATCAGTTCTCTTGATGAAGTTACTATTCTCAGCCATATATGATTCAGTTTTCATCATAAATGCCTTAAGAGAATTTTCCAGTGAACTTGCAGGCTGCTGTTGCGACATCTACTGCTGCGGCAGTGACTGCTGCGACGGCGAGTGTTGCATTGGCATTGATTGCTGGAAACCTGAGGGTTGAGTAGTCAGATTCAGAACATTATTGGGATTGCTCTATGAAAAATTTGTATGCCTTTTCTAAGCTGGATTGTATGTGTTGGACATCATGTTGTTGTTCCGGTTATAGTTTCCCACATAAAGGCTAGATTCCTGATTCTGCATGCACTCAGAAGAGCTATGGTTACCTCCACATAAATCACATGAAGAATCTATTACCTTAACCTCATGGGTATTATGTTGCATTTGCATATTCTAGACCATCTTAGTGAGAGTTGCCAATTGTGCTGCCACTGAATTGGATGTTTCTAATTCATGTACTGTGGCTTGACGTCTCATCCCTCCTCGCCTAGATGTAGGGAATTGAAAGTCATTCTTTGCAAGTTTGTTTAAAATCTCTATTGCTTCCTCCAGTGGTTTGTCAAGGAGTGTTCCGTTGGCAGAGGCGTCTAACATCATCCTTGTTGGGGCATTGGTACCATTGTAAAACATGGTCACTTGTGTCCATAATGGAAATCCATGCAAAGGGCAGTTGTGCAGTAACTCCCTATAGCGCTCCCATGCCTCATACATTGGTTCATCATCTGCTTGTCGAAAAGAAGTAATTTCATTACGTATACGATCATATAAATTAGTAGGATTAAAACGTGTAATGAAATCATGACAGAGTTCACTCCAAGATCCTATTGATCCTGCTGGAATGCTATTTAACCAAGTTTTTGCCTTATCCCTTAGTGAATAGGGGAACAATTTAAGTCGCAAAACATCTTCATGGACTCCTTGGATTTTGAATGAATTGTATATCTCCATGAACGATTTGAGGTGTTGCCTGGCATCTTCAGTGACCGACCCACCAAACTGTCCAATAGTATTGAGCATATTAAACATGACAGGTTTTAGCTCAAAGTGGGCTGCTTCGTTCTCTAGTGTAACGACTCTTGGATTTAACTCATTCAAATCCTCTTCCAAGAAGTCTCGAACAGTAAGCTGCCGCAGTCCTGGTGGCGGCGGAAGCCTTCCATTGCCAGCGGGTATGTTTTGTTCTGCCAGATGATCTACCATAACTTCTCGGATCTGTCTTCGCAACCTTTGACGCGTGCGTTCAATCTCTAGATCTAATTCGTATAATGGATTGCTTTGGTTCGCCCTGGTCATACACTAGTAAAAACCTAAGTCAAATAAAAATAACTAAAAGCAAGAAAATAAAGAAAACAAAATTTAGTTGCCAATCCCCGGCAATGGCGCCAAAAACTTGTTGCGTGTAAAAAGAGTGCGCAATTAGTGCAAGTTTACACTTCTCAAGTAATAAAGTGATAAGTATTATCGGATATCGTCTCCACAGGGATTGGTCTACTTAATATGCTTTCTTACGTCTTCTTGCTCTGTAGAAGAATTAAAATAAAAAAAACACAAGTGATTTGGGTTGGAGTAAACTAAATAACGTGAATAATAAAAAAATAAAGAGAAAATAATCAAAATGAGAAGATGGCAAGGATCCAGTTGTGTTGTATTGTGGATTCAATTGACTTGTCTCTGTCCAATGCAATCACACAACACTGCCTCGGCAGCACTGTTAAATAAGTAGATAACCGATAGGTTTTTGAGTAAACTTGATCATTTTATTCAATGATTAAAAGAACAAGTTTACAGACTCTTTTATAGCCTAAGAATAGAACTTCTAATTGGAGTAGGAGTCCTAGATATCTTAACTTTAAACTCTTAAGTATACAACTTTAAATATAACTAAGACTCTTTTACCAAGATAAACTCTTGATAAACTAACTATAAACTCTCTTATTAACATGATCTTGACAACTAATATTACTAATATAATCTCGATAACTAACACTCCCCCTCAAACTGGTGAGTATACATTGTATGATCCCAGTTTGGACATAAACTTGTCGAACGAGGTTTTTGGTAAAGCCTTTGTAAATATATCTGCCACTTGTTCCTCGGTTGGGATATAGGACAAGGATGTGACTCCACTCGTGAGTTTTTCTACTATGAAATGTCTGTCTATCTCAACATGTTTTGTTCGATCTTGTTGGATAGGGTTCTTTGCAATCTGAATTGTTGATTGATTGTCACAAAAGATTTCAAATTTTTTGTCTTGACACATTCCAAGTTCTTCAAGTAGCTTTTGTAACCAAATTCCTTCACATATTCCTAGAGCTAATGCTCTATATTCGGCTTCAGCACTGCTCCTTGAGACTACTGTTTGCTTCTTACTTTTCCAAGTCACTAGGTTATCCCAAACGAATGAACAATAGCCACTTGTAGATCTTCTATCTGTAAGTTCACTGGCCCAACTTGAGTCTGAAAACACCTTCACACTTCTGTCATGGTTTTTCTCAAAGATTAAGCCATGTCCGGGTGTACCTTTTAAATACCTTAATATTCGTTTTGCAGCTTCCATGTGTTCCTGTCTAGGATCAGTCATGTATTGGCTCACAATATTAAAAGGAAAAGATATATCTGGTCGAGTTAAGGATAAGTAAATCAACTTTCCTACTAGTCTTTGGTATAGCCCTTTGTCTGTCTTAGGGCCTAAGTTTGCCTTGTTGAATTTCAAACCAACATCCATAGGAGTATCTACTCGTTTACAACCCAATAACCCAGTTTCTTCAAGCAAATCCAGAACATACCTTCTTTGATTAATAACTAGTCCCTTGCTTGATCTAGCCACCTCTATGCCTAGGAAATATCTGAGTTTACCCAGGTCTTTAATTTCAAATTCTCTATTGAGCATGTTCTTTAGTTGGTGGATCTCCCTCTCATCATCTCCTGTTAGGATTATATCATCTACATAAACAATCAGGATAACTCTTTTGTTGTCTGGAGATACTTTAGAGAATAGTGTATGATCTGACAAAGACTGTTTGTAGCCCATTCTCAAGATGACTCTGGTGAATCTTTCAAACCAAGCTCTTGGTGATTGCTTCAAGCCATAGAGGGATTTGTTAAGTTTACACACCTTCTGGTTATTTTCATTATTTTCTAGTCCAGGTGGAATCTGCATATAAACTTCTTCCTCCAATTTTCCATTTAGAAAGGCATTTTTGATATCAAGTTGATGTAAATTCCAGTCACAATTTACAGCTAAGCTCAATAAAACTCTAACAGAATTAAGTTTAGCTACTGGGGCAAAAGTTTCTTTATAGTCGACTCCATAAGTCTTAGTAAAGCCCTTAGCAACTAACCTTGCTTTGTACCTCAATACACTACCATCAGGATTAAATTTGATAGCAAAAACCCATTTGCATCCAACTGTTTTTTTACCTGGAGCTGGGTCTGTAATAGTCCATGTATTGTTTTTATTTAGTGCCTCAACTTCTTCTTCAACTGCCATTCTCCATTTAGGAGATTGTAGAGCCTCTTTAATAGTCTTAGGAACTTGTTCTTCATCCAAACTTGCTGTAAATGCTTTAAAGGATGAGATCAACTTACCATAACCAACATACCTTTGAATAGGGTATTTAGTACATTGTCTAACTCCTTTTCTCTTGGCGATAGGTACACATTCAAATTCAAGTAGATGAGAAGGAATACTAGTTGAGTCATTACCTTCACTTTCTTCACAGACAGCCGGATTTAAGTCCAATTCTTAACAAATACCAGTTTGCAAAATGGTCTCAGTAATTTTCCTTCTTTTTCTAGTATAAACTTGAAGAGGTTCAGAAGGAGGTTGTAATGGTGATGTAGGTGTGGTTTGTGAATTGATAGGAGTAGTAGGTGTAGGAGAAGGACATGAACTTTCAATAGGACTTTGTGTATTTGGTGGTAAATATTGGCTAGAAGGTAAGAAAGTTGAGGGAATGGATGGACTAACCTGAGTATGAGTAGGCTGGAGATCACTAGGATCACTAGGACTCTCCCCCTGAGCTCCAGCCTTGGAGAAATAGGGATCATGTTCAAAAAAGGTAAGGTCTAATGAAGTAAAAATTTTCTGAGTGGGTGTATGGTAACATTTGTAGCCCTTCTTTAGTGAAGAATACCCTATGAGAACACATTTGATAGCCTTTGGATCTAATTTAGTCTTAGAGGGATCTAAATTTTGCACAAAAACAGTGCATCCAAACACTCTTAAAGGAAGAGTGGACGATATTGGTTTAAAACTAGGAAAACTTTCTAGGAAGACATCCCTGGGTGTTCGAAAATTTAGGACTTTGCTAGGCATCCGATTAATTAGGTATGTAGCTGTTAATAAGGCTTCACCCCACAAGTACTTTGGTACATGACTAGTGAACATTAGGGCTCTAGTTACTTCTAATAGGTGTCTATTTTTCCTTTCTGCAACTCCATTTTGTTGTAGAGTGTCAACACATGAACTTATTTGGACTATCCCCTTTTCTAGGAAAAAATTTCCTAATGATTGTGTGAAGAACTCACCCCCATTATCAGATTTAAAAATCTGAATTTTATTGTTAAATTGAGTCTCAATCATATTGTAAAACTTTTGAAAGACAGATGACACTTCTGATTTTTTTTTCAATAAATAGACCCCAAGTAGTTCGACTGTGGTCATCAATAAATGTGACAAACCACCTACTCCCACTAATATTCTTTACCTTAGAAGGGCCCCAAACATCACTGTGAATTAAAGAGAAAGGATGTGAGGGTTTATGAGATGATGGTGAATAACTAGTTCTTGTTTGTTTAGCAAGAGGACAAATATAACATTTAAAGGAAGATGGTTTCTTATTAAGAAATAAATGTGGAAACATATTTGCAAGATAATTGAAATTTGGATGACCTAACCTAAAATGCCATAACATAACATTATCAATTTGTCCTAAAGAATTAAAACAAGAAGGAGAAGAAATTTGGACAGGATTATTGTTGTTGGACAGAATATAAAGACCACCTTGTAGCCTAGCACTGCCAATCCTCTTCCTCGAAGCCGGTGCCTGTAAAAAACATTCTTTGTCAGTGAAATAGAGAGAACAATTCTGATCTCTAGAAAGCTTGCTCACAGACAGTAGGTTACAATCCAAACTAGGCACAAAAAGGACATTTTTTAGGACTACATCATTGTTAATAAATACAGTACCAGTGCCTTTAATTTGAGATAGCGAACCATCAACTATTTTAATAGAAATTTTTGAGCATGAAGGAGTAAATTGAATGAGTATATCTTTGTTACCAGTCATATGATCAGAAGCACCTGAATCAACTATCCAATTTGATGTATGTGAAGTGGAAAGAAGAGCAGTAGAGGAGGATTGTTGATGGATACCTTCATCTTCTGCTAGGGCTAGATTGCCTTCACTACTACTATTAAACTTATTGAATAATTGTTGTAGTTCTAGCATCTGTTGTGCCGTGAAACCACTTTGTTGTTTTGGTGTGACAGCAGTAGAAGAAACTTCCTTTGATGGTTTTTGTATTGAATTCTTTCCATCGGATGGTTTACCATGTAGCTTCCAACAGTTTTCTTTTAAGTGTCCTGGTTTTTTGCAATAATTACATATGATTCTACCTCTCTTTTTTGATTTGAAGGGGCCTGGGAAACTAGGGCAGAACTTTCAGGAGCAGGAACATCAGAAAACATGTATGATCTCCTGCTTTCTTCCCTTCGAACTTCAGAAAAAGCTTCCGTAAGTGATGGTAAAGGGCTGCTGCTGATAATTCTGGATTTGACATGATCCCATTCTTTATTTAGCCCATTTAAAAACTGAAAAACCCTTTTCTGCATAGTGATTTTCTTGTATAACGCAGCATCAGAGGCTGTCTCCCATTCATGTGCTTCAAATAGATCAAGTTGCTGCCATAAGGTTGTTAAAGTAGTATAAAACTGTGTAACAGTAAGTCCTTCTTGCTTAAGATTAAAGGCCTTACTTTCAATCCCAAATAACTCAGAATTGTTATTTGTACTGGAGTATGTTTCTCGAACAACAGTCCAAACTTCACTTGCTGTTTCATATAGTAAAAATTGAGAACTAACGTCTGGAGACATAGTGTTGAGCAACCAAGACATGACTCTCCCATTCTCTTGAGCCCACTTTTCATAACCCTGATTATCGATAGAGGGTTTCTTGATCTTTCCGGTAATATATCCTAGGGTTCCTCGACCAATGAGGAAGATTTTAACAGATTGTGACCATTGAAGATAATTATGGCCCACAAGTATGTGACAAGTAACAGTGGTGCCTGTTACTTCTGAAAAATCTACCATTGTGGCAGTGGATGTGGTGTAAGATGCTATTTCACTCGACGTGGATTGAGGAGGAAAAGCCATGGAAGAAATCTTGTCGATAGGATCGATTTAGACTGATACCATGTTAAATAAGTAGATAACCGATAGGTTTTTGCGTAAACTTGATCAGTTTATTCAATGATTAAAAGAACAAGTTTACAGACTCTTTTATAGCCTAAGAATAGAACTTCTAATTGGACTAGGAGTCCTAGATATCCTAACTTTAAACTCTTAAGTATACAACTTTAAATATAACTAAGACTCTTTTACCAAGATAAACTCTTGATAAACTAACTATAAACTCTCTTATTAACATGATCTTGACAACTAATATTACTATTATAATCTCGATAACTAACAAGCACTGCAGTTTTACTGCCTCGACAGTGATGATGTTCGTCCGCCGCAGTAATCCCTTGCTCTTGGGTAGACTTTACCAAGATTCGGCAAAGTGTCCTTTGGTGACTCCGCTTATCCCTAAGTCGAAGTACTGTCGATGACCACTCCTTGATGATACCTCATGGCGTGAATCAATTATACTCACCAACCAATCTCACACTTCTTTTAGCCACTGATACTCTAACCTATCCCTAGGCCGAGTTAGTATTTTCTAGCTAGAAAAATACAGTACTTATCCCTTTCGTGAGCCTAACTCTCCCGATATTATACAAATAAATATCTCACAAACTTCTCTCTCGAGCTTGAATGCAAGATCAATGAATAGCAAAGAATAAGCAAATTTTGATATTTTATTGCATTGAAACAAGAAAATAAAGTTCAATCTCTTCTCACAAATACTAAACAACCTTCACCTAAGTCTAAAAGAATTTAGAACATAGTGAAACAAAGAAAACTCTAAACTAATTTCTCTCGTGCTCTCTTTTTATGATCTCTTCTCCTTGGGTGGCTATGGTTTATATAGGCTTGACCTAGGGCAAACCTTTCCTAAGTAGGAATACAACTTGGAGTAAAACACAAGTCAAGTACATAAATAAAATAATTTTTTATTTCCAAGTTTATTCCTACAAGGATTCTTTTCCGCGTGGCCCTTGACTTGGGCTTTCTGCTCACTTCCCAGCTCCAATGCTTGTGTTGCTTGTCCAGAAACGTTCACCTCATTTTTCCCTTTAAGTTACCTACAATATCAGTACTTGTCTTTCAACTGCTGCCGCGACCTCAGGTTTTGCTTCGGCCTCGCTAACTGCCGCGACAGTGGATATTCCTGCAATTGCATAAAAGGTGCCGTAAAGCTTGCACTTTCTGTAAATATCATCTTTGTAAGTCACACAAGCAGAATATATCTAAATATCTCACATTAAGTACATGCTTTAGTCCGAGTAGGTGTAGATTAAGTGATTATTGTCCATGAAAGGTGTAAAAAATGATAGTGAATTGAGCACTTATCACCAAGCCCATCTAACGATTACTTTTTCATGTGATTAACCCCCAGGTTTTGAAACCCCTATGCAAGTGAGCTTTTAATGCTCGTTTTAATGATTTTTAATGGCTTTAAAATATCTCTAATGGCCATAAATAACTAGAATATCATTCCATATTATAGAAGGAAGTTTGAGACACTTGAAGATAGTTAGAGAATATATCCAAGCTACATGATCATGAGAAATAACATTTAAGTCTTGTATATATTATATACAAAGTATTTTTTTATTGTTTTATTCTTTACACTCTTGTGAGCTTAATTCTTGTAAACATTCTTGTTGAGTTGATCGATCTTGATAATTGGCCAAGAGGGGGTGAATTGGCTATTTAAAAAATTTGTCGGTGATTTTTCGGTAAAACGGAAAAATGAAGAACAAGAGATTTATAGTGGTTCAAGCTTCAGAACAAGCTCTACATCCACTACCTTAGCTCCCACTAAGGATTTTGAAAAACAATTCACTAAGAATTCAACCTTTTTATAGGTTCAAGGGATAACCTTTACAAATCGAATCAAACCTTCTATCTTTGAAGTACAAAGATGATAAAAAGAAAGAAAGACAAATAAGAAATCTCTCACAAGATAAATATTGCCCCAATTACAGATTTACTCTCCCCAAACTCAATTACAAAGAATCAAATTGAAGTACAAGAGATGGGAGACAAGATTTTCAATGAAAGTGCTTGGGAGTTGGATTTGATTGCTTGGATGTTGCTTGAGGTTCAATTAGATGTTAATGCTTCTTGAACATCTTCATTTTATGTCCTCATTGATTTCTAACCGTTTTGGTTGTTGGGAAATTAAATAAAGACGTTAGGACCATATCTTCCCACCATAAATGCTCTTCTGCACGCACAGGTATCGATACACGAAGAACCTGTTTCGGAACAACCTATAAAAACAAAGAGACGTTATGCATTTAATAGGGGGTGCATCGAAACAGGTATCGATGCCATTACTACACTGTAATGGTGGGTATCGAACCATGTTTCGAAACAGGCTAACTATCTTTTAATGTTTTAACTGCCACCAAAGGTCAACTATAACATCCCGGTTTTGGGGTTAGTAGTTTAAGTGTTAGTTGGGGAAATTCGATTCGGGTCGAATCGGATTCCTAGGGTTCGTTATTCTGGGAAAAATTAAAATAATATTATTTTAATCGGATAAGTAATAATTTTGTGAGTTGGTTCTAAAAATATTAAAAAGGTGTTTTAAAGTTAAAAGAATATTATTCGAACTTTAATTTGATTTTTAATTGGGCTTAATATTGTGCTAGTGACCAAATTGTAATTTTTGGGAATGTTTCGGGGATTTAATTAGTAATTTTCGGCAATAAGGATTTTTAGTGACTAAATTGGAAAGTAAGCCATACTTAGAATCCTTAGAGGGCCATAAACCCAATTTATTTTTAATTAATGATTTATCCACCAAAATTGTTTTTAAATTGTTTTATTTTAGTTAATAATTCCATTTTCTTTTGTAACTTCTCATTTTCCCATCTTTTCTCTCAAGATTTTCTCTCATTTTCTCTCCATCTTCTTCTCCAAATTTCTTCAATTTCTTGCTGATTTCTTCATCATTTTCTACAGGATTTATTTCATTTTACTCATCCTTTCATTCTCTACAAAACCTACTCATCAATTTTTGCAAAATCAACATCATTTTCAAGAAGTCAAGGAAGGTTTTCTCATCTTTTTGGTGGAGCAAATCTTTAAGGTAACTTTGCTGATTTCTAATCTTTTTCTAAGGTTCTTTATTGAAATTCCCAAGTATTGGCTTGCTCATCAACTATTGCTATTTTATTTTGTGTTTTTAATTCAAGATCTATGAGTTTTATGATGGTTTTTGTGAAATATTTTGAGATCTAAATTGATGTTGGGTTTAGGTTGATTTAATTATGATATTATGTCAATTAAATGATTAATTAAGTGTGTAATTGATGGCACATTGATTTAATCCCGGAATAATGTAATCGGTGGTGTTTTAAGGTGGTTTTCGGTTGTTTTAGGGGCTGTTTTAGGTGTTCTAATGTTGCTGGAGGTATAAGGATGGTTTGTAAGTGTTTTTGGTTCATAATTGAGGTGGATTAGATGCTAGATTCATTAGGTTTTGGGCTGATGGTGTTTCGGATGCGTTTCGACTAGGTTTCGGTCTTTTCAGCTAGGTTTTCGATAGTTTTGTGAAGGTTTAATGTGTCTGCTGTTTTGAGCATGTTGTGATGTGAATATGCTCTGTTTTTAATGTTGTAGAGGTAGTGCAAGAAGGTGCATAAGTGGCTGGTGCGTTGGCGTTGCCGTCGGAGCATCGGCGAGGGCTCGATTCGCTTGTCGGTGAGTGGTTTTGGGTTTAAAGTGAATCACATTGGTTCGGTTCTATTTTGGGGGCTATGGAATAGTGTGAAAACTTTCCATAGTTCAAGAGTAAGTGTTTTAAATGATGTTGATGCATTACCTCGATTTTCGGTTATTTTCGGTAATGGCATATATGTGAACAATGATTCAATATGATTTTGGAATTGCATATATTTGATTTTGAAATGATGCACGCATGTGTTAATTGCTGAAAATGCATGGTTTATTAAGTTATTCATGGTTTATGTAAGCATGAAAAAGAATTTGGATTATGATGAGGTTATTTGCCCTATGTTGATAAAGCCGTTGAGCATGATTTTAGTTCACATGATGAACATGTAATGAGTGCATTATGAGCAACAAGTTAACATGCATGATTGGAATTGATATTGGCTTAGTGACACTAACCTTAGATTCAAATACAAATGACATGTCATTAGGATTGAGTGCACTATAAAATAATGAGAATAATGATGATGCCTACACGTAAACAAGGGTGACTTTGTGTCCGACCGTGCATGTAGAGTTTGCCTACACGTAAACAAGGGTGACTTTGTGTCCGATCGTGCGTGTAGAGCTTGCCTATATGTAAACAAGGGTGACTTTGTGTCCGACCGTGCATATAGTTGACCCATGCGTAAACAAGGGTGACTTTGTGTCCGACCGTGCGTAGTGGGGGTAACATGTATACAAGGGTGACTATGTGTCCGACCGATGCATGTTGAGACCAAGTGTCTCCAATTATGGAAAAAGGAATCCGTGTATTCGGTGAACCAAAAGTTCATATTAAGTGATCACTAGAAAGCCAATATGCATATAAGAAATGGAATGATATATTTGTGCATGATACATAAAATGATTTGACATTGTTGATAAGCTTGTTTTGGTTTTACATATTTCAAATAAGCATGAAGAATGCAAGTATGAATTTATAAATGATTTTGAACTTGTTTTAGAGCTTCCTCACTAAGCATGTTGTGCTTAAGCTCTCTCTTTTCATACTTGCAGAAAAAATAGAGATATTCGAGGCTACGTTCGGAGCAAGGGAACCAAGGGGAAGAGTTATCTCAATTTTTGGTATGTTTTGGCAAATAATTTGGGCTTGTCAATATGTAAATCAAACCCATGTGAAGTGTGTGATTTTTTCTTTGGTTAATGTTGTAATAAGACCTATAATGTTTTGGATTGTTGATTGATGGACCATGGTGTTGTTTGGATTATTGAGA
Source organism: Abelmoschus esculentus (assembly GCA_035048815.1). Classification (NCBI taxonomy): domain Eukaryota; kingdom Viridiplantae; phylum Streptophyta; class Magnoliopsida; order Malvales; family Malvaceae; genus Abelmoschus; species Abelmoschus esculentus. Next base: position 7,262,303 of record JAUCBN010000059.1, read on the forward strand.
CATGTACATGAATGAACATTGTTGATTTTTAAATCATATGTTAGGAAGCATGCCTATAGATTGTTTGGGGTCTTTGATGTGATAAATGTATGCTTTAAATTGTTCTTTATGCTTAGGAAATTATGCATATAGTTAAGGGTGATTAATGGTTATGTTTGAACGGGTGGAATTAACTTAGAATGTTCAACTTGTTAAAGTGCACAGGGGGTATCGATACTGGTATCGATACCCTAAGGCTTAATTTGGGGTGGTTCGAATCATGGTTCGATGCAATTACTCCACTGGACGCTGGAGTATCGATACCACCTATGGGGGTATCGATACCAATAGCCTTCGAAGTGCAAGGAGGCTAGCTCCACGATAGGGTATCGATACCGAGACCCAAAAATGACATTTTAAGTGTGGAAAATCATGATTTGGGTCAAATTTCTTTCCACGATCAAATACAGATGCAATGAATAATATTTTGAGTGGTAACATCCCTTTAATGCATGATGTTCATTTAGATTCGTATTGGTAAACAAATGTTGGTTTTAGTCCCTATAATATCTTGAGCTTTACAATTAGGTCCCTATTGTATGAAACATGAAATTGACGATGCAATAATGGCCTGTTTGATTTGAACTTTGTTATGAGTATGCTATGCATGTTGAATTGAACTATGGTGGATCGAATTACCGGTTTATTCTTTTGGAATTAAGAATTATTTGCGTTTTGGTCCTTATGTACTGACATGCGAGTTTAATGATTAATTGTGAGTCGAATGTTTCCATTTTTTTGCGCATGACCTCGACACACATAGGAACCAAATTATGCATCTAGTTAAAAAAAAAATATATCGGTTTTCAGGGTTGTTTATCGAATTAGACCTTAACGGGTTTAGTTTGATATTCCCCGTGTGACCTGTTAGTGCCGGTTCCGTCCAGGCCGGGCTAAGGGGGTTACATCAACTCATTAAATGCTAAAAATATCTGTTGGGAATTAAAGGTTGTATCGATACGAGTATCGATACCATGAGTTCTATTTTTAAATAATTTTAAGACAATTAAAAATACTCAATGTGGTTCGATACATGGTTCGAAACATGCATTTACAGTAAGGAAATGGTATCGAACCATGCTTCGATACTTCTTCTTAGTTTTAAGAATAAGGCTTTAAAAATGCAGTAGGGTATCGATACCGGATCAAATGGTATCGATACTCTCATATCAAAACACTTAGAAATTTTATTTCAAAGTTCTTGGTTTGACTTGAAATCAGAAGTTTGACTTAAGAACTTAAAAATTTATTACAAAATAGTCCTTATACATAATTGTTATATCAAAATCAATTTTGGTTTTACAATTCTCCTTGTGAGAGTTTCATTATTTATACAAATTACCTTATAAGGTGAGAGGTTCTAGTTTATCCTAAGAAAATATTTGAGTGCTTAGAAAATTCTTAATAGTGGATATAGACTCGATTGGTTAATCAATCCACTCTAAAATCATCTTTCAACATTGTCTATACTTTTTTGGTTTTAACCAATTCATTCAGGAAGCAAATTCAGCCATCTTGGTGGATTCGATTGTTCATTTTAAGCTTAAAAATTAGTATCAGATCATCGTCTTTATCAAAAGATTAACATCCAAGAATAAAGAGAAATGTACTATTGTAGATGTTTCTCAAACATACTAAGTTGAGGAATGAGTAGATCAAACCATATCAAGAGAACTATACTGTTGTAGTTCCAAATCTAGACAAAGAACTGCACCCGTTAAGGCGACACATTATGCTCGTCGAGGCAGCACCTAGAAAATGTTGATACGGTGCACGAATTTAAAAGAATAAAAGGTTGTATCTTTCAAGGAAAGTTATAAAAAGAACAAAGAAGAGAAAAACATGGAAAAACAAGGTCAACGCCATGTGAAAAAGTCAAACAATAGTCAATTAGGAATTAAAATAAAGATATTTATTCATGTAATGAAGTTTATTTGATTCCAAGTTGTACTCCTACTTTTAGAAGGACTAGACCTAGTGTAACGCCTCAAAAATGGGCCTAGAAGTTAGTGAACCGATTTTGTCGGTTTCGTTTAGTTCGGGATTAAATACTTAAAAAATAATTTTTAATCGAAATAAATTATGAAAAAATATCCTAAAATCTTTATTTAATATGTATTTGACTTTGGTCAACTTAATTTCGAAAATTGACCCTTAAATCCCTATGATAAGTGCTCAACTCACTATCACTTTTCACACTTTTTATGGGCATTAATCACTAAATCTACACCTACTCGGACCAATGTATATACTTAATGTGATATATTTAGAAGTTATGCTTATAAAGAGCAGCAGAAAGACAGGAAGCGGTACTATAGGCGATTGGAAGAGAAAAATACAAGGGACGTTTCTGGACATGCAGCACATAGATCGGAGCTGGTTAGCACAAGGAAAAGCTCAAGACAAGGCCATGCGGGAAAGCTTTTTAATTGGAATAAACTTTGAAATATTTTATTTATGTACATGACTTGTTCCCTACTCCAAGTTGTATTCTACTTAGGAAAGGTTTGCCCTAGGCCAAGCCTATATAAGACCTAGCTATCTAAGGGAATAGGGGAGGCGATTTTTAGAGAGTTCACCTTAAGACTCATTGTTTTATTTCTCTCAAATTATTTTCTAAGTTTTGTTAGGGTTTAGGTGAAAGTTGTCGAGTACTTATGAGAGGAGATTGTACTTTGTTCTTTGTTTCAATGCAATAAAATATCAAGTTTTGCTTATCCTTTGCCATTCTTTGTTCTTGCATTCAAGCTCGGGAGAGAAGTTTGTGAGTAATCTATTTATCTAGACTCGGGAGAGTTAGATTCCGGAAAGGGATAAGTACGGTATTTCAATCGTGAAATACTAACTCGGCCTAGGGATAGGTTAAGAGTTTCAGCGGCTAAAAGAAGTGTGAGATTGGTTTATGATTATAATTGATTCACGCCGGGATGTATCATTAAGGATTGATCACCAACAGTACTTCAACTTAGGGATAAGCGGAGTCATCCAAGGACACTTTGCCGAACTTTGATAAAGTTCACCCACGAGCAAGGGATTGTCGCGGCGGACAAGTATCGTCGCTGCCAAGGCAGTAATCTGCAATGCTGCCGAGGCAGTGATGTACAATTGCATTGGACAGATACAAGTCAATCAAATCCACAATACAACACAACTGGATCCTGCCCTCTCTCTTAATCAGATCTCATCTTTATTCTTAGTTTTCTTTATTTGAATTTATTTAGTTTCATCAAAACCAAATTTACCTGTGCCTTTATTTTATTTCTTTTTACAGAGCAAGAAGATGAAGGAGGCATATTAAGTAGACCAATCCCTGTGGAGACGATACACGATTATACTGATCACTTTATTACTTGTTATGTGTCCACTTTCACCAATTGTGCACTTTTGACAAGCAACAAGTTTTTGGCGCCGTTGTCGGGGATTGGAAACTAAATTTTGTTTTCTTTATTTTCTTGCTTTTTAGTTTTTAATTTTTGTTTTACTTTATTGTTTTTCTTGGTGTATGACTAGGCCAATCCAACCAACCCTTTGTACGAATTAGACCCAGAGATCGAACGTACATGGAAAAGGTTGAGGAGACAAATACAAGGAGCTATGGCAGAATATCCAGCAGGACAAAACTTACCTGCCGGCAATAGAGGTCTTCCGCCGCCACCAGGGCAGCGACAGCTCACTGTTAGAGATTTCCTAGAAGAGGACTTAAATGGGCTAAACCCAGGAGTCGTTACACCGGAAATAGAAGCAACCCACTTTGAGCTAAAACCTGTCATGTTCAATATGATCAACACTATTGGACAGTTCGGTGGGTCTATGAATGAAGATCTCAGGCAGCACCTCAAGTCATTCATGGAGATATGCAATTCCTTCAAAATCCAAGGAGTCCATGAAGATGTCTTGAGATTAAAATTATTCCCCTATTCACTGAGGGATAGGGCAAAAGCTTGGTTAAATAGCATTCCAACAGGATCAATAGGATCTTGGAGTGAATTATGTCGAGATTTCATTACACGTTTTAATCCTATAAATTTATATGATCGAATTCGTAATGAAATCACTTCTTTTCGACAGGCAGATGATGAACCTATGTACGAGTCATGGGAGTGCTATAGAGAATTATTGCACAAGTATTTTTTGCATGGATTTCCCCTATGGACACAAGTGACCATGTTCTATAATGCCACGAATGCCCCGACAAGGATGATGTTAGATGCCTCGGCGAACGGAATACTCCTTGACAAAGCACCTGAGGAAGCTATTGAGATACTGGACAAACTCACAAAGAATGATTTTCAATTCCCTACATCTAGGCGAAGAGGAGTAAGACGCCAAGCCACGGTGAATGAGTTAGACACATCAAATTCTGTGACAGCACAATTGGCCTCTCTTACCAAGATGGTGCAAAATTTGCAACTACAACAAAATACCCGTGAGGTTAAGGCCATTGATTCTTTTTGTGATTTATGTGGAGGTAACCACAATTCTTCTTATTGTATGAATCAAGAATCCAGCCTGTATGTTGGAAATTATAACCGAAACAATATGATGTCCAACACATACAACCCCTCATGGAAGAGGCATCGAAACTTATCATGGAGTAATCCTAATAATGCCTTAAATCCAACCAACCCCCCCAGGATTTCGACAACCAATGCAACATCTGTCGTAGCAGCAGGTCCAGCAGCCAGTGCCGCAGTAGCAGATGCAACAACAATCTGTAAGTTCCTTGGAAAATTCTCTAAAAGCATTCATGATGAAAACTGAGTCATATATGGCAGAGAATAGCAACTTCACCAAAAGAACAGATGCGTTTATAAATAGAACTGAGATGAGGTTGCAGAACCAAGAGGCAGCAATTAAGGCACTGGAAACTCAGGTTGGGCAGTTTGCTCAAAACATAAACACTACACCACAAGGAGGACTACATAGCAATACTGAAGTTGCTAAGGTAATAGGCCATGAACAGTGTAAAGCAATCACTACTAGGAGTGGTCTTCAACTGAAGGAAAAGATAGGAATTCCAGCAGGCCAAGTTTCATCAACAGACCCAGCAAAAGAGGATTTAGATATTGAAGAACCTGATCCTGATAACACTGCCCCAGCAGAGAACGCAGCAGTTCCTGAATAATCTGCCGAGACAGCAACAACCCTAGTGGTACCAGGTATTAAGTTCCAAACTAAAGAAACCCTGGACGAGATGAGACCACCATCACCCTTCCCACAAAGGTTGAAGAAGCAAAAACAGGACCAGCAATTCAAGAAATTTCTTGATATTTTAAAGCAAGTTCACATCAACTTACCATTCGTAGAGGCAATTGAACAAATGCCTAATTATGCTAAATTTTTGAACGACATTGTGTCTAAGAGAAAAAGACTACGTGAGTTTGAAACAGTGGCTGCTACCGAAGGATGCATGGCAATGCTACACAATCACATGCCACCAAAATTGAAGGATCCTGGATGCTTTATCATACCTTTTGCAATAGGTAATAACTATGAAGGTAAGGCCCTATGCGACCTTGGAGCAAGCATCAACCTAATGCCCAAATCTGTTTTTCAAAAGCTTGGAATAGGAAGGGCAAAACCTACAACAGTTATGCTCCAACTTGCGGATCGATCATAAGTGCAACCCGAAGGCAAAATCGAGGACATAATGGTAAGAGTTGACAAATTTATTTTTCCCGTTGATTTTCTTGTCCTTGATTGTGAAGCAGATGATAATGCACCAATCATCTTGGGGAGACCTTTCCTTGCCACTGGACGAACAATAATTGATGTGAAAAAAGGAGAGTTGACAATGAGAATTAATGATCAGCAAGTCAAATTGAATGTTTTCCAAATTATGAAAAGATATGACGAGCCGGAAGAAGAATGTCAGATGCTTTATAATACAGATGCAATTAGTATAATACCTTGTCTCAGCAACCACTGCCTCGGCAGTAATCTTAACGATACACCACAAGTCTGCCTCGACAGTAATACGGATGACTGTTACAGTAGAACTTTGGACAGTGTTGAAACAACAGAGAATGAGGAAGCTAACTGGACAGCACACCTTCCAGGTAAGTACTTCGAACCTTTAGATTACCCAGGTAAGAATGAAAATCTGTAAGTAAAGAACCAATGGTCACGGAGTTAAAACCCTTACCTAAAAAACTAAAATATGCTTATTTGGGAGACAACCACACAATGCCTGTAATTATTTCTTCTAAGTTGCTACCAGAACAGGAACAAACACTAATAGAGATGTTGCGGCAGCACAAAAAGGCAATTGGGTGGTCAATTGATGATTTGAAGGGAATAAGCCCAACAGTATGTATGCATAAAATCCTTTTATAGGAAGACCATAAACCCACTGTTGAGGCTCAAAGGAGACTTAACCACGCTATGAAGAAGGTAGTACGTAAGGAAATAATCAAGTGGCTTGATGCAGGAATTATTTATCCTATCTCTGACAGTGCATGGGTAAGTCCGGTACAATGTGTACCTAAGAAAGGTGGTATGACTGTCATAACCAACGAGAACAACGAGCTAATCCCAACCATGACTGTGTCCGATTGGAGGGTTTGTATGGATTATCACAAGTTGAATAAGGCAACAAAGAAGGATCACTTCCCTTTACTATTTATTGATGAAATGCTTGATAGACTTGCTGGTAAGCCTTATTACTATTTTCTTGATGGTTATTCAAGATACAATCAAATTGCCATTGACCCAGAAGACTAGGTAAAAACTACCTTCACCTGCCCATATGGGACATATGCATTTAGAAGGACGTCGTTCGGCCTGTGCAATGCCCCGGCAACCTTTCTGAGATGCATGATGGCAATTTTTTCTAACATGATAGATGACTTCCTAGAGATATTCATGGATGATTTTTCAGTCTTTGGAGATAGCTTCAATCATTGCCTCGGCAATCTCGAAAAAGTGCTGCAAAGATGTGAGGAATCCAATCTAGTCCTAAACTGGGAAAAATATCACTTTATGGTAAATGAATGCATAGTATTGGGCCATAAAATATCATCACAAGGAATCGAAGTTGATAAAGCCAAGATTGATGTGATAAAGAATTTACCTCCACCAATTTCTATGAAAGGAGTTCGAAGCTTCTTGGGCCATGCATGTTTTTATAGAAGGTTTATTTCTAATTTTTCCAAAATTTCTAAACCTCTTTGTAACCTGCTTGAATATGATAGAAAATTCGAATTCAATGAGGAATGCACTGAAGCATTCGAATCTCTCAAGGAGAAGCTAATCACTGCACCGATAGTGATCCCACCAGATTGGTCCTTGCCATTTGAATTGATGTGTGATGCTAGTGATCATGTTGTCGGGGTAGCACTTGGGCAGAGAAAGAACAACCTGTTCCATGTGATCTACTATGCTAGTAAAATGCTTAATGATGCCCAAATCAATTACACCACAACAGAAAAAGAATTACTAGCAATAGTATTTGCTTTTGACAAATTCTGATCATATCTTATCAGAACAAAGGTTACTGTCCACACTGACCACTCGGCAATTAAGTACCTATTCTCAAATAAGGATGCCAAGCCCATACTGATTAGATGGATCCTTCTTTTACAAGAATTTGATGTGGAGATCAAAGATAGAAGAGGTACATAAATCAGGTAGTCGATCACCTGTCTAGATTGGAGAACAAAGAAAATAACAACTCACCTGAAGAGATACAAGATGCATTCCAAGATGAACAATTATTGCATATTGCGACAATTGCAAGGGACACTGCCGAGACAGAGACCACGGCAGCATAAAACTGTGTCGCCGAGGCATTATCTGAATACATCTCCGTAACATTAACAAAAGACCTTGCTGCAGTAACAGCCACCCCCTGGTATGCTGATCTTGTTAATTATTTAGCTAGTGGTATTATCCCTTATAACCTTAACTATAACGAAAAGAAGAGGTTTCAGCATAATGCAAAGCATTATTTCTGGGATGACCCTCTTCTGTTTAAACATTGTGCAAATCAGGTTATAAGAAGATGTGTCCTAGAAGATAAACAGAAAGCAGTACTCCAACAATGTCATGATTCACCTTACGGTGGGCATTTTGGAGGAAATAGAACAGCAGCAAAAGTGCTCCAATCAGGCCATTATTGGCCTACATTCTACAAAGATGCCCACGACTATAACAAAAACTATGACCGATGCCAACGCACAGGCAATATCTCAAGACGGCATGAGATGCCATTACAACCCATATTGGAAGTGGAACTGTTTGATGTTTGGGGCATAGATTTCATGGGAGCATTCCCATCATCCCAAGGCAACCTCTACATCTTAGTAGTAGTGGATTATGTATCAAAGTGGGTTGAAGCAATTGCCACACCTCACAATGATTCCAAGATAGTTCAAAAATTTCTCAAGAAAAATATTTTTACAAGATTTGGAATCCCTAGAGCAATAATAAGTGATGAAGGTATACACTTTGGTAACAGACTCATTGCCGCGGCACTAAAGAAACTCGGCATCACCCACAGACTTGCTACGGCCTACCACCCACAGACAAATGGGCAAGCTGAAATATCAAACAAGGAATTAAAACAGATCCTTGAAAAGGTGATAAATCCATCTCGAAAGGATTGGTCTTATCGTCTAGACGATGCTTTATGAGCCTATAGGACAACATTCAAAACCCCATTGGGAACATCTCCATATAGGCTTGTATTTGGGAAAGCTTGCCACTTACCTGTAGAATTGAGCATAAAGCCTATTGGGCAGTAAAGAGTTTAAACATGGATTGGCAAAAAGCTGGCCAGAAAAGACTGCTAGACCTTAATGAGATAGAAGAATTCCGAACAACAGCCTATGAGAATGTCAAGATCGATAAAGAGCAAACAAAAAGATGGCATGACCGTAAGTTACTGCCTAGGCAGTTCCTGCCGGGGCAGCACGTTCTCCTTTTCAACTCCAGGCTCAAACTGTTTCCAGGAAAACTCAAATCCAGATGGTTAGGCCCATTTGAATTTGTTCGATTTTACCCACATGGAGCAGTAACGATCAAATCACCAAAGGATGGGCATGAATTCAAGGTGAATGGCCAACGTTTGAAGCACTATTCTGGGCCACATGACATAAAGACTATGGAGACCATCACCTTAGGAGATGCACTTGCACGCACTCCTATTGAGACTTAATGCCTCGATCGTCCATTTTATTATACTTTAATTTTTAGGAATAGTTTTAATTTCGCTTTTATTTTAGGTTATTTAATACTTTCTTGTTGATTATATTTTGTTTTTGCCAATAAGCACGGAAACGAAGTGAACGCTCCATTGCAAAAGACAACCCAACCAGCGTCCAACCGCCCCGGCAAGCAAAAACTCAGCCATCGCCCTCACCGAAGACGAAGCAATCAGCAGCACGTCCTCGATGAAATATTGTTACAAGCAACTCTTCGGAGTCCCTTTAAATTTTTATTCAATACTTTTTCTCTTTAAATGCTGCTTGTTTTCATATTTTGTTGCCCGCTATTTTCTTCTGATATAAAGCATTGAGGACAATGCTTGGTTCGAGTTTGGTGGTGTAGAGCCTCTGTCGAGGCAATCTACTGCCGAGGCCCTGCCAAGAAAATGGAGTATTTAAGTGAAATTTTTTATTTTTTTAAAATTTTTATGCTCACCGCTTTACTTGAATCAATTTCCCATAATTTTGCATTGGCCATCATCAGTATTGCCTTAGTTTATTCTTTAAGGCTATAGAAATCTTTCTCCTTACCATGGTTAGGTCCTGTTAAGAAGGTTTAACCTTAGGATACTTAAGGATGAAAACTTAGAAGCTTACTATAAGATAAATTTTAAAACACTTTGGGGACTTGTTGGATTATAGGAATTCTTTTAATGAACTTAGGTGATAAAGACTTAGTTTTTTGGACAAGTGACTAGAGGTGCCTATCACCGGCTCTAGGAATTACTCTTCTTCATGCTAGAGGTGCCCGAAATTGGCTCTAGTATGCTACAAAGAATATCAAAAGAAAGAATGAATTAGTGAAGAGAAAAACACAATCCTTGAGGTGCCTGAAATTGGCTCAAGAATTGGTTGTTTAGAAAAGAAGAGAGCACTTAACCAAAATCTACTTGTCTTGAACTTAGAGTTTATCTAAGAAAGCCTTTAATCAAACTTGTCCACAAAAACTCACACACTCACTAAATCTTATAGTTTGTTTCTAGGTAAAACCTTGGGTAGCCAAAATGTTAAGTCTAAAGAATAGGCATAGTTATGGTGGGGAGAATAGATGGAAACATAAGACCAAGAGAGAATAGAGTTTGGCAAATTGATGGTTTGCATTGCTTGAGGACAAGCAATAGTTCGAGTTTGGGGGGTGATAAGTGCTCAACTCACTATCACTTTTTACACCTTTTATGGGCATTAATTACTAAATCTACACCTACTCGGACCAATGTATATACTTAATGTGATATATTTAGAAGTTATGCTTATAAAGATGATATTTACAGAAAAGGCAAGTTTTACTGCAATTTTACATCTGTGCAGGATAAACTATTACCGCGGTAGCAACATGGTCGAGGCAGGACCTGATGCCGAGGCAGAAGCAGAAAGACAAGAAGCGATACTATAGGCGATTGGAAGAGAAAAATACAAGGGACGTTTCTGGACATGCAGCACATGGATCGGAGTTGGTTAACATGAGGAAAAGCCCAAGACAAGGCCACGCGAGAAAGCTTTTTAATTGGAATAAACTTTGAAATATTTTATTTATTTACATGACTTGTTCCCTACTACAAGTTGTATTCTACTTAGGAAAAGTTTGCCCTAGGCCAAGCCTATATAAGACCTAGCCGTCTAAGGGAATAGGGGAGGCGATTTTTAGAGAGTTCACCCTAAGACTCATTGTTTTCTTTCTCTCAAATTATGTTCTAAGTTTTCTTAGGGTTTAGGTGAAGGTTGTCGAGTACTTGTGAGAGGAGATTGTACTTTGTTCTTTGTTTCAATGCAATAAAATATCAAGTTTTGCTTATCCTTTGCCATTCTTTGTTCTTTCATTCAAGCTCGGGAGAGAAGTTTGTGAGTAATCTATTTATCTAGACTCGGGAGAGTTAGATTCACGAAAGGGATAAGTACGGTATTTCAATCGCGAAATACTAACTCGGCCTAGGGATAGGTTAAGAGTTTCAGCGGCTAAAAGAAGTGTGAGATTGGTTGATGATTATAATTGATTCACGCTTGGAGGTATCATCAAGGATTGATCACCAACAGTACTTCGACTTAGGTATAAGTGGAGTTATCCAAGGACACTTTGCCAAACTTTGATAAAGTCCACCCACGAGCAAGGGATTGCCGCGGCGGACAAGTATCGTCGCTGCCAAGGCAGTAATCTGCAGTGCTGCCGAGGTAGTGATGTACAATTGCATTAGACAGATATAAGTCAATCAAATCCACAATACAACACAACTGGATCCTGCCCTCTCTCTTAATCAGATCTCATCTTTATTCTTAGTTTTCTTTATTTCAATTTATTTAGTTTCATAAAAACCAAATTTACCTGTGTCTTTATTTTATTTCTTTTTACAGAGCAAGAAGACGAATGAGGCATATTAAGTAGACCAATCCCTTTGGAGACGATACACGATTATACCGATCACTTTATTACTTGCGATGTGTCCACTTACACCAATTGCGCACTTTTGACACGCAGCACCCTAATTAGTGACTATTTTATAAAATTGAAAACTGGAGGAAAATTTTATAATGTAAGCCAAAACTTTGAATTTTTAAGGTGCTTTGATCTAATTGTAATTCTAATTATCTAACCTTCTATGTGATTATTTAATTAACTCAAAACCCAAATTTTAAAACATATAACCCATATTACCTAATTTAAGTTCTAAAAATTTATTTTTATATCATAAACCTAAACCTATTTTTATAATTCCGACTTCTCATCTTCTTGGCAGCCACTCCATCATATTTTTTTATAAAAATTCGTTTGGTTAATTATTTATATTTTTCTTCTTCAAAAAATCTTGTTTTTTCAGTTGTTTTTCTTCTCAAAAACCATGGAACTGGATTGGATCAAATTTAGAGGTTATAAAAAATTTAAACCTATTAATTATAGAGTTATTTATTGAAATTACCAAGGTATTGGCTTGGTACAATTTTTTTTAACCTTTATTTCAAGAAAAATCGGTTTTTGTGGTCAAACTTGTGATTTTCGTTCAAGGGTTTTAACCCGCTATTTTTGGATCCTAAATTCATGATTTCGGATTTATTAGGATTTTTATAACATGTCTTTAATGTATCTAATCCCTTACTTTAGTTTTGGGTGAAATTTGGTGGGTTTTAGAAAGTTTTTGGTTAAGGTTTTGATAAGTTTTTAAGGGTTGTTGTGTAGGGGTCCGACTTAGGGTTTGTTGCGTGCAATTAGGATCACTAAATTCTTAGTTTTTGATGCTTGAATCAGGTCAAGAGGTAGAGGAACAAGTTTGAAGGAGATTGGAAAGCCGAATCGTGTTTTTGGGTTACTTATCGAGCAAGTTTCGGTAAATTTGTTAGTGGATTATGAGGGTTGTCGATTTGAAAGTGTTTTAAATGTGTTTTCAAAGGTTTGTGGGTTTAGGGAAGCTGTGAAAAAACTCCCTATACTCGAAAGTAAGTTTTAAGTAATGCATTCTTAAAGGTTTCAATATTATGTTGTGTTTTTACTATATTATTTGTAATGCTCTTATTGTGTTGTGAATATGTGATTATGCATGTATATAAATGCTCATGATACTTTTTTAAAGATATTTTATATGCATTCGATGTTCCTACGCTTTTGTTTTGAAAAATAAGATAAAAGTGGTCTTATCGATTTTTGCAAGTGATGCGTGAAAAGTGGCATACATGTGATTTGAATTCTATTTTGAATTAAGTTTTGAGCATTGATTTTTGATAATATATTGGCTAGTTAATTGATGAACCTTATGGGATATGTTGATCAATCAATATTGTTTAGAGTGCACTATAAACATTCAAAATGCGTACATGTGAAATTCCTAGTGTGTTGTATTTTGGCTTTAGCCTAATACTGTGTGATGGAGGTAGTACTGTCACATTTGAGTTCATAGGGGTAGTATTGTCATCGGACACCAAGGTCATATTTATTATGTTGAGGGTAGTACCAACATGCGCATGCTTTGGGGGTTGTACTATCAAGCGGTTGACCGTTTATCCTAACGATTTATGGTAGTACAAATCGGATCATTAGCAACAATATATGTTTTTACTTTTTAAAGGTAAATGACTTGGTTTTTACTTGATTGCATATGGTACTATGCATGCGAAGTTTTGTGCATTGGTATGCATGTGATTTGAGCATTGCTAAGTTGTTAGCATGTAAGACTAAGCTTTGTGCATTCAAATGCATGTATAAGTATTGTTATGTGAGTAGCATGTAATACTTGTGTTTTAGCTTTTCAAGCATGTGATTTCAAAATGGTTTTTACTATTGGTAACATTTTTAGCCACGAGTGATTATTTTATAGAGCATGACTTGGTTTTTAAACTGATGAAATTGGTTTAATATGTGCTGCATTGCAAGATTATTTTTATATTTGTTTTTGTTCACTCACTAAGCTTATACTTACCCTCTCATTTACCTTGCAACGTTGAGGCAGAAAAGGGAAACAAGGATTCAGGTAACCACCAAGTAAAAGCTCAAGTATGTCTTTATAACATTAGTAGTAATGAGAGAGCAATAGGGATGAATTACTAGGTTAAGAATATTGTTAAGATTATCAGACTCGTAGTAGTCGTATGCTTATACATGTTTAATTTTTATCAACGTTGGTGTTGCTTGAATGATAACTTTATGAACCTAGGTGTTTTAGGTTATTTTGGTATTTGAAATTTCTATTTGGTATACTCTTATATTGATGAGGTATTTTGAGAATTGATTTATGATGATTTTAAGTTATGATAAGTCATGTTTTCTTTGATAAAGTATTCTTATGTATTATGTGTATTGCTTATGGAACTAGGTGATGATGAATCTAGAGAATATGTTGTGAGATGTGGTTTATGTCTTTAGGTACTTATATGTATTTAGAAAGTCTTTGGTTTTTGCTGTAATTGAACTCAATCCTTGCATGGATATGTAGGATCTAATTAAAGAATCTAGATAAGGTAAAAGAAAATTTTTTAGGGTAGTTTATCGGGGCAAGTCTCCTAAGTAGCCTCGATATTCCCCGTGTAGCTCGTTCTAGTCGAGTTTTGTCTAGATCGGGTTGAAGGGGTTACACCTAGGCCAAGCTTATAAATATCATACACTATGTAAAGAGCAAGATATCGAGAAATCTAGGGATTATCCAACCAAAACCCTTTTCTTCCTCTATTCTCACCATATTCTAAATTCCTTAGGGCTTAGAGTACTTTGTGTAGTAATTATGAGAAAAAGTTTATATTTTGTTTAAAGTTTTGTTATGCAAATTAAGATTCAAAGTTTGTTTATTCTTGATTTTTACTATTTCTTGCATGTAAGCTTGAGAGATAAGTTTGTGAGGAAAAATCAATTTGTGTAATATCGGGATAGTTAGACTCACGAAATGAATAAACACATTTTTTATCTACTTCGGTAAAGACTAATTTGTCTTAGAGATAAATTTGAGTTTTAACGACTTAAAGGAACGTAATATTGGTTTGTGCTCATCCTTGATTCACGTTGAGATGTATAATTAAGATGTGAGCATCAATAGCACTCCAAATTAGGGATAAAGAGGTGTCATTAAGGGATGTTCTGTTGAACTTTGAGTTGTCAACTTATCGCTCAGGCATAACCCCGCCAATGCAGCCAAAGTTACCTTCCGTGGCGACCTTTTAGTGACCTGTTTAGTTAGCAAAGTTTGCTTTGCATTACAAGACCGAGACAATTAAATTCCGATTCCAGACCACGAAATAATCTAATATGGACTATTTTCTCAATCTGATTTCTCAATTACTTAGTTTATACTTTTTAAATTCTCTAGTTTAAAATCAAAACTCAATTCAAATGACTTGTGCTTTTATTTTCTTATGGAAGAACAATAAATTAAAAAAGTACCTTCAATCCCCATGGAGACGATATCTTATATACTATAACTTGGTGTGTAACGCCACAAAATTGAGCCTGAAAGTTTAGTGAACCAGTTTCGTGGGTTTAGCCTAGTTTGGGATTGAATACTTAAAAAAATTGGTTTTTAATGAAAATAAATCTTGGAAAATATCTTAAAATTATTATTTGAGTCATATTTGACTTAGTTCAAGTCCATTTCAAAATTAAAACTTGAATCCATAAGATTTTGAAATTAGTGACTATTTTTCAAAAATTGAAAATTTAAAGACAATTTTATAAACTTAGCCAAAACTTTGAATCATTAAGGGGCTTTGATCCAATCCTAATCCTAGATGATATCAACCTTCCAAGAGCCTATATAAACAACCTTTAATCCCTTGTTTTTAACTTAAGTGATCAAAATTCTCTAATTTTGATCCCAAACCCCAAAATTCACTTTAAAAAATATCCTTTTTCTTTATTTTGGTATCTTCTTCTCCTAGGCAGCCTCTTCATCATTTTTAAGCTATATATCTATTCTTTTTAGTAAAAAATTTTTGGTTTAATTTCCCATAATTTTCTTCTTCAAAATCTCTTCGTTTTTCTTTGTTTTTACTTGTTTTTAAACCTTGTAAGGAGGTTGGATTAGTTTTGGAGGTTAGAATCATTCAAACATCTGAAACCTAAATTTATTTAATGAAATTCCTAAGTTCTTGTTGATTGCAATAATCTTTAAAGTCTTGAATCAATAAAATCGGTTTTCTTGATAAAAAATTAACATTAAATATGAATTTATCGACTATTACTAGGATATCTTTAATTTTTCCTTCAGGTTGCACGTTAGAGTGGTCTACCAATTGTAGCATTACCGTAGTTGGTTTTGCCTACCCAATTCCTAGCTTCTAAAATACTGACTTGGGCATCAAGTTTATATTAACACCTAAGTCACATAATGCCTTGCCCACATATTGATCCCCTATAGAACACGGTATCGTGAAGCTTCCAAGATCTTTTCTTTTGTTTTGTGGCTCAATTCTGCAGCATTGCCACGCACCCTTCTGTCGCGGTGGTAGTTTTAAATTCAACAATTCTTTTCCTCTTTGATATGATATACTTAAGGAACTTTACGCAATTGGGTATCTGTTTGATTGTCTCCACTAAAGGTATATTAATGTGTATCTGTTTTAAGATGTCTAAAAACTTCTTGAATTTGTACTCCTGCGTTTTTTGCCTTAACCTCTGTGGGAATGGTGTTGATAACCTCAGATCTTCAATTTTTTTAGAACATTGAAATCGGATTTGTGGTACTACCTCGGCATCGTCTGCTGCGGCATTGCTTTTAGCATCTGTTTCAGTTGGTTCTTTCTCATAAGATTTCCTTTCGGTTGCATCCTTGGAGATTATTGTCTCAAGTTTCTGACCCACTGCTTTGACAGTTATTTTAGGATATTTTAGTTGTAATCCACTTCTGGTTGTGATTGCTTTGCATTGCTCGCGCGGACCTATTCTAGCGATTTATGTATCGCTTAGGAGACCTCCCATGGGTCAGTTACTTACTTGTTGTGCAATCTTTCCTACAGTGATTTCCAAAGATTTTAGAGAATCTTCATTATTCTGCATACACATCTCATTTTTGTCCATGAAGGTGTCAGCTCGTTGAAAGAATTTATTTGTGTTGGATATATAAGCTCCTATTTGGGCCATAAATAGATTCAACGTATTTTCCAGGGTTCGAATGTCAGTCGGATGCTATTGCGGCATCGCCTACTGTAGAAACTGCTGTTGAGCTGGTCTATTATTCTATTGAAATCCTGAGGTTTGTTCATTCTGTTGCTATGGGTTTAGTGCATTATTGGGGTTGCTCCATGAAAAGTTTGGGTGTTTCCTCCATGTTGGGTTGTAATTATTGAATATGTGATTACGGTTAAAATTCCCAAGATAGAAGTTGGATTCTGAATTCTATAAGCAGTCGATTGAGTCTTGGTTTTTGCCGCATAGTTCACAAAAAGGGGTGATTGCCTTAACTTCTCTAACATTGTTGGGCTTTTGCAGATCCTTGAAAATATTTGTTAGTGCAGACAACTGGGCAAATAAAGAATCTGAAGAGTCTAAATTTTCCACTTCTCGCCTTGTAGCTCCTCTTCTTGTAGTGAGATGTTGGTATTCATTCTTGGCGTGTCGATCCAAGATCTCAAAACTTTCATGGGGTGGATGGTCTAGAAGTGTACCGTTAGCGGCATCAAGCATCATCCTCGTTGGTGTATTTACTACATTGTAGAAGATGGATACTTGAGTCCATTCGGGCAATCAATGCATCTGAGATTTACGATAAAGTTCTCTGTATCTATCTCATGCCTCATACATAGATTCATCGTCTTCTTTCTTGAACGATGTAATATCGTTTTTCAATTTATCTGTCATATTTTTATAACTGAAACGGGAAAGAAAACTTCAGCATAACTCTGTCCATGAACTAAGTGATCTTGGTTGTAGGTTATTCAACAAATATTTTGCCCTATCCCTTAGTGAATAGAAAAATAGTTTAAGCTTAAGGACATTGGTAGATACTCCCGATAGCTTGAAAGAATTATAGATTTTCAAGAACGATTTAAGATGTTGTTGAGCAACTTCATTTGCTGACCTTTCGAATTGCCCCAGTGTATTGATCATGTTGAACATGAACGGTTTAAGCTCAAAATGTTTTGCCTCTATATTTAGCATGACAACGACAGGGGTCAACCCATCCAGATCCTCTTCTAGGTAATTGTGAATTGTCCTTACGCGTTCAAGTGCTACTAGAAGATTGTCTAAATCGCCAGTCCCCTGCAACGGCGGCAAACTTGGTGAGGCTTTTAGAGTCTTATATTATGAGTGAAACGTCCACCTATTTCCAATTTGTAATGTTTAAGGTTGTCGAACCCACAGAGACTAGATACTTACGCGACAAACTATTTCTACACTAAAAAAATTAAATAAAACACAATTGATTTTGAGTTGGAGAATGTTTAACTTAATACAAAGCAAATAAACTAAGTAAATTAATGAAATCGTTATGATATGAATAAGGCCAGGTTGACTACTTTGTAGTGTGAAATCCAGTTGCAACATAGTATCCTCTTATTAATGCATGTGATTGAAGTTTCACTTCGGTGGGTCGTAGAAGGGTAGTCGCAACTGCCTCGGCGGGTTATGCCTTGTCGACAATTTAACAGTTCATAGCTTGACAGAGCATCCGTAAATGCTTTCTCCTTATCCCTAATTCAAAGTACTATTGTTGGCCACGTCTTGATGATACATACCGACGTGAATTAAGGGCGATTAACAACCGATTATATGTTTCCTTTTAGTCGCTGAAATCCATAACGAATTAGCCAATGCCCATGAGCAAAGACCGTATTCTCTCGTTTCGTGAACCTAACTATCCCTAGTCTAGGCAAATGGTTTTTTCCTGACAAACTTATCTTCTGAGCTCATATGCGATGAAGAGGGAGAATCAATAGAGAATAAACTATGAAACTTGAATTGCATTAATAAGAATCAAATAACATTACAACATTCTTCCACAACTACTCCACAATTAACCTATGCCTTGTGAATGAATTAGAACATAGAGTTTTGTCGGCGACTAAAGGTTTATTCTATGGGAACCAACTTGCTTTCCTAGATTTAAGGTCTTCCTTTATATAGGCCAAGCCTAGGTCAAAGTCTCCTATAAGTATTAGGAGTTCTAAAAGGAATAGAATACATATTCATATTAAATTACAACTCTTTATTTTATTTCCTAATTTTGCTCTATTTGGACTCTTGGAACCATTGACTTTGACCATGACTTGACTTTCTTTCCTCACTTCTATTTTTTCTCTAATTGTGTTCACTATATTCGGTACTTTATTCTCTATCTATTGTTTCACCATTTGTTATCGTCATTTTGCTGCTGCGTCAACCAATTTACTATCTTGGCGGGTGCTCATCCACATATGATCTTATGTTTGTAATTCTTGCTTCCAGCATCCATCGACTGTAATTGGTATCACCAGTAGGTTTAGTTTCAGTCTAAGAAAGAACACTATAATTGTACCTGTTTTATACCATATAATATCTAAATATAACATTTAAGTGCTTGGATGCTAAGATGTAGAAAACAATCAGAATTATTCAATATTACCATTAATTTTTTTCATTACTTGCAATAATTGAGTGGAGAAATGATCTAATAATTAGGACTTTTATGCACTTATCAATAGGGAAAAAGGGAAACTAGAACAAAAATCTAAGTTAGGAGTCTTGAGCTAGAAAAAAGGACTAGAACTCAAAAAATCAAATTTGTTATAGCTATGCATACACTCAAAAGAATCATAGTCCAGTTCTGAGGAAATCTTAGAACCTGAAGAGGTAGAGAAAAGATAGGAGCTCTGCCGCAGCAGTCTGGAGGACATATTACCATACAAATTCTGAACTTCGATTATATTGCATTGCTTGAGGACAAATAATAATTTGAGTTTGGGGGTGGTGATAAGTGCATAATTGTCCTATATTTTATACCCTATTTAACTCACTTATTTCATATAATTAATAGAATTAAATGGTAATAATAGATACGCTCATCGGCTGTTGTCTATCCTTGATTCACACCTAATTATCCCTAGTCTAGACAAATATATTTTTCCTCATAAACTTATCTTCTGAGCTCGTATGCAAGAAAGAATAAGAACCAAAAGTGAATAAACTATGAATTATAAATTTGCATTAATAAGTTTCAAATAACAAAACAATCTTATTCCAAACTACTCCATAAAATTACTTAAGCCTATGGAAGATTTAGAACATAATGTATGAAGATGACAGCTAGCTTAAGGGAGGAAAGCCTCTTGAATTCTAATCGGTGTTTTCTCATATGCCTAGGGTTCGGTATATATAAGTTAAGCCTAGGTCAAAACCTCCCAAAAGTAGAAGTACAATTTAGAATAAAATACAACTTTAATATTAAATACAAGACCTTTATTTTATTTTCTAGTTTGAGTTTCAATAACTAAAAGGAGCGTATCATCGGTTGTTGTCTATCCTTGATTCACGCCTAAAGGTATCATCAAGACGTGGCTATCAATACCACTCCGAATTAGGGATAAGGAGGAGTCAATAAAGGAAGCTTTGTCGAACTATGAGTTGTTGATTTGTCGTCAAAACATAACCCCTCTAAGGCAGCTAAGGCGATCTTTCAGCGACCTGCCAAGACGACACTTCAACCTTTTGCATTAATAAGACGAGAATACTTTACAATTGGATTCCATCCTACAAAACAATTTAACTTGGCCTTTTTTTCATCTCTTGAATTCAGTCTAATTATTTAGTTGCTTTTAGTTTCATCATAATTCGATCCAATTACATGTACTTTTATTTTTCCTTAGTGCAGGAACATTAAGTTGTGTAGGTATTCAGTCCCTGTGGGATCGATATCTTAAATGCTATAACTTGGCAGTGTGTGTTTTCACCATAATGGTGTAAGTTATCCTACTCACTACACTCACCAAGATCCTCGCATCGTCTAACCATGATCTGAAACTAATCTGATTGAACCTCAAATAAGATTTCCAATTAAGTAAATATTCAAACCATCTAGCGAATATAAATTCTCCTCGAGAGAATTGCTTTCGAATCGACCTTAAGGGCACAACACAACCAGTTCTTCTCGCTTTGATTTAGTACATAGAAGCTAGTTTTTTCATGCTCCCAATTGCTTCCCCCTTATGGCTATTTATAGCCAAAGTGAAAGGGATTCGTGTGACGTGGCTTACCCAATATTTTCATTATAACCAAACTGTGATAAAATAAATTTAGTTTTTTGTAAAAAGACGAGGACTTAAGCATAGAGACTTTCGAATCATCTTTAGGCCATTAATTCATCCTGGCCTTTTTGGCACCGTACAAACTTGCTCTAATCCTTTTGCTTTTCATTGTCGGATCAATTATGACATCAAAACTCCATTATCGATCAACTTCCTACTCTCTTCTATCAATAGTTTATACTTCCGGTAGGATGTCCCGTTTCCCTCCCATGTATGTACTATTCGGGTTGAAATTGTGGATAAGAGAATCGAGTATTCGTGTCGTCATACTTTGTAAATCCGAACTTTGAAATCTGAAAGAATGACGAAATCAGGATTAAGAAAAAATCTCTTGTATTGAACATTTTATTTTTTTTCTTGAGCTCCCTTTTGACTCTGTCATCTAAGTAAGTCTTAATTTCATAATTTTTTTCTATTGTTTTTTCAACTAGTTCTATCATCGAACCCCGAAAACTTAAATTATGCAGGATAATGCAATGATAAAATCATGATAAATATGTAATGCACTTATGCAATAAGGTATTAACTGCAATAGTGATCCCCATAAAATAACGTTCACTGAGAACAAAAAGTTTTGTTATATCAAATATTCTTCACCTTGTGATTCTATGCTCAAACTTCAACTGAGTAGTCATTCATCATACTAGGCTAACCCCTTGTTTTAAATTCTATTTTTCTAAATTTAAAAAGAGTTCAAATTCTTCCATTGAAGGTGATGCAATCCTCAAAGATATCCCCTGAATTCCTAAACATGGATGTAGTTGTGTTTAACAAGGGAAGGGCTCTTGTCCCTCCCAATTTTTTAACATAAGGTCCTTATTAGTTTAAATAGTAATAAAATAAGGTTTTTGTTCCTCCCAAATTTTAGATTTAAAGATTTATTGAACAATTGTTCCTCCCGATATTTGATCCTATCTTCGTCCTTGTTCCTAGATAATGCTTGCAATGAACATTGACGTTAAATCATTCTAGGTATGGAAGCTTCAATTTTCGTCTTATGGTTAGTAGTCCGGATACAAGCATCAGGATTTAAACCTTATCTTAGATATTATTAACTCTTCTTCAACTTTTTCCCTCAAATGGTCTATGGCTCACTGTATAATCTAAATCTTTCATCTTTGAAATTTACAAGATCTTTAACTCGGTTTTCCAATGACCCATAATTCTCAATGGTGTGATCTAAATTCCTCAAATGGTAACCTTATATATCTAGAACGGCTATTGTAACCTTTCTGGTAAAATGGCTCATTCATTACAGACTGAACCTGGGTAATCAAGTTCCTTTCAATGAGCATCGGGATTAGTTTGGCGTTGCCTTGTATAGGAATAGGACTCTAATCATTATGTTTCTGATCCTTGGTTGTTTCTTCTCTGAATTCGATAAACTCTTTACCTTTAGTCATAGTAGTCATCAGAATTATCCTCTCGATCATGGCTAGTATCGGCATCATCTGTCATGTTCGACTTGAAGCCTTCAAACGAGCTCTCTTCTATTGTATGAATCTAAACTTAGGACCAAACCTTGAATCTGTATCCTTTCCTACCTTATCACTTATCAAACAATCTTTTATACATTATAAACAATTTCTAATTTGAGAAATCACTCACAAATCAATACCCTTTGTATGTTATGAGGATGTAAAAGATGCAAAGAGAAAATAAAGACCAAAAAAAGTTAGTATATGAATAAAATAAAAGATGTGATAAAAAGTAGACAATCAAATAAGATAACACTATGTAAAATCTAAAACTTAAGGTATCCGCATAGATTCAATAGGGCGGGGGTTTTATAGATTCTTTACATACAATTTTGGTATAAAAAGGTACCCAAATTGTTCTTACTTTCCTTTATTAAGGGTTGTAAGGACCTCGGTCATTATCCATTATAAGCTTATTGTAGCCGAGTTCAATTCAGGGGGATCCATTCCTTTATGTCTACACGGAAAAATAATATTTTCATGAAAATATAAAGTAATAGAGTCCCGAAGATACTTGTTAGGCCTAAACGAAGGAATGATAACGCCTCGGAAGCAATAACATTTTTCTTTCGTTTAGACAAATGAATTTATATGTCATTTTTTTTGACAAATGCCACTGAATTTTTATTAAATCCATAAAAAAATTATAATTACATCGCAATCAAGAAACAAAATAATTGGATTAAACAATCCAAAGATTTTACAATCCAAAACAAAGAAAAATAAAAAAATTTCTATAAAAATAAGCATACCAATAAAATTCAGAAGCTTCCTGAATCTCCTTGTCTCTGTCCAAATGAGACGCATAACGAAGAAAGAAAGGAGTTATAGACGATCTAAACTATCATGCAAAAAGTATCGCTACCTAGGACTGATTTCATCAGCGAAGGACTATCAACCGAGTAGGGATAAATCTTTTCAAGTGACCACCGACAAAAACATAAATAAAAAAACTAGCATCGATTGAATCTCTGTGTGAACAACAATCGATTGCTAGGGTATGCTGAAACATGCCATAAAGACAAATGAATCAAATCATAAAACAAAAACATGTCATAAAGACGAAAAAAAAGCGTGTCACAAGAACAGAAATAACGTGCTATAAAAGTAGAGATTCTTATTAAAATATATCATTTTAAATGCATTAAAATAAACTTACATTTATAAACAAACATTAAAGTAATCGTCACTTTAACCCATAATTTTTATATTAATAAAATGTTAAGAAAAAAATTAGGCTAACTCTTTGTTTTAAAAAACACCTTCTCAATGAAGTCGCCATATTATAGCCCCTTTTTCGTCCTCTACGAAAAATAAATGAAAATATAATTATAAAAATGTCTATTTTTATTTGAAATTTTAACTAAAAGTGAATTTTCATAGAAAACTCGTATTTTATATAATCTTTTAATCGTTATCGGTCATCTTGATAGACTAGACACAGTAAAATAAAATCAGAGATTTAAAAATTTTGGGTTTGAGAGTTGATTACGGATGGAAAAGGATTAGCACCTCACACTACCCAAAATTGATACCTAATTAATTATCACTTTATTAATATCAAAATTTTCAGGTTAAAAGTGACGATTAAATTAAAATTTAGTTATATGTACGTGTAAATTTCAAGGGCTCCGGTGTATGATGAGTAAGAGAAAATTATCATCCACACCTTAGATTGATAGTCAAATTTATTATCAACAAAAGGATCTTCGCATTAATGTTTAATATCTGATATGTCTAAAATATACATGAACAAATATATTAACATAAATATAAAATTTTAACAAAAATTTTAGAAAAATATATTTTATTCGTGTGAATAATTCATACATGTAAACATGATATACAAAAAATATATTATAATAATAATAATAATGTTAAAACTCAGATAAAAATTTGTGATTATAATATATATATATATATATACTATTTTATTTTTGACAAATTTGAATTTGAATTCTAATCTTTTTAGATAGGAGAAGAAATGAGATTTTAGGAGAAGAAAGATGAGCATTAGTAGTAGTTCTAGAACTCATATCCTAAAATAATATAAGGAAACAAAGATGAAAAATTCGACCAACTGATTAAATATACTTACTCTAATATACATTATATGTATCATGGAGTATTGTAACTACTTTATTTATTTTATAAGTTTAACTACATATTCATGTGTTATTATTTTAGTAACTCAACTATTTTTTGATAAAATAATATTTAATGTTGAAGTTTGTTTTAATTTGATACATCGCCAATAAAAAAATTAACAACATACTAATTATGATAAAAAAAAAACACGTGCTATACCGAAAATAAGAGAAAATTATAAATGATAGGTTGCAATGTCATTTTCTCACTCTTAGTCAACATACTATTACTTTTTTAATAGCGGAGTACCAAAATTAAAATAAAATATAAAATTAAATACTATTTTATCAAAATAGATACTCCTTTTGTCTCATATATGATATCCCTTTTGTGTTTTAAAATTGTCCCACTTAAAATATCTCATTGAAAAAATCAATAACTTTTACAAGGTACATTTTCTTTTCTACCCTTTCTTTTGTTTCTAACAAATCAAAATTTAATCTTTCAAAGATAAAATTGTCCTTTTAATTATTTTACATCATATTTCTTATAAATTTTTTCTTTCTAAGATTACGTGAAAAATCAACAATGGACAATAAAAGTGGAACAGAGGGAGTAAAATGTAAAATAATTACACAAAAATATATGAAGTATTATTTATGTAATTAATCTTATTTAATATTATAGTTTTGTCTTGAGTTATGGAATTATGAAATATTTTAATTTATTTAACTAAATAATGATTTGAAATTGAGATTAATTGTTTTTCTAACTTTGTATAATATCTTGAATATTTTAAATTGCACAAGTTGTATTTAAGATGTTACGTACCACCACACAAACACTCGAAAGGAATCGAAGTCGAATTTAAATTCTCATTTAATAGTGTGAGGATTGAGACGGCGATGCAATCCTACGAGTGTATCTGAATATATCCAGCCAAAAATATTAAATTTAGCGCCATAAAACAGAGTCTAAAAGCTAGAACAAATTACAAATATAACCGAAAGTTGGCTAGCAAGTTGCATGAACAATAAATTTATCGTTTTTGTCATTAATTAATTCTAAACCAAGCATGCGAGAAGAAAACATGCGATCATATAGTGGAAATGCTAACAACAAAAGTGGAGAGAAAGGGCCTTTTTGACCCTGATTTCCCGTTATCTTCTCCAGTCACCATCGCTTTAGATTTCTTATGATAACTCGGTTGAATCTTTTCTAGCATTCTACTTACTGAAGAAAAACATCAATTACAAATCGAAAAATCCAGACATAAATAATGAAACTTGTCACAGATATACATATGAATATGATCATATCTGCATTTTATTTTTTACCATAGACCTTTCCAGCTACTAGAAATACTCAGCTGATCAGAATTAGCCACCGACGACGACACCCCATTCCCACACTTGGCCACAGTCCTCACGCTCTCTATCAACGCCTCTGTTCTCAACTCCTGTGCCAGGATTTCAGCCAACTGGTCCGGACTTATAACCAGCTTCACCTTCCATACTCCGCTGTTATTATTATACCTAGGCAACACCTCCGCAATCTCGCTTCTCTTCAACACCCTCTGCTGATCGAACGACATCCGATACGGAGTGTTTATCGACGAAGACATTGACGTAATGTTGTTTCCATCGTTCATTTTCGTGAAGCTGATATTGATAGGGAGGAGATAGTAGAGGTGGCCTGCATGGAGCTCTTCGCTGTGGAGAAGAGGCTCGGAGAGCAAGTCCGGTGTTCGGTATATGGCGTAGCCGGGGAACTCGTTGGTTACGCACTCGGCGGTGATGGGTGCGAAGAGCTCCATGATGCCGCCACTGGATGTGACCACTCTCACCATGTCTTCGACTTGTGCGAATCCTTTGAAAACACAATTGCCCATGTCTGGTCTCGAGTAAGTAAATCTTGTTCATGCTGTCGTTTTTGGGATTAGGGAAACGCTTGTGTTTTTTATTGATGGGATTGGAGTATTGAGCAAACCTTGTGGTGGGATATTAGAGGAGGAAAGCAAATGAAATTGGGGATGGGTGAGGGGTGTGTGTGTTTTCTTGGGGTTTGGTTTGGTTTCGTCGGTTGTATCCGACACGAAGTATCCTTTCCTTTTTCCATCCCAAAATCTAAACTCCTGTGGCTTTTATAGTGGAAGGGGCCACTTTTGCTTTGCTTGTGTATTAGGATGGTTTAAAGATTTTGAGGGGTCTATTAAAATATGATATTTAGAAGTAAATGTCTATAACCTTCATTGTTATAAAATTGTAGCCTTTAGAAGTAAATGTACTTTCTAGGGCTCTTTATGCGATCGTTTCTATTGTATCTATCCAAACCTCACTAGTTTTACAGAAACAATAATAATAAAAATAATCAATAAGATTCTATAATCAATCGTCGCATTTAAGAAATAATTATAACGTTTCAACAATTATAACTCATCTTTCATAATAGTATTTTTAAAATTTTTTAATGAATTTTGAGATAAACATCATCTAATGAATGTAATTTATCAAAATTTTGGGATCCTTTCTTTTAGGTACCCCTGTGCGGTCGCTCCTATTGCGTCTGTCTAGAATTCCAACCGTGTGTAGTGAGAGAAAAGATGCAACGTTGATATAGGAAAAGTGAGATAAATAAATTGGAATGCATTTGCATGTGATATTTATGTAACTATTACAATATACACATCTATTTGTCTCGTTACATTCATTGTTTTTATCTTCTATAAGGAAAAGGAAATTTGGGATGTACATGTTATTTATATAAGCATTAGGATAATTACAATTAGAAAAATTAATAAATTTTCAACGATTCAACTTGATAAACTTAAAAAAAGTAAAGTACTCTTTGAATTTGAGTGTAATTGTTTGAAATGCAATAGATAAGACATATTTTAATAAACATTTTAATCGGTGCGTCTCGTACACTTGGAAGTATTTTGAGCATAAAATTATACTTTTTTTCCTTTTTAAAGGAAAAGTAACAGGTAAAATAAGTATATATATATTATTAGTCAAGTATGTATCTAGATAAAGATTATATTTAAGTAATCTTATAAAATATTATATTCTGATTCAAATTTTAATCGATAAATATTTATTTAATAAGTAAATATCTATTAGATAAGAGATCTTATTGAATATTTGAGCCTATAAATATAGATTATGTTTAATCTTTTGAATTATGAGAGATAAAAATTACTCTAGAGAGATATAACTACTTTCACGTTCTCTGCAACTATTGTGACTATGTTATAGAAATGACTATTGTAAGGATATAGAAAATAGTATTTTGGTTTATATGGACTATCATATATTTATATTCTTCGTATTCTCTACATTGATAATAAATTTATTGGGTTTAAATTAATAACGAATTGCAAATAAGAGAGTGAATCGACTGTGAGAAGAGTTATTGAAGCAATGAAAATTAAAAATTCTTGCACAAAAAATTTATAGTAGTTCTATTTCTCAACTTAATCTACTTTTACTACCTTATCTCTCTATTAAGGGTTTTCCACAAATTCACTACTTTGACATTCCTTATAAAGATTAAAGAGATAGCTTTGGTGTTGTTGGCTCAAGCAAATGTACCTTTGAAGTATTGGGCCTATGCTGTAATATCAACAGTTTATCTGATAAATCGATTACCAACAAGAGTATTGAGTAATGTCTCCCCATTTGAGAAACTATTTGGTAGAGTTCCTGACAATCAGTGACTTAAAGTGTTTGGATGCAGGTGCTTTCCTCACTTGAGGCCTTTCCAGAAGCATAAGCTAGAATATAGGTCTCAGCCATGTACTTTCCTTGGCTATAGCCCTCAGCATAAAGGATACCAATGTTTGGCAGGTGATGGTAGAGTTTATATATCAAGGCATGTAGTATTTCATGAGCATGATTTTCCATTTGCAGGGTTAGGGTTATCTAGTTCAATAAAAAAGGATGAGTGTTGCTGTCCAACAAAATTACATTCTTTTCCCATGAAAAAATGTGCTTCTCAGGGTTCAAAAGCAAGAGAATCAGTAGGTACTGCAGAAGAAGTTGCTGACTCAGAAAGGTCTGTCAACTCCAGGGTCGAGAGTCAAACAGATTTCAATCTAAGCAACAGCATGAGTCCAAGCTTTCATACTCAGCCTCGAGGTTCAGAGGAAATTGATGCAGCCTCAACCACTAACTCAACTGTTGTACCAGATGAGCAACATGTGTCTGAGTCTTCACATGAAATAATACAAGAGGATAGAGTCCATGAACCTACATGTGCTAATAGAGCTGAATTAGTAGGGAATCAACACCCTATGATGACAAGAAGTAAATGTGGGATTTTCAAGCCAAAAATGTTTCTGGCTACATGTGATAATGAAGCTGAGCCACTATCAATATAAGAAGCAATGCAATCTCAGAATTGGAAGTCTGCTGTAGAGGCAGAATTAGAAGCATTAAGGAAGAATGGAACTTGGACACTTCAAAGACTGCCAGAAGGGCATTCGACTGTCAGTTGTAAGTGGCTGTTTAAGCTTAAGAGAAATGCAGATGGTACCATTCAGAGGTATAAAGCAAGATTGGTGGCACGAGGATTTTCTCAAGTTCCTGGTCAGGATTTCTAGGATACTTTCAGTCCTGTGGTTAAGTCAGCAACATTGAATGTGGTATTGTCAATTGCTGTTACAAACAACTGAAAGTTGAGGCAGGTTGATGTAAACAACGCCTTCCTCAATGGCGATCTTAGTGAAGATGTTTATATGCAACAACCACCAGGCTTTGAGGAGAAATATGCAGATGGAAATCTTCTGGTATGCAAGCTAAGGAAAGCTCTTTATGGACTCAAACAAGCCCCTCGAAACTGGCATGATAAACTGAAAAGTTATTTGTTCCAAATTGGGTTTAGGGAGTCAAGAGCAGATGTATCTTTGTTTATCAAGGATGATGCAGGTGTCAAGACTTACATGTTAGTCTATGTTGATGATATTATAGTTACTAGACAATCAAATGAGCTTGTAGAGGAAGTTGTGACATTGCTTCATGGGAAGTTCTCATTGAAGGATATGGGGGAACTACATTACTTTCTAGGAATTGAAGTAATACGAGATGAAAACGAATTGAAACTGAGTTAGAAAAAATATGTACTCGAGTTGTTAGCCAAGACCAATATGCAAAATGCAGGATCTAGTCCAACACCGATGGTGATATCCTCCAAGAATGGAACAGAAGGAAGCAACCTGCTATTTGATCCAAGTGAGTACAGGAGCATTGTAGGAGCCTTGTTGTATGCTTGTCATACAAGGCCTGACATAGCGTTTAGTGTAAATAAGCTAGCTCAACATATGCATTCACCATGTGAGATACACATGGTTGCAGTCAAAAGAATACTGAGGTATTTGGCAGGCACAGTTAACTATGGTTTGGTGTTCAAGGCAGCATCCACTAGACCAAAAGTGATTGCTTTTGCTGATGTAGATTGGGGAGGTAGTCATGAAGATCGTAGGTCAATAACAGGCTATTGTGTGTTTGTTGGTGATAATTTGGTTTCATGGCAATCAAAGAAACAAAAGGCAGTGTCCAGGTCAACTATGGAGGCAGAATATCAAAGTGTTGCTGATGCAACTTCAGAGGTTATGTGGGTTGATGCTCTTCTTAGAGATATGGGAGTTAGTCAACAAGAGGTTCCAGTGGTATGGTGTGACAATACGAGTGCAGTAGCACTAAGTGCCAATCCAGTGTATCATTCAAAATCTAAGCATGTAGATTTAGACATTCATTTTGTTCGAGAGAAGGTAGCAGCAAGCACGATTCAGATCAATTATGTCCCAGCTGGTTATCAACAGTAGATGGGCTCACAAAGCCATTATCAAAGCCTTATTTTGAGATGTATCGAAAAAAAGTGTGTGTTCAAGATTTAGAAGAACACCAAGGGTGAGAGAGTAGGGGGAATGTTAAGCATATACACTCCTAAGTGTAATGCACACATGATCATATGGAGCTGAAACTGTTAGGAAGTTAGAATGCTGTTAAGGAGTTAGTTTCTAACTATCTTTACATCTAGAGTCTTCCTCATCTCCTATATAAACATGTAACGTAATAAACTTCAATATACAAGTTGATAAATTCCTTTTAGTTTCTTGATTAGTTTTACATATCCTTACAACCCCTCAAAAGTTTACACCCCAGAACATTGAGACACTTTCATCTAAGAGAAAGATATAGATAAAAAAAAAAAAACATTAAATATAACAACTAAGCTTATACGTGTTTTCTATAAAAAATGACTATTAATGAACAAAAAGTTTTTATCTATAAAATGAACGTTGGTAGTTTGTATCTTATAGTTCAATAATTGTTTGAAGCTTATTTTTAAATCGTCTATTGAGATTGTGGTTGTTACTAGTTATTGAGAGTTTAATTTTCGGCATTTAATGTACTTCTACAACATTGAATATCAACACACGATTTTGGGTATCAATACCTGTTAAAATAAGAAAGAGTCATTGCAATATTTAATTCGTGAGTACCGATCCAAGCAAATTAATTTTTACACTTGAGTTATTTTGAAAATATTTGTCCAAGTCAAAAGTACTTTTAAAAACATTTTCAAAAATATTTAAACTTAAAATTATTTTTGCAATACACATTTAACTCCAAATATATTTTTCACTTTATTATATCAAAATAGATATCTCAACAGGATTGTTTATTTTTCTCGTCCATAAAAATAAACTATATTAAATCACGTTAAATCTTTATTTTTTGTACATCTTAATTTATATCGTTATCGATTTGATTATTTTGCCGTATATTAAATTTATGAAGTAAAATGACTATTTAACGGTACCCATAAGTAACTTTAAACTAAATGAATTACTTATATTTAAACTTTGTAAACTCAGTTTCCATACCGAAAATTTAATTGTTAAGTAGAATATCAAGTCAACCGTTGGCTGTTTTGACCATATATATATGCGTTGGAGATGATGGACATCATCATGAAAGGGATTCAGGGTCAATGGCACCATCAAGTGTGTTATTTTTTTTACCGTTTGCTTTTAACAAAGTGGTGCTGGACATGAAAAGAAGAGAAAGGTTGAACTTAACCCTGAGAAATCATCAAACTTACCATACTTGCATTCCATGCACAAAATTTTAGCTTTGCGATTGGTTTCATCGACTTTCAACCATAGAAATTTCAACACCGTTTGATCTATCTGATTTTCTGTTTTTTTTTTTTTTAATTAAGTGTAAATGGGACGCCGAATCCCCCGATATATATATACATATATATTGGGGGGTAAGGACAGGCGGGGACCGGAAGATCCTGATTGATCTCAATGACAACGAAAGCTGATCCAATGGTTATATGACTCGGCTTCGAATCTCTAATTTGAGGTATAAAAGAAGTTTCAAAATTAATCGGACACTGTTGTTAGCATCATAGCGAAACCATTGTTTAAAGTGTTTTCCACTTGCAAGAATGCGACAAGCTAGGTATAGAGTGCTATTCTCTAAGCTATCAAAGTTATTGTAAGCTAAATTGTTTAGCTGGAATGGAACCTGTCCACGGCCTGCTCCAGCCAGCTTTGGATAACAGGGTTTCCTAACTCATAGTCTTTGCCCTATTCAGATGTTCTTATTGTTGGTTAAATAGACTATAAAATAAGATGATAGTACTGACATGAAATAATAATAAACAATCATAAATAATAAATAAATTGTGTCTTGGTATAGAGGTCACTATCATAAAAACAATTCATTCCGATGTGTGTACCCGCTGCTTTAGGCAGTTGTCCCCTAAAGGTTAGCACGGTCGCTCCAAATGATGTACTCCTAAAGTTTGGAGTGGACTACGGCGATAGTGATCGTCTGAAGTGAAAGGGAAAACTCTAGTGAAACAAAACACTCATGCTTTGCGAAGATACTCTCAAATCTCACAAGGGAAGCAAAATGCTTTTCTCACTGATGATCTAAAAATGAGAGGAAAAACCACTTATTTATAGGCTAGACGCAAGGAAAAATATGTCCGAGAATCAAAAAAAATTCAATGGAGACTTTCTCCTGTCGCGTGTCAAAAGTGCGCGTTTAGTGCAAGTGAACACATCGAAAGTAATAAGTGATAAGTAATTATCGGATTATCGTCTCCACAGGGACTAGTAGACTTAATATGCCTTCTTCACCTTCTTGTTCTGTAAAAAAATAAAAGCACAATTGATTTGAGTTGGGTTATCTAAACTAAAATAACTAAACAAAAATAAAGAGATTTAATAATAGAGAAAGATGGGTCAGGATCCAGTTGCGTTGTATTGTGGATTTGATTGACTTGTCTCTGCTCAATGCAATCGTATATCACTGCCTCGGCAGTACTGCAGATTACTGCCTCGGCAGCGACGATACTTGTCCGCCGCGGCAATCCCTTGCTCGTGGTTGGACTTTACCAAAGTTCGGCAAAGTGTCCTTGAATGACTCCGCTTATCCCTAAATTAGACTGCTGTTGATGACTAGTCCTTGATGATACCTCCCGGCGTGAACCAATTATACTCACCAACCAATCTCACACTTCTTTTAGCCGCTGAAACTCTTAACCTATCCCTAGGCCGAGTTAGTATTTCGCGATTGAAACACCGTACTTACTGATAAGTGCTCAACACACTATCACTTTCTACTCCTTTTATCGGCATTTATCACCAAATATTCACCCACTTGAACCAATGCATATGCTTAATGTGATATATTTAGAAGTTATACTTAAATAAATACTATTTACAGAAAAAGGCACGTTTTACTGCGTTTTCATATCTGTGCAGGAGAACCAGTGCCGCGGCAGAGACAAGGCCGAGGCAGGACCTGATGCCGAGGCAGCAACAGGAAGACAGGAAGCAAAGTGATAGGCGATGGAAAGACAAAAATCCAAGGAACGTGTTTGGACTTGAAGCCCATGAATCGGAGTTGGCTAGCACAAGGAAAAGCCCAAAGGAAGACCACGCGGGAAAGCCTCCTTTAGCCGAATTCAAACTTGGAAATATATTATTATTATGTACTTGACTTGTTCCCTACTCCAAGTTGTATTCTACTTAGAAAAGGTTTGCCCTAGGTCTAGCCTATATAAAGACCTAGCCACCCAATGTAATAGATATCGAAAATACCTAGGGAGAGCCGACTTTTACTCTTGTTTCTTTCCTCTCCATCATGTTCTAAAACCTTCATAGGGTTTAGGTGAAGGTTGTGGAGTATTTGTGAGAGGAGATTGTACTTTATCTTTCATTCAATGCAATAAAGATTATCAAGGTTTGCTTATCCTTTGTTATTCGTTGTTCTTGCATTCAAGCCCGGGAGGGAAGTTTGTAAGTTATCCATTTATCTAAGCTCGGGAGAGCTAGATTCACGAAAGGGGTAAGTACAGTGTTTCAATCGCGAAATACTAACTCGGCCTAGGGATAGGTTAAGAGTTTCAGCGGCTAAAAGAAGTGTGAGATTGGTTGGTGAGTATAATTGGTTCACGCCGGGAGGTATCATCAAGGACTAGTCATCAACAACACTCTGACTTAGGGATAAGCGGAGTCATTCAAGGACACTTTGCCGAACTTTGGTAAAGTCTGCCCACGAGCAAGGGATTGCCGCGGCAGATAACGTTATCGCTGCCCAGGCAGTAAACTGCAGTGCTGCCGAGGCAGAGATGTGCGATTGCATTGGATAAAGACAAGTCAATCAAGTCCACAATACAATACAACTGGATCCTGGCCCATCTTTCTCTCTGATATTTCGACCCTTTTATTTTTATTCAATTATTTTAGTTTGATAAATCACACCCATTCACTTGTGTTTTTATTTTTCTACAGAGCAAGAAGATAAAGAAGGCATATTAAGTAGACCGGTCCCTGAGGAGACGATAACTCGATAAATACTTATCACTTATTACTTGCGATGTGTCCACTTGCACTAAACTCGCACTTTTGACACGTGACACTTACCCCTTTCGTGAATCTAACTCTCCCGAGCTTAGATAAATGGATTACTCACAAACTTCCATCTCGGGCTTGAATGCAAGAACAAGGAATAACAAAGGATAAGCAAACCTTGATAATTTTATTGCATTGAAAACAAAGACAAGGTACAATCTCCTCTCACATATACTCGACAACCTTCACCTAATCCCTAAGAAGGTTTAGAACATAATGGAGAGGAAGAAGACAAGTATAGAATTCGGCTCTCTCTCCCCTAGGTTTTCTGTTTTTTGTACATTGGGTGGCTAGGTCTTTATATAGGCTAGACCTAGGGAAAACCTTTCCTAAGTAGAATACAACTTGGAGTAGGGAACAAGTCAAGTACATAATTAAAATATTTCCAAGTTTGATTCGGCTAAGGGGGCTTTCCCGTGTGGTCTTTTCTTTGTCTTTTCCTCATGCTAGCCAGCTCCGATTCATGGGCTTTGAGTCCATACACGTCCCTTGGATTTTTATCTTTCCATCGCCTACAGTCTTGCTTCTTGTCTTTCTGCTGCTGCCTCGGCATCAGGTCCTGCCTCGGCCTTGTCGCTGCCGTAGCACTGGTTCTCCTTCACAGATATAAAAATGCAGTAAAACGTGCCTTTTCTGTAAATATTATCTTTATGAGCTTAACTTCTAAATATATCACATTGAGTTCATGCATTGGTCCAAGTGGGTATATATTTGGTGATTAATGCCCATAAAAGGAGTAAAAAGTGATAGTGTGTTGAGCACTTATCACACCCCCAAACTCGAACTATTGCTTGTCCTCAAGCAATGCAAACCATCAATTTGTCGAACTCTACTCTGTCTTCGTCTTACATGTCCATCTATTCTCCCCACCATAATTAGGCCTATTCTTAAGCCTTAACCATTCGGTTACCCAAGGGTTTACCTAGAAACAAACTATAAGAATTGTGAGTGTGTGCGTTTTTGTGGACAAGTTTGATTAAAGGCTTTCTTAGACAAACTCTAAGTTCAAGACAAGTAGAATTTATTTAAGTGTTCTCTTCTTTTCAAACACCAAATCTTGAGCCAATTTCGGGCACCTCAAAGACTTGTGTTTTTCTTTTTACTAAATTCCTTCTTTCTTTTTTTAATATTCCTTAAAACATACTAGAGCCAATTTCGGGCACCTCTAGCATGAAGAAGAGACTTTCTAGAGCCAGTGGTAGGCACCTCTAGTTACGTTTCCAAAAATCTAAGTCTTTATCACCCAAGTTCATTAAACGAATTCCTATAATCCAACAAGTCCCAAAAGTGTTTAAAGTTCTTTCTATAGTAAGCTTCTAAGTTTTTATCCTTAAGTATCTTAAGGTTAAACCTTCTTAACAGGACCTAATCATGGTAAGGAGAAAGATTTCTATAGCCTTAAAGAATAAACTAAGGTAATACTGATGATAAGCAGTGCAAAAGTGTAGGCAGTTAATTCAAGTAAGGCGGGGAACATGAAAAATTAAAAAAAAATTCACTAGAATACTCCCTTTTTGGCAAGGCCTCGGCAGTAGATTGCTGCCTTGGTAGTGAATCTGCACCCCCAAACTCAAACCAAGAATTGTCCTCAATGCTTTATATTTGAAGAAATAAGCGAGCAACAAAATATTAATAGACTAAACAGCAAAAGCAAGTAATATTGAATTAAGAACAAAGATTTAAAGCGACTCCGAAGAGATGCTTGTGACAATTTTTCTCCTCGGCCTTGCTGCCGAATGCTTTGTCCTTGGTGAAGGCGATGGTTGCGCTTTCGCTTGCCGGGGCGGTTGGATTCTTGTGGTCGGTGTCCGTTGCATTGGGGCCTCGACCTCTTCTCCTTCTTCCACATCTGTTATCTCTTCGGTTAGCATAATGTCCGTTCCTCCACCCATTGTTGTTGCTCCTCCGGTGTAGTGTGTACTTGGTCTGGCGGTAGTGGAGCCTTGGTGCACGTAGGCATCTATCTCAGCTGATAGACTGCCCATGATGATTGGTGATCGGGGTGGAGTGCTGAAAACGACCCTCCGCTTGGATGGTCTTCTGCTGGCAGACGAGGCCGCGGCAGAATCTGCTGCCCTGGATAGGCCGGCAGCCTGGTATTGGGGTTGAGGGTCCGCATGGAAAAAGGGCCTTGGTCCTCCCGGAGCTGGTGTAGTCTCTGTGTAAGGAGCAGTAGTGACGAACATGTTGCTTGGAAAATCTGGAAATTATGCTCCTTGGTCCGGAAAAGCTTGCAGCAGCATCTGGGCTAATGTGCCGTTGAAATCTCTTTGGTACTCCATGTACCTTTGTTGTCTGAGGTCCATTGCTGCCATCCTTTGCAAAATCTCCTGGTACGGGTCTGCTGTGGCAGAGGTGTGGGCAGTGTCTGGCATGTCTGCCGTGTACTGGGCCCCAATAGCAGTATCGGCAGTGAACTGCTGGGGCGTTGCTTGGACTGGCTCCGCCTGCGTGATCTGCATGACTTTATGGCAAAAATCTCTCGTCCATCCTCGCCGTGGGGGAGTGTATTCGTCCGTATCTTCAATGGGCACACCTGCAGCAACACATAAACCCGTGATCAAACAAGGGAAATACAATGGTCCCCTATCTTTCTTACCGCACTTGTGAATTTCCCGTAGGATGATCTCTCCAACATTGATGGTCCTTTTGTTGATGATTGATTGGATAAGCACCAATCTTTTGTGGTCCACCGTGCTATTGTGGGATATGGGGATGAGTCTTCGCTTGACAAAGGTGTTCCACATCTTGGCCTCGGGTTTTAAGCTTTGCCTTGTTACGGATCCTCTATGGGTACCGGTTTCCCATGGAGTATTTGCGTAACAAAGATCATCTTTGATGAGCTCGTAGTCTTCGGCAGTGATGTCTTCCATGAATTCGGCATGAACATCACTATTCGGGTGAGGCCGTAGAAGTTGTTGATGATCTCGGCATCTAGCTGGACTGGCCTGCCGCGGCAATGAACAAATAGGGAGTCTTTGCTGGGCCCGCGCGCATAGAACTCCCGTACGATCGTAGCATTCGCCTGGGCAGGTTGGAGACAAAAAATTTCCCAGTTTTGGTACTTAATTTTGTCGAAGAGGTAGTGCTCAATGTCTTAGTTTTCATCGTTCGCATGCTGGAAATCTTGTTCTTCCCACAGTTGCCGAGCGATGAAAGATCGGTTGAAGCGATCTTCAACGTTGGCTGGGGCAAATCTTTTGTAGGTTGCCATCAAGATTTGAGAGATGTGATTTCTTGGAAGTTTTCTTGAAAAGAATCTGGAAGTTCACGAAGATTATGAGTAGGCAGAGAGTAATGTGAGAGAGATTGTTATGAAAAGAAAACAAGAATGCAAAAGTGAATAGTTCAAGAGGAAGGGATTTCTTATATAGGCCTCGGCCTTGTGACCGTTGAAGCCACTAGCCGTTTTGTAACCGTTTCCTTTTTCTGTCGTTTCCTTTTCTGCCGCAGTAGGGATCTCGTCAGACTAGCCGTTACACTGTTCTGCCCGTTGAGACTGCTGCGGCCCTGACACTGTTTTTCTGCCTCGGCAGAGTTCCTGCTGTGAACTACTTCTTCTTTATTCTTGCTTATTATTCCTAAATAAAAATTAAACACACAAAAGAAAAATACTTAAAGCAAAAAAAATTCGAAAGATATAAACTAATCCTAATATATTAATAAAGAAATGATAAGAGATCAGGTTACTGGTGGAGAGCATGCAAATACATCTCCCAAGTTGATTTTCTCTCTTTGTCCCGTATTGTGAATCGGTTGTGGGTCACTTTTTTTTTCTGTGTGTCCATCCATCTTGGGCTTAATCTTTTTGCCGAATATCCTACCGAGCAGACTGCCAAGGCAGGATACTTTAGTGTCTACTATGTGGATGACCTTGCACTCCTCTGGATCATCATATTTTTTCAAGTTGTGGAATGCATTGAGTTTGAATTGTTGGTCATTGACCCGCATTGTCAACTCTCTTTTTTCACGTCAATTAGGGTGCGTCCAGTTGCAAGGAAAGGTCTCCCAAGGATGATCGGTGCATTCTCATCTGCTTCACAATCAAGGACAAGAAAATCAGCAGGAAAAATAAACTTATCTACTCTTACCAGTATGTCCTCGATTTTTCCTTCAGGTTGCACATAGGATCGATCTGCTAGTTGGAGCATAACGGTTGTAGGTTTTGCCCTTCCAATTCCGAGCTTTTGAAAGACTGATTTGGGCATGAGATTTATGCTTGCTCCAAGGTCGCATAGGGCCTTACCTTCATAACTCTTACCTATCGTACAAGGTATGATGAAGCAACCAGGATCCTTTAACTTCGGTGGCATTCGATTGTGCAGCATTGCCATGCATCCCTCGGTGGCAGCCACGGTCTCAAACTCACCTATTCGTTTCCTCTTTGACACCATGTCCTTTAAAAACTTGGCATAGTTAGGCATTTGTTCTATTGCCTCTACGAACGATATGTTGATGTGGACTTGCTTTAAGATGTCGAGGAACTTTTTAAATTGCTGGTCTTGTTTTTGATTTTTCAACCTTTGTGGGAAAGGTGGTGGTGGTTTCATCTTATCCAGGGTTTCATTAGTTTGGAATTTAATACCTGGCACCACTAGAGTTGTTGCTGCTTCGGCAGGCTGTTCAGGAGCTATTGTGCTCTCTGTCGGGGCAGTGTTATCAGAATCAGTTTGCTCGGCCTCTTCTTTTGCTTGATCCGCTGATTGAATTTGGCTTTCTGGGATCTTTTCCTTCAGCTTTAGACCACTCCTAGTAGTAATTGCCTTACACTGTTCATGGCCCATTACCTTAGCAACTTCAGTGTTGCTAGGTAGTCCTCCTTGTGGTCTAGTATTTATGCTTTGAGCAAACTGCCCAACTTGAGTTTCCAGCGTTTTAATGGCCGCCTCTTGATTTTGCAACCTCATCTCAGTTTTATTCATAAAAGCGTCTGTCCTTTTGATGAAATTACTGTTTTCTACCATGTAAGACTCGGTTTTCATCATAAAGGCCTTAAGGGTGTTTTCTAGTGAACTTATCGGTTGCTGTTGCATCTGCTGCGGCGGCATTGACTGTTGGGCCTGTTCCGGCGGCAGTTGGTGCATTGGTTGCTGAAATCCTGAAGGTTGGGTGATTGGATTTAAGTCATTGTTAGGGTTGCTCCATGATAGGTTTGGATGCCTCTTCCATGAGGGATTGTATGTGTTGGATATCACATTGTTGCAGTTGTAGTTCCCAACATGCATACCGGTTTCTTGATTCATGCAATCAGAGGAACTGTGGTTACCTCCATATAAGTCACAATATGAATCAATTACCTAGACCTCACGGGTATTTTGTTGTAACTGTAGGTTTTGCACCATCTTGGTAAGAGAGGCCAATTGTGCTGCCACTGAACTCGATGTGTCTAATTCATTTACCGTGGCTTGGCGTCTTACTCCTCCTCACCTAGATGTCGGAAATTGGAAATCATTTTTCGCGAGTTTATTTAATATCTCAATAGCTTCCTCAGGTGCTTTATCCTGGAGTGTTCCGTTTGCCGAGGCATCTAACATCATCCTTGTTGGGGCATTCGTGGCATTGTAGAACATTGTCACCTGTGTCCATAGAGGAAATCCATGCAAAGGACACTTGTGTAGTAAATCTCTGTAGCGCTCCCATGCCTAGTACATTGGTTCGTCATCTGCCTGTCGAAAAGAAGTGGTTTCATTACGAATTTTATCATATAAGTTCGTAGGATTAAAATGAGTAATAAAATCACGGCAAAGTTCACTCCAAGATCCAATAGATCCTGCTGGAATGCTATTTAACCAAGCTTTCGCCCTATCCCTCAGTGAATAGGGGAATAGCTTCAATGGCAAGACATCTTCATGGACTCCTTGGATTTTGAAAGAGTTGCAGATTTCCATGAAGGACTTAAGGTGCTGCCTTGCATCTTTAGTTGCAGACCCACAAAATTGTCCAATAGTGTTAAGCATATTGAACATCACAGGTTTAAGTTCAAAGTGGGCTGCTTCTATTTCCAGTGTAATGACTCCTGGGTTTAATCCGTTTAAGTCTTCTTCCAAGAAGTCTCTGACAGTGAGCTGCCGCGGCCCAGGTGGCGGCGGAAGTCCTCCATTGCCGGTAGGTAAGTTTTGTCGTGCCAGGTGATCTACCATGGCTCCTTGGATCTGTCTTCTCAATTTGCCTTGTTCCTTCGATCTCTGGATCTAACTCGTACAAGGGGTTGGTTGGATTGCCCCTGGTCATACACCACGAAAAACAAAAGTAAAATAAAAATAAAAATAAACAAGAAAATAAAGAAAACAAAATTTAGTTGCCAATCCCCGGCAACGACGCCAAAAAACTTGTCGCGTTTCAAAAGTGCGCGTTTAGTGCAAGTGGACACATCGAAAGTAATAAGTGATAAGTAATTATCGAATTATCATCTCCACAGGGACTGGTAGACTTAATATGCCTTCTTCACCTTCTTGTTCTGTAAAAAAAAAAAGCACAATTGATTTGAGTTGGGTTATCTAAACTAAAATAACTAAACAAAAATAAAGAGATTTAATAATAGAGAAAGATGGGTCAGGATCCAGTTGCGTTGTATTGTGGATTTGATTGACTTGTCTCTGCTCAATGCAATCGTATATCACTGTCTCGGCAGTACTGCAGATTACTGCCTCGGCAGCGACGATACTTGTCCGCCGCGGCAATCCCTTGCTCGTGGTTGGACTTTACCAAAGTTCGGCAAAGTTTCCTTGAATGACTTCGCTTATCCCTAAGTCAGAGTGCTATTGATGACTAGTCCTTGATGATACCTCCCGGCGTGAACCAATTATACTCACCAACCAATCTCACACTTCTTTTAGCCGCTGAAACTCTTAACCTATCCCTAGGCCGAGTTAGTATTTCGCGATTGAAACACCGTTCTTACCCCTTTCGTGAATCTAACTCTCCCGAGCTTAGATAAATGGATTGCTCACAAACTTCCCTCCCGGGCTTGAATGCAAGAACAAGGAATAACAAAGGATAAGCAAACCTTGATAATTTTATTGCATTGAAAACAAAGCAAGGTACAATCTCCTCTCACATATACTCGGCAACCTTCACCTAATCCCTAAGAAGGTTTAGAACATAATGGAGAGGAAGAAGACAAGTATAGAATTCGGCTCTCTCTCCCCTAGGTTTTTCGTGTTTTGTACATTGGGTGGCTAGGTCTTTATATAGGCTAGACCTAGGGCAAACCTTTCCTAAGTAGAATACAACTTGGAGTAGGGAACAAGTCAAGTACATAATTAAAATATTTCCAAGTTTGATTCGGCTAAGGGGGCTTTCCCGCGTGGTCTTTTTTTGGGCTTTTCCTCATGCTAGCTAGCTCCGATTCATGGGCTTTGAGTCCATACACGTCCCTTGGATTTTTATCTTTCCATCGCCTACAATCTTGCTTCCTGTCTTTCTGCTGCTGCCTCGGCATCAGGTCCTGCCTCGGCTTTGTCGCTGCCGCGGCACTGGTTCTCCTACACAGATATAAAAATGCAGTAAAACGTGCCTTTTCTGTAAATATTATCTTTATGAGCTTAACTTCTAAATATATCACATTGAGTTCATGCATTGGTCCAAGTGGGTATATATTTGGTGATTAATGCCCATAAAAGGAGTAAAAAGTGATAGTGTGTTGAGCACTTATCATCTCTCTAACAAAGTGAAGATCCAAATCTACATGATTAATTTTGGCATATTGGATTTGCGATCATAGAGACAATACTGGTGTTATCACACCAAACTTTAAGGATATTTTTCAGTTTAATCTTCATGTCACAAAGAATGAAGCTAACCCAATTAAGATAAAAAAATTTAGAGATATAAGGGGTTTTACATGTTCAATTTAGGGCAATGACTATCAAGAGAGGTTTCCTTATTATAAATCTGCTCGAAAAATAATGCCAAGAACGGTTGGCATAAAGGCTTGCACGACATGAAGAACGTAAAATCCAGGTTTTCCCTTCTAACTTTCATCATTCATTAAGAAACATTCCTTGCCAATGTTTTACTTCGATTTTATTTTATTTTATTTTATTTAAGTATTTTTAAAAAAAACTCCAAAATAAATCATCAATTTTTGTAAACCCTTGACTTGGTTTAGACAAAACCCGACTCGAACGAGTTACACGGGGAATATTGAGGCTAATTCAGAAACTCGTCTCGATAAACGACCCTATTTTTTTTCTTTTTATCTTATCTAAATGCTTTATTTTGATCCTACATGTTCATGCATATATTATATTTAATTACAACGAAAACAAATATGGAACGAGTCCTAAAATGTACAAACACGCTTCAGGGATCAAATTGTAAATTTTCTAGAAAAATAGCGACCAATTATAAAATTAATGTTATAATCCTTTAATTAAGTTCATTACATGTTTGCATGTCAAATTTTAGCTTAAATTAGTATCTACAACTCATTTAATTTCATGCACAAGTTTCAATATATTTTCTAGATGCATATACACCTAAGTAACATTATCCACATATCATTTACAACTTACTAGATGCATTGCAACATAGTTGGCAACAATATACTAAAACTCCTAAGAGCATGCTTCAACTTCAACAATCTCATAAACACATATAAGAACAACATCAACATACGTAACATCATTTCTAGATATATTCCAACCTAAATAACCACATCATAGATTCAACTCAAATTAGTCATGCTTTAATATCAACAACACTCAAATTCACACATAGAGATAACAAGAATCAAATTCCAATATAACTTTATTATAACCACATATATACTAATAGGTAATTCAAATCCAAGTTATAAAACTAACATCAACATAGATAATTATTCTCAATATAATATCCCATTCTCATTGCTCTCTCACTACTACTAATGTTATAAAGATATACTTGAGATTTTATTTGGCGGTTACTTGAATCCTTGCTTCCCCTTGCTTCCTCAACATTATTTACTCTGCATTGTAAGGTAAATGAGAGGGTAATCATAAGCCTAGTGAGTGAATAAAAAAGTATAAAAACTCCTTGCAAAGCAGCCCATATTAAACCAATTTTAGCAATTTAAAAATCAAGTCATGCTCTTTAAAATAATCACTCGTGGCTAGAAATGACACAAATAGTAAAAATCAACAAGTGTTTCATCACGTGGTGCTAAGCCACAAGACTCAAGGCTTACATGCTTTACTTAGCAAGGCTTATAAAACGTTTGAACTCAATGTCAAACACTCGCAAACTTTATTTGCAATAAAATTAGTAAAAACATTACACTTACTTTTTCTCGTGTTGGTATTAGTGATCCGATTAGTCTTAACTCTAATAGTTGGGATAAACAAAAACTCGCATGCAGGCACAATGCCATGACATGCCACGTATAAGGGCCAAATTGCCTACTCATACCACGCTTAAGCTAAACTCATGCACACGATGGATTACTCCAATCATGTTTCCCACCTTAGCTTCTGGGATAAGCTACGCTTAAATGTAATACAACACATATTCCACAATTCAAGTAATAACTCTAATGCATCACTAAGGAATTTACCCACGTATACGAATTTTATAATTTAAAAGAGTGCACTAACATCCTATCGATCGATCGACCTATCCCTATTAACATTATCTCAATATCCAACACAAAACAACACCAATGCTCAAGTTTTAAGTCAAAAATAGTAAGTAACCCACATGCATTAAATGCATAAACCAGCAAAAACCACTTTTCTCATGTTTTCAAAATAAAATCGTAGGAGCATCATATGTATATAAAAACCTTTTTAAAAAAATCTCATGATCATTGAAACACATGCATATTCACATATGCACAAGTATAACACGAGCATGACTAAACATAGTAAAAACAAGGCATAATATGGGAACCTTTAAGAAAACATTACTTAAAACTTACGTCCGAGTATAGGGAGTTTTTTCACACCTTCCCTACACACCCAAACCTTTGAAAACACATTTAAAACATTCCTAATTGGCAGCCCTCATAATTCACTCACTGATTTACCAAAACTTGCTCGATAAGTCACCCAAAAACGTGATTCGGCTTTTCAATCTTCTTAAAACTTGTTCCTCTATCTCTTGACCTGATTAAAGCATCAAAACTAGAGGCTTTAGTGAATTATAACACATCCAAACATTCCTCAAGTTGGACCAATACATGACAACCCCTAAAAACACCATAAAACTTAACCAAAAGTCACCGAAAACCTCTCCAAACACCACCTAAACCTTATGTTCGGGAATAGATACTTAAAAGTCATCTTAATTAAATATAAACACTTCAAGATTCATTTATTTAGGCATAAAAAACAACCATGTAAAACTCTTGAAAAAAATCAAGAAAATAATAGAATTTTTATCAAGAAAAACGATTTTATTAATTCAAGATTTTAAAGATTGATGCAATCATCCAAGAACATAGGAATTTCATTAAAGAACTTTAGGTTTCAGAGTTTTGAATGATTCTCACTGTAAAAGAGACGAGAAATAGACTAGAATAATTCAAGGGAGAAACAAAACAAGATGAGAGAAGAAAT
This sequence comes from Abelmoschus esculentus, assembly GCA_035048815.1. Classification (NCBI taxonomy): domain Eukaryota; kingdom Viridiplantae; phylum Streptophyta; class Magnoliopsida; order Malvales; family Malvaceae; genus Abelmoschus; species Abelmoschus esculentus. The sequence goes on from JAUCBN010000059.1 coordinate 7,307,277, forward strand.
CAGATTTTCATTCAGATAATTCGGTGATCCGAAAAGGTGAACGGTTTCCATTTTATCAACCTAAAAAAAATGGGATCGACATCGTTCCAAAGCATTCTAAAATAAAGAAACAAACAAACAACTTTAGCTAACTAAGAAGCCAGCTCAACAATAACAAACAAACAACCTGAAATCATAATAAGAAAACAGAAATGAAAATAGGTCCATGACAATACTCCCTGCTTGAAAAGATCCTTGTCCTCAAGGATCAAACAATGGTTTGTAGAGCAGTTCCCAAGTGATATCCTTGGAAATGAAATTCGATCATTCAACCAGTACGACAATATCTCGTTCACAGCCTTGTTACTACATTTTGTCATTCTGTTTTGAGCTCATTGAAGATAGGACTTCAACATCTTAATTGTTGTTAAACGCCATAAAAATACATATTAGTGAAGCATTTTATAGTAAAACACCAATACAAAGTAATTTTTCTGGCGTTTGGATCTAAACGCCATTATATGTGAAATATTGTGGCATTTATACTAAAAACTCTGCTAAAGAAGAAATCAATAGTGGCATTTTCTACACAAACGCCGCTACCAAAGAAATTTATTGTGGCGTTTCTAGAAGAAACGCCACAATAGTTATTGTTTGTGCTGTTTTCCTTACAAACGCCATAATATGTAAAAGGTTAGCAGAGTTTACTCTAAAAACGCCACAAATAATGCCGCTATATACCAAGTTTGGTGTAGTGAAAAATAGCCATGTAAAACCCTTGAACGAAAATCATTAAAACAATGAAATTTTTATCAAAAAAATCAATTTTATTGATTTAAGACTTTAAAGATTATTGTAATTAGCCAAGAACTTAGAAATTTCATTAAAGAACTTTAGGTTTTAGATGTTTGAATGATTCTCACCTCCAAAACTGATCCAACCTCCTTGAAAGTTTTAAAAACAAGTAAAATCGAAGAAAAACGAAGAGATTTTGTAGAAGAAAAATATAAAGAATTAACCAAACGATTTTTTATTGAAAATATTGGTCTTTACCTTTGAAAAGATGGAGTGGCTGACCAAAAGAGGAGAATTAGAAAGTCTAAAAAAATTGGTTCATGTTTGATGTAAAATAGTTCTTTAGGATTAATTTTAAGTTATTTGGGTTATTAATTAAAATTATGGTTTAGATTATACAATTATCCTCAAGTTTTCATTTTTTACAAAATAGTCACTAATTTTAAAATCTTTGGGATTCAATGGTCAATTTTTAAAATTGGCTTGACCAAAGTCAAGTATGTGTTAAATAAGGATTTTAGGATATTTTTCCATAAATTATTTTGATTTAAAACTAATTTTTAAGTATTTAATTCTGAACTAAGCTAAAATGACAAAACCAGTTCACTAACTTCTAGGCCCAGTTATGAGGCGTTACAACTCTCCCCCATTTAAAGAAATTTCATCCTCGAATTTTTTACTGTGAAAATAGTTAAGGAAACTAGTCCTTCACAACTTCTTTTCACTCCCACGTGACTTTCTAAACACTATGATGTCACTTAACACACTCCGACCTACATGATAACCTTAGACCATTACTGAAGGTTGACAAATGGCTCTCCGCAAAAGGCTTCCAACCGCCACTAACCTACCTAACTTTCACAAGCTTATTCCAACACCCCAGGCAACAAGCAAAACTTTTCTCCAAGCTTTACTCAATGCATCAACACATATCAACTTCAACCAAGATCATGAAAAAACTCTTGAACTCAACCGACCTCAAAGGCAAAACTTTCTCTTGGTTGCCGAGAAACCACGCCATAAAACATACGAAAATATGTTCACAACTCCATAAACCTATAATTTCTTCTTAAAAGGACTAACTTATCTCAACTTCCATTTCCACGAGGGAAATATTCGCAGGTATGGACAACATATGAATGATTTTCTGTATGTCACCCTAGATACCTCATGCAAGTGCATGAAAATGCAATCTAATGTCATGCTTAAGAAAACATTAATATCCTAAGATGTCTAATGTGTATGTATAAGCGTTTTTTATACTATGCATGATTATTGTCCATACTCACAAATAATATCCTCAAATCCAAAACTTCAACTCTTTACTTTAAACCCTTCCTACAACTCAACATTCAAAACCAAAGGAGCTTGGTACCTAAGGGACACACATCCACACCACAACTCGAACGTTAATTTCTAGCACGTTCGAGTCACTTTGCAAACAAAGCATTCTAAACTCTCAAAGACACTCCTAGTGATGTAGTCTCTTACTATTCACCTGCATAATATATTATCAGACTAAACTAATTCAAAACCAGTTTACACTCAAACACGATCGAGGACCCGTTCGACTCAAGATCGAATATCACAACAACACAACACAAATCTATTTATACTTTTTGATTTCCACAACTCCTCTATTACCAAGTTTTAGCTTTCTTTTTGGTCCCATTGATAAGTTCTTAATTCACTTTCACTTTTTACACCTTTCATGGACAATAATCACTTAATCTACACCTACTTGGACTAAAGCATGTACTTAATGTGAGATATTTAGATATTTTGCTTTTGCGACTTATAAAGATGATATTTATAGAAAATGCAAGCTTTACGACACCTTTGTGCATTTGCAGGAAGATTAGATGCTGTGGCAGAGATTGATGCCGAGGCAGGACCTGAGGCCGCGGCAGGACCTGGTGAACAATTACTGATATGGTAGGCGATCTGAAGAGAAAAATGAGGTGGACGTTTCTGGACAAGCAGCACAAGGATCGGAGCTGGGAAGCGCATGGAACGTTAAAGTCAAAGGTCACGCGGGAAAAGAATCCTTGTGGGAATAAACTTGGAAATAAAACAAATATTTTATTTATATACTTGACTTATGTTTTACTCCAAGTTGTATTCCTACTTAGGAAAGGTTTGCCCTAGGCCAAGCCTATATAAACCATAGCCGCCTATGAAGGAGATATATAACGCACGAGAGAAAAGAGTTCTCAAAAGATTTTTAGAGTTTTCTTTGTTTCCATTATGTTCTAAATTCTTTTAGGGTTTAGGTGAAGGTTTTCGAGTATTTGTGAGAGAATATTGAACTTTGTTTTCTTGTTTTATGCAATAAAATATTAAGGTTTGCTTATTCTTTGCCATTCATTGATCTTGCATTCAAGCTCGGGAGAGAAGTTTGTGAGAGATTTATTTATCCAATATCGGGAGAGTTGGATTCACGAAAGGAATAAGTACGATATTTTTCTAGCTGGAAAATACTAACTCGGCCTAGGGATAGGTTAGAGTTTCAGCGGCTAAAAGAAGTGTAAGATTGGTTGGTGGTTATCATTGATTCACGCCGGGAGGTATCATCAAGGACTAGTCATCAACAGTACTTCGACTTAAGGATAAGCGAAGTCATCCAAGGACACTTTGCCGAACCTTGAAGAAGTCCACCCAAGAGCAAGGGATTGTCGCGGCGGAAGCTGGTCTTCATTGTCGAGGCAGGAAACTGCAGTTCTGCCGAGGCAGTATTGCATTATTGCACAGAACAGAAACAAGTCAATTGAACTCACAATACGATTCAACTGGATCATGCCTATTCTCTAAATCTGATCTTATTTCCATTCACCATTCTCATTTTATTATTCAGTTATTTTAGTTTTCAAAACAACCAAATTAATCTGTGTGTTTTATTTCTTTTACACAGCGAGAAGAGAAAAGAAAGCATATTAAGTACACTAATCGTTGTGGAGACGATACTTGATACTTATCACTTTATTACTTGCGACGTGTACACTTGCACTATTTGCGCATTTTTTTTACACGCAACACCCATATCAAGCACAATAAAATAGAAAAATAATTTTAACATGCAAAAATATTTTGCAAAACTGTGAGGCCATCACGAAGCAAGTTCCAAATAGCTCAAGTACATTATAAAATAGTTTCAGAGTAGTAGTTAGAGCAATGGGTAACCTAAAGTAATCCCAACAATTTATACTCAAACAACACATAGTACAATCATCAATCTTAATTAGCATTAAGAACATATAATCATATAACAAGTATATTTTCCACAATATGCATTAAGCATTATATAAAATCACCTCAAAGTATCAAGCATTAACCAATGCAAATTAAAACTAGTTTCTTATGCTACATGGCATATCAAAAGCCATAAATATCATGAGATGTTCAACTTATAAAACATTTTTAAAACCAACTGACAACAATGTATGCAACATTTAAAATCTAAGCATATTTCCTTTTATAAATTTCATATGCAAGACAACCTTAAAACATTGTCAAAACATCTCCATATAACTAATGTCATAATAATGCAACAAGTTTCCATCATGCTTACAAACAACAATTCATATAACAACATTGAAGCACATCAAAATTTAATCATTCTTTCAAACACCGTTCTTATCAAACAACTATGTATTAGCACAAATCAATCATATATAACAAACATCGTGCATCTCATACAATAACATAACATTCTTTAAACATTCACTGTGCATAGGCAACATTAAGCATAAATCAACATTACAATATATCAATCAAACAAAACATCTCAAAAGGTTTCATAAACCTAGGCTCTGATACCAACAAATGTAACCCCTCGACCTAGTCTAGACACCACCCGACTTGAACGAGCTACACGGGGAATACCGAGGCTAATCCGAAGACTCACCCCTATAAACAAACCTAAATTTTTTTATCTTATCTAGATGCTTTAATTAGATCCTACATGTTCATGCAAGGATTGTATTTAATTGCAGCGGAAATCGATAAGGAAAGAGTCCTAATTTAACTGAACAAGTTATAGGGACCTAATTATAATTTTACAGAAATTTATAGACTAATCATGAGATTAAAGTTACCAACCTTTAATTAAGTTCATTAAATGTTTGTATGTCAAATTTTAGCATAAATTTATATCCATAACTCATTTAATTTCGTGGTCAAGATTTAAGGACTAAAACCTAAAGAATCTAAACTTCAATATAACTTTATTTTAATAAAAGGTATACCAATAGGAAAATTTAAATTCAAGTCAAAAGCTAATGTCACGCCCTTGGAGTTCTAAAACTGGGACATGCGGCCTTAGGCATCTTTTTGAGATGATTTGACGTCTAAGTAGGCTTATTCGGTCCAAGCTAGAGGGCTTAGATCCATACGAAAACGAGAAAATTTGATCCAAACTAGAGGGCTTAGATCCAAACTGGGACATCCGAGCGATAGCTCGGTACTTTTTATTAGATGTTAAAAGCTCAAGAAAACAAAGTTTGATGTTTAAGAGCAAAAAAAGATCAAGTGAATAATGAGGCGGGGTAATCCTCCTTATATAGCACCCTCTAATCCTAGTTCTAATTTAACTAGGATTACTAATCCTTCAAGGATTAAAATTCCTTAGTCCCTAAGGTTTAGCAGAATTCGTCTCTCTAGACCTTTGTGGTGCTGTCGGATTGGGCTCCTGGGATGCTGCCGACTTGGGCCCTAGGGTGTGGCAGACAAGGCCAGAGGGCACGACAGACTTAAGCTCCTGGTTGCAGGTATATTTGTCCCCTGGTTGCAGACGTAATCGTCCCTTGGTGGTGGGCATTATCGAACCTTGTAGTGTAGGGGTGATTGGCCCTTGTGGTGCGAGCGTTTTCGGGCTCCATGGTGCGGAGGGCTCAACCCCCATAGAGCAAATAGACTCGGTCCCCATAGAGCGGGCGGACTTGGCCCTATTGGTTCTATCATTGTCGTCGTTGTTATCTGAGCTTCCACCATCCTTTTTGAGGTTTAATCTTGGTATGGATACCTTTGTCTTGATACAAACAGGAAAATAAGAAATAAAAGAGAGAGAAAGAACAATAAACATAGTAAAGGTAGAAAAATATCAAAAATGAGAAAGATGCTGAGAAAATCAATTCATGAAAATTTGATCGTTTTAGTTGTTACAACAACTTCTTTTAACTTAACCAAAATAGGTCCCAAAAATGCAGCATGTCATTTATAACTAACTTTGCAACTGCTAACAGACAAAAGAAACAAACGTTAATAAACGAAAAAGATAAAAAAAATAATAAAATCAACAACTGAATTATTTAAATGCCCTAAAAGATTGGAAGATGCCATCAATGTAGGAAGAAAAAAGAAATGAAAGGGAAAAGTCTGAAAAAGAAAAATACCAGTTCAACCTCTTTTAAACCATAAAATGGGGGTTTAAAAATTAAAAATTATGTTATAAAAGTCATTGAACCCCAAGAAAGTGTCTTTTCAATAACACAAGGAGAATCAAACATTCACATAGAGTTTTGAAACTCGTTGTCTCAAAACTAAATTATAACATGTTTTTGTAACGATTAACGGTTGGCACCAATCTTATACTTTGTCTCTATAAGATGAAGAGAAATGAGTCTCAATAAGAAGAGGATTATATCAATTTATAAGCAAGTATGTCAATCTCTTTTAAATATATAATATGATTCTCACAATGCAATAAAATTAGGTTTCGATGCGAATCCGAAAGAATCATCCTTTTCACAAAGGTAAATCCTTGCCCTTTAGGCAAGTTATTAAATTTCATTTTTTTAAGTATTTAAATTCACATACATAGTTTTGAAATAAATTTAGATTTAGAAATTACGATTCTCGTTAGAAAATGTGTTCATTTCTTTACAGGTTTTGACACATTTTACACAGTTTCGATTTTATATAACATTAATTTGCTTTTCAATAACACAAGTATCAAATGTTCATATAGAGTTTCGAATTATATTATCTCAAACCTAAATTATAACATGTTTTAGTAACGATTTAAGTTTCACTTTTACCTTTAAAGCATCGAAACCCATAAACATAGTTACGAAATAAATTTGAATTTAAAAATTATTCCTGCCAGAAAGTGCTTGTGCAGTAATAGTTGGTTTATTTTCTTATTGGTTTCGAGACTCTTCATGCAGTTTCAATCTTATAGAACATTAATTTCCTTTTGTTCATGTTTGCTTTATCTACAATGAGCTCATATACCGCTGTTAGGTCTTTTAAGTGCGATGTCGTTGCAGTCATTTAATGACATAATAGATGGGCAAAAAAACTGAATATAAAAATAGGAACAAGTAATACCCATTTTCTTGAAGTCAGACTTCAGGATGTACAGATTTTCAATTTTTAGCGCGTTAATTATAACACTATTGACATGGATAGAGTAAGGATTTAGGGTTTAGGAAAAAACATAAATATTTAAAAATAAGATGATAATTTTATAAAAAAATCAAATTTTAAAAAAATTTAAATAGAAGAACGAAAATATAAAAAAAAATCGAGAATAACAGACGATTGCCCCATTCCTCCCGTGACTTCGTCACTTACTATTGATTTGCCAAACACCTCAACAAACTTTTTTTCCTCAAAAAAATCTGCAAAATCAACGCATCTACAAGAAAATGACAACATAAAACAAAGTTTATTCCTACACATTATAATTCACACGATGTTAACATGCTATTTGTAAATAAAAAATTGTTCTCACCATTGTCTTAACATCTTCAATCCTAGCTTGGGATAGGGACGCAAAAACAGTTACTCAAATGGGTTTCAGGTTGTGTATTGTCAGATCAGGTAAAATCGGATACAAGTAATTTTAGGTCGATTTGATATTTTGACTCGATTCGTGTCGGGTGGGGTCTATTTCAAGTCGGGTCCTTTTCAAGTCAGGTCCATTTTAGGTTGGGTTCATTTTAGGTCAGGTTCAAACGGTTCAGGTCCAAATCAGATAATTGACAGGTTCATTTCAGTTCGGTTACATTTCAGATCAGGTTCATTTCAGTTCGGTTGCATTTTAGATCGGGTTCATTTCAAGTCAATTTTATTTCAAGCCTAATTAATTCGGGTTTTAAATTCATATTAATTAAAATTATTAAGTTTGTGTTTGATAAAAATAAGTAATTAAGTAAATAACCGATATACTTTTGGTTGAATGGTTGATCATTTATTTCAAATTAATTATTTAATATCTAACGTCTTTAACTAGCATGAATCTCATTAAAAATAAATATTACGCACTATACTAAACAAAAATATCATCAAATGATTCATATCTTAAAAATTGGGTTAAATTACAAAAATTAAAAGTTAATAAAAATAAACGTTAAACTAAAAAGAAAAAAGTTTTAAATTAAAAAGGATAAACATTAATAAAATAAAATATCATCTTATTAAAAACACTAAACTAAATTAAAAAAAAATAAATAGTAGTCAATTTGAAATAAAAATAAAGTTGGAAGGACTAAGTTGCAAAAATTATAAATTATTAATAATTAAATTCGGTGAAAATTTAATTTTAATGTTCTTTAATACATTATAATTTAAACACATATAATATAGTTTAATATATTTCAAAAATGGAAATATGAAATTTATACTATTTATATATTCTATATATGAAAATATAGAATATAAAATACTATATATAAAAATATGTATGTATGTATACTTATATACTATATAGTATACATTAAAATATGTATATAATGTATAAATATGTATATAATATATATTGTATGTATACTTATATGTATGTATATGTATACATTAATATATGTATACTTATTACTTTTATATATATATATATGCATATATAATAGATTAATTTGTATGTAATATACATTAATATAAACTATATATATAATATTATATATATATATAATATATATTTTGTTGGGCTTGATGTGTCTCGATGAATAACCGATTAAACTCGTCAAGTGATGGAGAAATGATAATTTGGGTGGTTTGTGGTGGAAGCAATGAATATAGACAATGAATACAAGATTTAGAGTGGTTCGACCTTCGAACAAGCACCTACATCCACTACCTTAGCTTCCCACTAAGGATTTCCCAAATTCACTAAGAATCTCTTCCTTTTGAGGGCAAAGGGCTAACCTTACAAACCTTGATTCAAACCCAAATCAAGTATCCAAAGTTCACAACCCGAACTTTGGGAATTCTCTCAACAAAAGATAAACTTAAGTAAACTTTGATAATCCTTCTATCAAGGCTAATTGTTTGCAACTAAGCTCTCACCCAATCCTAAGACACTTGAGCATACATAAACATTAAGATCACAAGTGTTGCCTACCCAAAAGTTAGAAATTAAGCACTAAGACAATTGTCTGATCATAATGTTGTTACAATTGAAGCATTAGTCTTCTCTTGATGTTTGAGGCTTGTTTTTATTATCCCAAATGAGTTTCTAGCCGTTGGTGACCGTTGGGATTGATTTGGAGTCGTTTGGAACTGATTTCGAGGCTTATTTCTGCTTTTGGTACAGGTGGTATCGAAACGCCTAAAGGAGGTATCGATACCGCTGCTTTGGGAAATAGTCGTTGAATATGCATTTAAGAACCGATATCGAAATGAGTTTCGATATTGCTCCTAGTCGTTAGGGGTTTTCAAATGACTGTTGGGGGTGTATCGAAATGGGTATCGAAACCAAGATTCACAGTGGCAAAAAGGTATCGAAACGGTTCAAGACCTTATCAAAAGTGTCGCGTGTCAAAAGTGCGCGTTTAGTGCAAGCGGACACATCGCAAGTAATAAGTGATAAGTATGTTATCGAGTTATCGTCTCCTCAGGGACTGGTATACTTAATATGCTCCCTTTATCTCCTTGCTCTGTGGAAAAATAAAAGCACAAGTGAATTGGTGTGATTTATTTAAACTAAAATAATTGAATAAAAACAAAGAGTCGAAATATTAGAGAGAGAGATGGGCCAGGATCTAGTTGTATTGTATTGTGGACTTGATTGACTTGTCTTTATCCAATGCAATCGCATATCTCTGCCTCGGCAGCATTGCAGTTTACTGCCTGGGCAGCGATAACGCTGTCTGCCGCGGCAATCCCTTGCTCGTGGGCAGACTTTACCAAAGTTCGGCAAAGTGTCCTTGAATGACTCCGTTTATCCCTAAGTCAGAGTGCTGTTGATGACTAGTCCTTGATGATACCTCCCGGCGTGAACCAATTATACTCACCAACCAATCTCACACTTCTTTTAGCCGCTGAAACTCTTAACCTATCCCTAGGCCGAGTTAGTATTTCGCGATTGAAACACCGCACTTACCCCTTTCGTGCATCTAACTCTCCCGAGCTTAGATAAATGGATTACTCACAAACTTCCCTCTCGGGCTTGAATGCAAGAACAAGGAATAACAAAAGATAAGCAAACCTTGATAATCTTTATTGCATTGAATAAAAGACAAATTATAATCTCCTCTCACAAATACTCCACAACTTTCACCTAAACCCTATGAAGGTTTTAGAACATGATGGAGAGGAAAGAAACAAGAGTAGAAGTCGGCTCTCCCTAGGTATTTCGATATATGATACATTGGGTGGCTAGGTCTTTATATAGGCTAGACCTAGGGCAAACCTTTCCTAAGTAGAATACAACTTGGAGTAGGGAACAAGTCAAGTACATAATAATAATATATTTCCAAGTTTGAATTCGGCTAAGGGGGCTTTCCCGCGTGGTCTTCTTTTGGGCTTTTCCTTGTGCTAGCCAGCTCCGAATCATGGGCTTCAAGTCCAGACACGTTCCTTGGATTTTTGTCTTTCCATCGCCTATCACTTTGCTTCCTGTCTTCCTGCTGCTGCCTCGGCATCAGGTCCTGCCTCGGCCATGTCCCTGTCGCGGCACTGGTTCTCCTGCACAGATATGAAAACGCAGTAAAACGTGCCTTTTTCTATAAATATTATCTATTTAAGTATAACTTCTAAATATATCACATTAAGCACATGCATTGGTTCAAGTGGGTGAATATTTGGTGATAAATGCCGATAAAAGGAGCATAAAGTGATAGTGTGTTGAGCACTTATCAAAAACGCTTGTGTAAAACTCTCTTCTTTGGTTTCTTTAAATCATTTAAAACACCTTTAAAATCACTCAAAAACCTTTTAATTATATTTTCAAGTTTTTTGGACATAAGAACCATTTTTAAAGTCTTTTCAAATTAGTCCAAAACTATTTCTCAATTATTATATTAAAACATTAGTTCTACAATCTCCTCTTTTTTGATATAATAAAACCAACTTGAAAAATATTTTTAAGATTGCTCCCCCTTTGTGAAATAAAGTTTGATTAAGAGAATGAAAGAATCAAGTCACTTAAAGTTCCCTCTTATTCATTTGAAAAACAATTTTTTTACAACATTCTCCCCCTTTTTGTTATATCAAAATTGGTTCAAAACAAGTTTGAAAATCTTTAAAGCTCATAACATAGGAGATTTTTAAAGATACCAACTGTTAGAAAATTAAATATCAAAAGTTTGTTCATAAAAACAAAAGGCTCCCCCTTACTCAAGGCATCACTAAGTGTTAGTCCAACAATTATGATAACTAGTTGAAATGAAATAAAAATAAGCAAATGAAAGACTAAGTCAACTGGAAATTTTACCACACTTGAATCAAAGGTAGGATGTGAAGCCTTCCTTTTTCAAGTGTCCTACTTGTGGGTATGGAGCTCCCCCTTAATCTTGCACTTGGTTGCTCATACCTCCATCACACCTAAAATAAGACAATCAAGTAATTTTTGGTATCCAAATTGCTTTGGATTCTTTAACGTTAGTAGCACAAATTTTAGTCCCATTAGAAATCCATTATTCAATTTCATCCTTTTTAGTTGAAGTGATTAGTGCTTTTGGGACACAAACACTTCTAAAACATTTTCCATCAATAAATCCAGGGGCACTAGATTGTCTTATGTAAAAATTTAATTTTCCTAAATTATTTTTCTTTTCAAGCTCTTTGGAAATCAAATCTTTTTCTTTCTTAAGATCATCTAAAGCAATTTGATGATCTTTTTCAATCTTTTGAAGTAAGTTTTGCAAATCAAAAAATTTAAATTCAAATTCTTTTAACATTGCTTCAATTTCAAAATTGATTTTTAAAAGCAAATCATTTTCTAATTTGTGTTTTGAAATCATCTTTTTATTTTTAGAAAATGAAGCCTTGAACTTAAAAGTCAATTTATCATAGGCTTCTTGTAACTCATCAAAGGAATAGGTTGTTACCTCAAAAGCCAATGAACTAGATGAGTTAGAAGTTACCTCTCACTCATTGAGAGACATAAAGCATAGGTTGACTTCTTCATTTTCGGTGGATTCCTCATCACTCCAAGTAGCCATATATGCTTGTTTCTTTGAAGATGATCCCTTTATGATTGACTTGTGGGAGTCCTTCATCTTCTTCTTTGATTCTTGCTTTGAATATTTCTTCATTTTGTTCATCACGAATCGATCCAAGTCCATGAAGAGTTGGGCAAGCTCTTCATCTTCTTCGCTATCCTCCTCACTTGAATTTTCAAGGTGGATGCAATTGGAGGACTTGAGAGCAATGGTGTTGACATTTACACCAAGCTCTTGGATTTTCTTCTTCCCTATCGATTTAATCTCTTCCTTCTTCTTCTCCTCTTCTCTTCCTTTCATCATAATTTGATGTGTGAGGAGGGACCCTATGAGTTCATCTAGCTTGAGTGTCTTTAGATTCTTGACTTCGATGATGGCAGTCCTTTTTTATTCTCATGACTCGAGAAGGGAATAGATAAGCTTACGAACAAGCTTCTCCTCCGGAATGATCTCTCCATATCCTTTAAATCCATTGGTGATGATGTTGAACCGATCGAACATCTTTGCTATGTCCTCTTCCGAATTCATCTTGAAGTTCTCATACTCTTGGTTGAGGAGTCCAATCTTGGTCTCCTTTACTTCGTTTGTACCCTCGTATGTGACTTTTAGCTTGTCCCAAACTTACTTGGCACTCTCACAAGAAGATATCTTCTCATAGATGCTTGGATTGAATGCACAAACAAGAATGTGCAAAACCTTGCAATTAAGCACCATCTTCTTGTGATCTTCCACGATCCATTCCGCCTTTGTTCCCTTTGGCACAAATGGTTCGTCTTCCACTATATCCCAAAGCTTGTAGCCTCTTTAGTTGATGAAACAATTCATCCTTATTTTCCATTGGGAGTAGTTGAACCCATCAAAGAATGGTGGATTGTCAATAGATTGAGCCATGGAATATCAGTTGATCAGTAATTGGTCGAGCTCGCAGAATCTTCTCAATAGGATGTTAATCACTCTCGATTGAGCCTCCCTCTAATACCAATTGTTAGGCTTGATTTGGCTCGATGAATAACCGATTAAACTCGCCAAGTGATGGAGAAATGATAATTTGGGTGGTTTGTGGTGGAAGCAATGAATATAGACAATGAACACAAGATTTAGAGTGGTTCCACCTTCGAACAAGCACCTACATTCACTACCTTAGCTTCCTACTAAGGATTTCCCAAATGCACTAAGAAACTCTTCCTTTTGAGGGCAAAGGGCTAACCTTACAAACCTTGATTCAAACCCGAATCAAGCATCCAAAGTTCATAACCCGAACTTTGTGAATCCTCTCAAACAAAAGATAAATTTAAGCAAACTTTGATAATCCTTCTATCAAGGTTAATTGTTTGCAACTAAGTTCTCACCCAATCCTAAGACATTTGAGCATACATAAACATTAAGCTCATAAGTGTTGTCTACCCAAAAGTTAGAAATTAAGCACTAAGACAATTGCCTGGTCATAATGTTGTTACAATTGAAGAATTAGTCTTCTCTTGATGCTTGAGGCTTGTTTTTATCATCCCAAATGATTTTCTAGCCGTTGGTGACCATTGAGATTGATTTGGAGTTGATTTCGAGGCTTATTTCTGCTTCTGGTACAGGTGATATCGAAACGCCTAAAAGAGGTATCGATATTGCTGCTTTGGGAAATAGCCGTTGAACCTGCATTTAAGAACCGATATCGAAATGGTTCTCGATACTGCTCCTAGCCGTTAGGGGTTTTCAAATGACCGTTGGAGGTGTATCGAAACGGGTATCAAAACCAAGATTCACAGTGGCAAAAAGGTATTGAAACGGTTCAGGACTGTATCGAAACGCCTATGTAAAAATCACTTCTTTTGTTTCTTTAAATCATTTAAAACACCTTTAAAATCACTCAAAAACCTTTTAAATATATTTTCAAGTTGTTTGGACACAAGAACCATTTTTAAAGTCTTTTCAAATTAGTCCAAAACTATTTTTCAATTATTATATCAAAACATTAGTTCTACATACTTTAATATATATATATATACTTAAATGTATACTAATATATATTTAATTTGTTTATAAAATAATATATGTATATTTATTTAATTAATGATGCATATTATTAATTCTTTAAGCCCAACAATAATCCCTTAAGCTCAAATCACTAAACTAGTTATCTAAAATCAATTTTCAATCACTAAACTAATTCTCTATGATCAAATTGAAACAATTTTAAACTATATAATCTGATTTTAATTAAATAAGGATCAAATAGAATAAAAAATAAAATTTAAAACTTAAGTTTAGTGTGATCATAACAAAATTAAAATAATTGTAAAATAAGGTGTACGAAATTTTGGCGCAATATTCGAGTGATCATAACCAAAATAAAATTTTGGCGCAATATTCAATTTTTTAAGCGTGACTTATATAAAAATGTATGAAATTTTTTACCCGAACTAGAGTAGTGTCAAATGAATATCTAAATCTAATCTCCTTTTTTATATTTTTAATTGATTATATTTTGATCAAAGTTTATCGTTTGATTATAAATTATAATAATAATAATCCTTCAAAATTTATTATATATATTATTTCCCTCTAAAATTTTCTATATATATTAATTCCCTCCAAAATTTTGTTTTTCTTCTATTTTTTATATAATAATGAAAATTTATTTTTAATTCCCTCCAAAATTTTGGGTAACTTATATACCTTTGAAATTTTTACCCTAAAAGTAAATTAATCTCAAATTTAAAAAATGAGTAGCATATTTACCTCCAAAATTTTGTTTTTTCCCTCTTTTTTATATAATAATCAAAAAAAATTATTTCCCTCTAAAATTTTAGGTAAACGTATATCCCTTCAAAATTTTTACACTAAAAGTAAATAATCTCAAACTTAAAAAATAAATATTAAGTCTTATTAATATTGGTTCAGGTCAATAACAGGTTTGGTTTAAAACAAGTCGGGTCAATTATCAAGTCGGGTTCAGAACAGGTCGGATAAAATTAGGTCTAGGATCGTTCAGTCGTGTAATATCAGTTATCTACCAGGTCAGACTTGAGTTCGGGTTTGTTTCAGTCGGATGCAGGTCGAGTTTCAGGTCCAAAGTAACAGGTTGAAATCGGGTTCGGATCATTCTCGGTCGGATATAGTTCGGGTTCGGTTACAATAGTAACAGTTCCAACTCGGGTTCGGGTCAACAATAGTCGGATACAGATCGAGTTTGGATCATTACATCCCCGGGTCAAACCAGGTTCTGTCTCGAACAAATTTTAATCGGGTTTTCAAGTCAGGTCAGCTTTTTACATACCTAGGTGCCGCACACCATTCAACATAATTTGACGTTGTAGCAGTTGCACCTCCATTTCTACAAGCATTAACTGTATAATTGATAAGTGTTTAAAATAGTTAATACTTTATGCTTATTTACTCTTTGATTCAATGATTTGTGTTATTGATCTTAGTGTTTTTCGTATGTTTTTGTGCAAGATTCTGAATCTGGAAAATGCACTTAAATGGCTGATTTCTGAAGTTTTTTTCTAGTCTAGATTGGTGGACACGACTTTGGGCATGAAATCTGACGTAAGTGTTTGGTCAGCAGCTTCTAGAAGATGACGTCAGCAAGCACGTTATAGCTTATCCGCGTTCTAGATAGCTTATCAGTCGCATTTTGAATTTTAAATTAGGATTTATCTTTTGTAATTTGAATTTAAATAATTTTAGAATTATCTATGATTTATCTCTTTATTTTAGGGTTTGTAAAAGGCTATAAATACCCACCTTGGGTAAGCCTAAAACATCTTCCATTTTCCTCTTTTAATGCGAAAATCCTTGGGTTTCTTACATCTCTTGTTTTAAGTTTTCTTTATTTAGTTTTCTTTTTTTTTATTTTTACTTTATTTTATTTTTATGTCGAGCATAATTCTTTCCACAATTATGGTCGGCTAAGTTTTTTTAGCCAAGGGCTCAAGCAATGAATCGATCCAAATGTGAGGATTGAAAAGCGTATTATTAACTTTGATTTTTATTTCTTCAGTTTCCTTTTGACTTATTTTTAAATCAAATTGATTTCAAAACTAAAGATTGATTTTAGTAAAGACTTTGATTTAATTACTTGTGTGGGAGGAAAGATCGGCTATTGAAGCAATCCGACTTCTTGAGAACACACTTAGCAAATTGATTGCTAAGAAGAAAACTAAGATTGAATCAGTTATTATAGAAATTACATATTCCAAGTCGGTTTAAATGATTTAAATGATTTTTCTACAAACATTGAGTTGGTGGATTAATCCATGAAACCAATATCAAAGATAGACTTGGGTATTCGGTTTAGAAGTTTTGCTTCAATGATTGAACCTTGAAAGCTAATTACCAACGTAAAATCCCGAAGTGAAAATCTTTTTCCGATGATCTATTAAAGTCGAGTCAAAACGAAAACTTAAGTCTAGTTTTTATTATATTTAAATCACTTTCTTTATTTTATTCTCTTTAATTACTTAGTTTTATTTTATTCAACAACAACCTTTTTTTCTTAAATCATCATTCAACATTCTTGGATCACCAATCAAACCAGCGTAATCAAGAAGTTTCTAGTCCCTGTGGGATCGACCCTTACTTCTCCTATACTATATTTAATTTCCTATTTATTATTTGAGAATAAGGATTTTATTTTGACACTACACGACGCACGTCAATAATTAAGTTTATTAACATTGTATAAGACCATAATAAAAAAATTAATTAGCATACATAAACAAACAAGATATAAAGGATATCTGACATTGCCTTTTTCCCCTGTGAATTGTATATTTTATGGCCTGCTTATTCAATTTAATAATCAAGTTTAATCAATTCATTTCTCAAATTAACAAGTTGAAAACACACAAGCATGACATTGCTGATTAGCAGCATTAAATTAATTACATATTAGCGAGTAGCAAGTGCACCATTAATTTAATCCAATATTCTAGATTCTTTAGAGTAATTTTATTGATATGGCAACAACAATCTGACTTGTCTTGATAGCGTCTTAATGAATACATAGTTTTCAATAGCATTGAACCCAAGATAAAACAACAATTTGATTCCATTGGAACATAAAAGTTCAACTATGTCCCGCCGATCAGTATGAAACAAACAATCCACGACAAATTTAGCTCCATTTTCATTCATGTCTTTAAATATGGACTGTGATTCAAGCTGCCAAAGGTCTCTTGTAGACAGGCTGCTTAAAAACGAAGCAAAAAATGGTTTTAACTGGGAATATCGGAGGAGGCGGTTCGAAGGGGATGAAAAGCTTTGTGTCTAATGTACTTTCCAGTAGATCCTTCATGGTTTTCTCGACGTTGATTATAATGTCCTTCAATGGTTCAGGTTACATGTTTGGTCTCTATTCTAATGACATTAAATCAACGTTAGGGTATGACCAAACAACTCTAAATTTGATAAGTTTCTTCAAGGACTTGGGTGGTAATCTAGGAATCGTGGCTGGGCTCGTTTACGAAGTGGTGCCACCATGGGTTGTTCTTGCCATTGGTTCAGCAATGAATTTCTTTGGCTATTTCATGATATGGTTATCGATCACAGGGCGCTTAGCCAATCCACAAGTATGGCAGATATGTTTGTATACGTGGGTGGCTGCAAATTCACAGTCATTTCCGAACACTGGCGCATTAGTCACATGTGTTAAGAACTTCCCTGAAAACAGAGGCAATGTCTTAGGCCTTTTGAAGGGGTTCATCGGTTTAAGTGGTGCAATCATGACTCAATACTATCATGCATTCTACATGGATGATTCAAAGGCTCTAATTTTGATGCTTGCTTGGCTTCCAACCTTTGTTCCCTTGATTTTTCTTCCGACGATTCGGATTATGAAAGTTATCCGGATGGCGAAAGAGCTCGATATCTTTTACATATTCCTGTACATAGCTCTTGGACTTGCTGGTTTTATCATGGTGGTGATTATTTTGCAAAACAAGGTCAAGTTTACCAGGATTGAGTATATAGGAAGTGCCTTTGTTGTTCTACTTTTATTACTTCTCCCACTTGTTATTGTAATAAAAGAAGAATTTAGCGTTTGGATCAACAAAGGCCAAGATTCAAACAATCACTCTCAGTTGAATGTTGTGTCTGAAAATCCTCTTGCAACTCCATCGAGGCCAGCAGTAGAGAGAATCAATACCTTTGCTTGTATGAAAACGATCTTTAATCCACCAGAGAGAGGTGAAGACTACGGCATTCTCCAGGCAATTTTCAGCATTGACATGCTAATTCTCTTCACTGCAACTGCTTGTGGCACTGGAGGGGCATTAACACTCGTAGACAATCTTGGACAACTTGGTAAATCATTAGGTTATCCGACTCATAGCATATCCACCTTTATATCCCTGGTGAGCATATGGAATTTCCTCGGACGAGTCTCGGCAGGTTATTTATCCGAAACCGTGTTGACGAAATACAACTTTCCTCGTCCTCTGATGCTCACTTTAGTGATCCTTTTGTCTTGTGTCGGTCATCTTCTCATTGCCTTTGCAGTCCCCAATTCTCTTTACTTTGCTTCAGTGATGACAGGGTTTTGCCTTGGAGCACAACTGCCATTACTGTGTGCAATTATATCTGAACTGTTTGGTCTTAAACACTACGCCACAATGTACAATGTCGGATCAGTTTCAAGTCCTGTTGGATCCTACATTTTCAATGTGAGAATAGCTGGTCATTTGTATGACAAGGAAGCTTTGAAGCAAATGGAAGTTTTGGGACTTAAAAGGAGACCAGGACAGGACCTGATCTGCAATGGGGCAACATGTTATAGATTGGCTTTCATAATCATCAGTGCAGCTACCTTTTTTGGGAGCATTGTTTCATTGATTATGGTATTTCGGACACGAGCATTTTACAGGGGCGATATCTACAAGAAATTTAAAGGCGGCGTTGTTCAAACAGGAAATGGTGCTGTTCCATTAAGAGAAATGGAAGACAAGGCAACCGCCACTGCTCCGGATGAGAAACAGGACACTAAAGAGATGAATTCTATGTAAGCATAAATTGAATTACGTGAGCCAAAAGTTAAAATTCCAATCCCACTGTAAATCTATGTTTGATGTGAACGAATTACTCGAGTTTAATATACATCTTTCTGGTCTGATCTGAATTATTCAGTCTTCATGTCATAGCAAACTGCTAAAGGAATTTGCAGAAAACATAAACTATCTGTTGGATCACCGGCACACCCCATGGCGCAACAGAACAAAATTACGACGGTTTTTCTAGTGATCCATGTACGTTTAATACGAAATCGGGAGGAAGAGATGCGATGACTTACACCTTGATAAGCAGCAAAAACAACAACTAGATTTGCTACAATCACGATCGTTCATCAATTCAAATCTCTAGCCTCCACGAATATCGTCTCGGCCTCTACTCAATTCACCCGGTTAAGAGCAAATCTCAAAAAACTATTTTTCGTGATTTTAGGGTTTTGGGAATTCGTGATTCTCTAATATGGCTGCTAGACCCAAAGATCCTTTATATATATATATATGTGAAACTCTAGGTATAAGAGTTTTATTCCGATTTTGTTTAGGAAATAATTATTTTTATTATTTCCTTAAATTTCGGAATATATATTTAATTCGAATTTAAAAAGGGATATAATTACTTTAATTATATCCTTTGTTTAAAATTCGGGATTAAATATAATCTACTTATACATATATATTTTTTGCTCCTTTTTAACCATTGAGTGTGACCCTGTAGACTCATTGTAACGTTAGTAAAAATATTAGAACAATTCTAATATTACAAACAATGAGTGACATCTAGCAATATTATCATTGTCATCTAAGTTATAAGAGATCATGATTCGATGTATCATGTCCGTGACCAACTCTCTTAATGTATTATATCCTTTTGTCCTTTTATATCTTTAATAGGCACAAGTCTTGGAATAGTCACACTTATATAGCGTATTTTAATGTTTCTTGATATCTAGAGTGGACTAATTTTAATGAATAATTTGTGATATCTATTATCAACGTATTCAAGCATGGCCATGTATTTATAGTCTCACTCAATCAAGTGGCCTTTGATATATTTTCCTATTATGTAGGAAGGACAAATCCTATCTTGATCATTCATATCTCATTACATACATTGTAATATGTTCAATGTGAGTTTTTATAGAGTAACTAATTACGAGACACGTTTAACTGCATCAAAACATAAAACAACATATGTTGAGATAGTAATAATCTCAAGTCTAAGGATCATACATATAGTTGTTACTATGAGCAATATCATGACCGTCACATAATAATTCAAGATATATGCTCATAGTGGGTCAATCCAATATATTATTCTCTACTAATATATTCATGTATTAATTCTGATATCTCTATGTCAATAACAACTTATTGTCATCAATTAATCACATGTTAGTCTTAAGCGTATTATTATTGTCCATACCCATAATAATACTTAACTAAGGATCTTTTAATAATAATACATATATTATTATATGGATCTTATTGTTTCTCAATTTATGTTATAAATTGACACATATATCTAAAAACAACAATGGTAACGCCTTTATTCAATAAAATTGGTAAATAAAAGTATCCTTACAATCATCATATGATTGGTCTTTGGGCATACTCTAACACTATCAACGACTAAAAGTTTTTGGGGTTGTTGAGTATTCAAAGATAAACTAAAGACAAAGAGGAAGAGTAATGAGAGGGAAGAAGATGAAGAAATCATGTAGGTCATGCTTAGGTCAGTACCCCTTATGGTTAATATATAGCCATAGAGTTGGTATACCATTGTGACACCTGGCAGTTAAACAGTTAGAACCAACTCAGGCCATTCTTAATAGAATAACAACCAAAAACATACTCAGCTAAAAGCTGAGATGCACAACATCTCTTTCTTGACTTTTCAGAATGCTCCAATACTTACCCTACTCAATTTTCCTCCTGGCTTTGATCTAAAAGACTGGCGTTAGAAACGCTTAGTTGCTGTCGAAGATCAACAAAACTTGTAGCAGACAAAGACTTTGTCAAAACATCAGCTATTTGGTTTGTTGCAGGAATATAGTTAACTTGTAGCTGCTTCTTCATGACTTTCTCTAGAACAAAATAAAGATCAAGCTCGATATGCTTGGTCTTGGCATGAAGAACTGGGTTGGCAGCCATTGACATCGTGCTTCTATTGCCACACCATATTGTTGGCACTTCTTTAAATTTCACATTCATGTCATTCAAAAGGGCTTGCACCCATGCCAACTCACATGCAGCATCTGCCAAACTCCTATACTTCTGTCATGACCCAGATTCGGATCTGAGTGTCGGGTTAATCTAAGAGTTTGGGCTTCGATTTTGGATCCCGGGTTTGAGAGTTTGGGCCCTAGGTTTTTGGGCTTGCTCGGTTGTTGGGCTTTAGTATTGTGGGTTGAGAGTTAGGCTTTGTTTGTAAGGGTATTTTTGTAAATGCACAAGTTGTATGAGAGGGGTTTTGGGGAAGGGTAGTTTGGTCTGAAGAAGTGAGATCATCACTTCTTTTCCTTTTCTTCCCCATCTCCTTCATCTTGGTAGCAAGAAAAAAGGTAAGTAAAGGTTGGATTTTTAAGGTTTATGCTTGGAATCTCGTTTTCTTGTTAGAGAGGATGTTGTAGAGCTTTAAAGGATCTATAAAATAAGGTAAGAGTGCTTTAGTTTGGGAAGAAGAGAGTGTGGGGGGGAAATCCGAGATTGAGGTCTTGGGGTGTTGTTCTATGTTTTTCTTGATGCTTTTAAGGGTTAAGAACATCCCTTGCATTGTTTAAGAGTTGGTTTAATCTCCCTCTTGTAGAGAAACAAGTTGGAACACCATCTTCAAGCTTAGGAAAGGAGAAAGATTAAAGAGGAAGAAGAAGGTCATTTTTTCTGTTGCTTTGCTAAGGATGGTACTCTCAACTCTTCCTTTCATCATTCACTTCATGGTAGAATGCATAACATATAGAATTCATGTATGTATGCTTGGTTTGCTTGGTTTGCTTGAAAGAGGTCATTAATGGTGAATTTCGTACTAATGTGATTGGTGGCATGAAATTGATGTTAAAACACCCTAAGTACTCCTAAAAACTAGTAGGAACACTTTAGAATCGAATAGATTAATGTTGGGAAGAATCCTTAAAATTTTCTAAGTAAAACCTGCAAGTTCGTGCAGGGGGTATCGATACCGGTGGCCCGTGTATCGATACCCCTGAGGGAAAAATAGGTTAGTAAAGAGGGGGTATCGATACAGGTTTCAATACCAAACCCTCCAGTGGCATCTCCAATTCGGTACCAGTATCTGAGCGAATAATTCCCCTTTTCGTTGACTTTAAAATTGGTCAAAGGGTATTGATGGAGGCTAGACATTCCTACTTTTATGATTAAGCATTCGTCCTTCCACCTTTTGTCAGATTGAAGTATTTAAGATGTCGAACCCACAGGGATTGGCTTTACTTACGCAATTTATTCTTCCTGCACAATGGAAAATTAAAGACACAAATAATTGAGTTGGATTATAACTAAGGAAACTAATTAAAGCGATAAAGATAAATGATCAAGAAATCAAGGATGGAGAAGTGGGGTAGGTTAGAGTGCTTCGTAGTGTGGGTTCAATTGACTTGTTTCTGTCCAATGCAATTGTACATCACTGCCTCGGCAGTACTGCAGATTACTGCCTTGGCAACGACGATACTTGTCCGCCGCGGAAATCCCTTGCTCGTGAGTGGACTTTATCAAAGTTCGGCAAAGTATCCTTGAATGACTCCGCTTATCCCTAAGTCGAAGTACTGTTGGAGATCAATCCTTGACGATACCTCTCGGCGTGAATCAATTATAATCATCAACCAATCTCACACTTCTTTTAGCCGCTGAAACTCTTAACCTATCCCTAGGCCGTGTTAGTATTTCGCGATTGAAATACCGTACTTATCCCTTTCGTGAATCTAACTCTCCCGAGTCTAGATAAATAGATTACTTACAAACTTCTCTCCCGAGCTTGAATGCAAGAACAAAGAATGGCAAAGGATAAGCAAACCTTGATATTTTATTGCATTGAGACAAGAAAGCAAAGTACAATTTTCTTCCACAACTACTCCACAATCTAACTGTCGCGTGTCAAAAGTGCGCGTTCAGTGCAAGTGGACACATCGCAAGTAATAAGTGATAAGTATATTATCGAGTTATCGTCTCCTCAGGGACATATATACTTAATATGCTTTCTTCACCTCCTTGTTCTGTAGAAAGATAAAAACACAAATAAGTTGATTTGATTTATCTAAACTAAAATAACTAAAATGAAAGTAAAGGATTGAAATAGTAGAGAGAGATGGGCTAGGATCCAGTTGTATCGTATTGTGGAATTGATTGACTTGTCTCTGTCCAATGCAAATGTATATCTCTGCCTCGGCAGCACTACAGTTTACTACCTGGGCAGCGATAACACTGTCTGCCGCGACAATCCCTTGCTCGTGGACAAACTCTATCAAAGTTCGACAAAGTGCCCTTGAATGACTCCGCTTATCCCTAAGTCAGAGTGCTGTTGATGACTAGTCCTTGATGATACCTCCCGGCGTGAACCAATTATACTCACCAACCAATCTCACACTTCTTTTAGCCGCTGAAACTCTTAACCTATCCCTAGGCCGAGTTAGTATTTCGCGATTGAAACACCGTACTTACCCCTTTCGTGAATCTAACTCTCCCGAGCTTAGATAAATGGATGATTCCCAATATCCTCTCCCGAGCTCAATTGTGAAAACAAAGAATAATAAAGGATAAGCAAACCTTGATAACTTTATTGCATTGAATGAAAGACAAAGTACAATCTCCTCTCACAAATACTCTACAACCTTCACCTAATCCCTAAGAAGGTTTAGAACATGATGGAGAGGAAAGAAACAAGAGTAGAAGTCGGCTCTCTCCCTAGGTATTTCGTATATTGTACATTGGGTGGCTAGGTCTTTATATAGGCTAGACCTAGGGCAAACTTTTCCTAAGTAGAATACAACTTGGAGTAGGGAACAAGTCAAGTACATAATAATAATATATTTCAAAGTTTATATTCGGCTAAGGGGCTTTCCCGCGTGGTCTTCCTTTGGGCTTTTCCCTGTGCTAGCCAGCTCCGATTCATGGGCTTCAAGTCCAGACACGTTCCTTGGATTTTTGTCTTTCCATCGCCTATAATCTTGCTTCCTGTCTTTCTGCTGCTGCCTCGGCATCAGGTCCTGCCTCGGCCTTGTAGTTGCCGCGGCACTGGTTCTCCTGCACAGATATGAAAACGCAGTAAAACGTGCCTTTTTCTGTAAATATTATCTATATGAGTATAACTTCTAAATATATCACATTAAGTGTATGCATTGGTCCAAGTAGGTGTAGATTTGATGATTAATGCCCATAAAAGGTGTAAAAAGTGACAGTGTGTTGAGCACTTATCAAATCTTAATCAATGAAAGGAATTGTTAAACCACTATTGATGATTTTAATCCCAAAAAGACTAAGTCTTGATGAGTCTTGGTATGCTTTGATATTGAGGTCCTAGGTGGATCATTGTGTGGTTTGAGTCATTGTTTGATGGAAATCCGGATATCCAAAAATGTTGCAACATGTCGAAGGCCATTCGATAGAACATTCCGTGTAATGATTTGAAGACCATTCCGAATGTAGGATCCTAATGCTGTGTGGACGCGGGCCTCATTCGAAGATACTCGATGTAACATTCCGAGTATGGGATTTGGAGGATCCTGATGCTGTGTGGACGCGGGCCTCATCCTTGAGTATGGGATCTCGATGATGTGTGGACGTGGGCACTGCTCGTAGTGTAGGATCCCGATGTTGTGTGGACGCGGGCCTCACTACCTTGTGTTGTTGTTTTGACATGTATATGTTGTGTGCGTTATTATACATTGTTATGCCATGTGGTAGGCAAGCATGGTAGATCATCATATCATGCACGATATTTTATATGTTCTGCTTTACTGCTTATGATATGCATGATGTTGGTCGAGTTCGGCGTATCCACTGAGCTTTCGTAACTCAGCGTTCAAAATGTATTTTCGTGCGTAGGTTAGGTGAAGCTGGTTCGTAGAGCACCATCAAGGTTGGATTTCAGCATCGACCATATTGTTAGAGTACATTTATTAGATTTAGTGGGCTAGTACTATGTCGAACCCTATGTAATGTAACTCTGTTTATTTTTAATTTGGGTCGAATATTTTAAATGGTTTGTAATATTTTGGAGCTCCGATTACTTACTATTATTTTGGGCTATATTTTAACTTAATGGATTTTATGAATCGTATTTGGACTTGAATTTGATTTTATTTAATGGGCTTTGAAATGAAATTTTAAAAATATAGTTTTTGGATCGGAGGCCCAATGTGACATCCGGTTCAGGTGTTACAACTTCGCTTCAGCTGTGAAGCGTGAGACTGATCGTTGTTTTTACAAGCACCATGTTAACAAATGTTGAACAAAAAAAACATAGTGACCAGAGATTGATTGACGATCATCGAAATCACTACTCCATTCTGCATCAAAGAAAGCTTGAAGAGATGCTGGAAAACTGTTGCCATATGCAAACCAAAGATCATACTCAGTGGTGCCACGTAAGTATCTAAGAACTCTCTTGATAGCAGATCAATGGATTTCAGTTGGTTGCTACATGTATTGAGACAACTTGTTCACACCAAAGGACAAGTCTGGTTGAGTGTGACATATATAACGCAAAGCTCCTACTGTGCTTCGATATAGCTCAGGATTAGCACACAATGGACCCTTATTTTTGCTGAGCATTGTTGTTGTCACAATAGGTGATTCAACTAACTTAGAAGTAGACATATTGTTCTTGACCATAAGCTCTTCAATGAACTTCTTTTGAATTAGCAAAATATCACCGTTAAAGTGAATATATTCAATGCCAAGGAAATAATGTACACTACCTAGATCTTTCAAAGAAAATTGAACATCAAGAGCTGTAATGGTTTGTTGTATACGTGCCTCCGAGTTACCTGTCACTAGTATATCATCCACATAGACAACCACATACAATATCTCATCACGGTCCAAGTGAATGAAAAGAGATGTGTCTACTGAAGAAGATCGAAAACCCAGGCTACACAAAAAATCCTTTAGCTTGGTGAACCAATTTCGAGGAGCTTGCCTCAGACCATTCAAAGCCTTTTTCAGCTTGCAAACAAGAGATGTACCTGCATTATCACATTGAACAAAGCTTTCTGGTTGCTTCATGTACACATATTCATAAAGATCCTATTTTAAGAAGGCATTATTGACATCTACTTGATGTACCTGTCATTTATTAAGAACAACTAATGAAAACAAAACATTAACAGCAAAGAATTTAACCAATGGACTGAATGTTTCAAGGAAATCATGGCCGGTACTTGAGAATATCCCTTAGTCACAAGTCGAGCTTTGAACCTATTAACGCTACCATCAGCATTCAACTAGAACCGAAAGAGCCATTTAGATCATATAGCATTTCGATTAGAAGGCAATGGTACCAACTCTCATGTATTGTTACTCATAAGGGAATTGTATTCAGAGAAAACAACATCCTTCTACTTTAGTATACTCAAGGCTTGTTGAATGTTATCTAGAGTAGAGTGTACCTCAATATTGAGCAGTTTGGGTTTGAACACACCAGCTTTACTCCTGGTTACCATGGTATGTTTATTTGTTGTCACCCTAGGTACCTCAATTTTAGTATCATTAGTTATATTGGCAAGGATTTCTTCTTCAGGAGGTAACACAGTAGGTTGGTCTTCCACTAGTAGAATGAAATAAGGATCATCCTATCCTTGAAATATCTGACCATCAAGGTTAGAAGGAGGAGAGTTATTACTTGCATACATAGTGTGTGCAGGAGGAATATCAGTTGTAGGTAAAATAGGTGCAGGTGCACTGTCAGTGCTCGTTCCCTAAGTGACCTATGTAGGTAGCTGCAGTGAACCTCTAGGAACAGTACTTAAGTCAATATTTAATTATGGGTTGAGTATCATCAGCAGATCTTGTTTCTTGCTCACTAACCAAAGCAGATCTGGGTTGAGAGGCTTTGGGAACAGTAGAAGGAGAAGCAAAGGGTGTCTAATCGTGAGACAAAGGAAATTCAGCAAAGATAAACACCGAAGTAGATGGATTTGATGCACCTAGCTTCCTTCCATCAGCAAAGGGAAACAAACGTTCATTGAACTTAACATGCCTTGAGACAAATACTCTTCCAGTATTATCCATACAATGATAGACATGGTGTTTGGGAGAGTACCCTAGGAAGACACATGGTTTGGATCGAAACTCAAATTATGTTTGTTATAGTCCCGAAGACATGGGAAACATTGAGAGGCAAATACTCTCAAGAAAAAGTGATCTGGTTTTCTGTCATACAACTTTTCATAAGGGTACAAGCGATGCAGCACCTTGGAGGGTATCCTATTGATTAAAAACACTGCAAATTGAACAAAAAAGGATTAGTAACGTACGGGAACAGATACATGGGCAAAAAATGTGAGGTCAGTGTCCATAATGTGCCTATGCTTTCGCTCAACCACACCATTTTGTGCAGAAGTGTGTGGACACGTGATCCTATGTTGAATGCCCAGCTTTGTTAACTCAGGAATTAAGGCCATAAACTCCCCACCATAATCGGTTTGAAGAGCAGTGATATTAATTTGAAATTGGTTTTTTACAAGAGCAACAAAAGAGCTGAAAGCAATGCCAACATCCGATTTATATTTTAGTATAAATATCCAACAATTCCTGGAATACATGTCAACAAATGACACAAAATATTGTCAACCAGCAGATATAACAAGAACAGGTTCTCATACATCTACCTATACAAGTTCTAATTTTCTAGTATACTGAGTTGTAGAATCCTGAAATGGTAGTCTAGTGCTTTTTCCTAGTTGACAAGCTGAACATATAAATCCTTTATCCAAGGATACATTCTTATTTAACACCATACTAAATAAATTAGGTGAAACATGACCCAACCTCTGATGCCAAAGCCAGTAGACATCCTGATCAATGTTTTTTGAAGCTGAAGGTTGAGATGTGACAACATTGCAATGTGAATTCTGCAAGGAACTAACGAAGTAGTACATACCATTATCCAACTTCCCTTGCAAGAGATTAGCACCAGTCACCTTATCCCTAACACAACAACCATCAGCATGAAATTCAAGAAAGATATTGTTATCTCTTGTAAATATAGACACAGATAGAAGACTCCTTGTAATCTTGGGTGATATGAACCCGGTAGTATGGTCCGAGTCATATTATGTTGCCCGATCGTGATTGTAGTAATAATGGATTCCTCAAGGATTAGTATGTTGTATTTGCATAAACATGAAGCATAAGAAAGAACAAGAATATAAAAAATGATGAAAGTGTGATGGTATGGTGATTATATGAAATGAATGAAAAAGTGGTGAATAGATGATGGAAGTGATGGTGAAAGTGACATAGATTTTGTAAGTTGTAAGGATGGTGGATTGTGACCCTCTAGTTATATCGAGCTAGGAACCAACAATATAACTTTATGGATTGAAGTGAATGAATGTGGCACATGACCTACTAGCTATAAGGAGCGAGAAACCAACGCGATAATAAGATAGAATGGATGAAGACTACAAGCCTAACTTGAAGCCGATAGAGTTCTCGCAAGAACAAAGTAGAAGGCAACCTTTCAAAAGAGCTTTATTATATCAAAGTTGTGTCATACAAATGAAGGAAAGGTTCCTATTTATACTGTTCATAGGAACCATATAAAGAGTCTTACAACAAGAGATGAATACTTCATCTTTATGGTGATGAATGCTAATGAATGCTTTGTTTTCTCTCCTATCTTTAAGTGGATGAATGTTCAAGTAATTAGTGATGAATTTGAACTTAATTTAGGCTTAATATACATATAATTTCATCCAAATGGTGGAAGGACTCTTGGGCTCCCTTGTCTTGCTCTTTCATGGAGAAAAAAAGGGGTGAAAATGAACACTTGATGTATGTAGACACTTTGGTAGCAAAAGAGGAGTGTCTCTTCCAATTTCATGCTAATACTCAAGCTAATTAACCTTCTTGAATTTCATAATATTATGCATTAAGAGGTCCTTCATTGCTTTTCTTCATTTAGAATACAAATAGCCTCCAAAGATGATAAAGAAGTGACTTGAATGCCTTGATTATTTGCATAATGATGGCCTTAATTTTTATGAATAAAAATCATCTTTGAATTGACTTGAATATGTGAATAAATAAGACCTTAAATGACTTGTCTCTTGGATTAAGATGAAAGGACTCTTTCTTGGCTCAAAATCATCCAAATCATCCTTGCATAAAATTCCCGTAATGAAAATTCTAGCCTGCACTATCTTCGGTAAATCGATCATATCTCAAGCTTCCTTGCCTTCTTCATCTTCTTGCTCTGTAAAAAGAAATAAAGTAAACACACAAGTAAATTGGAGTTTGATGAAACTAAATAAAGAGAACTAAATAAAAAGATAAAATCAGATAAAGAAAGTGGCCAAGATCCAGTTGTGTTGTATATTAGATTCGATTGGCTTGTTTCTGTCCAATGCAGTCGCACAACTCTACCGCGATAGTACTACAGTTTACTGCCTCGACAGCGATGATGCTTGTCCGCCGCGACAATCTCTTGCTCTTGGGTAGACTTTACCAAAGTCGGCAAAGTGTCCTTTGATGCCTCCACTTATCTCTAAGTCGAAGTACTGTTGATGATCAATCCTTGATGATACCTCTCGGCGTGAATCAATTATAATCACCAACCAATCCCACACTTCTCTTAGCCGCTGAAACTCTTAACCTATCTCTAGGCCGAGTTAGTGTTTCCCGATTGAAACACCATACTTATTCCTTTCGTGAATCTAACTCTCTCGATATTAGATAAATGGATTACTTACAAACTTCTCTCTCGAGCTTGAATGCAAGAACAAAGAATGACAAAGAATAAGCAAACTTTGATACTTTATTGCATTGAAACAAGAAACAAGGTTCAGTCTCCTCACACTAATACGTTACAACATTCACCTAAGCCTAAAGAAACTTAAAACATAATGAAAAGAAAAGAAAACTCTAAAACTAAGCTTGTGCCAAAAACTCTCCTCTCTTTTTCCTTCCTTGGACGGCTAGGTCTTATATAGGCTTGGTCTAGGGCAAACCTTTCCTAAGTAGAATATAACTTGGAGTAGGGAACAAGTCATATACATAAATAAAATATTTCCAAGTTTATTCCAAATAGGAGGCTTTCCCGCGAGGCCTTTGACTTGGGCTCTCCATGTGCTACCCAGCTCTGATTCATGCGCTGCTCGTCCAGAAAAGTCCAGCTCATTTTTCTCTTTAAATTTCCTACAATATCGCTACTTGTCTTTCTGCTGCTACCTCGGCATCAGGTCTTGCCTCGGCCACGTTGCTACCGCGGCAATAGTATTTCCTGCACAGATGTAAAAATGCAGTAAAACTTGCCTTTTCTGTAAATATCATCTTTATAAGCAGAACCTCTAAATATATCACATTAAGTATATGAATTGGTCCAAGTAGGTGTAGATTTGATGACTAATGCCCATAAAAGGTGTAAAAAGTGATAGTGAGTTGAGCACTTATCACTCTACAAAAGAAATAAAGTAAAAACACAGATTAATTGGTTGTCTTGAATTAAATGAAAACAACTTAAATAATAAAGAGAAAATAGAGAATGGAAATAAAATCAGATTGAGAGAATGGGCAGGATCCAGTTATGTCGTATTGTGGATTCATCTGACTTGCTTCCGTCTAATGCAAACAACAATGCCTCGGCAGTACTGCAGTCCTACTGCCTCGATAGTGAAGGGTACGTCCGCCGCGAAAATCCCTTGCTCTTTGGTGGACTTCTTCAAGGTTCGGCAAAGTGTCCTCTGATGACTCCGTTTATCCCTAAGTCGAAGTACTGTTGATGACTAGTCCTTGATGATACGTCCCGGTGTGAATCAATTATAACCATCAACCGATCTCAGACTTCTTTTAGCCGCTGAAACTCTAACCTATCCTTAGGCCGAGTTAGTATTTTCCAGCTAGAAAAATACCGTACTTATTCCTTTCGTGAATCTAACTCTCCCGATATTAGATAAATAAATCTCTCACAAACTTTTCTCCCGAGCTTGAATGCAAGAACAATGAATGGCAAAGAATAAGCAAACCTTGATATTTTATTGCATGAAACAAGAAAACAAAGTTCAATATCCTCTCACAAATACTCGACAACCTTCACCTAAACCCTAAGAGAATTTAGAACATGATAAAAAACAAAGAAATCTCTAAAGTTATTGTGAACTCTCCTCTCCCTCTTTTCTCTTGGACGGCACATCCTTTATATAGGCTAAAACTAGGGTAACATCAGCCTTGGAGAAGAAGTTTAGAAAATTTAGACGTTTCCTTCTTGAAAAGGTAAATCTCTTAATTTGGTTATTTCCATCTTTACACCGTCTTCTCGAACTCCAATTGCTCTGTAAAGTGTCTAGAAAAATCCATCTTTTTATGCTCTTCAAATCGATCACCACTTTGACTTTTGGTCTTAAGAAATTCCCCGCCTCGGCAGGATGCATCTGCTGCCCCGGCGGAGGTATGGCTTTGAGTCTACTTAGCTTCCATCATTAGAAGCTCCCATCTGTTGCTGGTTCGATCAGGGTCCAAGTTCAACTGCAAATGCACAAAGATGCATTAAAGCTTATATTTTCTATAAATTTCATCCTTATTTGTCATGAAGGTAAAACATACATATATCACGCATTAGGCTTATGCATCAGTCCAAATAGGTGTAGATTAAGTAATTATTGTCCATGAAAGGTATAAAAGTGAGTCTTTTGAGGACTTATCACACCCCCAAACTCGAACTATTGCTTGTCCTCAAGCATTGCAAACCATCAAATTGTCATAACTTATTCTCTACTGGTCTTACTTGTTCATTTATTCTCCCCACCATGACTATGCCTATTCTAAGTCTTAACCTTTCGGCTACCCAAGGACTTACCCGGAATCGAGCTATAAGATTTTGTGAGTGTGTGAGTTATTGTGGACTAGTTTGATTAAAGGTTTTCTTAGACAAACTCTAAGTTCAAGACAAATAGATTTATGATTAATGTTCTCTTCTTATCACAACAAATACTTGAGCCAATTTTGGGCACCTCAAGGATTGTGTTACATCATCAAGATCTTTTTCTTTTCCTTTTTTTTCTTTTTTTAGTATACTAGAGCCAATTTCGGGCACCTCTAGCATGAAGAAGAGTGAGTCTTAGAGCCGGTAATAGGCACCTCTAGTCATTATTCCATAAATCTAAGCCTTTATCACCTAAGTTCATCAAAAGAATTCTTATAATCACACGAGTACCAAAAGTGTTTTTAGAGTCAATCCTATAGCAAGCTTTTAAGTTTTAGTCCTTAAAAATCCTAAGGATAATCCTTCTAAATAGGACCTAGCCATGGTAAGGAGAAAGATATCTATAGCCCCAAGGAGAATAAACTAGGCAACAATGATGTAAAGCAGTGCAAAAGTATAGACAATATTTCAAGTCAGGTGGTTGACGAAAAAAATCAAAATATATTTAAATTGATTCCTTTCATGGTAGGGACGCGGCAATGGGTTGCCTTGGCAATGAATCTACACCCCCAAACTCGAACTGAGCATTATCCTCAATGCTTGAACATATGCAGAAGACAGGAAACAAACATGAATATTATCAAGGGAAAAATAAAAACAACATAGAGGTATAAAAAGGATTAAAAATCCTCTGAAGAATTGCTGCGGATGATGAGTTTCCTTGGCCTTGTTGCTGACAGTTTAGTTTTTGATCCCTGTGCTGGTGATTGCTGAGTTTAGGCTGTTCGGGGCGGCTGGATTCTGGTAGGTGGCGTCCTTTGTAATGGGGAGTTGACTTCTTCTCCTTCTTCCTCGTCCCTAATTTCTTCGGTGGCCATTATTTTTGTCCCGCCCGCATCTTCAGCTTCCATGTCATCTGCTCGGGTGGGTTGAGTGTTGGGCCCGGCAGTGAAGAGAGGTTACTGCATGAAGGAGTCCATCTCCGACGAGAAACTCCTAATGATTACAGGAGAGCCTGCCGCTCTCCTCTTGGACGGCCTTCTGCTGGAGATGATGTCGTAGCAGGCTCTTGTCGCGGAGATGGGCCAACGGCGTAGAATGGTTGTGATGGTCTAGTGGCATAGAATGGCCTCGCTTCTCCTAGGGCTGGAGTTGTTTTGGTGTATGGTGCAGCTGTGACAAACATATTGGGAGGAAATTCTGGGAACTGCACCCCTTGGTTGAGGAAGTTGGTGATCATCATTTGGGCTAAGGTATTGTTGAAATCCCTCTAGTACATCATGTACCTTTGTTGTCTCAAATCCATGGCTGCCACCCTCTAGAGTATCTCCTGGTAAGTATCCACTATGGCAGTACTGTGGGAAGCAGCAGGTATATCTGCCGCGTACTGGGCCCCGACAACGGTATCAGTAGTGTCGGGCATTGGAGTTTCTTGGACTGGTTCTGCCTGGGTTATTTGTATGACTTTGTGGCAGAATTCCCTTGTCCATCCGCGTCTGTGGACAGTAATCTCGTTTGTATCCTCGATTGGGACACCCGCGACTGTGCAAAGACCCGTGATTAAACATGGAAAGTACAATGGCCCTTTTTCCTTCCTACCATATTGGTAGATTTCTTGTAAGATCAACTCTTCCACATTGATACTCCTTTTGTTGATAATGGATTGGATGAGAACCAATCTCCTCTTATCTACCGTGCTGTTATGGGATGTTGGGATGAGGCGTCGTTTTACGAACGTGTTCCACAACTTTGCCTTGGGCCTTAGATTTTGTCTTACAACGGAGCCTTTGTGTGATTCGGTTTCCCACTGTGTGTTATCATAGAAAAGATCATCTTTGATGAGTTCGTAGTCCTCGTTGTTGATGTCCTCTAGAAACGCTGAATGGTCATCACGAGCAGGTTGGAGGCCATAGAACAAATTGATGGTGTTGGCATCAAGTAGAATTGGTCTGCCCCGGCAGTGGACATATAGTGAATCTTCGCTTAGCCCATGCGCGTAAAACTCTCTCACAATTGTGGCGTTGGCCTAGGCTGGTTGTAAGCAAAAGATTTGCCATTCTTGATATGCTATTTTATCGAACAAGTAATGCTCGATTCTATAGTTCTCCGCATCTGAATGCTGGAATCCTTGTTCTTCCCACAATTGCCTGGCATCGAAGGATCTGTTGAAGCGTTCTTTAACAACGGCGGGTGCGAATCTTTTGTAGGCTGCCATGGGTAGATATAAGCAAAGAGGTTTGTGAAAGTTGTTAAGAAATTTGAGAGAGATAAGCAAAGAATTCTAAGAAGTCAAGAATGCAAAAGTGAATAGTTCAAAGTGAGAATGTGCTTATATAGGCCTCAGCCTTGTACTGACGTGTTTAACCCAACTAGCCGTTTTGTAGCCGTTAGCATTGACTGCCACGGCTAAAATTACGCCAAACTAGCCGTTATACACTTCTGCCCGTTGTAACTGCTGCAGCCCTGATACTGTTCACTGTTACGGAAGTGGCTTTTCTGTTATGGTTGATTTCACCTTCATTCTTGATTCCGGACCTAAAAAATAAATACCAACAATAAAAATTAAAAATAAAACAATAATAGAAAGAAAAATGCTAAACTAAATCTAATCATAAAAATGTAATAAAATAAAGATAAGATAATGAAATTAAGTCATGATAGGAGTGCGTGCAAGAGCATCGCCTAAGGTGATGGTCTCAATAATCCTCATATCATGTAGGTCAGAATAGTGCTTCAAGCGTTGGCCATTCACTTTGAACTCGTGCCCATCCCTTTTTGATTTGATCAATACTGCACCATGTGGAAAGGCCTGAATAACTTCGACTGGGCCGAACCATCTGGACTTGAGTTTGCCTGGGAACAGTTTAAGCCTGAAAATAAAAAGGAGGACTTGCTGCCCCGGCAGGAACTGTCTCGGCAGTAGCTTACGGTCATGCCATCTTTTAGTCTTTTCTTTGTAGATCTTGGCATTTTCATAGGTTGCTGCTCTGAATTCCTCTATCTTATTGAGGTCTAGCAGTCTTTTCTGGCCAACTTTCTCCTATTCCATGTTTAAATTTTTCACTGACCAATAAGTTTTATGCTCAATTTCCACGGGAAAATGGTATACTTTTCCAAATACAAGCTTGTATGGAGATGTTCCCAATGGGGTCTTGTATGTTGTCCTATATGCCCAAAGGGCATCTTCGAGATGATGAGACCAATCCTTTCGAGATGGGTTGACCACCTTTTCAAGGATTTGCTTTAATTCCCTGTTTGATATCTCGGCTTGCCCATTTGTCTGTGGGTGGTAGGCCGTAGCAATTCTGTGCGTGACGCCTAATTTCTTCAGGGCTGCGACAATGAGTGTATTGTCGAAGTGTTTACCTTCATCACTAATTATCGCTCTAGGTACTCCAAATCTGGTGAAGATATTTTTCTTGAGAAATCTCTAAACAGTCTTGGAATCATTTTGTGGTGTGGCAATAGCTTCGACCCATTTTGATACGTAATCCACTACTACTAGGATGTAGAGATTTCTTTGAGATGATGGGAATGATCCCATAAAGTCTATGCCCCAAACATCAAATAGTTCTACTTCCAATATGGGCTGCAATGGTATCTCATTACGTCTAGAGATATTGCCTGTGCGTTGGCATCGATCACAGTGCTTGTAGTAAAGTTGTGCATCTTTGAAGAGTTGGGCCAATAAAGGCCTGATTGAAGCACTTTAGCGGCTGTTCTGTTTTCTCCAAAATGTCCACCCCAAGATGAATCATGGCATTGTTGGAGTACTTCTTTTTGCTCGTCCTCTGGAACACATCTTCTTATAACCTGATCTGCACATTGCTTGAACAAAAGAGGGTCGTCCCAGAAGTACTGCTTCGCATTATGCAGGAACCTCTTTTTTTTTATTATGGTTAAGGTTATAAGGCAGAATACCACTAGCTAAGTAATTGACAAGATCAGCATACCAGGGAGTGGTTGTGACTGCGGCAATGTCTTCTATTAATGTTGCCGAAATGTACTTGGTTACTGCCATGGCAGCACAGTTGTATACTGCCACGGTCTCTGCCTCGGCAGATTCTTCTACCGAGATATGCAGGATGTGTTCGTCTGGGAATGCATCTTGTATTTCTTCTAATGGGATGTTTTTCTCCCCAACTTCCGATCTAGAATGATGATCGGCTACCTGGTTTTTTGTACATTTTCTGTCCTTGATATCTATGTCGAATTTTTACAAAAGAAGGATCAATCTAATCAGTCTAGGCTTGTCATCCTTCTTTGTGAACATGTACTTGATTGTCGAATGGTCGGTGTGGACAGTCACTTTTGTTCAAATAAGGTAGGATCGGAACTTATCAAAGGCAAAGACCACTGCTAGTAATTCCTTCTCTGTGGTGGTGTAATTGATTTGGGCATCATTTAGGGTTTTACTAGCATAGTAAATAACATGGAATAGGTTATTCTTTCTCTGCCCGAGTGCTGCCCCGACAGCATGATCACTGGCATAACATATTATTTCAAAAGGCAGGGCCCAATTTGGTGGGACTACAATTGGTGCAGTAATCAACTTCTCTTTGAGGGCTTCAAATGCTTTAGTGCATTCCTTGCTAAATTCAAATTTCCAGTCTTGTTCAAGCAAATTACATAAGGATTTAGAAATTTTGGAAAAGTTAGCAATAAACCTCTTGTAGAAACCTACATGACCCAAGAAACTTCTAACTCCTTCGAATAAAATTGGTGGGGGTAATTTCTTTATCACATGTATCTTAGCCTTGTCAACTTTGATTCCTTGTGATGAGATTTTCTGGCCCAAAACTATGCCTTCATTCACCATAAAATGACATTTTTCCCAATTGAGAACTAAATTGGATTCCTCACATCTTTGCAGCACCTTCTCTAAATTGTTGAGGCAGTGATTGAAGTTGTCTCCAAAGACTGAAAAGTCGTCCATGAATATCTTCAGGAAGTCTTCTACCATGTCGTGAAAAATTGCCATCATGCATCTCTGAAACTTGTCGGGGCATTGCAAAGGCCGAACGACATCCTTCTAAC
Organism: Abelmoschus esculentus; assembly: GCA_035048815.1. Classification (NCBI taxonomy): domain Eukaryota; kingdom Viridiplantae; phylum Streptophyta; class Magnoliopsida; order Malvales; family Malvaceae; genus Abelmoschus; species Abelmoschus esculentus. Next base: position 7,344,560 of record JAUCBN010000059.1, read on the forward strand.
TGCATATGTCCCATACGGGCAAGTGAAGGTGGTTTTTGCCTGGTCTTTAAGGTCTATGGCAATCTGATTATAACCTGAATAACCATCAAGAAAACAGTAAAAGGGCTTACCAGCAAGTCTATCAAGCATTTCATCAATGAAAGGCAATGGAAAATGATCCTTCTTTGTTTCCTTATTTAATTTGCGGTAATCCATACAAACCCTCCAACCGGTCACAGTCCTGGTTGGGATCAACTCATTGTTTTCATTGGTTATTAATGCCACCTTTCTTGGGTACACATTGTACCAGGCTTACCCATGCACTGTCAGAGATAGGATAGATGATGCCAACATCAAGCCATTTGATTATTTCCTCACGTACTACCTCCTTCATGGCATGGTTAAGTCTCCTCTGGGCCTCAACAGTGGACTTGTAATCTTCCTCTAAAAGGATTTTGTGCATGCAAACGACTTGGCTTATCCCCTTCAAGTCATCAATTGACCACCCAATTGCCTTCTTATGCTGCCGCAACATCTCTATCAAGCTTTGTTCCTGTTCTGGCTGCAACTCAGAAGTAATAATTATGGGCATTGTGTGGTTGGTTCCCAAATAAACTATTGGTTCCCCACCTAAAGGTTTTAATTCAATAACTATTGGTTCCCCACCTAGATTTAACCCGTTCAAATCCTCTACCAGGAAATCCCAAACTATTGGGATTTTCTGTCAGGTAAAGGTTTTAATTCAATAACTATTGGTTCCCCACCTAAAGGTTTTTCATCCTTACTTGGGTAATTTAGAGGTTCGAAGTACTTACCTGGAAGGTGTGTTGTCCAGTTAATCTCCTCAATCTCTTGTGTTTCAACTTCATCATCTTTGGGCATACTGTCCAAGACTCTGCTGTAACAGTTATCAACTGTACTACCGAGGCAGTGCTGTGATGTATCGCCGAGGTTGCTGCCAAGGCAGTGGTTGTTGAGACAGGGTATTGCACTGTCTGTATCTGTGGTGTATATCATCTGGCACTCCTCTGGATCATCATGTCTTTTTAAAATCTAGAAAACATTGAGTTTGACTTGTTGGTCGTTAACACTCATTATCAATTCTCCTTTTTCTACATCGATAAGAGTGCGTCCAGTAGCTAGAAAAGGTCTCCCCAGGATGATCGGTGCATTGTCATCTGCTTCACAATCAAGAATAAGAAAGTCAGCTGGAAAAATAAATTTATCCACCCTTACCAATATGTCCTCTATCTTTCCTTCAAGTTGCACATATGATCTATCTGCCAATTGGAGCATCACAGTTGTAGGTTTTGCCCTTCCTATTCCTAGGTTTTAGAAAACAGATTTAGGCATCAAGTTTATGCTTGCTCCAAGATCACATAGGGCCTTTCCTTCATAGTGATTTCCAATTGCACATGGTATAATGAAATATCCAGGATCCTTCAATTTAGGAGGCATGCGATTATGAAGCATGGCCATGCATCCTTCGGTTGCGGAAACGGTTTCAAACTCACTAAGCCTTCTTCTTTTGGACACGATATCTTTTAGGAATTTGGCATAGTTTGGCATCTGTTCTATTGCCTCAACTAATGGCAAATTGATGTGTACTTGCTTCAAGATGTCTAGGAATTTTTTGAATTGATAATCCTGCTTTTTCCTTTTCAACCTCTGTGGGAAAGATGGTGGGGGTCGCATTTCCTCTAGTGTTTCATTAGTCTAGAATTTAATGCCTGGTACCACTGGTATGTCTGCTGCTTCAGCTACTGGCCATGGAATTGCCGACTTCTCTGCCGAGGCAGGTTCACTTAGTTCAGCATCTAAATCCGTTTTATCTGGTTCTTCTTGTTCCACAAGTGGGACTTTGTCTTTCGAACTGTCTGTTATTTCTTTAAGTTGTAAGCCACTCCTAGTAGTGATTGCCTTACATTGATAATGACCCATTCCCCTTGCAACTTCAGTATTACTGGGTAATCCTCCTTGTGGTCTAGTGTTGAGATTTTGAGCGAACTGCCCAACTTTAGTTTCCAGTGTTTTAATGGTTGTCTCTTGGTTATGCAACCTCATCTCAGTTCTGTTCATGAAAGCATCAGTTCTCTTAATGAAGTTACTATTCTTAGCCATGTATGATTCCGTTTTCATCATAAATGCCTTAAGAGAATTTTCCAATGAACTTACAGGCTGTTGTTGAGGCATCTGTTGCTGCAGTAGTGGTTGTTGTCCCTGCGGCGGCGGCGGATTCAGAGCATTATTAGGATTACTCCATGAGAGATTTGGATGCCTCTTCCATGCCGGATTATATGTATTGGACATCATGTTGTTGTTCCGGTTGTAATTTCCCACATACAGGCTAGATTCTTGATTCTGCATGCACTCAGAAGAACTATGGTCACCTCCACATAAATTACAAGAAGAATCTATTACCTTGACCTCGTGGGTATTATTTTGCATTTGCATATTTTGAACCATCTTAGTAAGAGCGGCTAATTGTGCTACCACAGAATTGGATGTTTCTAACTCATTTACTGTGGGTTGACGTCTCACCCCTCCTCGCCTAGATGTAGGGAATTGGAAGTCATTCTTTGCAAGTTTGTTCAGAATTTCTATTGCTTCCTCTGGTGGTTTGTCAAGGAGTGTCCCATTGGCAGAGACGTCTAACATCATCCTTGTTGGGGCATTGGTTGCATTATAAAACATAGTTACTTGTGTCCATAATGAGAATCCATGCAAAGGACACTTGTGTAATAGCTCCCTATATCGCTCTCATGCCTCATACATCGGTTCATCATCTGCCTGCCGAAAAGAAGTAATTTCATTATGTATACGATCATATAGATTAATAGGATTAAAACGTGTAATGAAATTAAGGCATAGTTCACTCCAAGATCCTATAGATCCTGCTGGAATGTTATCTAACCAAGTCTTTTCCCTATCCCTCAATGAATAGGGAAACAATTTAAGTCTCAAAACATCTTCATGGACTCCTTAGATTTTGAATGAATTACATATCTCCATGAACGATTTGAGTTGTTGCCTGGCATCTTCAGTTACTGACCCACCAAACTGTCCAATGGTATTAAGCATAATAAACATGAAGGGTTTTAGCTCAAAGTGGGCCGCTTCGATTTCTAGTGTAACAACTACTAGATTTAACCCGTTCAAATCCTCTACCAGGAAATCCCAAACTGTAAGCTGTCGCAGCAATGGTGGCGGCGGAAGTCCTCCATTGCCAGTGGGTAAGTTCTGTTCTATTGGAATATTTGCCACAACTGCTCAGATTTGTCTTCTCAACCTTTGTTGCGTGCGTTCAATCTCTGGATCTAGCTCGTACACAAGATGGCTTGGGTTGGCTCTGGTCATACACCAATAAAAACCGAAGTTAAATAAAACTGACTTAAGATGCGAGAAAATAAAGATAACAAAATTTAGTTGTCAATCCCCGGCAACGGCGCCAAAAACTTGTTGCGTGTAAAAAGGGTTGCGTAATTTGTGCAAGTGAACACGTCGCAAGTAATAAAGTGATAAATATCGAGTATCGTCTCCACAAGGATTGGTATACTTAATATGTTTCCTTTGCTCTTCTCGCTCTGCAAAAGAAATAAAGTAAAAACACAGATTAATTGGTTGTCTTGAATTAAATGAAAACAACTTAAATAATAAAGAGAAAATAGAGAATGAAAATAAAATCAGATTGAGAGAATGGGCAGGATCCAGTTATGTCGTATTGTGGATTCAATTGACTTGTTACCATCTAATGCAATTACACAACACTGCCTCGGCAATACTACATTCCTACTGCCTCGACAGTGAAGGGTACGTCCGCCGCGACAATCCCTTGCTCTTTGATGGACTTCTTCAAGGTTCGGCAAAGTGTCCTCTGATGACTCCGCTTATCCCTAAGTCGAAATACTGTTGATGAATAGTCCTTGATGATACCTCCCGGTGTGAATCAATTATAACCACCAACCGATCTCACACTTCTTTTAGCCGTTGAAACTCTAACCTATCCCTAGGCCGAGTTAGTATTTTTCAGCTAGAAAAATATCGTACTTATTCCTTTCGTGAATCTAACTCTTCCGATATTAGAAAAATAAATCTCTCACAAACTTCTCTCCCGAGCTTGAATGCAAGAACAATGAATGGCAAAGAATAAGCAAACCTTGATATTTTATTGCATGAAACAAGAAAACAAAGTCCAATATCCTCTCACAAATACTCGACAACCTTCACCTAAACCCTAAGAGAATTTAGAACATGATAAAAAACAAAGAAATCTCTAAAGTTATTGTGAACTCTCCTCTCCCTCTTTTCTCTTGGACGGCACATCCTTTATGTAGGCTAAAACTAGGGTAACATCAGCCTTGGAGAAGAAGTTTAGTAAATTTAGACGTTTCCTTCCTTGAAAAGGTAAATCTCTTAATTTGGTTCTTTCCATCTTTACACCGTATTCTCGAACTCCAATTGCTCTGCAAAGTGTCTAGAAAAATCCATCTTTTTATGCTCTTCAAATCGATCACCACTTTGACTTTTGGCCTTAAGAAATTCCCCGCCTCGGCAGGATGCATCTGCTGCCCCGACGGAGGTCTGGCTTTGAGTCTGCTTAGCTTCCATCAGTAGAAGCTCTCATCTGTGGCTGGTTTGATCAGGGTCCAAGTTTAACTGCAAATGCACAAAGATGCATTAAAGCTTATATTTTCTATAAATTTCATCCTTATTTGTCTTGAAGGTAAAACATCCATATATCACACATTAGGCTTATGCATTAGTCCAAATAGGTGTAGATTAAGTAATTATTGTCCATGAAAGGTATAAAAATGATAGTTTTTTGAGGACTTATCACAACTAATAAAATTCATGTAGATTCATGCAAAAGTATAAATCATACAAATGAATGATAGGATATAATGCATAAATGAGCAAGTAGAGAACAAATTATGGTAGAACTCCCTCTAAATAATTCTTGAAAAAAGTCCAAGGTATGACAAGTATATGAAATGATGAATCTGGTTAGGATCATATCATTGGATACACACAATACATTATCAATCATAAAAGATCCAGACTCAAGTGGGTAAAAGTAATTTACCAATATGTGTTATGGAAATGGTTGACCATCTCCCAAGTAAACCTTACCATTTCCTGTGTATGTTTGCCCTCTATAAGCCAACAATTGACTGTGGGTAACATGATGAGTGGCACCCAAATCCGGAAATCATTTATCATCAGTAATGAGCACACCCTTCGCAATGAGGGAATTGACATGGACAGTATCATCAGTAACCTTTAGAGCAGCTGGTGGAGTATCAAGTGAAACAAATGGATCATAGCAGTGATCAGTAGACTTATTTACATAATGAAACATATTTGCTTTCACTTCCTCAAGACCTTCATTCGAGATATGAGTGTAGGGTTTGAATTTTTGATCAAACCGATACCAAAAACGATCTACAAGGTGACCCAACTCACCACATAGTTGGCACTATGGTCGTTCCCTTCCTCGAAATCTTCCCCCATATGATCCCCTAGAACGATTGGTGTTGTACTGAGGTTAAAAACCACCTCGAGGTGTATATTGAGATTTATCAGTGTATTGAGTCAAGTTAATACTTGCTGAGACACGCATGTGATCAAGCAATCGAGTTTCAACATCACATAAGGCTAACTTGACCGAAGCTAGGGTTGAATGTTCTCGACTCATTGTTAGAGCAGCAAAAAATGGCTCATACTCAGCTGGTAGACCATTTAAAATTGTGGCTATTTGCTCGATCTCAGTAACTGGACTACCACTGGCAACAAATAGATCACGGATTTCTTTAATTTGTGTTGTGTATTCAGTGATGGTGAAAGAATATTTTTTTCGAGGCTCAAAGTTGACAATGGAAATTCATCTTTTTTTTCGTAGAAAATTCAGCATACAGGTTAAGGACAGATGTCCAGATTGCAACAAAAGTCTCAGCTCCCACAAATTGTGGGAGAAAACCTGGACTCATGGTGGACAAGAGTCAGGAAGCAACAACGTTATCTTCCTTCTTGAACTGACGAAAGACTGGGTTTAGGGTTAACTGACCTGATGTACCAACAACAAATTTTGGTGGAATCAGAGCATCTTTATCCAGGTAATGCTCAAGTTCATAACCCCTCACCATCAAGAGGACTTGTTGTTTTCAGAGAAGAAAATTATATTAATCAAGCCGAACACTAATCTGTTTGTTGGCAAACAAAGGATCTGTAGAGGGTGAATTAGGTTGTGTCGTTCCATTATCATCAGACTGCAAGTTTGACACCACACCAGAACCGTCCATCACAAACAACAACTAGAGAGCAAGACGAGATGAAGAAGAACTCAAGCTTGAAGAACCTTCCTGGACGCAGCAACGAACGAAACTCAAGATCTTTTATTGGCGATTGATACCATATTGAAAGATAAACTAAAGACAAAGAGGATGAGTAATAAGAGAGAAGAAGATGAAGAAATCATGTAGGTCAAGAAGATGCTTAGGACAGTAGCCTTCAAGGTTAATATATAGCCATAGAGTTGGTATACCATTGTGGCACCTGACAATCAAATAGTTAGAACCAGCTTAGGCCATTCTTAATAGAATAACAACCAACAACCTACTCAGTTGAAAGCTGAGATGCACAACAATTCTTTCTTTACTTTCCAGAATGCTCCAATATTGAGTAATGGTTTTAGCATTGGAAAAAATGTGTCACTAAATTTTGAAAAGATATTTTGGTCACCGATCTTTATATATGTAGACAGAGGGAGAGAACATTTTTCAGTTGTAATTAAACTCGAGTTTCACCTAGACTAAATATTATCAACGTTAAATTAAATGCAGTCGATGGTGTAGTGGGTAAGGGTATTGCGTAGGATACTTTTCTTGAAATATCTGGGTTTGAGTCCAAAGTCTTATTTTACATGTTTGAATGGGCAAATGTTTCATGCTTATTGACTAAGCATTTTGATTTTGATTTCAAGATCTTCTCCGGTATCATTCTTCCGATTTTGTATAGGTCGGCTCATAAAGAAAGTTTAAATTGTTAGTAAAATCTGTTTTTTTGTCATTTTTGTTTTTAGGCATGTAATTGATATACATCATGGTTTTGTGGATCATGAGTTGATTTTATTTAGAATTTTTTCATTATTTTAAGAGTCCTATTGTCACTCTTATTCCTTTTAGAGAAAACTATATAATTGCACCTCACATTTACTTTTATTTATGTTTTGATACCTCACATATTTTTTGATAAAATGATATCTAAAATTATATTTTTATTTTTAACTTCACCGTTAAAAAGTTAATGGTTGACTGATAAGAAAAGCGAAAATCACACGTGATATTATTACGCTTGTAAAATAGATATACAAATTAGAGCAAGTATACTCCTCAATCAAGTAATAAAGTTATAGAATAAAGTGTCAAACCATAAAAATTAGATTAATAAATACGAAATGATCGTACTTAAGAGTTAATGAACAAGTATTTGTTTGATGATAGTTATCAAAACTAAATACAACAAAAGTCAAGATAGCAAGGTTCAAGACAAGCGAATGATGTAACAAATATTAAGTTGATTATGGAAGTTGATTTAATGCCTAGGAATTGTACTTAATCATGGAAGAAAATGATATACCTATTTGATAGAATTTTTAAATTAACTTCTTAACTCTCTCTATAGCTAAAAGTGATAATAGAGATGTTATTGCAATACATGTTTATGTAAACTCAAACATTTTTATTATCTATTCAAGTTTCCCTTATTAATCATTGAAATACTAAATTTATGTCTAAGCTAAATTAAAAACCTAAATTGACAACTTATGTCTTATTGTTTGCGTTTGTATAACTTAACTCTCTCGATATTAAGCCACATATCAATAGTTAAAAAGTCTCTCTCAATAACTTTAACAATAACTATGTATAAAGGACAATGAACACAATAAATAAAGAAAATGACTATATCATTAATCAAGTTTAAAATATAAAAACCTAAAATAATAAACCCAACAAAAGTATTTAACTCATGACTAAGCCTAAAACATCCATAATAAAAATATAAAAGAACTGTTGGACAATAAGTAGTTAATCCAAGAAAATAAAATAATAATAAAACAATATAAATTATTATTTAAACGAACAGTAAAATAGAACCAAAAGAAATAAATTTCGATCAAAACGAATTTGAAAAATGATAAGTCGGAATCGAGTTGAGGCCTGCACAATCGCAATTTCCTTAAGGCAGATTTCCTGTCACTCCTGAGGTGCTTGAGTTTTGATGGTAGTCTGTCTCCCAAGATACAACAACTAGAGGACCTCCAACAATAGCACAATTGCTGAGTTCCCGAGTTGTCTTTACCTTTTCCAATCGCCGAAAGAAAATAGGAGATAAAACGTTTTTAGAGATGATTGAAAACTGAGGAATCAATCTCATATTTATAGTGGAGAATTAGGGCAACAATGATCAGTTAAACGAATTTAAAATTCAAAAAATCAGGGATAATGCTTAATTATCTAGTATTTTAAACTAAATTAAATTCAAATTTAATACTAATAATAGTCATTATCTGCCCATTATCTACTTTAATATCTGGAGCAGTTTCAAATAATTTTAATTCGTATTTCATCTGAATACAAACTCTTTTTTTGGATATTAAAAAAATAAATTAAGGAAAATTATTCATACCGGGTAAAATATCCGCAAGCTCACAAAGGGCTTAACCGATTTGAACATTTGCATCGCCCACGTCGTGCACCCCAACCCAAGAGTTATGTCATCCAATGACAACTATGTGGGTAAGTGTATATAAACACTTCCCACTTCATTTATCCCATCAATATGGGATAATAGGGTTTCTCATTCCTTACTTTATTCCAACCTTCTTACTTTGAGCATTAATTTCTCATTCATCACTCAACAATTTTAAGCATATGAGCTACCGTTGTAAAGATCTCGCGGAGTAGAATAGGAATCAATAATTTTCTTATTCGAATCCTCATCTTTACACTTCCAAAAAATATTCAAAGATGGTCATTGTTCACTATTTTCCAACAAGAACAAGACAATTTATCAAGCAAAAAAAAAGAAAGAATCAATCATCCTTGACGTTCTCCTCCAAGATCTATAACTATGATTCAAGTCTCGCACTCTTCAAGTCTCCCTTAATGACTTTCTTCGTGTGTAGGCTCCTCTAGACCTTCAACTCCAATTGTATTTGTTAATCCAATGGATCTCATTGTGTGTAGACTCATCTAGACCTATATCATAAAGGAAAAAGACTATATCATTAATCAAATAATTAAAACATAAAAACATAAAACAATAAATCCAACAAGAGTATTTAGCTCATGTCTGAGCCTAAAAACATCCATAATAAAAATATAAAAAATAAGACAATTTATCAAGCAAGAAAAAATAATCAAGCATCCTTGGTATTCTCCTCGAAGCTCTCTAAATTTAATGCAAGTCCCACGCTCCTCAAGTCTATCTTGGTGGATCTCATCGTTTGTAGAATATTCTAGACCTTTTGTATGTTTGATTTTGATATAATAATTTGTAAAGAGACCTATTTGTAAATTAAATAATACTTTAATTATTTGAATAAATCAAATTTGACAAGAAATTTTCAAATCAAAATTATTTTTAAGTCAAAAATTAACCCTACAAGTTTTCCATGATTTTGCATAGCCTAAAACGTTTAAAATTACATAGAAGACTTATCTTATGGGCAAGCGGTTCCGATTTGACATTCAACTTCTTTGTGATGCTTTCAAACTTGAGGATGAGGAAAATAAAGATGAAGACTCGCTTGGGCATGCCCTTAACAGTTCTGTCATCGTTCTTGATGTGCATGATCGCTTTCTTAATTTGATCATCACATGGTGACTCCATTCTTCCAAAGGCAAATTTTCATGGATACATCAAATTGATGACTTTTGGATTCAATGTTTTTGTCAAGGAACTCATCTAAATTTGGCATAAACTATTTTTAGGGAATTGATATGGCAAGTTCAAAATATCCATACAAAAAATTGTAAGTGTTTCTTCTATTCTTGTGTTTTAAGTTCTTTATTCACTTGCTTGGATATCGATTGTTCCTATGATTATCCTGAGTCTCTTAAAGATCCCATTGAAGAAACCTCGCTCAATCGTTCATACTTTCATTATATAAGTAGTGAATGGCTTCGCGAAGAGGTTGTTCCTCCTCATCATCATCAAGATCCTTAATTGGTTGTGCAAGTAACTCATATTCCTAATGGTGCTCTCATGGATTTCCTTACCGAGCAATTCTCTAACATGGAAAGTCGTATAGAATCCTTCTTTAATGCCCTTAACACTCGTTTTAACACTATATAAGAACAAGTTGGTGATCTTACCAATTGTATGACGACCCTTGAAGCTCAACAGCTTTCTATGAGTATGTCGATTTGCGTCTTCCGTGATTAATGGAATCAAGCTCAAGCTCAAGATGATGATGATGCGACTAATGGTGGCAACGAGTAGTTCTTACATACATCTCATATTAGTATTTTAGTATTATTATCATGCACATATGTTTTATGTTATTAGGATTCTATGTTTTGTTTCTAGTTTGGATTTAAATTTGGATTCCTATTTGCTTTAAGTCTTATTAATAAACTATGTTGCTTGGTTATGTTTTTATACCTTAATTATTCCCAACGTGTATTCATTGATTTTGATCTAACAAAAAGGGGAGAAATACTTCAAAGATAAAATTTTGAAACTAAGCTTAAATTAAGGGGGAGTTTTTAATTCAAATTTCTTAAAATTTTGATTTGATTTTGTTATATCAAAAAGGTAGAGATTGCAAAACTTATGTTTGATTTTTCTATAAAAAATTTAAAAGACCTATTTATAAATTGAATAAATTTTTAAGTATTTGAATAAATCAAATTTGACAAGAAATTTTCAAATGAAAATTATTTCTAAGTAAAAATTAACCCCACAAGTTTTTCATAATTTTTCACAGCCTAAACGTTCAAAATTACATAGGCGTTTTGATACACCTAAAGCTTAATTTGAAAATGTGAGATTTGGTTTCAAAACAAGGAACACGTGTATCGATATAAGTGTTTCGATACAACCTTTAGATATTTAGATACGACTGGCTTTTAAATATGAATTTTTGCTAAGGAGTTTCAATACACCCCTTAACCGTTTTAATACACGATGTTAAATTTCCAGAGTTCAAGCATTAAATATTTTGACGTTGTATGTCAGCTTATTAGAAAACTAAATTTTAAAAATTAGTTATAGTGTATCAATACACCTCAGAGGTTTTTTGATACAGATTTTGGCAGTTTCAAAACATTTTGATATAACTCATTTTTATTTTGATACACCCTAATTTTAAGCTTTATTGTTTCGGTACACCTAATAAGTGTATTGATATACCCCTATTTATTGCATAATACTCTTTCTTTTTCAGCATCATTTTAATATAAGGGTTTCGTGTATCGATACAGTAGGTTGTAGAAGTGCATTTATCGAGGGAAAAATTCTCCTCAACGGCTATATTAATGATTCCATCCACCCAAATGGCTAAAAATCAATGAAATAGTATAAATACAAGCCTCCAAATCTCGAGCGACAACTATTGAACCTTTAAGAAAAATACAAGCTATCAATCCAAACTACTTATTCTTCATTGTTATACATTATACCCAACTCATGTAAACTTCATTGTAATCTTTTATTTAGATTTTGGGGAGAGTTTGTTTGAAATTGGACAATATTATTTTTATGAGATAAATTTGTAATTGTCAAAATCTTTTTTTGTAACAAGAGACTTGTTAGTCAATCTTTGGGTAAAAATATTGGCTATTTATAAAGGTTACCTCCTTAGCCTAGAAAATGGGATGTTCATATAGTGAAATTAGTTGAAAATCCTTATTGGGAGCTAAGGTATTGGATGTAGAGCTTTTTTGAAGCTTGAACCACTATAAATCTTGTGTTCATCAATTTTTTACTTTCTATTTTTTCTCCCTTTAAATTTTTATTAGCCAATTCACTCATTTTCTTGGCAATTCGATCTTTTGATACATTCAATAATTGGTATCAGAGACTAACTCTTTGAAGGCATAATATACAAAATATGTGATACATGAAGAGTGTTGATCATCAATTCATCCATTGACATGGTGTTTACTTCTGGGTCAACCATGTACGAGTCATAATCGATCACCAAATCATCATTCCTTAATGGGGATAATTATCTTTATTGGAAGAACCTTAAGATACTCTTGATCAAATGCAATGAATATGTCCTTTAGGATGTAGTAGATGATATACCGTACATTCTAATGAAGAGAGATGATGACGAAAAAATTATTCCAAATACAAGAACGGAGATGACTGAAAAAGACCGAAGAAAGCTTTAAGTAAACGACAAAGCCCTCCATATTTTATTGTGCACACTTGGTCTCAACATGTATGCTAAAATGTTATCATGTACAAGTGCAAAAGTGGCGTAGGACATGTTGGAGACCACTTATGAGGGCACAAATGACGTAAAGGGGACTAAAACTAGGATCCTCAATCTAAGCTACGAGAACCTCAAGATGGAGTGGGTTGAAAGTGTCTCTAAATTTTTTTTATCGATTCTCAATGAAAGTAAATGGTCTCAAAAGCTTCTATGAAATCATTCTAAAAAACAAACTTGTCCGGAAGATACTATATTCTCTTTTTTATAACTAATATTTTGATATAATAATTGAAAAATAGTTTTGGATTAATTTGAAAAGATTTCAAAAATGGTTCATATGTCAAACAACTTGAAATTATATTTAAGAACTTTCTGAGAAACTATGAAGGTGTTTTAAATGATTTAAAGAAACCAAAGAAATAATTTTAACTCAGGCGTTTCGATGCACCTTCCAAGTGTTTCGATACCGCTATGTTTTTCAAAGGTAAAATTTCATAGGCGTTTCGATACGATCATGGACCGTTCCGATACGTTTTTCACTTTGAATCTTGATTTTTATACAAAAAACACCCGTTTCAATATGCGAATATCGAAACTGGTTTTAGGTGTTTCGATACACCTCTAAAGGTTTTATAAAAATCCCCAACGACCTTATAAAACCTCCAACGGCTAGGAGCAATATTGAAATATGCTTTAGTTGTTTCTATACCATGAGCAGGGTTTCGATACGCCTTGTAGGTGTTTCGATACCATTTCTTAAATGCAGGTTCAATGGCTATTTCCCAAACTAGTAGTATCGAAACGAATTTCACACGTTTTGACACTACATGCACCAGAAGCAAAAATAGGCCTTGAAACAAGATCCAAGTGGTTCCAAATCAATCCTAACGGTCACCAACGGCTAGAAGATGATTTAGGATGATAAAAGGAAGTCCCAAGCATCAAGAGAAGACTAATGCTTCAATTGTTACAACACTATGATGAAAGATTTGTCTTAGAGCTTAATTCTCATCTTTGGGTAAACAAAACACTTGTGAGCTTAACATATATGTATGGTCAAGTGTATTAGGATTGAGTGAGTGCTTAGATTGAAAGCATTAACCTTATTATAAGGATTAAACAAGTTTGCTAAGTTTCTCTTTGTTGAGTGAATTCCTAAAGTTTTTTTGTGAACTTTGGATGTTTGATTCGGGTTGTGAATCAAGGTTGTAAGTTATCAGTGTATAAAAGTCCTAATTTGTACGTCATTTTCCCACTCGATTATTGCTAGTAATGCACAAAATTAATGGCGATTAAGCATAATTTTGCATATTTTCCATATTCCAACATTCATGCACTTAATTTATTATTTTATCTATTATTTTGTATAAAAGAGATACGGTTAATAGTTTTCTTTCTTAGACAGGAAAAAAAATTTACAGGTGATACCAGATAATAAAATGGATGTTGGAAACTAAAGCTGAAATGCAGATAAGCACCCACCACAGCAGTAAAAGAAAGATGACAACTGGTGCTCAACAGATAGAGAATAAGGTGTTGATCCATAAAAGAGACAAAAATGAGGAAAAATAGAGTCAAGTTGTGGTCAAAGTCAACGCGGAATTAAAGAGTTAAATTAGGAAATAGGATAAAGAGTTCTTTTCCTTTTAGAACTCCTACCTTTATGAAAGACTTTAACATAAGCTTGGCCTATAAAAAGAAAGCTCTTATGTTGAGAATAACAAGTCGATTCTCTTAGACAAAACCTTAGCCGCCGACAACTTCATTATGTTCTAATTTCCCATCGAGGATTAGGTGATTTGTGGAGTAGTTGGGAAACAAAGTTGTACTTTATTTGATATTTATTAATGCAATTCTTATTTGTGGAGTAGTTGGGAAACAAACTTCATTATGTTCTAACAAGTCGATTCTCTCTTGGCTTTTACTCTTCTTTGCAGACGAGCTCGAAAGATAAGTTTGTAAAGAAAAATATATTTGTCTAATATAGGGAGAGTTAGATTCACGAAACGAGAGAGTACGGTCTTTGCTCATTGGCATCGACTAATCCGCAAGGGTTTCAGCGACTAAAAGTAAGCATACAATCGGTTGTTGTTCATCCTTGATTCACGTCGGGAGGTATTATCAAGACGTGGATTTTAATAGTTCTCCGAGCTTAGGGATAAGGAAGAGACAATTAAGAATGCTCTTTCGAACTATGGAAAGTTGAGTTGTCAACAAGGCATAACCCCGCTAAGGTAGTTGTGGCGACCTTTTGAGTGACCCGCCGTGGCGGCAATTTAACCTCATGCATTAATAATTGGATAATAAGTAAAAATGGATTCCCCTCTACAAAGCAAACTACCTGGCCTTACTCATCTCATTACGATTCTTCTTAATTATTTAGTTTTCTTTTATTTTCATTTAAATTAAATCATCAACAAAAATTACTTGTCTTTATTTTCCAAAGTGCAGAATTATTGTGCAGCGTAGGTAATCCAGTCCATGTGAGTTTGATATCTTAAATACTACAACTTGGCAAAAGGTGGAAGCTTAATTCAAGACTCCAAAGCCGTCACCAAGTTTGGCACTGTTGTCGAGGACTGGCGTTCCAACCTTCCCGCATATTATTTCTGCACTTTTTTATTTTATTTTTAATTTTTGTTTTTAATTCGATAAAATCTGGGTTGTTCTATTGTATGACCAGGTCAAATCTGTCAACAGACGATTACCCTTTTGATCATGAAATCGAGCAAACTTCAAGAAGTCTTCAACAAAGGATAAGAGTGAGGATGTATCAAGCACATGGCCAGTAGGGGAACAACGCTGGCATGAATGCCGCTGAGGCAATCAATCCTGCTGCCTTTGCAGTAGTTGACCCAGATAATCTCCCTCGACAGGAACGAGTCCGAAATATTCATGACTATCTCGAGGAGGATTTAGATGGGCTGACACTTGTTGTGGTCATGCCAAATATAGATACAAAACATTTTAAGTTGAAACCGGTTATGTTCAACATGATCAATACTTTAGGACAATTTAGAGGTTCGGCTAATGAAGATGCTTGGCAACATCTCAAATCCTTCTTAGAAATCTGTAATTCCTTTAAGCTACCCAGAGTTTGTGTCGATGTACTTAGATTAAAGCTTTTCCCCTATTCACTGAGGGATAGGGCGAAATTTTGTCTAAACAACCTCCAACCGGGATCTCTGAATTCTTGGACAGAATTGTGCCGCAACTTCCTTGTCCGTTTCAACTACACAAATATGATAAACAAGTTGCAAAATGAAATTACTTCATTTAGGCAAGTCGATGATGAATCCATGTATGAGGCATAGGAGAGATATCGAGAATTATTTAGAAAATGCCTAATGCATGGACTGCCCGAATGGAATCAAGTATCCATATTGTACAATGTGGTGAACAAACCTACAAGGATGATGCTTGATGCCTCGGCCAATGGCATACTTCTAGACCGCCCACCCCATGAAAGTCTAAAAATTCTGGATAGACTTGCAAAGAACGATTATCAGTACCCGACCACAAGAAGGGGAGTCACAAGGCGAGGTATGAAGAATCTGGACTCTTCAGATTCTATATTGGCTCAACTTTCAGCTCTGAAAAATATGGTTAAGGATCTGCAAAATCCTAGTCATGTCCGAGATGTTAAGGTAGTTGTTATTTCTGTGAGACATGTGGCGACAATCATGATTCGAGCAAGTGCCCGCAAAATCCAGAATCCAACTTCTATGTTGGTAATTTCAATAGGAATAACATGTCCAACACATATAACCCAACATGGAGAAAGTATCCAAACTTTTCATGGAGTAACCCCAACAATGCACTAAACTCACAACAGCAGAACATGCAACCCTCTGGATTTCAGCAGAATAACAGACCAGCTCAACAACAGTTGTCGCAGCAGGCGATGCCGCAACAACAACCAACTAACATTAAAACCCTAGAGAATACGCTCAATATGTTCATGGCTCAAACTAGCTCTTATAAAGCTCATACAAATAAATTTATTCAGCGAGCTGATACATTCATGGACAAAACTGAGATGCGTATGCAAAATGATATAGCTGCTCTGTAGTCACTAGAAACCAAAGTAGGAAACATTGCACAAAAACTAAACACTCGACCCTTACAAGGTCTATCGAGCGATACTGAAGTCGCTAGAATAGGTCCACATGAGCAATGCAAGGCGATAACCACCAGAAGTGGACTTCAACTGAAAGAACCTGAGATATTTGCCAAGGCAATGAGTCAAAAATCTGAGATAGTGATCTCTAAGGAGGTTACTGAAGACAACATTGAGGCTAAAGAACCAGTAGAAAGTTCTACCGAAGATGATGATGCAGTAGAGGATACCAAGCAGCACTCCAGATCAGATTTCAATGTTCTGAAAAAATTTGAAGATCTGAGGTTACAACCACCATTCCCACAGAGGTTGAAACAACAGAAGCAGGATTTCCAATTCAAGAAGTTCTTTGACATCCTTAAACAGGTACATATAAATATACCTTTAGTGGAGGCTATCAAACAGATGCCAAATTATGCGAAGTTCCTTAAGGATATCATATCCAAGAGGAAAAGAATTGAGGAGTTTGAAACTGCCATTGTGACAGAAGGGTGTATTGCAATGCTGCATAATAGAGCCACAATAAAAAGAAAAGATCCTGGTAATTTTATGATACCATGTTCTATTGGGGATCAATATGTAGGTAAGGCATTATGTGACTTTGGTGTCATCATCAACTTAATGTCTAAGTCAGTATTTTAGAAGCTAGGCATCGGGCAGGCAAAACCAAACATGGTTATACTGCAACTGACATTTTGCCCTTACGTGTAACCCGAAGGAAAGATAGAAAACATCCTGGTAAGAGTTGATAAATTCATATTTTCTGCTGACTTCTTGATTTTAAATTGTGAAGCAGATGAAAATGCTTCGATCATATTGGGAAGGTCGTTCTTAGCCATAGGAAGGACACTGATCGATTGTGAAAAAGGTGAATTGGTTATTCGAGTTAATGACAAACAAGTGAAGATCAATGTGTTTAAAGCTTTAAGGAATCCAAAAGAACTAGATAAATGTCAGCAGATTGAGGTTAAATTTGAATTTAACTTCAATGCTGAAATAGAATGCCTAGACAATACCCGCCAAGACAACTACTGTCGCGGCGACATATCCTCTGACCAGAAGCACACAAGAAAGAAACCACCTGATGAAAAGATACTAACTAGATCAAATCCTCATGCACTAAAAAAGGGAAAGATGGTTACTTTAGGAGATGCATTTAATTGTACTCCTCCAATAACCTAATTTATTTTTAAATCTTCATATTTTATTTTTATGTTTTGGGAATTAGATTTAAATTTTTTTCAATTTATTTTTCAGCAGATTTCAATATTTTCACAGCTTATATTTATTTTATTTTCTTTTATTTAGGACCACTGAAGAAGAATTAAAGATGATAATTGACACAATCAATTATCAGCCCGATCCACGCGGCAGAAAAATTCTAGGCGGGAATTATGCCACTTAGATTCAAAAATTGCGTCGATTACGCGGCCAATGGATGCCAGATGGGGTTTCTTCGTGTACACGCCAAGGGAAATAATCATGCCCGCTTCCTCAAATGCCGCGCCGACCCGCGCCTTTAAAAGCCAAGGCAACCAATGACATTTTCATTTCTTCTTCTCAAAATCTTCTCTTAAGTAATCTCTTTTCATCTTCTTCTTCTCCACAAAATCATGGAAAATCACAAACAAAGCTCTGTCGACACGGCCAACTACAGAATATTCGCAACACCGGCCATGGAACAAGAGTATCAACGTAACTTCAAGGGCAAACAAATATGGGAGGAGCAAGGTCCACTACACCGATGTCGATGACCTCGTCATTGAAGCTTTCATTCTATCAAAAATCGCATTCTAGCAGTGGTAAAAATTTGTAAAACTATCGGAGCCGGTGAACATCGAGTGGGTCAGAGATTTCTATGCCCACCGACCAGTACCAAAAAACTCGTATACCCATCTTCGTGGATGGGCAATTCTGGTGACAGATATCACTATCAACACCCATTTTGGCCTGCACATCGAAACCGACGAACACGCCGAGTTCGCTACTGCCCTGACCGCCAACGATTACGAACTAATGAAGGCAAAACTCTGCATGCTGGAGCAGAGTAAAATATAGGGAAACACCTCAGTTCTGTCAGCCGCCTTGACTTGAGACCAGAGGCAAAACTCTAGAACACCTTAGTAAAAGGAACTTGCTGTCAACTTCTCAAAACCAAACTGTCGATCGGCCACGGTTGGCGCTCATCCACTCGATCATTGACAATCGTCGCATCGACGTGGTCTGAATAATCAGTGAACAGATATTCGAGTGCACAGCCGAGGAAAGAGGTATGCTATATTTTCCTTGTTTAATTACATCCTTGGGTCACTTGGAACGGTTACCTACCCTTTTAACCGAAACATTCACACCAGTGAGGAAAAGCTGGACGAGGGACGTCTACATGAAAATAATAAAAGTCCAAGACGCTGTCCCCCAAGCCTTTTTAGCTCCGACTACCAAAGCAGAAACTATCGAGGCCGCTAAACTAGCACCAGAACACAAAACAAAGGAGGCATCATCTCGTTACTGCAACGCATGGAGAGAAGTAGTTGGCCTTCATGACCTACGTCCGGGAATTTAACACAACCATTTTTACCACCATTCAAGAACAATTCCCAGACTGCTCGACTGTTTTCCATACTTTCATAGTCGAGACCCTTATACCACAACAACCTTCATCTGCCCCTGCCAGGTCGGCAACTGCATCTACCATAGTTCACTCTCTCTTGCAGCCAACACTGCCGCTACTACAACAGAGCCATTCTCAGTAGACTCTACAGCAGAAGTCTTAAAAAGGGGTTCCACCACCAAAGAAACCACACCAGAGGACTCCAATACCCTAGATTAGAGCAGTTCCTCAAGGGATATGAATTCCCCAATGCAAGCAGTGAAGGACTACCTTGAATCGATGAAGACCAGCAAGAAGAGGAAAGCTTAAACTTCTGCCACAACGACCTATACCATCATCATCGATACTGAAGATGAGGTCAGCAACGACCCCACTCTCATTCACCAGAGTGCACCATTCACCATACTTGAATTTTAAAAAGTCTGCCTCGACAAAAATATTTCATCCTACTGCCGCATCAGAGTGTACCATTCATCAGACTTGAATTCAGAAAGGTAAATCAGGATTAGTAATTAGGATAAGACTATGAGCCTGAAAAATCTAAACACTACTAGACTTAGTTGATTTTAAAAGTTCTTTCCCTTGGAAAACCAATAAAAACTTTGACTTTAGATTTCTACTAAAGGTGCCTATCATCGACTCTAGTATAGTGCTTAGAGGTGCCTATCATCGGCTCTAATACTTAGTATTTTTCCCACTTACTAGAGGTGCCCGAAATTGGCTCTAGTAAGAGTAGTTGAATACTTGAGGTGCCCAAAACCGGCTCAAGCAATATAAGTATGTAGTCAATTATGTGTTTATATAATAAATTAGGGAAAAGAAAAAACAATTAAAATCTAAGTCGGGAGTTTTGAGCTAGAAAAAGGGATTAGAAATTAGAAAATCAACTTTGTGATGGCAACGCACACACTCACACAGACTAATAGTACAGTTCTGAGGAATTCCTGAAACCTAGAAGTGGTCGAGTTAAGAAAGGATCTCTGCCACGATAAGCAGGAATGTATATTACTATAAAAGTTCGAACTTAAGGATATTATTGCATTGCTTGAGGACAAGAAATAGTTAAAGTTTTGGGTATTTGATAAATGTATAAAAGTCCTAATATTTATGTCATTTTCCCACTCGATTATTGCTAGTAATGGACAAATTTAATGGCGACAAAGGATAATTTTGCATATTTTCTATATTCCAACATTCATGTACTTAATTTATTATTTTATCTATTATTTGGTATAAAAAAGATACGGTTAATGGTTTTCTTTCTTAGAAAGGAAATAACCATACAAGTGATACCAAATAGAAGAATAGATGCTGGAAAGTGAAGCTAAAATGTAGATAAGCACCCACCACGGCAGCACATTGACTGCCACGACAGCAGAAGAAAGATGACAACTGGTTCTCGAAAGATGGAGAATAAGATGTTGCTTCCATAAAAGATACAAAAACGAGGAAAAATAGAGTCAAGCCGTGGTCAAAGTCAACACGAAATTAAAAGAGTTAAATTAGGAAATAGGATAAAGAGTTGTAATTTAATATGGACATGTATTCTTTTCCTTTTAGAACTCCTACCTTTATGAAAGACTTTAACCTAGGCATGGCCTATAAAAAGCAAGATCATAGGTTGAGAATAACAAGTCGATAATCTTAGACAAAACCTTAGCCCCCGAAAACTTCATTATGTTCTAATTTCTCATCGAGGCTTATGTGATTTGTGGACTAGTTGGGAAAGAAAGTTGTACATTATTTTATATTTATTAATGGAATTCTTATTTTCATAGTTTATTATGTCTTAGCTTTTACTCTTATTTGTATACGAGCTTGAAAGATTAGTTTGTAAAGAAAAATATTTTTTTCTAATATCAGGAGAGTTAAACTCACGAAACGAGAGAGTACAGTCTTTGCTCATGGGCATCGACTAATCCGCAAGGGTTTCAGCGACTAAAAGGAAGCATACAATCGGTTGTTGTTCATCCTTGATTCACGCCGGGAGGTATAATCAAGACGTGGATTTCAATAGTTCTTCGAGCTTAGGGATAAGGAAGAGACAATTACAAATTCTTTTTCAAACTATGGAAAGTTGAGTTGTCGACAAGGCATAACCCCGCTGAGGCAGCTTAGGCGACCCTTCGAGCGACCCACCGTGGCGGCAATTTAACCTCATGCATTAATAATTGGATAATAAGTGCAATTGGATTCCCCTCTACAAAGCAAACTACCTAGCCTTACTCATCTCATTATGATTCTTCTTAATTACTTAGTTTTCTTTTCTTTTCATTTAAATTCAATCATCAACCAAAATTACTTGTGTCTTTATTTTCCAAAGTGCAGAATTATTGTGTAGCGTAGGTAATACAGTCTATGTGGGTTCAACATCTTAAATACTACAACTTGGAAAAAGGTGAAAGCATAATTCAAGACTCCAAAGCCGTCACCAGTAAGGTTATCCCTTTGTTCCTCAAAAGGTTGAATTCTTAGTGAATTATGGAAATCTTTAGTGTAAAGCTAAGCTAGTGGATGCAGGACATGGTTTAAAAGTCCGAACCACTCTAAATCATCGTGTTTATTGTCTATCTTTCATTGCTTCCACAAATCACCCAATTTAGGAGTTCTCAATCACTTGGAAAAGTTTTATCGGTTGTCCATCGAGCACCTTCAAGCCTAATAATTGGTATCAGAATGAGGCTCAATCGATATGGATTAATATCCTATTGAGAAGATTCGGATAGCTTGACCAATTACCAGTCAACCGACGATCTATGGCTCATTGCATTGACAAGTCACCATTCTTCGACTTGTCCAACTATTCCAATTTGAAGATAAAGATTATGTACTTCATCAAAGCTAGAGATTACAAGATATGAGATTTAGTTGAAGATGACCCTTTCGTGCCTCAATGAAATAAGGGGGAATGGAGTGTGGAAGATCACAAAAAGATGACGCTTAATTGCAAGGCTTTGTACATACTCTTTTTTCATTCCATCCAAACATCTATCAGAAGATGTCTTCTTGTGAGAGTGCCAAGGAAGTTTTGGACAAGGTAAAAGTCACATACGAGGGTAAAAATGAAGTAAAAGAAACCAAGATTGAACTCCTCAACCAAGATTATGAGAACTTCAAGATGAATCCAGAAGAGGAAATTGCGAAGATGTTTGATCGTTTCTCCACCATCACCATTAGACTTAGAGGATATAGAGAGATCATTCCTGAAGAAAATTTGTTTGAAAGCTCATATATTCTCTTCCCGAGTCATAGGACTCAAAAAAGACCGCCATCATCGAAGCCAAGAATCTAAAGAGTCTCAAGCTTGATGAACTCATGGGTCGCTCCTCACACATCAAATTATGATGAAAGGAAAAGAAGAGGAGAAAAAGAAGGAAGATATTAGATCGATGGGGAAAAAGAAGATCCAAGAGCTTGGTGTAAATGTCAACACCATTTATCTCAAGTCCTCCAAATGCATCCACTTTGAAGATTCAAATGAGGAGGATAGAGAAGAAGATGAAGAGCTCGCACAAATTTTCATGGACTTCGATCGATTCGTGATGAACAAAATGAAGAAATATTCAAAGCACAAATCAAAGAAAAAGATGAAGGATTCCCACAAGTTAATCATAAAGGGATCATCTTCAAATAAGCAAGAATATGTGGCTACTTAGAGTGATGGGGACTCCACCGAAAATGAAGAAGTCAAACTATGCTTGATGGCCCTCAATGAGGGGGAGGTAACTTCAAACTCATCTATTTATAATTTATATTGATTTAATGAGTTACAAGAAGCCTATGATAAATTGGCTTTTGAGTTCAAGGCTTCATTTTCTGAAAACAAAAAGTTGATTTCAAAGATTAAAATAGAAAACAATTTGCTTTCAAAAACAAATTTTGAAATTGAAGCAAGATTAAAAAAATTTGAACTTAAAATTTTTAATTTGCAAAATTTACTTCAAAAGATTGAAAAAATCATCAAGTTGCTTTATATGATCTTAAGAAAGAAAAATATTTAATTTTCAAAGAGTTTGAAAAGAAAAATAATTTAGGAAAATAAAATTTTTATGTAAGACAATCTATTTCCCCTAGATTTGTGAACAAAAAATGTTTTAGAAGTGTTTGGGTCCCAAAATAACTAATCACTTCAAACAAAAAAGATAAATTGAAAAATGGATTTCTAAGGGGACTAAGTTATGCGCTACTAATGTTAAAGTATCCAAAGCAATTTGGATACCAAAAATTAATTGATTGTCTTGTTTAGGTGTGATGGAGATATGAGCAACAAACTGAAATATTAAGGGGAGCTCTATACACATAAGAAGGACACGTGAAGAAGGAAGGCTTCACATCCTCCTTGTAGTTCAAGTGTGGTAAAATTTCTAGTTGAATTTATATTTATTTGCTTATTTTTCTTTTATTTCAACTAGCTTATCATAATCGTTGGACTAACACTTAATGATGCCTTGAGTAAGGGGGAGTCTTTTTTTTTTATAAACAAACTTTTGATATTTGATTTGAAACAATTGACTTTTTAAACTTTCCTTTTTCATGAGCTTTAAAGTCTTTCAAACTTTTTTGAACCATTTTTAATATAACAAAAAGGGGGAGAATGTTGTGTGAAAAATTGATCTTTCAAATGGTTTTATTAGTAAGGGGGAAACTTAATGTTTTTTAATCATTAATTCTCTTATTCTAATTTTATTTCACAAAGGGGAGGAATCTCAAAAACAATTTTTCAAGTTGATTTTATTACATCAAAAAGGGGGAGATTGTAGAATTAATATTTTAAAAAATAGTTTTAGACTAATTTGAAAAGATTTCAAAAATGGTTCTTATTTCCAAACAACTTGAAATTATATTTAAGAAGTTTTTGAGAAACTATAAATGTATTTTAAATAATTTAAAGAACCAAAAGAAGTGTTTTTAACCTAGGCTTTTCGATACACCTTCCAAGTGTTTTGATACCGCTATGTTTTTCAAAGGCAAAACTTCATAGGTGTTTCGATACGGTTTTGGACCGTTCTGATACGCTTTGCCACTGTGAATTTTGGTCTCGATACAAAAAATACACGTTTCAATACGTCAGTATCAAAACCTATTTTAGGTGTTTCGATACACCTCAAACGGTTTTATGAAAATCCCCAACAAACTTATAAAAAACCCCAACGGCTAGGTGAAATATCGAAAAAGGCTTTAAATGCAGGTTCAATGGCTATTTCCCAAAGTGAAAGTATCAAAACGACTTTTATGCGTTTCGATACCATATGCGCCAGAAATAGAAATAAGTCTTCAAACAAGCTTCAAACGGCTCCAAATCAATCTCAATGGTCACCAACGACTAGAAGCTCATTTGGGATGATAAAAGGAAGTCTCAAGCATCAAGAGAAGACTAATGCTTCAATTTTTAAAACACTATGATGAAAGATTTGTCTTAGAGTTTAATTCTCATCTTTGGGTTGGCAAAACACTTGTGAGCTTAATGTATATGTATGCACAAGTGTATTAAGAATGGGTGAGTGCTTAGATTGCAAACTTTAGCCTTATTAGTAGGATTAAAAAAGTTTGCTAAGTTTCTCTTTGTTGAGTGAATTCATAAAGTTCAGTTGTGAACTTTGGATGCTTTATTCGGATTATGAATCAAGGTTGTAAGGTTATCCCTTTTTCCTCAAAAGGTTGAATTCTTAGTGAATTGTAGAAATCCTTAGTGGGAAGCTAAGGTAGTGGATGTAGGACTTGGGTTAGAAGTCCGAACCACTCTAAATCATTGTGTTTATTGTCTATCTTTCATTGCTTCCACAAATCACCCAATTTAGGAGTTATCCATCACTTGAAAAAGTTTTATCGGTTGTCCATCGAGCACCTTCAAGCCTAACATCTTCCTGAATCATGGGATGGAAAGAGAACCGTGATCATCGAGGTGAAAATTTTGATGATTTTAAAGCTCGATGAATTAGTTGGATCTCTCCTTACTCAAGAAATCATAAAACAAGAAAAAGAAGAAAATAAAAAAGAAGAGAAGCGTGTAGAGAAACTCGAAATGGAGAAGATGAAGCAAAGAATTGCTCTTAAAGCCTCTCTCCCAAAAAAGGAGAGCAATTCAAGTGAGGATGAGAAAATTGAATAATTGTATATGATAGCCAAACAATTCTTTAATCTCATAAGGTCCAACCGGAGAAGAAATTGCAATGAAGAAGGGACTTAAAAGGCAAGAACATAGAAGAGGTGGAGGATCCACTCATATGCTATGAGTGTAAGAAACTGAGCCACATTCAATTAGATTGCCCTCAACTCAAAAAGTTCTTCGAGAAGAAGAAAAAGATGAAGGCCCATGTTGCTACTTGGAGTAATAAGGAATCATCATCCGACGACGAACACAAAATACTAAACTTTTGTCTCATGGCCATTAAAAATGATCCTAAGGTAAACCTCAACTCTTGTAGTTTCGATATACATTTGATAAACTTCATGATGCATCTGGTTATTACAAGAAGATTATGATGAGTTGGTTGAAAATTTTAAAGAATCAGTTTTGAAAAACAAGAAATTGATTTTCGATTTAAAAAACCAAAATGATTCTGTCAAAAATAAATTTGAAGTTTGAAGAAAATATTGTTGGTTTAAAAGATGATTTGATTTAAATAACCTTATTTCAAAATTGAATGATGATCACCACAAAGTGATGAATGAGATTAAAGAGTTTTTGAAAGTTGTTGGGGATCTTAATTTTGAAAAATAAAAATTTCAAAACCCAACTATGTAAAGAAAAATTCTTATAACTTCAAACAAAGATGTTTTCAAATACATATTAAAACTACAAAGATTAGAAGCATATGGGTTCCAAAGGAACTTATAATTTCTAATAGCATACATGTCATTGCATCTTGGATTGTTAAGGGAACCAACAATTTGGGATATAACTTAAATGAAACCAAAATGGTTTGGGTACCAAAAGCCAAGAACTAATCTTTGTTTGTAGAGGGGGGATTGCTACAAAGGCCAAAGCTTTAAGTCAAAACACATTGTAACGATCCCTAAAAAAATAAAAATATTATTAGGTTTGGTTTAGGTTATAGGTTTAAAAATGTTGATGATGGTAAAAAATGTGGTGGTAAAAAGTAATAGGGTCGTTAAAAATCTATATTTTATTGTAAAAAATTAGGAATTTAAAACAGATTTAAAAATTAGGATCGAATTTAGAAAAATAAAGATTTTAAAAGTGAGGACTTATTAAAAATTAGGTTTTAAAGGGATTTAAATTTTTTTTGAAAATAAAATAATTTGGATTTATTTTGAAAAAAAATGGAGATTTATTTTTGAAAAAAAAAAAAACGGGAGTCACCATCGGTCACTTTAGTAGGTCGGACACCGTTAAAACCAGAGATTCTAAAAAAAGGGTTCGGGAATCGATTACGAATGGGATATAATTAATACCTCACACTGCCCAAAAATTGATACCTAATTGAATATATTTTGCCCGAAATTGAAAATTTGTAAGTTCAACTTTTTATTAATTTATCATCCGTTTAAGAATGCGAATAGATTTTAAAGACTAAAATATTTGAAGGTAAGCGTGCGAACCGCCACCACTATGATTTATACCGGCTTCTCTTACGACCAAATATTGAGATATCACTTTAATTAAATTAGGTGAGTGTATCGTATTGTACAAGAAAAATAAATTGAATATATACAAATAAATAAATGAATAAATAAATAAATGTGGAAAATAAAAGTGCAAAAAATAAATTACAACAAAAAATATAGGAAATTAAATTGCAAAAAGTTGAATTGCAAGAAGATAAATGTTAGGTGTTAGTTATCTACACGAAACGGGTTATAAATAATACGGATCATTTCCCGTTGTGGGTCACTGTAAAGTCGAATCGAACAAGAATAAGTAGAACAATATAAATAAATATTATATATAATATATGGTAATACTGTATAAGATATATATAAACTATAGCGTATATATATATATATATATATAATACGATGTGTTATATATAATAATCATATCCTTGATATAATAATATGTAGATTATAATATAAAATACATATTGTATGACTTTTATAAAAGAATCGTAAAGGATATTGATGATCCTTGGCGAAAAATACATGATAAAAGATAAAATAATAAAAAATTAAAAGAAGGGGAAAACGACATTAATGAGAGATCAGGGGAATCAAGGGGATCAAATTTCATTCTTGAGAATGGTAAACACGAAACAAGGCATTGGTTCATTCAGTTTAAAAATAAAAAGAAAAAAAAAAAGAGTAAAGGATTACTTTCCCCTTTACCTTCTCGGCAACCCAAAACCCTAATATTTTCATGTTTGATCCTTGACGGCAATGGCTCACCTCACTGATCATGGTTGTTTCAAACCCCTTTCTTATTTTTGCTTTTTGTTTCAATTAAACCCAAAAGAAAACAAAACCCAACTTCATTTTTTTTATAAAAAGCTAAGAAAACTTTTAATCTCAGATTTATTATTTACATCATCTTTTTTCAAAAAATGTTTATTTTTCAGAATAAAAAATCCCTTAATAGAGAATTAAAATCCCCTTTTTAAACACCATTTCAGTTTTTGAAGAATTTTACAACATTTTAAAAAAATAAAACTTTTTAATTTCAAAATTAATTTCAAAATGATGTAGAAATTATCCAAAAAAATTTATATTTTTTGATTTCTGAAATTACTAACATCTACAAATGATTTGAGTCTTGGCATTTTCAGCTAAGGGTATTCAGGTTGATCTGAAGAAAATTGAAGCTATTATATAATGAAAACAACCTAAAAATGTTACAGGGATTCGTAGCTTTCTGGGTTTGGCCGGTTATTATTGGAGATTTGTTGAGGGTTTTTCTTCTATCGCTGCACCGTTGACAAAACTTTTGAGGTATGATATTTTGTTTATCTGGTCTAAGGCTCAAGAGGCTAGTTTTGATAAACTTAAGTTTGTTTTTACAGAAGCACCGATTCTAATACAGCCAAAGTCATGAAAACCTTATACGGTATATAGTGATGCTTCATACATCGATTTGAGATATGTTTTAACGCAGGATGAGAAGGTAGTGGCTTATGCTTCACGATATTTGAAACCACACGAATGTAACTATCCTACCCACGATCTTTAGTTAGCTGTGGTGACCTTCACTTTGAAATTTTGGAGACAATATCTCTATGAAGAGAAGTGATATATTTTCACAAGTCATAAAAGACTGAAGTACCTTATCACTCAGAATGAGCTTATTTAAGAAAACGAACATGGTTAGAGCTTCTCAAGGACTATGATTGTGAGATTGAGTTCCATCCGGGAAGGCTAATGTTGTTATCATGATGAGGTAAACCATTAAATTGGTTAAGGTTCTATAGGGTAGTCGTGATCATGATGAGTCTACGTGGGAGCCAAAATCTTTTTGATCCAGTTAAATTTCGAGGAAGAAATTTCTTGTAAGGAGGGGAAAGTTTTAACATCCCAATTTTTAGCCAAAATCAAAACCCTAATCTTGTAAAATCCCTAATTTTAAACCCTAAGAATTGGGGATTTTTGGTTTAAACCTAATTAGAAATACAATGATCAATCTGTAATTTCAGTTTTTTAAGGTTTGTTTTGAAAAATTAGAGAAATTGAAACACTTGTTAGGTAATTTAACCAATTTTTATTTCAGATATCAGTTACCTTTTTTCCATTTTGGTTTTATTTTAGGGATTAAATTTATCCTTTAATCTATTATTTAATCTCTCTCTCCCTTTTTTGTTTAAACAAACCGAGAAACACTGCTCTTTTCATTTAGATCTCTTTTCGAATTTGTCCTGGTGCGTGCTAATAAGTCTTTTTCCTTTTGCTTTTTGTTTTACTTTATTGTTGTTAGTGAAGGGATAATATATTTGTATTGGATTGAAAAAAAGGAGTAGCTTTGTTGAATTTCAGGTTGTTTAGGGTTTGTTTAAGTGTTTTTCAGAAGTAAAGAGGGGGAATTTAAATTCAAATTGAAGGGGCTATTGTATGTGAAAATATGGAAACCAAATTCCTGAGAAAATTCTAGAAATTCTAGATTTTTCAGGAAAGTCTCAAAATCGAACCGACCCCTTGATCATCCCAACCCGTTAACCGACCTGTTGATCAACTCGACCCTTGACTTTACTGACGTCGGTTTTGACCAATGCTTATGTCATTGTTGATTTTTTTGACCCAGACCCACTTATGTTTTTCGACGTCCAGAGTTTGATGGCATTGTCCGTTTTTCGAAATTCAAACCCGAAGTGCTATTTTGAGGTATTTTAGTACAAATGCTTAATTGGAAGTTTACCATTACCAGAATCTAAGTTGATTTATTATCTGGTTCAAGTGTCGTGGATTCGGATTCAAAATTTCTTCCTTCTCCTCCTCTTGGATGACCTCCTATTGATCAAACTTTAGGACACACATGAGTTTTCTGAATTATTTATTATTGGTAATTCAAGCATAGTGTCATAGTAATACTATTAACATAAATGTTGTTCGTAGGTTCTACATTTGCTTGACCTAGTGCTAGGACTGAGCCCGGTAGACGTTATTCTCGACGTTATGCTAGTTGTCAAAGTGTGTCTCGCCCAAAATTATTTATAAACTTCTATGTGCAGATTCTGTTTAATTATATTTATCTCTAATATATTGTTGGACTCTATTTCTGAATCAAGTTATATTAGACCATGCTCTATGATATATATGTTTATATTTATCGGAATCAAAATTTATGAAAAACTCAGAATTATTATTATGCATGCCTCTTGTTAAATATTTAGGTATGCATTCAGACTCGGTTGTTAGATCCATGGCAATGCATTGGGTTGGGTATTTTGTTCGGGGAAGTTCAGTGTTATCACCTTTAGGTGAGTATCATTTCGGATTAGTGGCTTAATCTTTAGATCGAGTTTCCACTTCGGATTAGTGACGTCGTCTTCGGTTTGAGTTTCTACTTCAAATTAGTGGCTCCTCCTTTGGTTCGATTTTCCACTTTAGATGGAGACGGTGGTGTTAGAGTGGTTCAGGGGAACCTACTTTTCATATAGTGTTTGTGATGGGTGCATGAACATTGCATCATATGATCTTGGCATTTTATGGCATCTATATTCTATTGACATATGATTATTTATGACATGTATATAATATTCTAATTGTTGTAATTACGCTTTATCTGTACACTATAAACACACTAAGCTCCCTAGCTTACACCCCTTAAATTTCTGTTTCAGATACTCAAACTTAGGCTACGGTACTTTAAGGATTCTTGTATTAAAAATTTCTACGTATGTTTTTATAGACTTCAAATTTAATAATTTTTATTTTGGATATTTATTTTTTTAATGGAATTTGGATATTTATTCGGGTTTCAAGACTTCTAATGTTTAATATGAAATTGGGTTAAACCTTCATATTGTGTTGAATGTTAAGTTTCAATATTTCAATTATTTCTGGTTTTATTTCCTGACCGAGGAATTCTTGCGCTGCGAGGTTTGACTTAGGCTATAACATGCAGAACCAAAGATATTACGCAGTAAGATGGGTTTATTTCCTGAACCACACTCAAACATTGACGAGCCAAGAAACTCAAAGGAGGATCTAGGCGGTGAGGAGGACCATGGTGGATCATAACTAAGATTCACCGGATGCCACAACCAAGAATACTACGATCCACCATCACACTTTACAAAAGTGGTTATAAAGGGATTATATGTTATATAATTCCCAAAATTCCTACAGTTGGAGGAATTCAACGAATAAAATAATAGTGAACTAAGAATTGACATGATGTTAAAGAAAAAGAAACTTGTTTAGTCTATGATCAAGCACTATAGCATCCACAAGTTTGTTATTTCGATAGTTAAAAAGAAAGAAACGGATAAATATATCACTAAATGTCCATAGAAAACTGAAGAATGTAAATGGAGCATCCGTGTATCAAGGTTGAAGAGGCTAAACAACCTATGGCAGATCACAAAATATGAAAAACCTCATACATGATTTGTTTAGAGCCTTAGTAAAGATCATTCAAATTTGGATGTGAACGTGTTATCCAATTATATCCTCCCACTACTCAAAGAAAATGTGTTCATATCATTGTCAGTATGTCAAGCAACGATTAATGCTCATTTCAAGTATACAATTTCGTATAAGAAAGTATGGTACATATGATATCATGCAATCCAAAAAATGTATGAACAATATGAGACATCATACAATAAGTTGTGCACATGGCTGAAGGTGATGCAAAATTACAACCTAAGAATGATCGTGGAACTATAGAAAACGCCAAGATAATCAAACGATAGGGTTATACTAGGTGAATGTTAATTTTTTTGTATATTCTGGACATTCCTGTAATGCATAAAGGCTTTTTGGTATTGCAAGTCGATGCTACAGATTGATGAAATATTCTTATATGGGAGATACACACAGATACTTCTAATCGCAGTTGCGTAAGACAATGATAGAAAATGTATTCCAATCACGTTCGCAATTTTTGAGAAGGAATATATCCCTTCGTGGACGCTTTTCCTCACCAACTTACGTATGTATGTCTTACGTCGAGTTCTGTGGTCAAGAAAAGAAGGTATATGTATCATTTCAGATCGAGGTGTAGCGATCTAGGAATCAATCAAACATATTGGACAAGAATGGGAACCTCCTTACATTCATCGTCGCTATTGTCTTTGCCATATTGTGGCCATCTATTACTTGCTATATAAAAATAATGATAAGCGTAAAATGGTTCTTCATATAAGTAATTGTTTGGGTGTCCAGATTATTATTTAATGTTGATTTTATTATTACTTTTAATTTACTATTTCTTCTTGTAATTAGATAGGCAACACACATACAGTGATTCAAGTTCAGGAACTATTTCAAGATTTGCACGATCTAAATATAGTTGGATATAACTATTTTCTAGATATCTCAAGGGAAAAATGGTTGTGGTGCTATGATGGTGGTCGATGATATGGTCACACTAAAACAAACTTGGTAAAGGCGATCAATTTATCCCTGAAGGAAGTACGTAATTTTCCTATTACATCAGTTGTTAAGACAATAAATTATCGACTAGCTACATTGTTTGCGAACCTTAGAAAACAAAAAGTTGAATGACAAGGGGCCACACATTTCATCCAGATCTCTAGTAAAAATTTTAAACTTATTGTACGCACGCAAAAGCGGTAGGTGCAACTTGTTTCTCTCGTCACGAACATCATTTTACAGTTACTAAATTTTGAAGACCAAGGGAAGGAATAGAGTATAACAATTACATTATTAATCCACAAGAAAGAACATGTGCTTGTGGTGTCTTCCAGAAATTCAGGTATATGTGTCTGCACGTCTTCACTACATGTGTATCCATACATTTTGACGTACTGACACTCGTTGATACAGTTTACCGACGTGAAACTATTTTCAAGGTATACTGTTTCAAGTTTCCTCCAATCAGAAATAAACGAGATCATGATTTTGTCGAGAGGGAACCTACAATACGGCTTGATTATTCACTGCGGCGAAGCATAAAAGAATGACCAAAGTCAAGTAGAATTCACTGTGTACAGGATAAGGTGCCTCAAGAACGGATAGGGCAACGGAAGTTATGCAACAATTGCAGGAACTCTAGACATTGTATAAGAAAATATCCTTACAGAAACTCGCCCACGTATCAACTAATTGTACGTATCATAAAAAAGGAGAAAATATGACATCAAAGAATACGATGTATAAGAATTTTAATATAAATTTTAACAAGATTTCGAGAATATTTATATTCTTATTTCTTATTTTAGATAAATAATAATAATAATAATAAAATATCAATAAACATAATAAAAATTGAACCAAAATATGATTGTTTGTCATGTTCTCATATTTTTAAAGGATTTAAAAAATACGACTACATTATATCCTCAAATTTATTAACTAATGTAATCACGTGTTCATGTACTTCAATATAAAATTAAATTTAGAAAGAAAAATAATTAGTAAACTACCACAGTATTGCATTAAACATGACTACAGACTCATGTAACAATGTGATTCTTGCAATAAATATGGCAAGATAGCTTTTTAAACATGCCTATCGAGCCTATATAACAGGTTTAAAGAATTTTTTCCTTTAAGAGAATATTTAAAAATGAAATTAGTAAATTAAAGTTTAAAGAATTTTTACTCTAGGAGAATATTTCTTAATAAAATTTGTATTTTAGTCATTCTTGTTTTAGGTTTGAAGTTGATATACCTCATGATTTTGCGGATCATGAGTTGTGTTAGGGATGGGCACGGAACCTGAACCCGACGGGTTTTGATCTGACCGGATCCGATCGGGTCAGATTTTTATAAAATAAATTTGGGTTTGGGTCAGGTTAGAGTTAGGGTTTAGGGTGGAAAAAATCTAACCCGACCCAAATCGAAACTAATAGTGTAATTTTTTTACATATATTTTAGGGATATTGTAATAATGACCCCTCTTTATATATATTTTATAGAATTAGATCTTTAAAATTATTTTTTTATAATTAGGTCACTAAAATTTTATTTTTTTACAATTAGATCCCTAAATTTAGTTTTTTACAATTAAGTCCCTAAAATTTAAATTTTTTTAATGATTCGGATCGGGTCAGGTTTTAAAGCTTAAAAATCGGGTCGGGTCGGATCAAATTTTTTCATCCTAAACCCGGGTCGGATTGGGTGGTGAGTGGAAGGTATGATTTTCGGGTCGGGTGCGGGTAGGCCAAAAATCCAACCCAACCCAACCCGTGCCCATCTCTAAGTTGTGTTTGATTAAGATTTTTTTTCTTTATTTTAAGAGTTTATTACCTATTTACCTATATAACAGGTTGTTGAAATTATGAATAATATCTTATATCTATCCATTTCTCTTTTCATTACACTGTCTTTCATTTAGTCAGTTTCCACAAACATCAAAATAAACAGCAACATTACTCTGTTTACAGAGTAGTGACAATGAACACCGAAAGTGAAAAACATAAGCAACTTGATCCACTGTATCTGTTATGATACGACTGATCTAATATTGATTGAATTTGTCCCCAGGGTCAGGGATGAGGATAGAATTGAATTCATACCTTTAATAGGACAAAAGGTGGACAAATCTCACTGTCCATGTCGTTTTCCGGTAAAAAAAGATGGTGTCAGTTCAATGTTTGGGGAATGACGCACAATGATCTCATGAACTTAGAAACTTTTGGATTTAACGCACATCCAACACTGCAGAGCTGGGTTTAAGAACTATCTCTACCTGGCGATTCAAAAATTTTGAAGGTTCTGTATAATTTATTAAAATATGGTACTTAAAAGTAATTGTTTATGACCTCCACTAGTTATAATATTGTAGCCCTTAAAAATAAATACCCTTTCTAAGGACCCCTGTGCGATCGTTTCTATTGCGTTTGTCCAAAACCTTATTAGTTCTACTAAAATAATAGTAACAGTAATAATCAATAAGATTCTATAATCATTTATCGCATTTAAGAAATAATTATAATGTTTTAACAATTATAACTCATCTTTTTTAATAGCGTTTTCAAAATTTTTCAATAAATTTCGAAATTAACATCATCTAATAAATATAGTTTATCAAAATTTGGGTCTCCTCTTTTTCGGGGCCCCTGTGCGGTCATTCCTATTGCGTCTGTCCAAAACCCCCATTGATCTCTATCGAACTTAAAGAATTTTGAGAAAAGTAAATAAATTTAATAAAAAATTAGGGAGTTAAATAATTTTTTAAATTAAATTTTAACTAAATTTTTTAATAATTTTAAGAATGTTAGTAATTTTGTTTTACAAATTTAAAAAATAATTAAAAATATTCAAACTTTTAAAATTTAATATAAATTTTAAAATTTTTAAAAAATTAAATTATACTTTTTTAAAATTCAGTGGTCATGACCCCTTTAATCCCACATAGGTTCTGTCCCTGTCTATGGATCATAATTCCATTTATAAAAGCAGAGGTGGAAAAATGTCCAGAGGAAGTTGTAATGAAAATAGTTTCCCCATCATCTTTAAATGCCTGTGCAAAAATTTTAAATCCGCATCTTTAAAATCTTTTTGTAATAAATGAAACCTTAATTAATAGCATTTTTTTAGTCTTTCGTTATGTATACAAATTAATGTTATTGTATTTTATATTTTTTTCAATTTTATTTATATTTATAATTTATCGTTTCACCTTTAATACTATATAATTCTAATCGAATATATTTAGTTGGTTATTAAATTATTTATTTTTATTTTTTTATATTTTTCAGGTTATATGTTTTAAACTTATTAAAAATACTCATCTCTTGCCCTTTAAGTAAGATTAGAAATAAGATTAAAATTATAATTTATTAAAAAAATTATATATTTCACAAAATATATTTTTATGGATTATTATCTCATATATAGGAATTGGATCAGACTTTGATGTTAAAGGTAAAAAACAAAAATGTTTGAAAGTGATGAAAAATTTAAAAATAAAATAATTTTAAACTAGAAATTAAATGGTAAAATAAAAGTGAAAATATATTTTTGGAGGAGATGATTGTCTCACCCCCATATGGTTTCGCCATTGCTCAGTCTTTTATGTTTTCAGTTAGGGTGTATAAATTAGAGGTTTAGATTGTAGGTATAGAATTTATGGTTTAATATTTAGGGGTTTAATTTTAATATTTTAATTTTAAGTTTTAATTTTTATGGTTAGATCTTAGTGTCTATAAATAGATTTTGTCGCTTAATGTTTAAAGTTCATAGTCCTCTAAATGGACATGTGACAACTTTAAAAATTCGTGTTGAAAAATATGAGAAAATGGTAATTTTGAGTCGTATTTCGAATGAGTAAAGATAGAGATTCGAATAATAGTTTTATAAGATTTTATTCTACTCCACGAGACATTTACACTGATATCTCATATGCTTAAAATGGTTGAGTAATAGCAATGAGAAATTGATGTTCAAAGTATGATAGTTGTGAATTGAATAAGGAAGTGAAACACCCTATCCCACATTGATATGATAAATAAAGTGTGAAGTGTTTATATACATTTAGATTGTTGAATAAATTTGGTAGACATTGTGCATTGTATACTTGAACGATGTGAATGACATAAATGTTTAAATTGATTTGATCTTTTGTGGACTTGCAGATACTTTAGCCATTTTAAATTAATTTTTTCTTAGTGTATCTTTTTTAATATTGTAAATTTAAAAGAATAATTTATAGTTTCCTTAAATTTGAATATTAAATTGGTAATGCATACAATTCACAGAAATATAACCGATTAAATATAGTATTAATTAAATGTATCTAAATTAAATCAGATATGAGAATTATGTTCATATTTCAAAATATTTTATTTTCATATTTAACCCAGCTCATTCCTCTATAAATAGAATGTCACTCCTTTAGATTTTACACAACTCAAAAAAAATCAAAATTATCTGAAATTTTCATATTATTTTTGGTGATGGTGGAAACACAAGACTATGTTCATGATATCTTCAGTTGTGCAGTTATCGAAGATCATTCGTTGTTGTATCATGTGAGACAAATGGCAACGAACTCGAGCAGTATAAGAGTCACCAAAAATCTGTCTTAAAAAAATTTTGTTCATGCAAGCCTCAACATGTCACTTTTGGTTTAATTTAGTTTATTAAATTTAGTTTTGTCGTAATGAAATTATACTTTTTTATTTAAATAATATTTGTATTTATGTCTTGGACTAATATTTTTTAAAAATCCTAAGAGCTATTTTTTATCAATCCAAAATGATACAAATGTTGGATTCAAAAAAATAAAGTAACATTAATTTGTTTCAAGAATTATTTTCCTCGGTTTAAGCAGATTTCTTAAAATCTCAAAAGCGGGACAAATCTGTTTTATAAAAATTATCATGACAAATAACTCAAGGACTTTTACGAAATATAAAAATAAAAAAAATAAATTTTGATTTATTAGAATTATATTAATTTCGGTTTGGTTTCTTTTATTGAAGAGAAACAATGAACATAGCAATCCTTGATTTTAGCTTTATGTGAAAACATGTATTGGTAAAATCTTATTCATAGAAATAATTATTGGAATTAAGACAACATCATTTTTTGATAACAACTAACAAAAAAAAATATGAAATTTATTCATTATATTATTAAATTACTTATATGATATGAAATATGATAATGTTAAAATCATTTATTTATATTTAAGGTAATCGTGGATTTCTTAAATAATTTTTGTGGTATATTTGTGATAAGATCATATATATGAATATTTTATTAAAGTAATATTTTTTTAATGGTCTAATAAATACATGTATGCTTGTATTATTGTAATTTTAGGATGAGTTTACCACGTGCGTCGAACATTGCTGAACACTACTAACGTTGAACACCGCTAAACACTATTAAATTAATTAATAAAAATTAAAAAATTTAAGGACTAAACATATAATTTCAAATTATTTAAAATAAAATTTTAAATAAATTATTTATATATTATATATATATCTTTAGTATAAATTATTTTTAATTTAAAAAAAATATTAAATCAAAACCCTAAACTCAAAGGTCTAAAATTATTAAACTTTAAACCCTAAATTCCAAAATACTAAATCATAAACTCTAAACGCTAAAATAATAAAACCCTAAACTCTAAAATCTAAATATATAACCATAAACCTTAAACCCTAAAATAGAAAATTTGAATCTATAAAAATATAAACCCTAAACTTGAAACCCAAAATTATTTTAGGGTTTATGATTTTAAGGTTTAGGGTTTTAGGTTATTTTAGAGTTTAGAATTTTATGGTTTAGATTTAGTGTTTAGGGTTTAGTATTTTTATGGTTTTAGGTTTTAGGGTTCATGTTTTATGGTTTAGGGTTTGGAGTTTAATGTTTAGTGATTTTGGTTTCAGGGTTTGGAGTTTAATGTTTTTATTTTTAAATTAATTTAAATCAATATTTTATTTAATTATTTAAAAATAAAATAATGTATATAGAAAGTAATTTAATAAAAAATTATTTTAAAAAAATTATAATTATATGTTCAGTCCTTAAAAATTTTAATCTTTATTAATCAGTTTAATAGTGTTCAGCAGTGTTCATCATTAACGATGTTCAATGGTGTTCGACGTCCGTTGTAGAATTTTCCGTAATTTTAATACTATAAATTATGGTATTAGTTTGATAATAATATTTTGATATTATTACGTTTAAGAAAATTTTATTTTTTCAAAAATAATATTAACCTTAATATTAAAGTTTAAATATAGCATGAAAAAAAAATTTTGTGAATAATAATTATTGAGATAATTATTATTTGTGTTTGGAAATACTTTAGACTATTATTTTAACTAATAATTTTCCTTAAGAAATTGTAATTATAAGAAAAGTATTGATTATTTTGGAAAAAATCTTATAAATAATTCGTTTTGGAAATTATTTTCTATGGCTTTAATAGATTTACTTGATTTTTTGGACAATGATCAATGAAATTAAAATCAAATCATTATTTCTTTTTGATTTAGGGTTGTTAAATGGAATTAAAGGGAGTGATATCTATGTTAATGCAACAAAGGAAATAAATCATTAAATTTATTTCTTTGTAAGGATCATGCATTGGTTCAAACTTGTTAAAATAATCCGTTGAATGATTTAATCTAAAATGATTTAATCTTAAAAATAATCCGTTGAATTTATTTTGAAAAAGAAATAAATCATATTTATTTCTCAGAATTAAGTATGATTTTATTTTTTAAAAAATCGGTGAGTTTATTTCTAAAAGTAATACTGGTTATAAGTTCAAGACGTTAATTCTAACTGAATTCTAGAATCAAAGCATAGAAAACTTGTTCTCTATGTCAAATTTAAGTTCTTAAAGCCTAGTCTGATATGTGAAGAAGTGCACAATAATTAAAAATAACTTAAGAATTAAGAGGTTTATTGGACGATAAATAAAAGATGCTGGTAATAAAAAATTATTAGTTATTAAATCTTTAATGATTGATTTTAAATTGTGGTGAATCAAAGATAGTGATTTAATTGATCACTCATACTTGAAAGTGCATGTATATGATTGATTCTTTGGAAGACTCGGTACTTAAATGTACTAGTACACCACCTCTCTTATCATAAGTTACTTACATAGTGTATTATTCATTATTATTCTTTCTATTAAAATCGTGTGAAGTTTTTGTTTTAAGGTTTTAGTTTACTAAAATCCTATCATCTAACAAAATTTAAAAAATATAATTTTGTTTCTGGTTTTAGTCTTTGACTAAATCCATAATATTTAACAAATTTATATATTTGGAATTTGGAATGTGACTATGTGACACAATGAAAAAATCAGTGAAATTTATCAAAAATAATTTAAAACGTGACAATAAATATGTTGTATATTTGACCATGATAAACCTGATCAAAGAAAAATCCTTCTAGTGTTAGAGAATATGAAATAAATATTATAATCATCTTCAAATATTGTTAGGTGAAACGTAATAAATGTAAAAAATGACTTAAACCATAAATAAGACGGTATATCTCGAGAAGCTAAATTTTATGAGGAAATGCTTCAATTTCCATGAAATATGAAACAAGTCTTTGGACTATATAACCAGAACGAGATCAATTTTATGATAAAATTTAGTCATAACAATTGATATGATGACCAATTGTTTGAAGGAAATTTATTATATTCATGATAGAACAAATTAGTATTTTGTTTAAAAGCAAATGTGCTAGAGAAAAATTATTTCTTATAAAAAGGATGTTGAAACCGAAAAATTAATAAATTGATTAATTTAAGGAGAAATTTTATGTGAGTAATGTTATAATATCCAAAGGTACAAAAATTTTGATGAGAACTTCTAAAAGAATTAAATCTTCAGAATATTCCTAACATGTTGGGGAGTCGCTCTATCAACTAAGTACAAGACACCATATGAGTTATAAAAGGAAAAAAAAATCTTAAGAATGTAGGGTGTCATGCTAAGCTAATGTTTCTTTAAAAAAGTAACTGAAAATAAGTGGACTATATTTTTATTGACTATGTAACGAATATCAATTTTTTTTGTGTACATGATATAAAAACTAACAATGAAAAACAATTCATATGTTTAACAAAAGGTTGAAACAATAATATTTAACAAAATGTTGTAACTAACATATTGTCATGA
This sequence comes from Abelmoschus esculentus, assembly GCA_035048815.1. Taxonomy (NCBI): domain Eukaryota; kingdom Viridiplantae; phylum Streptophyta; class Magnoliopsida; order Malvales; family Malvaceae; genus Abelmoschus; species Abelmoschus esculentus. The sequence goes on from JAUCBN010000059.1 coordinate 7,384,897, forward strand.
AGACAAGTGAGTATAAAAAATAATGGTATGTCAAACCTACCAAAACTAATATATATGATCCTATGTTGATGACGTATAATGAAATGATAAATATACTAAAAACGTGCTAAGTTAAGATTGACATATAAAATATGAGATTGACATATTTAATTATGATCATCTAAATCAAAATGATCACTTGAAGATCTCATATTTATATAATCACACTACATTGACAAAAAAAGTTTGGCAAGGATTTTTTGACATAGCCATAACTCTAAATAAATATGAGTCGACACTTTTTCAATACAATATGGAAAGATAATTTAAGTAAATTATATTAGACAAAATAGTGTTTTACTATGAGCAATTTTAGCAAATCACAAATAATATAAGGTCAAAATATTTGAATAACGGTTGTGAGAGATTAAGATATCTCAAATATACTCAAGATTATAAATTGTATTATTCCAAAGAGAAATTCTTTGAGGCTATTAAAATATCTAATTTTTCAAGATATCAAAGGCATAAGTAAATATGTTTCACATTGAGGAAATGAGTTATGTCATGATGTAACCCCGTAAACCGGCTTATACAGAAAGCCCGATCTAGAGTGGTCACAATTTTTTTAAATATAATTCAAGTTTTAACCATAAATCAAATGACATTTACCGATAAAATTTTAATCTGGATATTATAAATCGAAATACATCATAATATCGTCTAAAACAAAATACGTTATAAAAATATTGCCCACAAAATAAAGTGTCCTGAAAATATCATTTTCCATAAAATAATTCTCATATAAGTTAACAAAATATAGGCACATGTCACCCTAAATGCAAACCGGAAGATTTAAACATTACATCAAAATATAACCAAGAAATGTGTAGATCCTCCAAGTGCCAAGTCCGGGTTCTCCTATCTACATATATTTGAAAGGGAAAAAATTTGGGTATGAGTTATAGAGCCCAGTGTGTTCCAACAGTGCATAAATATCACAATATAATCATATAATAGTAAAATCAAAAAATATGTCATGTATATGTATGACATGCTACCCTCAAACTGAACTCCTGGATACAATTCCTTAGAATAGTATCTGATACAGTCATTAACCTAAGCCCGATAAGACGAATGTATCAGCCTAAGGGATTAACTTAGGGAATAGGCAGAATTACCACCGGCTGTAGCACGGGAACCGATAACATGCGGGATTACCCTAACCGAAGCTAGGAACCATAAACAGGCAAAATTACCAGCCAGATCAAGGCTGAACCTCAGGCACTTCACATCATATCTCAATCCTAATATAACAGTCATGTAGTAATAATACGAATTTCAGGTAATAATCAATTCATCATATATGTACCAAATCAGGAAAATCATATAGGAAATATCAGACATATATTCAAAACGCCATAAAATCATGCTTAAGGTCCAAAACATTATATATATCTAAATTTAGGAAAAACGGTCATGTGCACATGTTAAGTTTATTTAAATCAGAAAAAAATAATATTGCACACAAGAAACATACCTCAAAAAGGCAGAACGAGTCAGGTAGTTTACTGGGCATTATAGTCATGCTCTACTATTGTATTGCACCCTAATATACAAAGATATCTTTAAATTAATATGGGGATTTTACTTACTGAATTTATTCACACAATTTAGATATATACGAGTCACGATCGAATCTTCAGATCGGTCAAAATGGGAGGAGTTGGGCTAGGCCGGTACATGATCGGAAGGACTATGAGATCTTATAATTAATCAAATATCGATATTAGACCTTATATTCAAACACAGGACTCAACTTAACTTAGAAGAAATTTTGACTTGAAACTTTAAAGTCCAATTTGGAGGCCTTCGGGTTTGAATTTTGAGAAACGAACTTCACGGATGGACTCAAGACATCGAAAAACATAAAATATGGATTTTAGAAAATTTTGACTTTTTGAATAAAAGTCAAATTGATGTCAGCAGTCAATGCTGACGTCATGTTGCCTTCAGCAACCAATTCAGCAATCAACGTTAACATAACGGGTCAACGTTCAAAGGATCGATTAATAGGTCGGGTCATCGGGTCAATAAGTCGGGACAAGTCAACAAGTCTAGTCAGGTCAACAAGTAAATGGTTCGGGTTATGTCAACGAGTCTGGTCAACGGTTGACCGATTCAACTGACCCAGGTTGGACTAGTTCAGTTTGAATCGAGTTAGACTGGATTTATGCCGGTTTTACTCAGTTTAGACCGGGTTTGAATCGGTTTGGACTGACCAGCTCCAGGCCACCGTGCAAGGCTACCAAAAATCACCATGGGTGGCGTGTGAAGGCCACACGCAACCTAAAACAGTCGGACAAAGCTTACGAACACTGGATTCTTAATATTTTCCACCAAAAACACAGATTTACAACCAGCTGCCCAGAAAACTGAAGATTGGGGACTTTATATAGTATGGAATAAGTTTCTAATCGTGTATGACCGTTGGGGATGAGTCATAGTAGTTAGGGATGCAAAATAGTCGTTACCTACAAAAATTTCAGAATTTATAGTTAACAGTATCAATCCATTTTCTCAGGGGATCAATCCTTTTTCAAATAAGGGTGTGTTTGGTTCGCGGAATGTACGAATACCTTTGGGAATAAGGGATCAATCCCTTTTTTTAGGGGATCAATCCTTTTACACTAAGGGCATGTTTGGTTCGCGGATTATAAGATTACCTTTGTAAATAAGATTCTCGAAAAGTGGCATTACTTGACATATTGCTAAGAATATTAATTAACTTTATTTGGTTTATTTGTTATGAATATAAGATGGCAATGTTTGTTTGATGAAATATAAAATTACTTTAAAGTAAATTTACCAGATTATCCTTATGAATATTCTATTTTTAATTTTAAACTTTTAATATTAAAATTAAAAATATTTATATTAAAAATTATATAATTATTTTTCCAACAACTAAATTTTATAAAAAATATTATATTTAATATATTATGAAAAATTAATATCCTAAACAATATTTAACAAATTATTATATAAATGTATATATTATATTTACTTTTATCGTAGTATATGATAAGAAATTTAGTTGATTTTTTTGTTATTAAAATAATTATATAAATCATTAAAAAATAGTTTACATTTAGAAACTTGCTCTAATATTTTTTTTGTTAAACAAAAATTATTTTATTAATAATGATCGAGTTTTTTTAACAAGTGCTCATAATCAAATTTTGTCAACCTAAAAATAAGTTAATTTTATAATTTTGAGTTTTACCTCATTCACTGTCAAACCAAATTCAAGTAAACTTGAATGAATTATACTAGTTTCATTTTTATAAACTTGAAATACAGAATCTCGCATTCGAATATGAAGCCTAAATTTGAATTAATTTTTTTATCAAGGAGAAATGTTTTTATATAAAAGCAACGTAAGAATATCAATTCAATGCCTTTTTTAGATATTTTATCGAATATTTTCATAGTTATATTTTTTTCTTTTATTTAAATATTAAAATATCTTTTAAAAATATATAAAATCATTTAACTATTAAAGTAATATAAAATAAAATTATTTAATAAATTCATGTCATTTAAATATTCTAGAAAGGATCCAAATTAAAAAAATTCATTACTTTAAGGATAATTTTGTCCAATATGATGGGAATTGACAAATACCTAAGGAAAGATGAGAATCGCATTCCCGAAATATTGATAAAAAAAATGCTACTATTGGTAATAATCTTTTTTGGGTTGCTGGGAGTAAGGACAAACCAAACATGTGAATAAGATTTTGAAAAAGAATATTGCCCCTAGTAATAATCTTTTCCATGAACCAAACATCTCCTAAATGGATGGAGCTAAAAAAGCAAGTGTTTATTGTCCAAGGGATTGATCCTATTGCATTGGTGATCGATATTTTTTACCTTAAACCTTGAAAAAAAAAATTAAGTGCAAAAATGATCGTATTGATTTTGTAAAAGTTCAACTAAGTTGAAAAAAATTAAAATAAAAATTTTAAGTTTGTTCGGATTTTGAATTATTTTTGAATCATTTTAAATTAGTTCAACAACTATTTTTCAATTATTATTTTAAAATAAATATCCTAACAATCTCCCCTTTTTGATATAATAAAATCAACTTGAAAATTTGTTTTTGAGATTGCTCCCTTTATTAAAAACAAAATTTGAATAAGAGATTAAAGCTTTAAAGTCATTAAAGTTCTCCCTTATTCATTTGAAAAATCAATTTTTTAAAATATTCTTTCTTTTTTTTATATCAAAAATAGTTCAATCAAAGTTTGAAAGCTTTAAAGTCTATAATAATGGAGAGATAAAATAGATTTGAAAAAATAAGTTTTGTTTAAAAATGGCTCCTCGTTACTCATTGCATCAAAATTGGGCATAACAAAATAACACTTAGAAGAAATTGAATTTCAATGTTAGATTAATCAAAATAATAAGCTCAACAAATTCATCTAGACATATAAAAAATTATATAAACAATGATAAACAAATAAAAATAAGCTTAGAGGTTACCCAATTCTTCATGTGTGTGACTTGAGCATTATTGGATCCCTGCTATGATTGTCATTGCTCCATACACTTACAAAAGACATTTCGATTTTGGTATCAAATTTGCTTTGGATCCATTTGCATTAAATGTAATGTCTTTAGTTCCCTTAGAAAACGATAGTTGTATAATCTTATATGATTTTTTATTCTTTATAGGATAAGTATGCAAAGAATGACCATGATAATGATAATGTGAACATTTTGTCATTATGGGACAAGGTAAATTACTTAAAATGATTTTCTTTTCTTTTGTTAAGCTTTTAATCTTAACCTTTAAATCATAATTTTTTTCTAATGAACTATTACTTGTTTTTGAAACCTCTAAATCATTTTTCAAAATTTCATTTTGGTTTTCAAAATCGATTTTTGTTTTTAAAAGAAAATCATTTTCATTTTCAAGTTTTGAAATCATTTTCTTAAATTTAGAATTCATGGTCTCAAATTTAAAAAATAATTCAAAAAAAAAACATCTTGTAACTCATCAAATGAATATGCATTTGGATCATTAGAGTTAGAAGATACCTTAGGCTCATCAAGAGTCGTAACACCTTCTAACTTGGATGATTAGAGGAGGTTTGTACTTTATGAGATTCTATCTTATTTTTATTCTTTTCTATAGAGTCTCTCAAGATTCCCCCACATTTCTTTGGCATTCTTGAATGTAAAGACTTTTTTTTAGATGTCTTTATTATAACCATAAATAAGGATGTGCATCGTCTTGACATTTAATTTTCCCTTCAGGTCATTAGCACTCTATTGTTTCTTCTTCTTCTTGGTCACTTCCATGTAATCATCTTCAATTGTATCCTAAACTTCAAAGTCACGGGATTTGAAGAAGAGCTTCATTATATTGCTCCATTGGAAGTAGCTTTCTCCTTCGAAGAGTGAAGGACTCGTGATATAGCGACCTTCTTCAAATCAAGTCATTTATTTGAGTGGTGGACTTTTAGCTATAAATATTTACTCCCAGATGTTAGTTCAAATCGAAGGAGACGATTCTCTATATCAATTAAAATGATTGGTACATAAGCTCGAATCGATCATCAATAATCGTCAAGAGGGTTATTTTTGGTGTTCGGTTGAAATTGCTAAAATCGAAAGATTGAGACAAAGTATACAATGATTTTATAGTGGTTCGGCCACACCTAAATACAGTAATTTATCAAAAACTAAGGATTTTAACCAATTCGCTATGAATTTATCCCCTTTTCTAGGCTAAGGATAAAACTGTTATAACCTTATCATTTGAATTTGGTTAATATAGAACTAACTCTAATTTATCTAAGGATAAACTAGAACATTTACTTTTATAAAGAAATTTGTTTGGTAAACCAAATACCTCAAAAAGGTAGATGTTTACACAATTTAGCTTACAAGATAGAATATGAAAATTTACAATGAAAAAAATCTTTAAAACACTATGTACAAGAGAAATGTGAAAATACGAGTTACAATCTAATTTCTCTTGATCATTTTGCTTGGATTTGTTCTCTAACCATATTCAAGTGTCATTGGGGGTGTTTATATAGTGTGGAATAAGTTTCTAAACATTTATGACCACTGGAGATGAGTCATAACTGTTGGGATGTAAAATAGTCGTTATCTCCAAAATTTTCAACATTTATAACTAAAGGGATCAATCCTTTTTCTTAGGAGATAGAACCTTTTACAAATATATGACTATTGGATTGATATTTTTTGCCTTAAACCTTGAAAAAGATTATTTTTAAGCGTAAAAATGATCATAATGATTTTGTAAAAGTTTGACTAAGTTGAAAATATTTGAAACAAAACTTTCAAGTTTGTTTCGACTTTAAATTATTTTTTAATCTTTTTAAATTAGTCCAACAACTATTTTTTAATTATTATATCAAAACATATATCCTAACACTATGTCTCTTAGATGTGCCCTTAAGGTTGAGATGCAAAAGGAATTTAACTCTTTAAGCTGAAAATTTTTCCTTAAGGTGCTTGAGGCTTTAGAACTCCCTTATATTTTTAGAGACTGGATACAAGGCTACTTTATTGAATCCAGATTCTCAATTTCTTTAAATCGAAGCTTGGTGGGATACTTCTGTAACCCCTAAAATTAACCTAATTTCTTAGATTACAAGTTAGGGTTTACGTTAATAAATCTTGATTCACAAGTTAGGGTTTTATAAATAAAATAATAATATTCAGATAAATTATTAAATAAATAATTAATAATTTAAAATACTGAAATAAAAACTCAACAATAATTATATCAAGTTCAACCCATAAATAAAAAATAGTCCAAAACCAAATAATTATTAATAATTCAGAAAAATCTGAATAAAAGTCCCAAGTCCATATTACAAAAATAATATCCGATAAAAATTATAATCCAGTAATAAAACTGTAAAACATACGAAATTATTAAACTGACTCAGGATCCTCCAAGTACCGTACGTTGACTAGGTGTGAGATCTGATACAGGAAACTGTAAGGGTGTAAGCTAGGGAGCCTAGTGTGTCTCTAGTGTACATATAACAGGATTACAGAACAATGTATGTAGATGTTATGAAGTATGCATGATATGCACCCCAACTCCGAACACCATCAAAAGAGTAGGTTCCCCCTGAACCACTCTAACTCCATCACACCAACAGAAGTGGAACTCGACCCGCAGGTGGAACCACTGAACAGAAGTGGTATTATACCGAACCACTGAACAGAAGTGAATAAATCACTAACTTCCTCCGAACAATAATCTAACTATATGTAATGTCATATGCAGATACAGAATCAGAATGCAAGCCTTATATTCTAACAGGAGGCATGCATAATAATCAGAATCAGAAATGTAATTTAATAACAAAACATGGCATAATGATGTACGAACATGCTTATTTATGACAGAAAACTGTACACACGGAAATAACGGAATTTACAGAAGAGAACACACCTGACGTAGAAGGTCAACGCCTAGAACGATGTCTACTGGACTCGGCTCTACCACTAGAACGAGCAGGTGTAGAACCTACGAATAACGGAATGTTAGATACACTACTATGCCACTAACAGATAAGTACACGAAACAGAAATAAAACGAAACTCACGTACGGGTCCCGAGGACTGATGAACAAGAGGTCGTCCAGGAGGAGGAGGAGGTAGGTGCTCGGGGTCAGAATCTACGTCACCTGAAGCCAACAGAAAAGATTTTAGAAACCACTAAAGATAACTTCCAGATAAGGCATTCGAACATAAAAGTCCTAAAAACGACACTTCGGATTCGAATTTCAAAAAACAGACTGCGCCATTAAACTCAGGACGTCGAAAAACATAAAGTGGGACCAGGTCAGAAAAAGTCAACTGCTGACGTCAGCACTGGTCAACGCTGACGTCAGCAGTGATGTCACTAGGTCAACGCTGACGTCAGCAGATGACGTCAGTAGTGACGTTAGGAAATGACACCAGCAGTGACGTCAGTAGTGACGTCAGCAGATGACGTCAGTAGTAACGTCAGCCGGGTCGGGTCATGGTCGGGTTCGAGTCGGGTCGGGTTCGGGTTGGGCTTGGGTTTGGATCGGCGGTTCAGGTTGCCTTGGGTTTGGACCGGGCGGCTCGGGTCGGTTCGGGTGACTCGGCGGTTCAGACCGGTCAGTTCGGTTTCCAGAATTTTCCCGAGAAATTCTGGAAAAATTCTAGATTTTCTCAGACCCCAAACACTGAAATTCGAACGAAAACCCCCCTTCCTAGACTCGATTCAACCTTTTTTCGTTCTAAAATTAAACTAAAATCGATTTACAACCTTTCCAAACCGAAACCGAATCAAAAATCAAAACAAAACCAAACTTAAAATATTAACCCAACTCAAGAACATAAACAACACAACCAAAGAACAACACTTCCGCAACAAAACTAACAAAACAAGAACAAATCGAACAACTAAACAAAACCTAAACTTCTTTAATACTACCACTGATCGACCAAAACAAAACGAGAGAAAACTTACCAAAAAGATTCGAACAAAACCGAAGTAACAGGAGACACCAGGATGAATCGAATGAAAACCAAGGGATTGGAAGGAGAAAAACGAGTTGAAAACTCCAATAAATTCAGAAATTAAAACGAAGATTATGGGAATTAAATTCCCCGATTTTGGTTCTGAAACGGAAGAAGGAAAGAAGATTGTTACCATTTGAAAAATGGTAAAATTCCCTTTTAAGGGTCCGAACTCCAAAAACCTTTCAATAAAACCCTCAACTTTCAGAAATTCACAAAAAGGTCACTAAGTTCAGAATTATAAATCCCCAATTTCTAGGGCACAACTAGGGATTTTGACTTTTAAATAGGGGTTGAATTTCAGGGTATGACAACTCTCTCCCCCTTACAGAAATTTCATCCTCGAAATTTACCTGGATCAAAAAAGATGCGGATACTGGGCTTTAATAACAGACTTAGGTTCCTACGTAACCTCGTCCAAACCTCGATTACGCCAGAGAACCTTAACCATCTTAATGGTTTTCTTCTGAAGGACTTTCTGGTCCTAAGCAATAATCTCAACAGGTTCCTCTTCATAGCACAGATCTGGACAGATTTCAAACTCCTCAATAGGCAGAACATGAGACGGGTCAGCCCGATAGCGTCTCAGTACAGAAACATGAAAAACATCATGAATACGCTTGAGCTCTGATGGTAACTCAAGCTGATAAGCTACAGGCCCAACTCGCCTGAGAATACGGTAGGGTCCAATATATCGGGGACTGAGTTTACCCTTACGGCCAAAACGAAGTACCTTCCTCCATGGAGATACTTTCAGAAAAACCTCATCACCAACCTCAAACTCGAGATCCTTACGCCTCAAATCAGCGTAAGATTTCTGCCTATCAAAAGCGGCCTTAAGCCTATCTCGAATCAACCTGACAGTCTCCTCAGCCTCATGTACAAGATCTGGGCCCAACAAACGGTGCTCATTAAGCTCAGTCCATCCAATAGGGGTGCAACACTTACGCCCGTATAGCGCCTCATAAGGTGCCATCTTAATACTAGCCTGATAAATGTTATTATAAGCAAACTCTGCAAGCGGTAGAAAATCCTCCCAACTACCTCTGTAATCCATAATACATCCTCTCAACATATCTTCGAGAATCTAAATCACTCGCTCAGACTGACCATCGGTCTGAGGGTGATATGCAGTACTGAAGTTTAGTCGAGTACCCAGAGCAGAATATAGAGAACCCCAGAACTTAGATGTGAACCTCGGATCCCGGTCAGAAATAATAGACAGAGGCACCCTATGTAACCGAACAATCTCAGAGATATATAACCGGGCCAACTTACTCATAGGGTAAGTAGTCTTAACCGGAATGAAATGTGCAGATTTAGTCAACCGATCAACGATGACCCCTACAGAATCCTTCTTTGACGGAGTCAAAGGCAAACCACTGACAAAATCCATGGTCACATGCTCCCGTTTCCACTGAGGGATCTCAATATGCTGAAGAAGTCCAGATGGACGCTGATGCTCTGCTTTGACTTTCTGGCAAGTCAAGCACTTAGATACAAAACTGACCACATCTCGTTTGAGACCCTTCCACCAATATTTTTCCCGAAGATTCTTGTACATCTTATCACCACCAGGATGCATAGAATATGGACTGTCATGGGCTTCCCGAAGGATAACTTGTTTTAGATCAGAGTTCCTTGGAACACAATATCGACCCTGAAAACATAAAACTCCATCCTGATTGATGGAAAAGTCCTGAGAAGCTCCCTCATTGACCTCAGCAATACGATGTGCCAAGAAAGGGTCCTTGGGCTGTTCAGCCCGAATATCAGATATCAGGGTAGGAACCACATGGAGCTCAGCCAACAAGCTACCATCCTCAAATAAACTCAATCGAGCAAACAGAGCTCTCAGATCAGAAATGGCGTTGCGACTCGGAGCATCCGCAACGACATTAGCTTTACTAGGGTGGTAATCGATTTCAAAGTCATAATCCTTCAGAAGCTCCAACCATCGTCGCTGTCTCAAGTTGAGCTCCTTCTGAGTGAGAAGGTACTTCAGACTCTTATGATCAGTAAAGATGTAACACTTCTCTCCATAAAGATAGTGTCTCCAGATTTTCAGAGCAAAGATTACTGTCGCCAACTCTAGATCGTGGGTCGGATAGTTACACTCATGCGGTTTCAACTGACGAGAAGCATAAGCCACTACCTTCCCATCTTGCATCAGAACACATCCCAAACCAATATACGAGGCATCACTATAAACTTTATAGGGTTTCCCAGACTCTGGTTGTATCAGAACTGGTGCTTGTGTCAAAACTGATTTGAGTTTCTCAAAACTCTCCTGTTGGGCCTCAGACCAGATAAACGGAACATCTTTCCTCAAAAGCTTGGTCAAAGAAGCAGCAATAGAAGAAAAACCCACTACAAATCTTCGGTAATAACCAGCCAATCCCAGAAAGCTACAGACCTCTGCCACATTCTTTGGCCGCTTCCATTCCATAATAGCCTCAATTTTCTTCGGGTCAACCTAAATACCCTTAGCTGAAACCACGTGCCCCAGAAAAACAACCTCAGATAACCAGAACTCACATTTGCTGAACTTTGCATAAAGTTGTTTCTCTCTCAGAGTCTGCAAAACAATACGGAGATGTCGCTCATGCTCAGCCTCAGACTTAGAATAGACCAAGATATCGTCAATAAAAACCACAACAAACTGATCCAGATAGGGTCGAAACACCCTGTTCATCATGTCCATAAATGCAGCAGGGGCTTTAGTAAGACCGAAGGGCATAACTAGAAACTCGTAGTGACCATAACGAGTTCGGAAAGCTATTTTGAACACATCAGAATCCTTAACCTTGAGTTGGTAGTAACCAGATCTCAGGTCTATCTTAGAAAACACAGTGGCTCCTCGAAATTGGTCAAACAGATCATCAATGCGGGGCAGAGGATACTTGTTTTTAACCGTTAACTTGTTCAACTTTCGGTAGTCGATATAGAGACGAAGTGACCCGTCTTTCTTTTTAACAAACAGAACCGGAGCTCCTCACGGAGAAACACTGGGTCGAATGAAACCTCGATCCAGAAGTTCCTGTAGCTGAACTTTGAGCTCCTTAAGTTCCTTCGGAGCCATCCGATACGGTGCCATAGACACTGGAGTTGTCCCCGGTAGCAACTCAATACCAAACTCCACCTCCTTCCGCTTAGGGGGTACGCCCGGTAATTCTTCTGGAAAAACATCCGGAAACTCACATACAACTCGGATCTTATCCATCCCGGAATCAGATTGCCTTGGATCGAGAATGTAGGCAAGGTAGGCCACAGATCCTTTCCTGATCATCTTCTCGGCTTTCAGAGGCAGAGACAAGATTGGACAGAAACCCTCTACGCTCACCGATAAGGTTTACCTCACGGTCATCAGAAGTCCTCAAAGTTGCCCTCTTACGCTCACAGTCCAGAGTGACTCGATGAGCCGACAACCAATCCATACCCAGAATTAGATCAAACTCCCCGAGTGGTAGCTCCATCATATTAGCCGGAAAGATTTCCCCATGAACCTCAAGAGGACAATTTTTATAAACTTTGGTAACCTCCACAGGGTTATCTACAGGAGTATAGACAGAAACAGAGCTACCCACATCCTCTACAGGAATTTCCAAATAACCCGATACAGAACTAGAAACATAGGAATGTGTAGACCCATTATCAAGTAATGCAAATAAAGAGATAGCATGTACAAAAAAAGTACCATCTATGACATCTGGCTCATCTCGGTCTTCATGCCTCCTTGTAGCATAAACCAAGCCGGGTTGGGATTCCCTTGATCTGGAAGCTCCTCTAAACTAGCTAGATCTGCCTCTACTACCAATACTAGATGCAGCAGGTATACCCTAACCTCTTCCCCCAGCTGGGGCCTGAACTGATGCCTGTGATTGCCCTTGAGTATAACCAGACTGTGGAGACACTGGACAGTCCCTGAGACGATGATCAAACGAACCACATCGGAAGCAAGCCCCGCTCCTCATTCGACATTCTCCAGAATGCCATTTCTTACAGAAAGAACACTGAGGCAACGCTCGGGTACTAGTGGATCCAGCTCCACTAACAGCAGGAACAACAGTAGCAACTGGTCTAGATCGTGCAGAACTCTGTGGCTCAAACTCATCACAGCCCCTCTTCCGGGACTGAAAACCCTGACTATGGTGTGCAGGTACTGCGGGCTGACGTCTACCTTTATCCTGACCTTGAGATTCCAGCTGAGCTCTCAAACTCTCATTACGCTCGGCTGTCCTGGCAAGCCGAGTGATCATCTTATATTCCGTTTCGTGGTGGGTGGCTACAGCAATCTTCAATGGTACTCGGAGTCCCTTTAGAAAGTGATCACACTTTTGTTTCTCAGTAGTCACAATACCAGGGGCATACTGCAGCAAACGAAGGAACTCAATCTCATAATCATTCACCGACAAATCATTTTGTTGCAGATTCAGAAAATCCTCACGGCACTTAGCTAAATACTCCGGACCCACATACCGATCCTCAAATGCCTGCCTGAAAAACTCCAAGTCGATCTTATTCGAAGCAGTCACTCTTTCCTCTGCCTCCCACCAGTTTAGGGCCTCCCCCTAAAGCAATGAAACAGCTGCCCTCAGTTTCCTATCAGAGGGGTAATCCATCTCTAGAAACAAACGCTGAAGCTTCTTCAGCCAGTACTCTGCATCAGCTGGGTCTGTACCAGTCTTACCATCGAACATGGTCATCACAGCAGCCAGAAACTCGGTAGATATGGGTTTCCTAGCACCCTCATTCTGTCTCAAGTATCTGAGCAGCTCTCTCTGCATGGTCACAGAGTCCAAACCGACAGTCTCACTGTCTCCAGATACAAATGGTCCCTCACTCTGAACCGGCTGATCAACCTCGGCTTGCTGAGCCTCGGTCTGTAACTCGGGCTGAACCTCATCTCCAATATCTTGTGCCAAACTCTGATCTTGTTGCGAGTCCACAAGAGGCGAAACATCACTAACAGAGACAGCAAAACGACCTCGACCACGGCCTCGGCCGCGACCTCTACCAGACGCTAAGCGTGTACTTCGACGCGGTGGCATAGTAAAGTATCTACAGAAGGACAGACAAAATCCTACATTAGAATCGGTACTTGGAGAATTATTCAAAATATTTTAGATAATTCAAAATACGAATCAAAACAAAATTTCGGATTTACAGATAAAATCATCAAAATTATTTTCAATTCAAAAATCATTTTGGACCTCACAGTCCGAGGGTTGAACCTGGCTCTGATACCATTAAATGTAACCCCTAAAATTAACCTAATTTTTTAGATTACAAGTTAGGGTTTACGTTAATAAATCTTGATTCACAAGTTAGGGTTTTATAAATAAAATAATAATATTCAGATAAATTATTAAATAAATAATTAATAATTTAAAATACTAAAATAAAAACTCAAAAATAATTATATCAAGTTCAACCCATAAATAATAAATAGTCCAAAACCAAATAATTATTAATAATTCAGAAAAATCTGAATAAAAGTCCCAAGTCCATATTACAAAAATAATATCCAATAAAAATTATAATCCGGTAATAAAACTGTAAAACATACGAAATTATTAAACTGACTCAGGATCCTCCAAGTATCGTACGTTGACTAGGTCTGAGATCTGATACAGGAAACTGTAAGGGTGTAAGCTAGGGAGCCTAGTGTGTCTCTAGTGTACATATAACAGGATTACAGAACAATGTATGTAGATGTTATGAAGTATGCATGATATGCACCCCAACTCCGAACACCATCAGAAGAGTAGGTTCCCCCTGAACCACTCTAACTCCATCACACCAACAGAAGTGGAACTCGACCCGCAGGTGGAACCACTGAACAGAAGTGGTATTATACCGAACCACTGAACAGAAGTGAATAAATCACTAACTTCCTCCGAACAATAATCTAACTATATGTAATGTCATATGCAGATACAGAATCAGAATGCAAGCCTTATATTCTAACAGGAGGCATGCATAATAATCAGAATCAGAAATGTAATTTAATAACAGAACATGGCATAATGATGTATGAACATGCTTATTTATGACAAAAAACTGTACACACGGAAATAACGGAATTTACAGAAGAGAACACACCTGAAGTAGAAGGTCAACGCCTAGAACGATGTCTACTAGACTCGGCTCTACCACTAGAACGAGCAGGTGTAGAACCTACGAATAACGGAACGTTAGATACACTACTATGCCACTAACAGATAAGTACACGAAACAGAAATAAAACGAAATTCACGTGTGGGTCCCGAGGACTGATGAACAGGAGGTCGTCCAGGAGGAGGAGGAGGTAGGTGCTCGGGGTCGGAATTCACGTCACCTGAAGCCAACAGAAAAGATTTTAGAAACCACTAAAGATAACTTCCAGATAAGGCATTCAAACATAAAAGTCCTAAAAACGACACTTCGGATTCGAATTTCGAAAAACGGACTGCGCCATTGAACTCAGGACGTCGAAAAACATAAAGTGGGATCGGGTCAGAAAAAGTCAATTGCTGACGTCAGCACTGGTCAACGCTGACGTCAGCAGTGATGTCACTAGGTCAACGCTGACGTCAGCAGTGACGTCAGCCGGGTTGGGTCATGGGTCGGTTCGGTTTGGGTTCGGGTCGGGTCGGGTCAGGTTCGGGTCGGGCTTGGGTTTGGACCGGCGGTTCAGGTTGCCTTGGGTTTGGACCGGGCGGCTCGGGTCAGTTCGGGTGACTCGGCGGTTCAGACCGGTCCGTTCGGTTTCTAGAATTTTCCCGAGAAAATCTGGAATTTCCAGATTTTCTCGGAAAATCTTGAAAATCCCAGATTTTCTCAGACCCCAAACACTGAAATTCGAACAAAAAAACCCCTTCCTAGACTCGATTCAACCTCTTTTCGTTCTGAAATTAAACCAAAATTGATTTACAACCTTTCCAAAACGAAACCGAATCAAAAATCAAAACAAAACCAAACTTAAAATAAATCCCCTTCCTCCGAAATTTAACCCAACTCAAGAACATAAACAACACAACCAAAGAACAACACTTCCGCAACAAAACTAACAAAACAAGAACAAATCGAACAACTAAACAAAACCTAAACTTCTTTAATACTACCACTGATCGACCGAAACAAAACGGGAGAAAACTTACCAAAAAGATTCGAACAAAACCGGAGTAACAGGAGACACCAGGATGAATCGAATGAAAACCAAGGGATTAGAAGGAGAAAAACGAGTTGAAAACTCCAATAAATTCAGAAATTAAAACGAAGATTATGGGAATTAAATTCCTCGATTTTGGTTCTGAAACGGAAGAAGGAAAGGAGATTGTTACCATTTGAAAAATGGTAAAATTCCATTTTATGGGTCTGAACTCCAAAAACCTTTCAATAAAACCCTCAACTTTCAGAAATTCACAAAAAGGTTACTAAGTTCAGAATTATGAATCCCCAATTTCTAGGGCACAACTAGGGATTTTGACTTTTAAATAGGGGTTGAATTTCAGGGTATGACAACTTCAATTGGTAAAAGAGGTGTAAAGTAGGAAGATCCTCTCTTCCCTTATTTTTTGTAGTGACTACGATGTTTTAATTTGTCTTCTTGATATGAATCTTGTGAGAGTGGTGTTTCAATATCATCCAAAGTGTAAAAATAATATGTTTAATTCATTTATGCTTTGCTGATGGTCTCCTTATCTTTTAGAAAGGAAATCTTGACTCTATTATAGGAGTGAGTTGAGTTTGTTTGTTTTATAACATCTCAGGTATGAAACTCAATGCATCAAAAATAGAGTTGTTTGTTGTTGGGCTTACTCAGAGTCAGTTATTAGAAATTCAACAAACTATTGGGTTTATGATTGTGACTTTACATGTCTCGGGACACCTCTAGTTACAAGGAAGCTTAATGTTAAGGATTGTGCACGCCTCTTGGAGAAATTAAAGGCAAGCTTGAGCAATGGTCACATAAGCACATGAGTTATGTTGGTCGACTACAACTTACAAGAGTTGTGTTGTTTAGCGTAATGAACTATAGGCGTAGGCAAGTGATTTTGTCTACTTTGATTAATATAGAGGTAGAATAACTTTATGGTCATTCTATGTTTGGTCCAAAAGATCTATATTCTTGAAACACAACTTGTTTCATTAACCTGATATATAATTTATTTAATAACAGTGATTCATTCTAGATTGACGTCTGACATATGGATTGCAAGCCTTTATTTAGTTTGACAATCGGAAAGATGCTAAAGTTAAAAGCTATGCCATTTCCTCTAATCTCAGCCGAAAATTGTTTATGTAACACATCTCGAATGACATTCGATTATGTGCTCCAAGGGTTGTCTGACATAAAGTGGTATAGTTCTCTTTACATATTACTAAATATGCCATGATTGTTTGGACGGTAATTCTAAATATACACACAACTAAAGATAGATCGAGACATATAAGATAGAAGGTGGATGAGTTTTGTGTGAACTATGTGTTGGAAGAACGGTGAGAAATGACTAATTTTGAGGTATGTTTTGGAATTTTAAGGATAGGGATTCGAATAAGAAATTTATTGATTTTTATTCTACTTTGTGAGATCTTTACAACGGTATCTCACATGCTCAAAATGGTTGAGTTATGAATAAGAAATTGATGCTCAAAATATGAAGGTCAAAAATAAAGTAAGGAATGAGAAACTCCATTATCTCATATTGATGGGATAAATGAAGTGGGAAGTGTTTATATACACTTACACACGTACTTATTATTGAATGACTTAACGCTTGAGTTGGGGTGAATGATGTGGGCGATATAAATGTTTGAGCTTGTTGAGTCTTGTGTGGACTTATCTATATTTTACCCGTTGTAAATATTTTCCTCAATTTATTTTTTAGTATCTAAGAAGAGTTTGTATTCTGTTGAAATATGAATTAAGGAGAAATTGAACTTCCCTTAAACTCTGGATATTAATCAGATAATGGGAAGATAATGCTAATTATTCTTTTAATATTTGAATTTAATTCGATTTAAAATATCAGATAATGCTCATTATCTCCTGATATTAAAAATTTAATTCGTTTAAACTTCTCACTTGTTGCCATAATTTTTCCTATAAATATGAATTGAATTCTCAAGGTTCAAATCTTCCAAAAATGTTTTCTCTCTCGTTTTTCTTCCGGTGATTGGCGAAGGCAGATAAGGCTCGGGAACCGTACAATTATGCTATTGTTGAAGGTTCTCTTGTTGTTGTATCTTGGGAGACAGACTACCGATAAAACTCAAGCACCAAAGGAGTGACAAAAAATTTGTCTAAAGAAAACTGTATTCGTGCAGGCCTCAACACGATTCCTACTTATCGTTTTAAATCAGTTTGATCTAAAATATTTCAGATTGATTTATTTTTCTTTTGTTCTTTAAATAATAATATTTTATTTTGATTTTATTATTATTTTTTTTGATTAAACCACTATTTTCTAACAATATTAAGACAAATTTTTATTGTTTAATTTGAGACGAACAGATCATAATATTTATACCACGACGAAGTATGCCCGAATGAATAAACTATCATATTTTGGGTTAGTGGTTCGTACCGAAACGAAACCACAACGATCAAAATTACTAGAAATCAAATTCTGTCAAACGTAATGTTGCAAACGTGATGTTGCATTCTTTTCAACTATGGAATTTGATAAAATTTTGTAAAAGGTAATTTTAACGTTATTAGCGTGGGTCAAATCTAATATATCATGTATTTTTTTTTATTTTTTTTTGCATTTACAGTAATTATTAGATATAATAATTACTTGTGGTTTCTTATTAACAATTTTTTTTTGAGAAATTGTATTGCGGTGATCGAAATATTTAGACGAATAAATTGATTTTGGTGAAATTATTTTTTGGAATAAAAACATGAGAAAGCAAACAATTTGTTTATAAACAATTTGTTTATTTGTTTCAGGAATTGTCCTACTGTTTTTAAACAGGTTTGTTAAATTCTCAGAATTGGGACAAATCTGTTTTTACTGAAATTGTCATAGAAAGTAACTGAAATCACGGATTTTGTGAAATATCAAAATCAAATAAACTAAAATTTAATTTTCGATTTATTAGAATTATAATTAATTCCGAGTTTGTTTAGAAACAATGAACATGGTAAAATTTGATTATTGCCTTGTGTGAATATATTTTAAATGTATTGATAAAACCTTATTCATGAAAATAATGGTTCGACTTTAGACAATATTATCTATTGTCTATTAATGGCAAATAATGAACAAATATAGCATTTATTCAATATATGATTAAAATTGCTTATTTGATATAAAATATGGTAATATTAAAACTATATATTTAAATTTAAGGTAATCATGAATTCTTTAAATAAGTTTTATGGTATATTTGTGATAATACCATATATACGAATATTTCATTAAGGTAATATTCCTTAATGATTTAATAAATACATGTGTGCATGTATTATGGTAATTTTAATATAATAAATTATGATATTAATTTGATAATAATATTTTGATATTATTATGTTTAAGGCAATTTTATTTATTTCAAAAATAATATTGACCTTAATGTTGAATATGACATGGAAAAAGGAATATCATTTTCTTGTGAAATAATAATTATTAAGATAATTATTATTTGTGTTTAGAAATTCTTTGGATTATTATTTTTAATTAATAATTTTCCTTGAGAAAGTGTAAACAAAAAAATATCTTGATTGTTTTGGAAACAAAGATCTCGTAAATAATTCGTTTTGGGAATTATTTTCTACCATTTTAACGGATTTACTTGATCTTCTAATCAACAATCAAATAAATTTAAATCAAAGGATTAATTCATTTTGAAAAATTAAATTGCTTAAATATCTATGTTTGGGTATTAGTGCCATTAATCCCAATATTTAAGAGAAATAAATCTCTTTGATAGAATTTTGTGTTGATTCTAATTTTTGACGAAAAATAAATTATCAGATTTATTTTCTTGGGAATCTTGCATGATTCTACTTGGAAAAATAAACCGTTGAGTTTATTTTCTTAAAAACAAAAATAAATCATTAAATTTATTTTAGAAATAAATAAGATTTATTGTTTGAAAATAAATCATTTGAATTTATTTTAATGGGAAATAAATCAGATTTATTATTTAGTGAGACTCAATGATGATTCTAACTTGGAAATAAATCAGTGAATTTATTTCATGTGAAGTTTGAAATTTGAGATATAGTAAATAAATTTGTTTTGGGAATTTAATTCCTTCGTTATAACGGAATTTATTTGATATCTTTTCAAACAAAAGGAATAATTTTTTTTAACAGAATTTGTTAGTGTAAGTAACATTGGTTACTAATTCTATAATGAGGATTTGATCAAGGTATCGAATCAAAGCATATAAGAAAATTATTCTCTATGTTAAAATTTTTAAAGCATATTCTGATGTATTTTATGAAATACACAATGTTTAAAATTGACTTAAGAATTATGAAGGTCGTTGGACCATAAATTAAAGATGTTGGTACTAAGAAATTCTTAGTGATTGATTCCAAATTATAGTGAATCAAAGACAGTAACTTAATTGATCACTCATACTTGAATGATTTCAAGAACTTACATAAACGGGTGATTGAAAGAAAATTTAAAAGTCCATGTCTAGGATTGGTTCTTTGAAAAGATTTGATACTTAAGCGTGCCTAGTGCACCACCTCTCTTATCATAACTTATCTACCTGGTGCATTGTTTAATATTATTCTTTTTATTAAAACCGTGTGAACTTTTGTTTTAGGGTTCTAGTTTACTAAAATCCTACCGTCTAACAAAAGTTTAAAATTAAATTTTTGTTTCTGATTTTTAGTCTTTGACTAAATTTCTAATGTTTAACAAATTTATAATATTTTGATTATGACCATGTGACACAATTAATAAAATTCAGGAGGAAGAATTTCAAAACGTGACAACAAGGATATTGTATATTTGATCATGATAAACTTGGTCAAAAGAAGATCCTCCTAGTACTAGAGAGGATGAGGTAAAGTTGGATACCATCTTTTGCTAAGCAAATATTACTAAGAAAATATTGCTAGAGAAAATATATTGAAAGTCAAAAATGACTTCAAACCAAAATTAAACGGTATATCTCAAGAAGCTAAATTTTATTAGGAAATGTTTCAATTGTTATGAGATATGAAATAATTCTTTGGACTATATACTTCCAAATGAGATCAATATTATGATAAAATTTTGTCATAATAATTGATAGGACGAACAATTGTTTGAAGGAATTTTTATTACCTTTATGATAGAACAATTTAGTTTTGCTTAAAAGTAAAAATGAATTAAGAAAATTATTCCTTATAAGAAGGATGTTAAAATTCAAATTGATTAATTTCAGGAGAAAATCTATGTGAATAATCTTGCAACATCCAAAGGTACAATGATTTTGAAGATAACTTCTAAAAAGAATTAAATCTTGAGAATGTGTCTAACACGTGAGCGGAGTTGTTTTATCAACTAAGTGTAAGACACCATATTAGTTTTGGAAGGGAATAAAACCTTCCTATAACTACATAAAAATGTGGGGGTGTCACGCTAAGGTAATATTTCATTATCAAAGAAAATGAAAATAAGTGGACTGTATTTCATTAGTTATAAGAAATATAGCAACGAATATCATTTTTGTAGAAAAATATGATAATGAAAAAGAATGACTCATTCATTAAAAATGTACTTCCTAGATAATTTGATCCAAGTTTCGTAAAACGAACTATGGATATGTTCAATAGAAAATAGTCCACATGTTCAACAAACAGTTGAAACAAAGATATTGTCATGATGACAAGTAAGTGCGACAAATGATGGTATGTCAAACCTACTAGGATATATGATCTTATGTTAATGACGTACAATAAAATGATAAATATACCAAAGATCTGTCAATTCAAGATTGATATGGAAAATATAAGATTGATAGATTTGATTATGGATATCCAACTCAAATAGTCACTTGAATATCTCATGTAAACACGGTCATACTACATGGAAAAAGAAGTTTGGCCAGGATGTTCTGGCATAGCCAGAACTCCAAATAAATACGAGCCAATACTTGTTGAAATAGTATATGCAAATATATTCTAAGTAAATTGAATTAGACAAAGTAGTGCTTTCACTATGAGCAGTTTAAGCAGCTTCACAACATAATCCAAGGTCAAACTCTAGATAATAATTGTGAGAATTTTTGATATATCTCAGAGATACTCAAGATTGTAAAACATTATTCTATAAATATTCTTTGATATAAGTGAATATGTTCACATCGAATGAATAAATCGTGTCATGTTTTTTCTCAAGACAAACGTTTATAATCAGACTCAAAATAGAATATGACTTTTGAGATCCAGACAACTTTGGAAAAAGTCAAATGACTTTAAAATGTCTTGGGAAATATGCATGAATGACCTAAACATGTGCCAATAATATTTATTGGTAGAGCACATATTTTATTAGCAACGGTAATTTTAGATATATGTATCATCAATATAATATCGTTAGACAACTGATCTCAATTAGAGTTATCGCTACTGATTTAATAAAATTAAAGGATAACATTGCGGATCCATTAACCTAATGGTTAAATTGAGATCAAATTGAGAAACATATAAAGGAATAAGACTAAAGCCCATGAAAAATAAAGGTGTTATGTGAAGGGAAAACCCTACCTAGCTGACTAGAGATGTCAAGAACTAGGTTCAAAGGGACAACCTAATTCCATAGACCTGGGGAGTCACTATGGGGGTTTCTCTCCCAAGTCCATTCCTATGATGTAAACAGTGACAACAATTTGGTAATGGTTAAGCATAAATCTTTTAATGATCATTGTATTCTTCGTTTTACTGAACAACATAAGTCACCTATGTGAGAGTGAAGTGGGGCCGCTTCAAGGGGACTATTGGGCATAGTTCTTTCAAACTCTTGTAGAACCAGGTGAGGTCCACGCCCATATGGGCATAACCATGAGAGTTGAAACTCTTGTAAGAGAGATAGGTGTGTGAAGTATGCCAACGTTTACACCAACGACTATCAGTTCAAGGACATCACGTCTATTGATTAGCTAGTAAAGTAAATATATTTTCACAAAGGAAGGTTCAAAAAGAGAAAACCTACCTATCCTATGCATTTATCAATCGTAAAGCCTATCACTACATCGAGCCAAAATTTAACGCCCAAAAATGAGCCTAGAAGTTAGTGGGTCAGTTTTAGCCAATTAAGCCTAGTTCGGGATTAAATGCTTTAAAATTGGTTTTTAATCGAAATAAATTATGGTAAAATATTCTAAAATCCTTATTTAATATAAATTTGAATTTGGTCAAGACAATTTCAAAAATTGACACTTGAATTCCTAAGATTTCAAAATTAGTGACTAAATTGTAAAAATTGAAAAGTTGAGGATAATTTTAAAAACTAAGACAAAAATTTAAATCTTTAAAGGAATTTGATCCAATTATAATAATAGTTGATCTAATCTTCTAAGGATCTATTTAATTAACTCAAAACCCAAGTTTTAAATCATAAAATCCAAATTACTTATTTAATAATCCTAAAAAACTTATTTTATCTCAAAACCTAAACCTTTTTTTTATTTTCGTTTTCCCTCTTCCCAAGCTAGAGAACCACCAGATTTTGAATTAAAATCATTTACTTAATTATCCTTAAAGTTTCTTCTTCAAAAAGTCTAGTTTTTCAATCGTTTCCTTCTTCAAAAACCTTGGAAGTTGATTAGATCAAATTTAGAGGTTAGGAATCATTCAAACCTCTGAATACAATAGTTCTTTACTAAAATTACCAAGTTCTTGGCTTGGTAAAAATTGTTTTAATCTTTTTCTTTAGAAAAATCAGTTTTTAGGTCGAAAATATACAATTTTCGTTCAAAGGTTTTAATCATTGTTTTTGGATCATAATTACTTGATTTTGAAGGTGTTAGGATTTTTATAAAGTGTTTTAAAGTCTCTAATCTCAGACTAAAGGTTTAGGAGAAGTTTAGTTGGTTTTTAAGGGTTTTCGGTTAAGGTTTTGTTAGGTTTAAGGGGTTGTCCAACTTGGGGTTTGTTGTGTGCGATTGGGAACACTAAATCCTTAGTTTTTGATGCTTGAAACATGGAAAGGAAGTATTGACCACGTTTGAAAGAGTTGTGGATCGAATAGATGACTTGTCAGACAAGTTTCGGTTATCGATGAGTGGATTTGAGAGTGGACTGCTTCGGCAGTGTTTTAACTTTGTTTTCAAAGAGCTGGGAGTGTATGTTAGGTATGAGAAACCTCCCTATATTTCGATGTAAGTTTTATGTTTGATCTCGTAAATCGATTTTTCCATATTATGTTATTCTTCTATGTGTTAGTCATGCTTGCTATTTAATTGTTCATATGTGATTAAGCATGTGAACAAATGCTCATGTGACTATTTTTAAATTGGTTTTAATGATTCGTTGAGTTATTTTCAAAAAAAATTAAAATATATTTTTTATCGGTTTATGCAAATTGTGCAAGAGATAGAGGAATTTAGGTGATTTAGCTATTGTTTTTATTGTAAAACTTGAGCATTTAGTTTTGTTTTGTGTTGGATATTAAGATGATGGGCATGGGATAAGTTGATCAATCAATAAGATGTGAGTGCACTATAAATATAAATTCGTACGTGTTTTAAATTCCTTGAGTGATGCATTAGAGGTTACCTAGTGTTGTGTGATATTACTGCTACCTTATCACATTCGGGTATGGTGAACTATCCCGGACACCAAGGTGGGATCTTTAGATTTTGATAGTCAATTTGTGTGAATTGGTGTATGAAACCATTCGCATGTTTTTCGTTTATCCTAACGTTTGGAGGTAAATCCATTCGTGTCACTTAACCAACATGTGAAAAATGCAAGTGTAAATGATTTACTGATTTTTTATGCAAATTTTTGAATTACATGTGTTTTAATAATGAGCTCAATGGTTTTGAGAGCATTGCTAAGTGAACCATGTAAGCCTTGTTTTGTGGCATTTTCCATGTGATGAACACTTGCTGATTTTTGAGTATATTAGTGACATGATAGTCACAAGTGGTTTTCTTGAGCATGACTTGATTTTAACTTGTTTTACCATATAATATGGGCTACATTACAAGTAGTTATAACTTGTTTTATAATGCACTCACTAAGCGTAAGCTTAACCTCTTTCTTTTTTCTTGTAATGCAAATAAAAAGTGAGACGAGCATCCTGGAAAGCAAGGAAATTATTAGTGTTACATTTCGTATTTTAGCTCAAGTATGTTGCTTTTAAATTTGAAACATGAGTAGTTTAGGGAGCAATGGTGATGAGGAACCTTATGACATATAAGCTTGGTTATTGCACAATTGGATATAGAGACTTGCATATTGATACGTTTGTTTTATGTTATTGAAGTCTTTGGATTTGATTCACACTTTGTGCTTAATCATGTTGAGTTATGACTATGATGAATATTTATTTCAATTCATGTTACGAGCACGGAACTAGGATGATTGGCATCTAGAAATCTTGTTGAATCATATGATTTATGCCCTATAGGTGAATAAATGCATCTAGGATATGTTTGGCCATGTTTTAGGCTTGAAAATTGATTAAATTGTTGTATTTGGGTAAGAGGTTTTGATACCTCTTCATAGGGTATCGATACTTAGGCAAAAACACAATGGTTTTCTGGAAATTAAGCCTGTGTATCGAAACCACATGAATTGGTTTCAAAATAGTAGCATGAAAATCACAAGGCAAATTGATACGCTTCACTCTAGTTTCGATGACGATCTTTACAGTAGCAAATGATATCTAAACGGTTCTTCAGTTGTATCGAAACGTGCTTGTCGCGCAGGTTATAGTCTGAATAACCGAAGGTGTTCCGAAACACTTAAGTACCGTTTCGATACCCCTTATAATTTTACCTTGGTTTTGAAACAATGCCTAAGATTTTCGATACCCCTGACTAAAAATGTTTTGTATAATTTAAAATAAACTTTCAAACCTTACGTTTTAGTCACTAAACTTTGAGCATTCAATTAAACGACTAGTAGACATCGCTTTAAGTTGAAAATTTACGTGCAAGCATGAAATATACTTAATTAAATATTGGTAATCTTAATTACACCTTTAGACTTTAAATTCCCATAAAATTACAATTATGTCCCTAAAGCTTGTTCGATTAAATTAGAAATCGATTTCTCATTAATTTACGTTGCAAATGAACTTAGTCCTTGCATTAACATGTAGGATCTAATTAATGCATTTAAATAAGATAAAAGAAAAATGTTAGGGTCATTTATCGGGGTGAGTCTCCAGATTAGCTTCGATATTCCCCTTATAGCTCGTTTGAGTCAGGTGGTGTCTAGATCGGGTTGAGGGGGTTACACAAAAATGTTTTGATAAAATCACCAATTTCATTCATGTGGGGGGATTGTTAGAAAAACAGTGAGAAATGAGCAACTTTGAGGCATGTTTTGGAATTGTAAAGATTATGATTCGAATAAAAAAATGTATTGATTCTTATTATACCCTGTGAGATCTTTATAAAGGTATCTCACATGCTCAAAATGGTTGAGTTATGAATGAGAAATTGATACTCAAAGTATGAAGGTCAAGAATAAAGTAAGGAATGAGAAACACCATTATCCCATATTGATGGGATAAATGAAGTGTGAAGTGCTTATATACACTTACCCACATACTTGTCATTGAATGACTTAACTCTTGGGTTGGGGTGCACGACGTTGGTGATGCGAATGTTTGGACCGGTTAGGCCCTGCTCGGGTTTGTGAATATTTTATACGTTGTGAATATTTTCCTCAATTTATTTTTTAACATCCAAGAAGAGTTTGTATTCTGTTGAAATACGAATTAAGGAGAAGTCGAACTTCCCTTGAACTCCGGATATTAATCAGATAATAGGAAGATAAAGCTAATTATACTTTTAATATTCGAATTTACTTCGATTTATAATACTAGATAATACGCATTATCTCTTGAATATTCAAATTTTAATTCGTTTAAACTTCTCACTTATTGCCCTAATTTTCTCTATAAATATGAATTGAATTCTCAGATTTCAAATCATCCAAAAATGTTTTCTCTCTCGTTTTTTCTTCTACTGATTGGAGAAGGCAGATAAGGCTCGGGAACTCCGCAATTGTACTATTATTGAAGATCCTCTTGTTGTTGTATCTTGGGAGACAGACTACCAATAAAACTCAAGCACCAAAGGAGTGGCAGAAAATGAAAATGTCTTAAGGAAACTATGTTCGTGCAGGCCTCCATACGATTCTTACTTATCGTTTTAAATCGGTTTGATCTAAAATATTTCAGATTGATTTATTTTTCTTTGTTTGTTAAATAATAATATTTTCTTTTGATTTTGTTATTATTTATTTTTCTTAGATTAAACCTATATTTTCAATCAATATGGAAGGGGACTAAAAAACATGGATCTTCTTTTCTCAACTTTTTCTCTTCATGGGAACCATATGATGTAATTTGCTTGGGTTGTGTGGTTTTTCAAGATCTCCTTGTTTGGAAGGAGAAAAATGCTCGATTGTTTAAGCGAGTCCACAGATTCATTGATATCCTTCTTAATATAGTTAAGGAGATTGTTTATACTAGAATTAGGAATGATAATATATCGGATTTGAGTCGAACTTTATAAAATTCAAGTTCAATCTAATTAATTATCGAATTTTTAAAAAATCCAAGTCTAATTACATAAATTTAAGTCTGATCTAAAAAAATATTTAAAATTCGAAAGTCTAAATCCAATTATTTTTTTTAAGTAACAATTCAAACTTCAATTAAAAAACTCAACAACAAATAAATTATGCTTACATAAATTACTATTGTTTTACTAATCTACTAACATAACTACTTTACAAATCATAATTATAAAATGTATAATAAATATTACAATCCAACGAAACAAATTAAAAATATAATCAAAATGTTCAATCATTAAAATTTGACATAGAAAAAAGTTTTTAATATCAAGCTTTCATTGTTTCACTAAAGTTTAATAAAAGCCTATAAAATAATAGAAAAACATAAATATAATTTTCATCCAAAATATTAATTGTATATAAACTTAATTAGGATTTCAAAATATATATATATATATATTTAAATCTAAGAATTTTAAATATTTTTATTCAGATTATATAGATCGAACTCATATCAGATATAAATATTTTAATAATACCCACTTCTCCAAAATAAAATAAAGTGAGATATTATAACGAATTTTATATTCACAATATGATATAGTAATTTTTTTAAAAAAATCGTTAAAATAAGATTGTAAATAAGATAAATTATTAGAGTTTAATTTTATTAAATTTCTCTTAAACTCAAATTCAAATTGAGTTTTTAATAAATTTAATTAAATTTAATGTTTTTTAAATTTGAGTTAGTTAGACTATTAAAATTAAAAGAATATTGATCCTTAAATTTAATGAAATATTATTATTTTTAATAATTTTTACATAGAAAAGATGGAGGGTAGAAAAAAAATATTTTTAATAAAATTTAAATCTATAGCATGAGAAAAGAGTATAATTAGGGCTGGGCAAGACCGGGTACCCAGTTAATTTAAAAAGAATTGGTCTCGATTTCGGTAATCATCGGTTCCTAAAAATTAGAACCAATCTCGGTCCCAGTCACATCGAGTCCTCAATTTTAAGAACCGGTCTTGTTACTAGTGAATACCAATTCCAATATTGGATACCCGGTCAATTAGTTTATTCTTAAAAAATTTTGAGTAATTAGATAAAAAAAATTCAAACACCAATAATAATATTAAATAATAAAATTAGAATATTGTAGACTTGAAAATTAAAGTTTTAAAACTAATCATACTTATAATATTCATACATAAAGAGAAAATTTAATAGGAAAAATAAATAAAAGAAAACCAATATCGAATATTTGGTATTGATCCTGGTCTTACTAGGTACCCATCGGATACCGGGTCCAAAAAATCAAGATCTAGTCTCGGTCCCGATTATGATCGGGACCTAAATTTTGGATCCAGTCCTGATCCCACCAGAACCAATATTAGATAAAAATCTGTCGGTTCTTATCGGGTCCAAGACCGAGACTAGATAATTAAGTTTTTTGTCCACCCCTAAATATAACGACTGAAATACAATTCTAATTCTCTCGTATTTTCTCCATGAAAAGAGTATAAATTGCGTGCACAAATTAAATACATTATTCAATGAAAATCTCGTGTTTTATACGTGTAACATTTTGTTGTTGTACATGTGTTTCTTTTGTATTTAATATGAATTAGTAAGTGTATCAAAATATATGAATTAGTATGAGGTATTTCCTTTTTCTAAAATAAATTATACATCCAACGGTTATTTACATCTTTTTCAAGTTTTACCAATTTATTATTTATTTAATTACACATATAAAAGCTATAAATATCTATACTATTATTAAATTTTAGAAATCAATTTAATTAAAAATATATTAAAAGTATTCCATTGAAAAAATAATAATTTTTTTATGATGTTACTTTTTTGTTTTTTATATTTTTAGGTAATTTCAAAATAAAACAATAATAACTATTCATTTAAAGATCAAACACCTATTGATTAAAAAAATATCAAACAGTACCTATATAATTATATTTTAAAATTTAAAATCCTAATTTAAAACTTTAAATTCTAATACATATCTAAAACTTAAATTTTAATTATAAATTTTAAATTCTAAACTTTACTATTTAATTTTTTAAATTATGTATTAAATTTAAAATTGTATTTGTTTGTTATTATTTTTATATGGAAAAATTATTTTATGAACCAGTTCCACCACGTTATTCATAGTCCCTAACTACTAAAAATTAGTTAACTAATTTTATATTTTTCATATCATTTTTTTTTCTAAGAGTAAATCTTAAATTTTTTATTAACATATAAATAGATAATGGGTGATTGCATAGAGATTAATTAAAAAAAATAATATAAAAAATATAAAATTAATTAACTAATTTTTGATGATTAAAGATATGATAGAATCGATCCATAAAATAATTTCTCCTATATTTTCTTATATATAAATTTTTTTTACTAACAATCCTATTGTTAATGTCAGATATTTAAAAAATACTTCTAAAACAATTTCTGTTTTCTTATTCTCATAAGATTCAAACCCTAAACTATTAAAATTATATATACAACATTTAATTTTAAATATAATGGTAGTAATACTGAAATATTTTTATACCATTTGCCGTTACCGTTTATCTTATTTAAAAATCCTTGGATATGCATAAAAATATGTGTAGCCTGTCGTTTTCCGATTCAATTAATTGCAGCTCACCATGTCTTCTTCTTAGAGTATATTTCTATTGAATTCTGAAATTTAGTTTATTCAAAAACTCCATGAACTCGTTATATGAGCTATAAAGTATAAACTACTTGTTTTCCTTATCTTCTTTCACTAATTCCTACTTTGAGAAAAGATGGTGGCAGAGCGTTTCAGTGGTGGCGGTTGTGGGTGGCGAGATATGAAGAACTTCGGGCTGAAACTGATTCTGGGACGGTGGTTTATGGTGTTTGCTTCACTGCTCATCATGTCCGTCTCCGGTGCCACATATATTTTCGGTCTATATTCCAATGTTATCAAAACATCTTTGGGATATGATCAAACAACTCTCAATCTTTTAAGCTTTTCCAAGGATTTGGGAGGCAACGTCGGAATCATATCAGGGCTCATCAATGAGGTGACGCCGCCGTGGGTGGTTCTCTTCATCGGCTCCGTCATGAATTTCTTCGGCTATTTCATGATATGGCTCGCCGTCACAGGCCGCACCGCCAAGCCGCATGTGTGGCAGATGTGTGTTTACATTTGTTTGGGTGCCAATTCCCAGGCTTTTGCCAATACAGGAGCACTCGTCACTTGTGTCAAGAACTTCCCAGAAAGCAGGGGAAGTGTTTTAGGCCTTTTGAAATCTTATGTCGGTTTAAGTGGGGCAATAATTACTCAATTGTACCATGCTTTCTACGGAGACAACGACTCCTCGGCTCTTATCTTGCTAATCGCTTGGCTTCCGGCTGCTGTTTCCTTTGTGTTCCTCCGGACGATTCGAATCATAAAGATTCTCCGGCGGCAAACGGACGAACTAAGAGTTTTCTACAACGTTTTCTTCATTTCTCTTGGCCTTGCTGGTTTCCTTATGGTTTTGATTATCTTACAAAACAGGTTAAGTTTAAATAGGATCGAGTATATCGGAAGTGCTTCCATTGTTACTGTATTGCTGTTTTTCCCACTTGCTGTGGTTATCAGAGAGGATTTCAAGATTTGGAAAACTAGCAAACAATCTTCCGCTGATGCTTCTATGGTAAAAGTAGTAGTGACGGAAACTCCACCGGCGCAAGGCGTTGAATTGCCGAAACCCGCGGAGAAACACGTCGGCTGTTTCGAAAACATTTTCAAGCCACCAGACAGGGGTGAAGACTACACGATACTGCAAGCGCTTTTCAGCATCGACATGTTGATTATCTTCACAGCCACCACATGTGGTGTCGGGGGAACTTTGACGGCGATCGACAACCTGGGTCAGATCGGCAACTCGTTAGGCTACCCGAGTCGTAGTATAACCACCTTCGTTTCGCTGGTGAGCATATGGAATTACCTCGGACGAGCAGTCGCAGGCTTTGCTTCCGAGTACTTGTTGACGAAATACAAGATGCCGAGGCCATTGCTGTTCACCTCCGTCATCCTCTTCTCTTGCGTCGGACATGTTTTAATTGCCTTTGCGGTCCCCAACTCTCTTTACTTCGCTTCTATCATCATCGGGTTCTGTTTCGGAGCACAATGGCCATTAATGTACGCCATAATCTCTGAAATCTTCGGCCTTAAATACTACTCCACATTGTACAATTTTGGTTCTGTGGCGAGTCCGGTGGGTTCTTACATTCTGAACGTCAGAGTTGCCGGACATTTATACGATGTAGAAGCTACGAAACAAATGCATGCTTTGGGTCGTAGGAGGCAACCGGGGGAGGACCTGAGTTGCAACGGAGTGCATTGCTATAGAAAGGCTTTCCTTATAATCATCGCCACCACATTGTTTGGATTCCTTGCTTCTTGTGTTTTGGTTGTTCGGACCAGAAAGTTTTACAAAAGTGATATTTACAAGAAATTTAGGGAGGAAGACAAGTTTGTTGAAACAGAGATAGGGTCATGTTCCACTTCAAATCATGTTGAACCCATGACTACTACGGTTGCTCCAACCACGGCCACAAGTACCTCAGCCAACTAACTAAAACTTATGTCGGCTTGTATTATTGTTTTTTTTTTCCTACGGCCTTACTATCAAAATAATTTAGATACTTGTCTTAATATAAAACTTTTTTATATTATTATAAGTACTTTCTTGGGAAGCATAACCCTACGAGATCCAAGGATTAAGTTTGAACTTGTAAGAACTCGCGAGGAGTAATTGACTTTGGCCCCATTAACGGTTTTTAAATATGATTAGGTGAACTCTGTTCACCACGATGGTTGAAGTAATTAGAACTATTGATCTTTAAATAATCATCTAATAACTATCCACTCAGTAAGTATACATAAGAAAGAAATGATGATTTACTTGGAAAAAAAATTAAAATCAACGGTCCTAATTAATTGAGACTATAAATAATTGGGGAACAGGTTCACTTAATAATTTTTCTATTTAATGATATTTAGATTTGACTTTATGTATTAGTGTATATTTTTTTTAATATTTCGAAATCATGTACCAACAGATGATCAGCTGTACAACAAAACAAAGAGTACAAAATACAAGTGTAACATTCATTGTGGGGGTTAGAATTTTGATAAAGATGGTTTGAGTTTTAATTGGAATCGGAACTAAACTTAATGACCAAATTTGAAAAAATGGTCTAGATTTTTGCTAGGTAATATATCCAAAAGTTTGGTGTAAAAAATAATATTATTATTAGATAATGATAACAATATTAATTTTTTTATAATTATATAGTTTGTGATTTTTTTTGAATGAATAAAATATTATTTATTTAAAATTAATAATATTAAATTAATAATTGGTTATATGAATGATTATTGAAGAATGAGTATTTTTTTACGTTACTAAAATTATAAAATAATAAAATGATTATTAGTATTATCGTATGGTTGATTGAAGTATAAATTTCTTTTCTACTATTAAAGTTTTTTTATCACTACTAAAATTTTATAAAAGGTTGACGTGATAGGTTTGGACGGTAGAAATAGCTCTGTTTACTCGTATTAGATCATGTTTGAAATTTTTGAAAAAATTAAAAAAAAATATTTAAAAGAATCTTAAGCTTCGAATCTCTGAATTCAAAGAAGAAACATGGCATCAATATAAAGAAGATAGAAAAATAAAGAGAATACTTTTTGTTTTTAAATCAAAAGAGAGGTGATTACAAATGATGATGAGAGCTTCTTTTTATACACAATGTTATAAACTTTTAACTCCTCAACAAACTAACCATTTCAGGTTGTTAACCTAACAGACTTTTATAATAGTTTTACACGTATACATGAATGTATGGATGGAATACATGTATGCTTATAACATACTTTAAACGTTTAATATTCTCCCAGATACTCCAATCTTCTTTTCTTATACTCGTGCAACTTCAATTCTTTGTAAAAGTCCTCAAAACATACTTTTAAGAGAGATTTGGTAAATCCATCTGTCACATGATGGCTTGCAGGCACATAATTGACCTGAATGTGTTTAGCAGCCACTTTTTCTCTTATAAAATTAATATAAAGATTCACATGCTTGGACTTAGCATGATACACCGGGTTAACACTTATTGCTATAACACTTGTATTATCTGACCAAATGGTTGATATTCCTTCTTGCATAACTCCAAGATCACCCAGTAAAGCACATATCTAAGTAACCTTAGATGCAACATCAACAATACTCCGGTATTTAGTCTCAGAAGTTTATCTAGAGACTAACTTTTGCTTCTTCGAAGATCAAGAAACAAGATTCTCTCTTATCAAAACATAGTTACCCGAGATTGATTGTCTATCATCTAAACTTCTAACCCATTCAATATCTGTAAATGTAGTAACCTATACCTTGGAGGTGTTTCTAGCAGTGAACACAAGCCCATAATCCAAAGTACCTGACAGATATCTTAATATTCTCTTTACAGCACCCGAATGTTCTTCACAGGCTCATGCATAAATTGGGCTACCTTATTCCACTAAATGAGATATCAGGTCTAATGTAACAAGCATATAACAAGGTACCTACAATACTTCTGTATTGATATTCATTTGGAAGTACAATCCCAGCATGCTTGGTTAGCTTAGTTCCAGGAAGCATAGGAGTTGGAGTCGACTTGACATTCTCCATTTCAGTTTTTAGAAGTAACTCTTTGACATACTTCTTTGGAATTAAAATCAGTCCATCACTACTTCTATTAATCTCTATCCTAAGAAAAAAATGTAATTCTCCTAAGTCTTTATTAGAAAATTTTTCATTCAAAGTTGTGACCACTCGTTCTATCTCATGTTCAGATTCTCCAGTCACTATAATATCATCCACATATACCAACATATAGGTATACTTTCCCTCAAAAATTTTTACAAATAAAGACAAGCCAGCCTTTAAACTTTTGAACCCTATGTATAAAAAATAATCCTTTAGCTTGTTATGTCAATTCCATGGGGCTTGCTTCAAATCATAAAGAGACTTTCTTAACTTACAAATCAGCTTATTTTCATTCTCTCCCAATTTCTCAAACCCTGGAGGTTATTCCATGAACACAACTTCATCCAAGTCACCGTTGAGAAAGGCATTATTGATGTCTATTTGTCTCAGCTTCCAACCATTAGTCACAGCTAATGCCAACATTACATTTAGAATCGTAGTCTTTATTACGAGACTAAATGTTTTCTGGTAGTCTTGACTAGGCACTTGTGAGTAACCTCTAGCCACAAGTCGAACCATATACTTGTGAATGGAACCATCATAATTTCTTTTTAGTTTGAACACCCATTTTCAACCCATTACTTGTCTACCTTGTAAAAGTTTTTCGAGTGTCTAGGTGTCATTCCTCTCAAGAGCCTCCAGTTCACTCAAGACTATTTCTCTCCGTTTAGCTGAATCTAATGCTTCTTGAATATTAGTTGGCTCAGTCACATCCACCTCTAATGCTTCTTGAATATTAGTTGGCTCAGTCACATCCACCTCTCGAACGACAACATAATTTTTAGGTTTAAATATCCTATTTTTACTCCTTGTAACCATACCATGTCTATTTGTAACAATTTTAGAACTATCAACTTGGTCAAAATCGACACTTTGCTCATTTTCACGATTTGACCCTGGTTTAATTTCTCAATTTTGATCCACACTTTGTGCAGCATGATAAAAAAACTGTTCAGAAGCCAAATCAACTTCAGTTTCAGCTTCTATAATGAAAACAATGTTAACTCCTAGGTTGAAACTTGCAGCAGCTTCTTGACTAGGGCTAGCTTCAGTTACTAGATTGGAATTAGTTGCAGCTTTTGGATGTAAACCTGCAGCAGCTTCTTGTCTGAAGTCAATGTTAACTTCTGGATTAGAGTCAGTTACAGCTTTTGGATTAGAGTCTACAACAACTTCTTGTCTAGAGTTAATGTCAACTTTTGGATTGGAGCCAACTTGTGTATAAGGTAAAACATCATTTGGCGACTCTTCACTTGATGAAGCTCCTTGAGAACCATACATAACATTTTGAATTCTTCCTGTGGATTGGTTTTGATCTCTCTCACATGCCACTAGATCAGACTCAGCATAAGTCTCAGGTATTTCTAGTTGAAATCCCTTGTCTACACTATTCCTCAACATATCAGGAAAAGCAAGAAACTCTTGTCTTGTATCAGCTGAACCAGCAACCTTCTTATCTATAAAAGGAAAATACTTTTCATCAAACACTACATGTTTAGATACATACACTCTATCATTGGCTGCTATACACAGATATCCTCTGTGCTGATGATCAATGCCCAAGAATGTACATACTTGTGATATAAACTTCAGTTTATGCTTTTGAAAATCTTTTAAATATGAAAAAAATGACAACCAAATACTCTCACAAGTCTATAGTCAGGTTTCTTCTCATGCAAAACCTCAAAGGGAGACCTATCCTATAATATCTTTGTAGGCAATTGATTTATTAGATACACTGCCTTAGACACAACATAGGAACAGATATTTATAGGTAAAGATGTTTATGCAAATAACACCAAAGCTAGTTCTATTATATGCCTATGTTTCCTTTCCACAACCCCATTTTGTTGAGAGGTAAGTGGACATGTAAGTCTATGGTTAATTCCTGCTTTGACCAGAATATGAGACAAACTTCGATACTCCCCTCCCCATTCACTTTGTACTTCTTTGATTACACCACCAAATTAAGTCTAAACTAAAGTTTGAAACTGCTAAAAAGTTACAATTGTTTGACTTTTCTCTTTCAACAAATAAAGTCATATATATCGTATATATACATCAACAAAACAAACATAGTATTTAAAACCTCTCGATGAGACATGGGAAGGACCCCAAAGAACAATAAATATTAACTAAAAAGGTGCATTATAGACACTAGTTGAAGCATAAAAAGGAAATTTGTAACTCTTTCCCATTCGACATACAACACACTTTATTTATATTCTTCTTAAGTTTTACATTCGCATCTTTACACACTTGTATCAAAGTGTCATGAGCTAGGTGCCCATGACTTTGATACATCAAATCATAGGTACTTAGAAAAATTGTAGCACCTACATTACATGTTTTATTTTGTAAACTGTGAATCGATAAACTCCTTCGCATTCAATGCCTTCAAGAATCACCTACCTTGTCTTTTGATCACGGACCAAACAATGATGCGCATGGAATTCAAAACACACATGGTTATTCTTAGCAAACTTAGACACCAAGAGAAGATTACGAGTTACTTGTGGAACATACAGTAAATCATTCAAAACTAATGTTCGAGATGGTGTGAATATCTTTGAACTACCAGTTTTATCAATCTCCAAACTAACACCATTACCAACTACTAACTTACCTGGTCCTTGATAAGCTGCTCCATTAATAATATTTGTTGAATCTGGAGTTACATGGTGAGAGGTCCCTGAATCCAAAACCCATTGGTCTGAAACTAGTGCAGTTGAAGTTGAAACCAGATGTGCTTGCGCTGCATCCACATTCAAAGGAGCCTCAGTATCATCCACATAAATAGCATATTGAGCACGACTCATATCAGGACCTTTTGACATGTCAAGCCCAACGAAATCATGATCAAACCTATATCAGTATCGATTAACCATGTGGCCATTCTTACCACATAACTGACATTGGATCCGAGATCTTCCTCGACCACGATCACCACTTCTACCAGTATTATATGGACGAGTGACTCTGTAAAACTGGTTTTGTCCACTATACACATGTCCTTGTCCAGTAATAGTCACCTGCTTAGGATGCACTATATTTACAACATGAGCACTCATTGGCAAAAAATCAGGTTGTGAATTAAATCCTGTCAACTGAGTCTCATCATCAGTTAATATATTGCATACTCGTTCGATCGAAAACAAATCCTTTTTAGCAGTAATCATTGCCGTGAAAGGTTAAAAATCTCTTGGCAAGCCATTTAATATACTAGTTATATGCTCAACCCTAGAAATTTTACAACCACAAGACTTAAGAGCATCACAAACTTCTTTAATACGAGACAAATAGAACATCATGCTTTCATCATCTCTCTTATTGATAGATCTCAATTTATAATGGAGACTCATCACAGAAGTAGTTGATTTGTTCGAAAAATATGAATCACTGCACTTCATATCTGTGATGTAGTCTCTGGATCCACAAACTGTGAAAGAAGATGAGCACTAATGGTAGACAATAGTCACGAAGCAAGAGCACTATCTTGTGCCACAAAGTCCTCGTATTCTGAATTTTTTGCTCAAAGATCATCAGAAGATACCATTGTCTGTGGAGGTATCTCAACTTCACCATACAACATGGACTCCAATTTATGACTGCGTACAGTGAGAAAGATCTGTCGTTTCCACAACAAGAAGTTCCTTTCATCAAGTATCACATTTATTTTTTTGTCAGTGAACATTTGTCAGATCGCACATTACCACCAATTGTCACACCATGTGATGCAGCAGCAAGCATGACTTTCCTTTAGTTAAAAGCGGAAGATGCTCCCAAAAACTTTAGCTCTGATACCATATCAAGAAGATAAAAAATTGGAGAAGATAGAAAAATAAAGAGAATATTTTCTGTTATTGAATCAGAAGAGAGGTGATTACAAGTGATGATGAAGGCTTCCTTTTGTACACAATGCTACAGACTTTTAACTCCTCAACAAACTAACCATTTCAGGTTGTTAACCTAACAGACTTTTATAACAGTTTTACACGTATGCATGGATGTATGGATGAAATACATGTATGCTTATAAAATACTCTAAACCTCTAATAATTAAAAAGAATGATGAACAAGAAAAATAAAAGAAACAAAAAATAAAGAGTCAGAAGTAACATAATCGATCGACATATGAGTAGAGTGTATATTTGGTTAATTTGATTAGTGATTAAATCGAATTAGTTATAATTATATTTTGATTTAATTGTTAATCAAACTGAATTAATCGAACTGAAATTATATCTGTTAAATCAATCAGTTTTAAATTAACTAAAATTTATTATAAAATTTTAAATAAAATTCCACAATACGTCACTAAATTATGCTAAAATAATCTTTTTAGTAACTAAATTTTATTTTATGTCAATTTGATAAAATTTTAATAATTATTTTATAATTGATAAAAAATTAGTGATCATTTTATAATTTTTAAAAATGTTAGATAACAAAAAAATAAATATCTAATATGTAATATATAATAATTTTAGTTAATTAATCAATTTTAAATCGAATTAAACAATAATTAAATTTTTAAAAAATAATGATTAATCGAATTTGTCTAAAATTAGACAAACGAACTAACAAAAAAAATAATTTATTCAATTAATCTAATTAAAATCAAATAATACACCCTCTTGCGCACAAGCTTAAAATTTTACATCGATATCGTTGGTTGAAATAATCTTCAAGCCAACTCAGCCCACACAAGCAAGTCTAATAATGTCTAAGAACAAGCTTAAAAACTGATCTCTGAACAATTAAAGTATGACCACACACAAAATATTTAAATCCAAACAGAGAAATATAAGATACTCCATATTTATATTTTTGATTATATTCTTATTTTAAAAAGAAAGAAATTAAGGTATTAAAAATGTGAAATATGTTTATATTTTTTTAATAATTTAAAATGATTATAAGATAATATATACTCATATAAATTTTTAATTTTTTGACCATGTACACATTACAGATAAAATAATTAAATTTATGTTTCCTAAAATAATTAAATTTTAGGATGTGTCTAGTTGTAGTTACTAAACTATAAAACAATTTTGTCTATAAATTCTTTGAAATGATTTTTGTCACTAGACTATATTAAAGGTTAGTTTAGTATTCATTTTAGATATAATGTTATAAAATTTAAAAATATATTTATTTAAATGATATTTAAATCTTTTAATATTCTGATATAAAAAATATATAAATTTAAAACTTAAAATAATTTATAATAACTTATTATTAATTTTTTATATATTTTTTCAATATATAAATTTTAGGGATAATGGAACATTTACCCTTGTACATTAAAATTTTTGCGAATGTGGGGTTTGTACTTTAAAAATATTCAATTAGCCCCATGTACTTTTCTTCCCTCGTATAAAGTACCTTTTCCCATAACGTCGCTATGCGGTGAAGTTTCATGACACGTGGTTGCGTTACACTGTGGCATATGATGTCTCTGATAACAAAAAAAAATATAATTAGATATACTTACACCAATATAAAAAC
This sequence comes from Abelmoschus esculentus, assembly GCA_035048815.1. Lineage (NCBI taxonomy): Eukaryota > Viridiplantae > Streptophyta > Magnoliopsida > Malvales > Malvaceae > Abelmoschus > Abelmoschus esculentus. Next base: position 7,424,499 of record JAUCBN010000059.1, read on the forward strand.
ATTACAATTAGATATTAGTCTAGTTTACTTATACTTACATCGATATAAATATCTTACATAAAATATAAACTTTAAATATTTTTAAGAAATTAATATAAATTTTTAGATTAAATAAGAAAATTAACCTTTAAATAATGCATTTTTATATTAGTGTAATATAACTAAGTATAAATTTAATATATTAATAATTATATTTAATATTATTTTAATATTAATATTTTAATATATTAATATTAATATTAATGTTAAATAACTAAAAGTAGAAAAGTAATCTCATCTTCAAAAGTAACTTATCTGGTTAAAAAAATTTAAAAAAATGGCTTTTAATATTTGGTGAAGATAACTTTTTTTAAAATGATAAAAAAAAAGGTGTTTGGCATTATTTATGATTAAAATGTGCTTTTTAAGCTAAATGTCATAGGTTTAGTCTTGTAGAACTATCCGTGCGGCGTTAGCACTCACGATTTATGCTAACAAGCATTTGATTCACGCAAACTCTAAGACTAAAAAGCTTGAAAGATTAAGAAAGTAAGAATTTAGAAAAGGAACACTTTATTAAGCTGTAAAGAACTTATAAGACTTGAGATTTCGTGGATGATGTACAAATGAAGGGTGGTCCTATTTATAGACATCCACCCCCTTAAATGATGCTTTTATACTATCATAGAGTTATACACAAGTGTAAAGTATTCTAGAGTATTCTACAAGTATCTACATATGTCCTTAATTATCCAAATTATTCTAGAGACTTCTAGAGATTTTTAGAGTAGTCTCGACCTTTCCAAGGTATTTATAGACATCCACCTCCTTAAATGATGCTTTTACCCTTCTAGAATGTTCTAGATGCTCCCAACATATTTTCTGCACTTCTAGAATGTTCTAGAATCTTCTAGAATCATCTAGAGTTTTCTAAAATTTTCTAAGACCTTTTAGATGTGTGTGGACTTTGGTAGATCATCCTGGAACGTTGTGGCAAGCTTTTAGATAAATGTAGGTCATTCTAGTAGCCTTCTTGGTGCATGCTTGCCGTAAAATGCCCAAGGATGTCTAATTTGCCTCAATGCTAGGTGACGGGTTGTGACATAAAGCTCTAAAATAAGCCTTAGATTAGGTCGAATGCTTCAATCATTTTGATCGCGAAGTGGTGGAGAAGTTGTTTCTTAGGTGGTGATTTAAAATAGGAAGTAATAAAAGAAATTGACATAATAATTTTAGTGTGATTCATATTTTTAACTAAATACTACATCTATAGCTTTAGGTTCGCAACTAAGGATTTATAAATTTATTATGAATTTTTTCTCTTTTCTTATATAAGAAGGTTTAGCGATCTAAAAAAAATCTGTGTCGTTAAATTTTTTTTGGGTGTTTGGAAAACATTTTATGTTAAATTTGAAAATTAATGTCTTCCGAACAGACGATTTTTGTTTGAAAAAATATTTTGAAAAATTAGAGTCGTCATCGACCGTTTAGGTAGATCGAACACCGTTTTATTAATATTAACTTTTTCAGGTTAAAGTGTTATCAAATTAATTTTTAATTGACTGTGTGAATTTATTTAGAGCACCTAAAACCGAAGGTAAGCAACCTAACCACTACCACCACATTGGAGTTGGTCTCGCTTAAGACTAGATTTAGGGGCCCACATTGAACAAAAATTAAAGTCGTCATAGAATCTATAGTTACAATTAAATTAATTACATACAATACGATAAAAATTAAAAAAAAACATACATACGTTCATACATATTCTAAAATATAATTAAAACTAATCTAAAAAATAAATTTAATACATACATAAATATAAAACATAAAATATTACATAATAAATACTAATCTATAAGTGTTCAAAATGTTCCAGGCTTTTCGATACGCCACATAGGCGTTTCGATACAGTTTGCCTTATTTCAAAGGAATTTTCACAGGGTTTTCGATACCTATGTAGATGGTATCGATACCATTTGCTACTGGGAATTTGGTTTCAGTACTGAAAACACAAGTATCGATACTAGTTTTAAGAGTTCCGATACACCTATAATGACTTTATGAAAACCCTAATGATTTTATAAAAGAAACCAACGACTATAAGATGTATCAAAACAAGCCTTGATTATTTCGATACAGGGAATAGAAGGTATCGATACCTATACAAGGTGTTTCGATACTTGTTCTTAAATGAAGATCCAATGAATATTTCTCAAAGAGGCAGTATCGATACCTGTTTACCGAGTATCAATACCACTTGCACTAAAAATAAAAATTAGCCTGAAAATCAGCTCCAAATGGCTCCAAATCAATCCTAATGGTCATTAACGGCTAGAAGCTCAATTGGTATGATAAAAGGAAGTCTCAAGCATCAAGAGAAGACTAATGCTTCACTTGTAACAACATTATGATTAAATAATTGTCTTAGAGCTTAAATCCTATCTTTGGTAGACAAAATACTTGTGAACTAAATTTTCAATGTATGCTCAAGTGTATTAGGATTGAATGAGAGCTTTAGATTGCAAACAATTAGCCTTGTTAAAAGGATTACAAGTTTGTTAAGTTTTCTTTGTTTGAGAGGTTTCCCAAAGTTTGGATTGTGAACTTTGGATACTAGATTCGGGAAATTGAATCTAGGTTGTAAGGTTAGCCCTTTATCCCCCAAAGACGAAATTCTTAATGAATTTGGAAAATTCTTACTAGGAAGCTAAGGTAGTTGAATGTAGGTACTTTTCCAAAGGCCGAACCACTTTAAAATCCTTGTGTTCTTTGTCATTTTTATTTGTTTCTATTATACTAAATAATTGGTTATATTGTAACTAAGTTTTTTAGACGTAACAATTTCTGTTATGAGAGCTGAAGCTCAGCCATCTCTCGTGCTACTGCTATAAATGGTGGCATTGAGCTCTCTTGTAAAGATATACAGTATTATCAATAAACTCAGTAAATATTCTCTTCTTTTAACATGGTATCTTCCGCCATTTCGATCCTCGTTCCTTCATCTTCTTCTCTGCGTTTCTTGCTCGAATGATCATCTCTTCTGAGTCGTCAATTCTTTTCGGTGGTGCCATGGCTGCAGATCAAGGTTTGTTTAACAAACAAATTAGTGTGAAGTTGGATGACACAAATTATCTGTTGTGGCATCAACAAGTATTGTTACTGGTTCGAGGGCAAGGTCTAGAGTATTACCTCGATGGAACTTTGCCTTCGCCGCCTTCCATCATCACAAACTCAGATGGCACACCTGCAATAAATCCGGCGTACCAACGCTACTTGAAACAAGATAGCTCTCTTGCGTCATGGCTGCTCTCGATAGTAAGTACGTCAATCTTGCCTCACCTTATCGGGGCTGAATCTTTTACTTTGATTTGGCATACTCTTGCCCAACGTTATTCTAAAATTTCTACCACAAGAATTATGCATTTACATTCCCGACTCCGATCCTTAAAAAAGGATGTCTCTCTATTACTGCGTATACAACTTAGGTTAAGGAGATTTTTGATCTCCTTGTCATTTGCAGTAATCCTATTTTGAAGATCGAACAGGTGGCCACAGTACTCAATGGTCTTTCGTTAGAGTTCGAATCAATTGTGGCGGTTATCTCTGCAAGTAAAAAGCCATATACGTTTGATGGAGCAGTTTCTCTGCTCATTGATGTCGAAACTCGGCTAGAGGATCCGCTGAGGTTTACCATTGGTATTAACAGTACAATCGTGGACACACTAAAAACTGATGCCTCTCGCTCTAGCTGCATCCATAGTCACAGGGGTGGTTCTCGTGGTGGTCGCTCCGGACCTGGTGGACGATTCAAAGGAAGACCTTGGGTTCAATGCCAGATATGTGGAAAACTTTGTCACTTGGCAGATCGTTTTTGGCATGGATTTGATCACGACTATCAATCTCAATCCATGAACAATATTGAGATTCATACCTGTTGTTGTGATTCACCAGAAGCCTCCTACAATCCATTTGTTTCCACTGATAGCCCTGCCATGGCTGACGAACCACAAGTCAACACCTTGGTTGCTACTTCTACAGCTTGATTTCCTGACTCGGGTGCCACTCACCATGTCACCAATGATAATACTCTTCTTATGACTGGCCAACATTATCAAGGTCAGGGTAAGGTCCATATTGGAGATGGTTCCACACTGCATATAAATCGAATTGGGTCTGATGTACCAGATATTAGACGTAATCTGATGTTTGTGTTTAAATTCTCTACTGACAACAACGTGTATTTTGAGTTTCACTCTTCTTATTGTTCTATTAAGGATGAAAGCATAGGGGTTGAGTTGCCGCATGGTGCACAAGTTGATGGCTTGTACATGTTCGACACAACATCTCTTCCAGTACCTTCCTCATCCGTTGCGTTCCTTTGTTCAAATACTTCAACAGAATATTGCCTTTGGCACTGTCTCTTGGGGCATCCATCACCTGAAGTTGTTAGTTTAGTAATGAATAAAAGGTTCAAAGTTAATTCAGTTTGCCATGCTTGCTAGCTTGGCAAGTGTCATGCTTTTTCGTTTGCTTCTTTTACTACAGTTTACACTTCACCGTTTCAGCTTGTTGAAATTGATCTTTGGGGGCTTGCACCATCACTCTCAAATGGTTACTTTTACTATATGTCATGTGTTGATATGTTCTCCAAGCATACTTGGATTTACTTGCTCAAAAAAAAGTCAGATGCTTGTAAGGCGTTTTAATTTTTTTAATTTAATAAAAACACAATATAATGCTAATTTGTTGGCTGTTCAAGTGGATGGAGGGGGTGAATTTCAATTTCTGCATACGCAACTTGCCCAAATTGGTATTCAACTACGAGTTACGTGTCCGAGTACGTCCCAACAGAATGGAGCTGTAAAACGTAAGCTCCGACGCATAATTGACACCGCATTAACACTGCTTGCTCATGCTCACTTGCCCATCAATTTTTGGTCATTTGCTGTATTAAGTGCTACGTATTTAATTAATCGCATGCCATCAAAAAGGTTAGAGAATCAGTCACCTTATCAACTTCTACACCACAAGCTACCAAACTATAAGTTTTTAAGAGTGTTTGGTTGTTTGTGTTTTCCCTCTTTGCGACCATTTAACAAGCACAAGCTTGAGTTTTGATCACAACCTTGTATCTTTCTTGTATTTTCACCACAACACCATGGTTATGTATGTTTCGATAAGGCCAATGAAAAAATGTTTACTTCTAGGAATGTAGTGTTTGATGAGAATATATTTTCTGGTATTGATCTGCAGTCTACTCCTACTTCTACTCCAAACAGTTCATCGGTATCCCATCCTCTTATGGTTCCACCATATGTCATATATGATAATGATGCATCTACATTTCTTTCTCCTGTGTCACCTGTAGCTCCTCGCAGTCAATCTCCAGCTATAGAAGAGGTTTTTCCATCATCAGAAGGAAACTCATCGACTTTTCCTTCTATCCCTTCAAGTGTTCCTGCTGCAGCATTTGAGCAACCACAATCATCGTTCAAAGCTCGTGATTCTGAGGATGCTCAACCGGACTTTCCAGTTTTGGCCTCCTTGAATATTTATCCTATGGTGACGCGAAGCAAGGCTGGGATCTTTAAGCCTAAGATATATCATGTTCAAATGACCGAAATTCCTTCCAATGTGCATGTTGCACTTGAAAATAAAGATTGGAAGCAAGCTGTGTTGGCAGAATACAATGCCTTGGTAGACAATGATACATGGGATTTGGTTCCTTTACCCTTCGATCGACGAACCATTGGCTGTAAATGGTTGTTTAAAGTCAAGCGTAAAGCAGATGGCTCATTCGATCGCTATAAGGCTCGTTTGGTGGCGAAAGGGTTCTCTAAGCTTGTAGGACCTGATTTTAACGAAACATTTAGCTCGATTGTCAAGACCGCAATTGTTAATCTTCTACTGTCCCTAGCAGTTACCAATGGTTGGATCATTCGACAAATTGATGTGAACAACGCATTCTTAAAAGGTGACCTTGCTAAAGATGTGTATATGTCGCAACCAGATGCGTTTCAAGTCTCGGCTCCTGATGGTACCAAGCTCGTGTGTAAGCTCAAACGAGCTCTTTATGGCCTTAGCCAGGCTCCTCGCAATTCGTTCACTAAGCTCAAGCAATTTCTGGAGACATTGCAATTCAAGTCATCTTCCGCAGATATTTCCTTGTTCGTCTACAAAGATGCTGATATAACCACTTATGTTGTGGTCTAAATGGATGATATCTTACATATCGGATCTTCACCTGATCATGTTAACACTTTGGTCACACAACTTCATCAGAAATATTCAGTTAAGGATCTTGGAAAGCTTAGTTATTTTCTGGGTATTGAAGTCAAGAGTGTGCATGGCGGATTATTTCTCACTCAAAACAAGTATATAACTGATCTGTTGGTCAAAACCAATCTACAACATGTTTTTGTTGTTCCAACTCTAATGGCTACGAATCATAAGCTCAACAAGACTAATGACACTTTCCTGGAAGATACAAGTGAGTATAGAAGTGTGGTCGGTTCCTTGCAATATTTGAGTCACACTCGGCCAAACATTGCTTTCTCTGTTAATAAGGTTGCTCAATTTATGCAGCAACCCACTGATGCTCATTGGGTGGCCGTAAAAAGAATTCTTCGGTATCTCAAAGGAACAATGGATTATGGTTTTCACCTTGCAACATGCAGTCCTTAGGGCTTTTTCGTATGCAGATCGGGGTAGTGACCCTGATGATCGACACTCAATCTCTGGATATTGTGTCTACTTTAGGATGTACCTGGTGTCTTGGAGCTCGCAGAAATAGAAGGTTGTCTCTAGGTCAATCGTAGAGGCTGAATTTCGCAGTCTTGCTGATGCCGCCTCGAAAATTATGTGGATTAAAGCAGCACTTGGTGAGATGGACGTTGATCTTTTTGAAACATCAACAATTTGGAGTGATAACACGAGCGATGTGGCAATGGCAACAAACCCCGTCATGCATGCAAAGACAAAACACGTCGACCTCGATCTCTTCTTTGTTTGGGAGAAAGTATTGGCTCAGGCGATGCAAGTCAATTATGTTCTTGCAGCAAGTCAAGTTGTTAATATCTTCACCAAACCCATCTGCACTCAAGCATTTGAGGAATTTCGGTCTCAACTTTGTGTTCAAAACTTGAAAGAAATTGAAAAAACGGGGGAATATTAGACTAGAGAATTGGTTATATTGTAACTAAGTTTGTTAGGCGTAACAATTTCTGTTATGAGAGCTGAAAAATCAGCCATCTCTCGTGCTACTGCTATAAATGGTGACATTGAGCTCTCTTGTAAAGATATGCAGTATTATCAATAAACTCAGTAAATATTCTTTTCTTTTAACAGTTTCCACAATTTTCACCCAAATTACCATTTCTCCATCACTTAACAAGCAAGATTTGTTGTGCATCGAGCAAACAAGTGCAACATCAAGGAGGAGCTTCATACACACAAAGAGGACACTTGAAGAAGAATGCTTCACATTCTACCTTTGGTTCAATTATTATAAAATGTAGTTGAATTTCTTATCATTTGCTTTACTTTCTTTTTAATTCAACTGTGATATCATATTTGTTGGACTGATCTAGTTTGATGCTTTGAGTAAGGGGAGCATTTTACTTTACAAACTAACATTTTGTATTTTGATTTTAAATTTTTTAACAATTAACATTTTTAACACTCTCCTATGTTATGAGCTTTAAAAATTTTCAAACTTTGTTTGAACCATTTTTGAAATAACAAAAAGGGGAGAACGTTGTGAAAAAACTGAGTTTTCAAATGTTTCAAATGAATAAGGGGGAACTTTAATGATTTTGAATCTTTAATTCTCTTATTCAAGTTTTATTTCACAGAGGGGGAGCAATCTCAAAAATAATTTTTCAACTTGGTTTTTATATATCAAAAAAGGGAGATTATTGAACTAATATTTTGATATAATAATTGAAAAATAATTTAGGAATAATTTGAAAAGATTCCAAAAATAGTTTTAAGTCCAAACAACTTGAAAATAAGTTTGAGACAATTTCTAAGGTTTTGAATGTGTTCAAAATATTCTAAAGAAGTCAAAGTGTTGAAAATGCTACAGGCGTTTCGATACACATCCCAAGCGTTTCGATATAGTTTACCAGATTTCAAAGGAATATTCACAGGGGGTCGATACCTATGAGGATGGTATTGATACCATTTGCTACTATAAAATTTGGTTTTGTTAAAGAAAACACAAGTTTCCATATTCCAGTATAGATACTAGTTTTAGGTGTTACGATACGCCTCTAACGCTTTTATGAAAACCCCAACGATTTTATAAAAAAACGGTTAAAAGCCGTATTGAAATAGGCCTTGATCGTTTCGATAAGGGGAACAAAAGGTATCAATACCTATACAAGCTGTTTCAATACTTGTTCTTAAATGCAGATCCAACAGCTCTTTCCCAAAGAGGCAATATCGATACAGGTTTTTCGAGTATCGATACCACTTGCACTAAAAGCAGAAATTGGCCTGGAAATCAGCTTCAAATGACTCCAAATCAATACCAATTATCATTAACAACTAGAAGCTCAATTAGGGTGATAAAAGAAAGTATCATGCGTCAAGAGAAGACTAATGCTTCACTTGTAACAACATTATGATTAAACAATTGGCATAGTGCTTAAATCTTATCTTTAGGTAGACAAAACACTTGTGAGTCAAATTGTCAATGTATACTCAAGTGTATTAGGATTGTGTGAGAGATTTAGATTGCAAAGAAATAGCCTTGTTAGTAGGATTACAAGTTTGCTAAGTTTTCTTTGTTTGAGAGGTTTTCCAAAGTTCTGGCTATGACCTTTGGATACTAGATTCGGAATATTGAATCTAGGTTGTAAGCTTAGCCCTTTAGCCTCAAAAAGAAGAAATTATTAGTGAATTTAGGAAATCCCAAAGCATAAATTCTTGTTTTGTTTTGCATATTTGCATCTTCATTCTCTTAGTTTTTAGAATTCAGTCAATTTTTTTCCTTAAAAATAGTCTGTGGAGACATGTCCAGAATTGTTGGAATGCGTTGCCCAGTTACTATTTCTATAATGAAATTAATTTGGAACTTTTTAGGTATTTTAACTTATTTTACGTGCATATCATATCTAGAAGGGGTTGAGTCTGGAGAATATTGCTCATAATAAAATTAGTTTTTCGAAGTGGATAGAATTCTCCTTAGAAAGATGATGATCATGCAAGAATATATCTTCAGTACAAGGTTAACCAACAAGCATCTATGAGTGAAAAAAAGAAGGACAAGCAATCGATTGAGATTGTAAAGAAAAAATGAATTGTTGAAAAGGAAAACGAGGGTAGCTGTATGGAAAAGCAAGGCTCATGATAATAAGATCCATTTGAATGAATTGAAGTGTGTATGTTATACTTCCAACGAAAGGATAAAATAGAGTTGAGCTTTCATTGTTAAGTTTCAGGCGCAAGTAAAATACCTAAGTCGTTCTCTACACTGGCGTCATTGTGCACTTGTTGAGCTTTAGGCTAGTCAAAGTAAGAATGAAGCACTTAAAGAGCAAGTAAAGACCATGAAGAACATCATTCAAAAAATATTGGGAAAAGATTTTGGTAGACATCAATAAAGGGGACAATGATTGTTGTCTCACTCGTCTTAGGGATAACACTATGAGATTCCAAGAATAAGACATGTTCGATAAGAAGTGTTATGACCCAAATCCAAGGTGTAGTAAAGGCATATGATGTTATCCAATGAAGTTGAAGTTTTGCACCAATATAAGAAGTAGGAATAAGACTTTTATGGATAATCGAGTAAAGAGTTGAGGATTCAGAATCAGATATACTCGTTATATAATTCTGAATCTTTCATAATAAGGAACTTCGACATCCGATGAAGAACTAATTTTAATAGTAATAGCTTAATGGAATCGATTCCCCTTCGTTTGTATTCATATATTTTGCATTTATGTATTTGCATTTTTTTTGAATTTGTTTCTATTTTTATATCATCGCATTCATTCACAATAATAATAAAAAAATAAAAAAAAAGAGCAAACTTTTTACATAAGTTTGATGTCCAAACAATGGTCATTGAAGGTGCGTCGACAACTTCGGGAATATGCGAGCTTATTTGATGTAGTTACTTAGATAACAGTCATGTTGGATTTTTGGGACTCAAACAAAGAGAAAGTAACTAATAGAGTTAATGCTCTGCCAGAGTTTGCCTACACTTTTCCAAAGGCGCTAAAGAAATCTGTCTCGCCCAAAATTTCAACTTTATCATAGAAGGAATTCGGCTTGTGTCCCCAAACTAATAGAATATTGATCACGAAAAAAACTAAGATTGACCTTGACGAAGATGTTAATAAGGCTGAAAATGAAAAGAAATGGGAAAACTATTATGAAAAATTAGAGATCTTCAAAACCTTCCAAGAGGGGAATATTTAGGGTGACATGGATGCTAAAGACCTGAGCTTGGTGATTGATATGGTAATTCCTTCAAAGTTCAAGGTCCCCGAATTCAAAAAAAATCAACGAGATCACTTGTCCTTCGACATATTCGACCATATATTGTTGAAAGATGTCAATGTTCTTGAATAATGAGAAATCGCTCATTCACTATTTCCAAAATAGTTTATTCAGGTCTGCATCTTCAGTAAATGGTACAAACATGTCACTGATATGGTCTTGAATCAGCTCTTTCTACAAGGAATAAAGTAGAAACATGATGAAAGCATATGTCAATATGCGTAAAGGAGGCGAAATAAGATATTCCAAGTTTAACCCCCACTGTTGAAAATGAGCTATCAATGATGGGAAAATCAAGAAGGAGAATACGACGTGTAACATGAATGAATTCAACAATGAAAGATTTGAAAACTGAAAAATATAAGTTTTTCCTGGTCAACGATGGAAACAAACCTAGAATAAACCCTTTTGCTCGCAAACATCAGAGGTCTTTTTTAACGAGATTTATGTCGTTTTACTCATTTTCAAGATGGATTTCCTTTATTTTTCTCTCAAGTGGTAAATATTTTTTCATTCATTTCATTCACTTCTCTTCCAAAATATATCCTTTTGGCAGAGTCTCTATTATTGAATGATTCTTGAATCTAATCCCAGATAGAGGGCAAAAAAGTGTTCAGGATTAATGGGAAAATCCCATTTTGAGTAAATTTTTCTCTCAGACATTGTTGTTTATGGTTTTTGAATAAAGTGATCTCTGAAACATCTACCAACTGAAGACTACTTATCTTTGATGATATTTGTGTATGAAATGATATTTGACATTCCTTCATTTCCATTCTCAAAAAAGAAAATAAAAAAAATTGTGTTCAGGATTAATGGGAAAATCCCATTTTGAGTAAATTTCTTGTGTTTGAACCCTAATCAAGGATCACTTCCCACACTAGGGGGCAAAGAGGATGAGAGGTTGTATTTATGTGAGAAAAATGCATTAAATGAAAAAAGCTAAGGAAAAAAATAAGAAAAAAAGAAGAAGAAAAAGCTGAAGGAAAAGAGCAAAAAAGAAAAAATAAGAAAAAATAAGAAGGATAAATAAGAGTTAAATCGTAAAAAAAAAAAGATAAAAGCATAAAATATGCGTGAAATCTTACAAATGAGGCATATGCTAGAAAAGAAAATGAACTCTAGGGTGAAAACCCAAAATACACAATCTACAGTGATCTTGAGAACAAAAGAATAAAGGTTTCATCATGAAGGATTGATCCTTGATTTAATCACCCTTGAATAAGAATTTGAGCTTATGTATCCTTTCTTTTACTATTAGAGGGCCTACCTTACAAGCCTTTAAAAGACAATTTGGATCACACATGATTATTTGAGAAAAAGGAGTTTTTTTTTCAGAATACATTCTGCCTAATTGAGTTAACATTTCTTCAAGGGTCATTGGACTTCTAATGTCTGATCGAGATAAGAAAAGAGGGAAGATTAAAATTTGGTGAGTTGGTGAGTTAAAGAGAGCCCCTAAAATAGAATACTATCCAGTTGATGGATTCATGAATCATTCATACTATGAATTTTGAGGCATTTGAATTTGTTCTTTTTTGTGTTTGCCATGAGTTTTGGGTTTAAATTCTCATTTTCAGCCTTTATTTTCTTCAAATCCTTATTTGTATCATTTTTTTGCATCTTACGAGTAAAATAACATATATTCATAAAAAAAGGTTTTTTGGAATTGATTTTGAGTCTAAAGACAATTGTTCAGCCTGACATAAGTGACTTAAGTGGAATAGGATCAACACCGTTTTCATCAGTTTACGAGATAGAAGTTGAAGTGTCAATATGGGTTGAAATTTTACTCCTTCATATTCTAATGGAAGCATAATTAGAAGAAACATAATGGGTTCAAGCAAGGTATGGTCGGTTGAACCTCATTGAAAAATGTTGAACGTCATTTACCATGATTAGATGTATCAAAAGAAGATGATGTAGACTTATAATAAGAAGTTTCGTCCGAGAGAATTTTATGAATGAGACGGATCTATAGAAAATATTGCAAATTCAAAAAATACCCGAGAAAAATGGATGTTTAATTGAAAATGACCTTATGTTGTATCGAAGTTTTCTTCTAAAGAAGCTTAGATGAATTGTGAGAAGATTAAAATTCATCGAATTAAGGATCAATCAAATTATGCCTAGAAAAAAGAAGAAAAAGTATCTAAAAATGAAAACCCATAAAGGGAACCCTAGATTCAAAAAAAAAACAGAAAAAATAAAAAAGAAAGAAAAAAAAGAGAAAAAAATAAAAAAGAATAAAAAACAAGGGGGATTGAAGATGAAAATCCGCAAAGGGCGTCTTGAAATCAACGGAAGATCTGAGTTGAAAACACGTAAACGGAAGCTCAGATAGTTCATGGATTAGGCATATATAAAATAATTCCCTCAAAGGCTTGATAATTAGAAAGAAATTTTGTTTCTTTATACATCATTGCCGGTTTCAAAATCTACACAGAAAAACAACATTCAAGACATTTCTCAATGTTTCAAGTCCATATCGACTTAAGGTCTTCAAAAATATTGGGCACAGAAAAAGAGATCAAGCAAATACATCAATTTACTCAGCAAGGGGTATGAATCGAAGAACTCACAAGAAGCTTAGAAGATGCTGGGAATTAGTATTCCTTTAAGTATGGACGTTTATCTATATTGGAGAAGATGTCTCATGGTGTGAGGGTTTTCATCTGATTAGAAAATTTTCTTGCCTTAGAAAAGACGAAAGCAAAAGGAATATTGAAAATATGATGATAAAATTGGTCTTTCTCATCGTCTGGATTGAATGAACAACATGAGCAAATTAAAAAAAAAGATAAACAACAAAGCATGGTTGTCTATCTAGGTTGTGCAAGAAAATGCACATAGAAGTGGAGAGGAACAATCTCAAAGAAAAAATACAAACAAAAGAATAAAAAAAATAAAAAAAACAATAAAAAATACACATTAGACATCTCTAGGGGCATGCTCATCATAATTGTGTCATTGGTTGAATTTTGACATGTATATGAAATGCTCTCAGAAAATAGAACCTGCATATCCATTCGTGCATGACGAGAATGAAACCTTTTTTTGAAGATGTTTATCTGCTCGAGCATAAGAAGAGTAGAACCTGCTTATCTATTCGAGCATGAGGAGAATAGAACCTGCATATCTATTCATGCATGAGGAGAATGAAAACTCTTTTTGAAGATGCTTATCTACTCGAGCATGAGGAGAGTAAAACCTGCTTATCTATTTGAGCATGAGGAGATAAAACCTGTATATTCATTCGTGCATGAGGAGAATGTAAACTTTTTTTCTGCTTATCTACTCGAGTATGAGAAGAGTAGAAACTGCTTATCTATTCGAGCATGAGGAGAATATAACCTGCATATCCATTCATGCATGAGGAGAATGTAACATTTTTTAAAATTCTTATCTACTCGAGCATGAGGAAAGTAGAACCTGCTTATCTATTAGAGCATGAGGAGAATAAAACCTCCATATATATTCGTGCTTGAGGAGAATGGAACCCTTTTTTGAATCTGCTTATCTACCTAAGAATGAGGAGAGTAGAACCTGCTTATCTATTCGAGCATGAGGAGAATAGAACTTGCATATCCATTCGTGCTTGAGGAGAATGAAATCCTTTTTTTGAATTTGCTTATCTACTCGAGCATGAGGAGACTAGAACCTACTTATCTATTCGAGCATGATGAGAATAGAACATGCATATCCATTCGTGCATTAGGAGAATGGAACCCTTTCTTAAATCTGCTTATCTATTCGAGCATGAGAAGAATAGAACTCGCTTATCCATTCGAGCATGTGGCGGATGAAACCTTTTCTTCGGAAACTTGCTTATCTAATCGAGCATGAGGAGAGTTAAAGGTGCATATCCATTCATGCATAAGGAGAATGAAAACTTTTTACTATCTACTCGAGTATGAGGAGAGTAGAACATGCATATCTATTCGAGCATGAGAAGAATAGAACCTGCATATCCATTCGTGCATGACGAGAATGGAACCCCTTTTTGAACATGCTTATCTATTCAAGCATGAATAGAATAGAACCCACATATCCATTCGTGCATGAAGAGAATGGAAATTTTTTTGAATCTACTATCTATTTGAGCATGAGTAGAATAGAATCTACTTATCCATCCAAGCTTGAGGAGAATGGAACCTATTTTTTAGAACCCGAATATCCGTTCAGTGAAAGGAGAATTGAACATGTCTTTTCATTCGAGCACGGGAGAATGAAATGTGTTTATTCGTTCAAACATAAGGAAAATAAAATTGTCCAACGAGTTAGCGAATAGTAAAAATTAGTGTTTTTTTCCTTTGTTCTATCCCTGTTTCCCCAGAATAAACAAAGAATGGGTAATTGTTGTCACTGATTTTTAACCCAAAATCAAATTCAATGGAAAATATAAAAGGAAATACCTTTAGATCAACTCCATATCAGAATCAAAGAAAAAGAGGAAGGATGGCAATTTAGATATGGAGGAATCAAGGGAAAAAAATCATTCCAAATCATTTAAAATTTGTCAAAGATGAAAAGGGGAAGGAGATCATTCAAATTTGGGCAAATTCTATCAAATTTTAGGAGGAATCAAAACAAAATTATTTTGGGTGATTTTTTACATAAAAATCAATGATTCTGTGTATTAATTTTTATTATTTTTACGTATTTGTAGGTTGAAACCACTATATAAACGCCCTTCCCAATCACTTGTAATACACCACAAAACAACTACAACCACAACTCTTACATTGCAACTTCATACACAATTCTTGTCAAAGAGAGTTTTTTTATTTTACTTTTGAAAGATATTGAGAGAATAAAGAAATATTTTGGAAGAATTGTGCTTAGACTTTTGTATTTGGATTTGAATTGGAATAGAAGCTTGAAGTATATGTGGATTGTGTTTTTGGGATTTATATATATTCTAAATAAAGGTGGGTCATTTAATTTTACTAAATTCCTACATATTTTTTTTTATAAAACTTTTTTTTAAAACACTCTTTAAAATTAGTATATAATTTTAATCCTTTTTTAATTTAGTTATCATCATCTTATTTTTTTTTAATTTTAATTTTAATAGTTAAACCTATTTTATATCTTTATTATATTAGTCTATTTAAAACCCTTAAGAATAGGTTCTTTAATCCTTTAGTTAGAGCCTTATAAATAAATAAATTCTTTCTTTTGAATTAATAAAACACACTTAATTATATTTGAACTTTAATAGGTAAAATTCACTTAGACATTTTTTAGGATTAATAATCAATTTAGAATAATAAAAGCTTTTAACACACCTTAATTTCTTTGTTTGCTTGAGTAAAAAGTGGAATCTAACTAATGTGGTGTCATATTAAAGGGAGGTAACGGGTTACCGACAAAAATGTTGACGGTGATTAAAGTTTATTATCCTAGCGGTAGGACCGCTAAAATGGAATTATATTCATAAATGGATATTAATTTAAATTTTATACAAACTTCAAACTCCGAAATTAAAATGTCTTATAATCGGCTAGGTACCAATTTTTGTGCGTTGTAGGGTACTAACCCTTCCTACACGTAACCGACTCCCGAACTCGTTTTTTGTGTTTTTCGCAGACCAAAATTGTCGTTTTAATAAAATAAATGATTTTATTAAAATGACCTATTTTAGGTGATCCAATCAAACCTTTTAAAAAGATTGGTGACGACTGTTGTTTTAGTTTTTTAAAAGAAAAAATCATTGAGCCACTTGAAAAAGAGATTGCGACAACGATTCTGATTGTTTAAACCATAGATGACGGTGAACATAGTTCGCCTAATAATCTCTCAAAGAAATGAGATTTTTTGTATTTATTGATGATAACTTTTTATAAAAGGATTTAATTCGAATTTTATATCCCATTTATACGCAAAATAATTAAAAAAATAATGGCCAATTTGTACTGTTGGACGGGATTTTGCAATCTGAAATCTGGATTTTGTTTATTATTGCTTTACCTTTTACAGATGGTGGTTGTACGACGGAATTGAGACTTTCGACGATGGTGTCACGTTGACGATGAGTCAAACATACCGACATGTGGGCGAGTAGAGAGCTCAAACAATCATGACGGTGGATGCCTGTACGTATTGAGAATCGGAAGGTCATGACCAAGTTTGATCTAGACATTCAGATCAAGATTTGTTCTGACGGTTTGGATGGGCTACAGCAAAAATAAAGAAAAAACTATTATTGAGTTTAGGCTTATCGGGCCTTGTGATATGAATAACAATTATATAATATGGGTTGATATTAATTATATTAGGTCTTGTTTTATATTTATTTTTATTTTATTATAGTAGTACTAATAATAATGGGAAAATCTTATGAATATTGATGTTGGAGAAGAATTTTCTCGAAGTATTGTTTTTTCATTTATTTTTTTGAATATTGATGATTCTTCGGTGATTAAAAGTCGACAACTTTAGAAAACCGACTTTGAATAGTGCAAGGGTGAAGACGGAACCAAAAGGCTCTGACTTTGGTATCTAAACACTGCTGGGGAAGACGAAACATGTAATATTCACATGGAGATGTTAAAGGCAGAGCCTTTTGGACTCTGTCTTCACCCTTATGTTGTTTAAGGTCGGTTTCTAAAGGTACCAACTTTAAATACATTGTAGAATTATTAATATTTTAAGAAATAAAGTAGGAGAAATAATATTTTAAAATTTTTTTCCCAGCATTAATATTCATGAGATTTTTTTAATAATAATAATTTATAATTAGTAAACTAAAAGTAAATAATATTATTAATACTAATAAACTATTATAATAATAATAACCAAAATAAATTAACATAATAACCAAAATTTAATAATTGAAGTTAAAAAATTATCAATGATGAATTGATATCTTTGCTATCAATTTCAAGTCTGAAGGATATTTTTTTTAGTTAAAAATCTCAATGATAGTTTACTTGATACACTTTGCAACTATCATGTTACCTTTAACAAGAAACACAAAACAAACCTCAAACCTTCCATCCTCTTTCACTACAGTCGCTCAATCAATACCTATCTGAAAAGTGACACCATTTACTTTTAGACCTCAACCCCCTTTACACCATCACTCAAACCCTAACCCCACCAGGCCACTACCCAGCGTCTTAATTCTCTTTCATTGTGCTAAGGTTGGGTTTGATTCACAATTGGGTATTTGGATGCGAGTGCGTCAAATCTAAATACGCACGCCATAAAAGTTTATACCAATTTTCAGTAAGGTCCCCTATCATCTCCCGACAAAGTTATCATTCTTAAACAAAAAATTTCAAGAACATCATTCTTTCTTGTTCGAGTACGACAACTTTAGGTCAGATTTCAGACCCACAATTGCTGACGGTTTGTACTGGCGATTCCAAAGATATGGTTAAGACGGGATCAAATATTTGTGGTCTGGTTAGATTTTAAAAAAAGATGAAATAATTGAAGTTTTGTTTCCATTGACATTTTGATATGTTTCGATGTGTTTCAGTCTATTTTAATCGATATCAAATTTTATAATATAAACTTATTTGTCTTAATCGTATTTTAATTATTTTTAAATGTTATAGGGTAAATGTTCGATCGAATAGAATAAAATCTTTTTGAGTTATTCGAGTTGACGTGTCACATTTTACAACTTAAACTTTATTTGAATTTTTTAGATTCAAGTCGAGTCGAGTTTTCGAGTTCGTATAAAAATTTAATTATAAGTATTTACCATGTTATAGTACGATTTGATTGTAATTTAAACGTATTTCTCTAATCATATATTATATTTCTTCATATGTGATAATAATTCTTTTTCATATTTTTTATATATCAGTATACATACATATCATGAAAATTCGAGAGACTCATCTTGAACTTAAAAATAAATTCTCTAATTACTAAAAAGTTTGAGTTATTCGTGTTACGCGCAAGAAGACATATACCTTTATGGTGCAAGCGCCCTCGTTTACCAAGTTATAGTATTTTAGATATCGATCCTACAGGGACTGGATACCTACGCAACTTATCGTTCCTGAGTAACAAAGAGATAAAAACACAAATTATAGATGGAAGTATGATTAACTAAAATAACTAAATAACTAAAACAATTTATTAAAATTCAAGATATGATGGAAAGGCTAGGTTAGATTGCTTCGTAGTGTGTAATCCAATTACATAGTATTCTCGTCTTATTAATGCGAAAGGTTGAATTATCACCTCGGCGGGTCGCTGAAGGATCGTCTTAGCTGCCTCGGCGGGTTATACTTTATCGGCAAATCAACAACTCATAGTTCGATAAAACATCCTTTATTGCTTCCTCTTTATCCCTAATTCAGATTACTATTGAGGGTCACGTCTTCATAATACCTCCCAGCGTGAATCAAAGGTGAATAACAACCAATGATATGCTTCCTTTTAGTTGTTGAAATCCAAACTTATCTCTAAATCGAATTGGTCAGTACCCAAGAACAAAGACCGTATTCACTCGTTTCGTGAGTCTAATTATCCCTAGTCTAGACAAATAGATTTTTCCTCGCGAAATTATCTTCCGAGCTCGTATGGAAGAAAAATTAAATACCAAAGTGAATACACTATGAATTTTGAAATTACATTAATAAAACTCAAATAAAAGTATAATCTTCTTCCACAACTACTCCACGCAATAACCTAAGCCTATGGAAGAATTTAGAACATGATAATTGTGGCGGCGGCTAGGATTCTAATTAGTGAAAACAAGTTACTTCTCCTATACCCAGAGGTCGATATATATAGGCCAAGCCAGGTCAAAACTTTCCATAAGTAGTGGGAGTACTAATTGGAATAAAATACAATTTTATATTAAATAATACAAGATCTTTATTTTATTTATTAATTTTACTCTTCTTGGACTCTTGAATTCTCGTAGTTTTGACCATGACTTGCCTTGCTTTCCTTTGCTCTGTTTCTTATCTAATTTGGTTCAACATATTCGGCTCTTTATTCTCTATCTATTGCACACCGTATGTCTTCGTTGCTTTTCTGTTGCGGTAACCAGATTGATGCCTTGGCAGGTGTTTCACCGCATCTGATCTTCATTCTTCTTCATTCAACATCTATTGATAATATTTGGTATCATTGGGTGGTCTATTCCCTTTCTAGAAAAGAAAACCATAACCGTACTCATTTTCAACCAAATATTGTATAAAAACGGTATTTAAGCATTTGGATGCTGAAATATAGAAAATATATAGAATTATCTAATATTGCTATCAAAGTCTATTAATTTCTAGCAATAATTGAGTGTAAAGTAATATAAAATATAAGACTTTTACGTACTTATGAATTCGAATTTATATTTTACAACTCAAACTTTATTTGAATTTTTTTGAGTCGAGTCGTATTTATGAAATTTTGAGTCAAGTCAAAATGAGTCAGATATTTTTGACTCGAGTCGAGTTGAGTTATTCATTTTTTTCGAATCTAGTCGAGTTTTATTCACCCCTAGGTCTTAAAGTAAAATTACAAGTGTAAACTTTTTTATATGAAGTAAAAAGTATATTGATACATAAGCTCGTGTAAAACCTCCTAATTAAGTTTAGAGATTTAAGATGTGGTTTAGGGGTTTAGGTTATATAGTTTAGAATTTAGGGTTTATGATTAAATTTTAAAGTTAAGGGTATGATGTTTAGTGTTAGGATTTATGGTGTTAGGGTTAAAGATTTAGATTTTATAATTTAAATGTATTTTTTTTAATTTTTTACATAGTTCACGTATCAAAATATAACCATATGAATTAAAATAAAAAATACTTTGATACACAAACTTACTAAAGTATTTCAATTTTAGTGTTTAAAGATTTAGGTTGTAGTTTAGGAATTATGAGTTTAGTGTGTACAGTATAAAATTTAAAGTTTATGGTTAAAATTTAAAATTTAGTGTTTAAGTTCTAAGATATTAAAACTAAAATTTATATTTTAAATATAAAGAGTTGTATAATTTTTTAATATATATATATATATATATATATATAATCCTTGAATTTATCGTTAAAAAATAATAGTATTAAGAAAAGAAAACATGTATTAATTATTGTTTCTTGCAAAAGAAAAACTACTAAAATTTGGAATCCAAACTTTGTTACTATTATAATTACGAAAAATTTGTAAGGGTGTTTGTGGAATATCGTTAAATATAATTAATATTAAATAATATTCAATTAATTATTAAAAAATAATGTTTTTAAAGATTTACCATATAGCTATAAATTATTTAAAATAAAATTTTAATAAATTATCTTTTATATATTATATATTTTAATTTTTTCAAATAATTAGATCAAATACTAATTTTGGTCAATTGTAAAAACTCTAAACCCTAAATCATAAAACTTTAAACTTAAAAAACAAAACTTAAAGCAATAAGTACCTAACCCTAAACTTTAAACCAAAAATATAAAACCTTAAACCCTAAATATTAAAAAAATCAAACTCTAATCCCAACAACTATGATTATTTTAGGGTTCAATATTTAGGTTTTTTTTATGATTTTGGATTTTGGATTTAGGGTTTTAAGTTTTTTATTTTTAAAATTGACCAAGGTTAATATTTAATCTAATTAATTAAAATAATATAATATAATAATTTAATTAAAATTTTATTTTAAATAATTTATAATTGCATGTTAAGTCATTGAGTTTATTAATTTTTATTAATTAATTTAATAGTGTTCAACGATATTCGACGTACGCAGTAGACTAATCCATTGAACGTATAAAAATTTCAAAAATATATAATTATATTTGATATCTTTTAAAAAACAATGGTTTTTAGTTTTTTTTTAGTTTAGTTAGGATTTACAAATTAATTTCTTACATCAATTCATTCGGAAAATTAATATATAATATAATTATTTATTTATTTGAACAAAAAGGTAATGTAGTTATTTCATAAATTATTTAAAAAATATTGTTAAATTTATTATACAAAATTATACTTTTTAAAAATATTATTTTAAAAAACTTCAAAACAATATCAAAAAAAATCGAATTAAAAATCTTGGGCATAACAAAAAAAAATTCATTTTTAAAAAGAAAAACTACAACTACATTCATAATAAAATTCGATAGACAAATAGTCAAAACTTAATATTTTATAATATCTTTATTTATTTTTCATTTCAAATAATGTCTAGTATTTATTACGTGATTCATATTGTATGTTGCAACTTGCAACACTAATAGAACTAAAACTTTATCGACTCACGTATATGTTGTATTATAATTATTTAATATATATATTTTAAAATAATTACATTTAAAATTTTAAAAAATATCATATAAATGTAAAAAAATAAAAAAAAAATCAGTTTATCAAAATAAAAAACAATATAAAAATCAAAATCACATTAATTTGGATCAAATTAAAAAAAAAATAGTTCAAAATGTTAACAACATCTGATTAAGCGGAACTAATCCCATTGCTAACTCCAATCAGGGGTGAGTATTTGATCGGGTTGAGTTGAGTCGAGTCAAAATTTTTTGAGTTAATCGAGTTGACGAGTCATATTTTACAACTCAAACTTTATTTGAATTTTTTTTGGTTCGAGTCGAGTTAAATCGAGTCGAGTTTTTGAGTTCTTATAAATATTTAATTATAATTATTTATCAAGTTATAGTATGATTTGATTCCAATTTAAACAACTTTCTTTAATCATATAAGATATGCATATATAGATTTTTTTTTATATGTAACAATATTTCTTTATATTTTTATATATCAATGTATATATATCATGAAAAATTGAGAGATTCATCTCAAACTTAAAAATTAATCCTTTAATTATTAAAAATTTTGAGTTATTCGAGTTTCCATTTTACAACTCGAACTTTATTTGAAGTATTTTCACCTCGAGTCGAGTCGAGTTATTCAATTTTTTCGAGTTGAGTTTTGCTAGACATTGAGTTGGGAAGTTTTTTTTGCCAAATGTGTAGTGTTTGCTGTTCACTATTGTAATGTTTTTATTGTGTTTCTTCTGCAACAGTCATGCCCAGCAAAGCAGGCTGAAGCAATAAATATGTTAGGCCCAGTCTTGATTCATTTGTTTTTTATTAAAAGAGATTAGTTTAAATCTTTTTTCCAAAGACCAAATCATAGAAGGTTTTCTAGAAGGATGATGATGCGTGGCATATTATTATTGGTTGATCTTTTGTTTTAACAAACGGAAATAACACATATTTTAGGGGCATTTGAGAAAAAATATTTAATATTAAGATGAGAATAAAAATAAAAGTTAAAGCGCAAATTATACATTAATTTTTTTCTAAAAAAACTAAATAATAGAAGGTTTGGACAAGAAAATGAAAGAGAGACGTGAGATATAAAAAAATTGTTTTTATTTTTATAAAATTAAGAGAGAATTATACTTGTCGGAGATAATGATCAATTGAAAATATAAAAGAAGAGAAACAAAAGAAACAAAGTCTAATAATAAGAAAAGAAGAACCGAGAAGAAAGAGGAACTCAAAGTTGTTGATTATACAATAAGAGATACAAGTGCGTTTAGCCCTCTACTACTAACACGTATTTATAGCCTAGGAGGCTTTTCCAAGAACCAAAACTAACTCCTTAACTGACTTCATAACAGAAATATAGTCAGTAGTCAGTTATATTTTAATATTTTCCTAGTTCTTTTTGTGTTTAAATTTCTTCATAAGATTTGACACCAAACTAAAACCTCATCCGAGGAAAGAAACTTTGATCAACTGGTTTTGTAAGAATATCTGCTACCTGTTCACTGCTTGGTACAAAATTAACTGTTAATTGACTTGCATTAACTCTCTCACAAACAAAGAACATGTCTATCTTCACATGTTTGACACGTGCATGGTGACTAGGATTAGCAGCAAGAGACACCGTTGATGTGTTGTCACACCAAGCAACTGACTTGTTACTCAACTTTATTCCAATTTCAGTAAGAAGTTGTTCAAGCCAAATAATCTCTGAAACTGCATTGGCTAAACTTCTATATGCAACTTCACATGTAGACCTTGACACTACACTTTGTTTCTTAGAGCTCCAGGCTATAAGATTACCCTAAGATAGATGCAAAAACCACTCGTGGATCTTTTATCTTTCACAGATGCAACCCAGTAAACATTAATATAACAAAGAATTTGAAAGGACTCACCCGATGAGTAAAATAGACCCTGATTCAGAGTTCATTTGAGATACTTTAGGATTCTTTTGACTACCTTCCAATAAGTAGAACAAGGAACATTCATGTATGGACTCACTTTGTTCACAGCGTATGCAATATCGGAATGTGTGAGACAAGCATAGTGGAGTCCATCAACCACACTCCTATATTGATGTATGTCTAGAAAAGGATCTCCATCACAATAACAAGTTTGGGTGTGACAACCATAGAAGTTGGTGTGGGCGTTGACTGAAGCATGTTTGTCTTAGTAAGTAGATCAATGATGTACTTCTTTTGATTTAACAGAATTCCTTCAGTGTATCTTTGTACTTAAATGCCAAGAAAAAATCCAAGTTGCCTGAAATCTTTGAGAGAGAATTCTACATTAATCTACTGTAGAATCTCATTTACTTCCGTAGGAATGTTGCCTGTGATTATGATATCATCAACATACACCATAAGCAACAATGTTAATGTCAGAGAGGACTTGATAAACAAGGATGTATCAGCTTGTGAAACTTTAAAACCAAGCTTGTCAATGAGAAAAGCTTTCAATGTATCAAACCAGGCCCTAGGAGTTTGCCTAAAGCCATATCGAGCCTTCTTGAAATGACAAACCAGTGGTTTTCCATTCTGATTAATTTGTTCAAAGCTAGGTGACTGAACCATGTATATATCCTCAGTGAGTTCACCATTCAAAAATGCATTATTTATGTCAATCTGCCTGATAGGCCATTGTTGCATGACTGTAGTAGCCAACACAACTCTGACTGTGTTAGGCCTTGCCAAAAGACTAAATGTTTCTCGAAAATCATAGCCAGATGTTTGGGAGAAATCTTTTGCCACTAGACGAGCCTTCAATCTTTCAACTGACGCATCTGGATTTTTCTTTATTCAAAATAACCTCTTGCATCCAATTGCTTTTCGAGTAGGAGGAAGTTCTTGTAGCTCCCATGTACCATTCTTTATTAGTGCATCATACTCGGCCTGAACATCAACTCTCTAGTCAGGATCCAACAAGGTTGTGTGAATATCAACAGGTTCTTAGATATCTTGTTGAGT
Source organism: Abelmoschus esculentus (assembly GCA_035048815.1). Classification (NCBI taxonomy): domain Eukaryota; kingdom Viridiplantae; phylum Streptophyta; class Magnoliopsida; order Malvales; family Malvaceae; genus Abelmoschus; species Abelmoschus esculentus. The sequence continues at coordinate 7,449,216 of JAUCBN010000059.1, forward strand.
AAAAAAGGTTTTCGGTTTGAAAATTTCAGATTTGCCTTGAGTGACCATAAGATGATTGTTCGTATTATCAACATGAGAGAAAGATATGGATGATGAACCAGATGCAGAAGATGATAAATGACTTTTGACACAATGAATAGGAACATGGGTAGGGGATGAGGATGACTGACTAGGTGAAGAAGATGACTGACTGGATGAGTTGGACAATGAGATAGCAGAAGACTAGTGAACTGACATAGCATTTGAAGTTACAAAAGTCTGTGGTACTGAGGTTACACCTAGAATAGAATTTGAGTGACCAGGTTTAGGAGAAGAAGTTGAAGACTGACCTGACAAAAACTGACCAACATTTGGACTTGTGGTAAAAGATTCAACTAGAAGATGTATCCTAGAAGAGCCAGACCAAAAATTTGGTCTTATCATAGACTTAATATTTTGAGATTTCTTCTTTGAACACTGGTTACATTTTGACTGAGTTTGAGAACTAGATTTGGTAAACAAAGGACTGGTAGCAAATGAAAATTGATTTTCATCAAACCTAACATGCCTAGACACATAGACTCTTCCAATTGAATCCAAACACTTATACCCTTTATGAATGGGAGAATATCCCAAGATATACACTCTGAAGACCCAAACTGAAGTTTATTTTTGCTATAAGGGCCTAAGTAAGGAGAACAGGTGCAACCAAAAACTCTCATGGATTTATAATCAGGACACATTTAGAACAATTATTTATATGGAGATTGTTACCATATAAAACCTTAGTAGGCAAAACAGAACTTGTAAAAGCATCATGCCAAAATGAAAAAGGCATGGAGTCTTGAGCTAACAAAGTAAGTCTTACTTCTATAATTTGTCTATGTTTTTTTTTTCAACTGTGACATTTTGTTTAGAGGTGTAAGGACGTACATACCTATGAACTATACCTTGACTTCGAAGATAAGAGACAAATGCTACAAACTCACTACCTCCATCGGTCTGAATTGCTTTTAACTTATGATAAAATTGTCTTTCGAGCTGTCTATAAAATTAAACAAAAGCATGATAGACATCAGATTTCTGTTTAAAAAATAAACCCATGTGTACCTTGAAAAAACATCAGTAAAGGCTACATAATATCAAAAACTTTTAGATGGGATAGGAGTTGGTCCCTAAACATCTGCAAAAACAAGTTCTAAAGGTGTAGAGTACCTAGTGCGTGAGTCATTAAATGGAAGTTTATGTGCTTTGCCAAATTGACATGTTGAACATAGAGAAACTTGACTTTATTGAAAGAGGCATTATAATTTTTCATCAAAAACTTTTTTAAACCTAAATGAGAAAAAAAGAATACATTTGATAGTACTTACAAAGCGATAAAAAACAACTAGATAGACATCAGAGACCCATACCCACATTGGGTACAAGTCATTATGAACCAAAACCAATACTGCATCCGATAAAATTTACTATGGGAATTAAATATTATTGAACATAATTAATGTTGAATAATATTATTTTTTTATAAAATAATATTTTAAGAACTAAATTATAATTATATTTTTAAAATAAAAATTATATTAAATAAACCTTTAACATTTTATTTTATTAATATTATTTATTTAAAATATGAAAATAAAATATTAATTAGACCTAATTCAAAAAAGATTAAAAACTAAAATTGTTTATCTTCTACAAACTTGAAATGTAACCCCCTTAGCCCGACCTAGATGGAACTGACACTAACGAATTACACGGGGAATATCGAACCAAACCTGCGAAGGTCCGATTCGATAAACAACCTTGAAAACTGATGTGTTTTTTTATCTAGATGCATAATTAATTTCCTATGTGTATCGGGTTCACACGTAACGAGAATAGAAACATTCGGTTCACAATTGATCATTCAATTCGCACATGAACACATAAGGACCAAAACGCAAATAGTTTTAATTCCAATAATAAACCGAAAATTCAATCTACCAAAGTTCAATTAAACATGCATAGCATACTCACAATAAAATTCAGATCAATCAGAGCATAGTAGCATCATTAATCTCATGTTTCAATAATTAGGGACCTAAATGTAAAACACATAAAACCTAGGTACCACCTCCGACTATAATTATCCGATGTGAAATTAGATTATTTCCATGCAACACAGTGAAATTTCAACCCAAAATAATATTCAGAGCACCCAAATTCAATCGTGGGAAAATGTCCGATCCTACACGAAATTTCAACTCTTAGAATGTCATTTTTGGTCAGGGGTATCGATACCCTGACGTGGAGCTAGCCTCTTTGCACTTCGAAAGTCAGAGGTATCGATACCTCCATAAGTGGTATCGATACCATAGTGACCAGTGGGGTAATTGCATCGAATCGTGCTTCGGTACTACCCCAAATTAAGCCTTGGGTATCGATACCCTTACTAGAGGTATCGATACCCTCTGTGCAATTAACAAAATTCGGACATTCTAAGATAATTTCATCCATTCAAACATAACCATTAATCACCCCTAACTATATGCATAATTCCTAAGCATAAAGAGCAATTTAAAGCTCACAGTTACCAACATCAAATGTCCCCAAAATAACCTAAAGGCATGCTTCCTATGTTATGATTTATAATAAGAACATTCATGCATGTACATGCTTCAAGCAATCCAAAACAATATCACAATTCATCAAAACACAATCAAGACAATATAAGGTCTTATTACAAGTCATTAACCAAAGTAAAACACAATCTCATAGGGGGTAGGTTTACACATTGCCAAACCCTCTTATTTGCCAAATCTTACCAAAATTATGTAGACTTTCCCCTTGGTCCTCTTGCTCCAAATGCAGCCCCAAATGTCTCTATTTTTCTGCAAAGATGAAAAGAGAGCTTAAGTAAAACATGCTTAGTGAGGAAGCTCTAAACAAGATCATCAATGCATCAAATTAAAACCACGTTTAAATCATAGCTTGGAATGCTTTCCTTAACATCAAACATGCTTTACCAAAATATGTCTATGTTCACATTCCAAAACATTTCCTTGAGTGTGAAAATCAATATCAAATCATTTCATAAATGATGCACATAACTCCAAATCATTTCATATATGCATATTGGCTTTCTAGTGATAACTTGTTATGAACTTAAGTTCACCGAATACACGGATCCATTGTTTTAGAGACTCTTAGTCTCGTCATGACACAAAGTCACCATTGACATGGCATGAAGTCACCCTTAACAAGCTCTACCACGCACGGTTGGACACGAAGTCACCCTTGTTACGTGTAGGCGGCTCTACCACGTGCGGTTAGACACATAGTCACCCTCACTACGTGTAGGCGGCTCTACCACGTGCGGTTAGACACATAGTCACCCTCACTACGTGTAGGCATTTTTCTTTAATTTTATAATCTTTATAGTGCACTCAATCCTAATGACATGTCATTTGTATTCGAATCTAAAGTTAGTGTCACTAAGCCAATATCAATTCCAAATATGCATGTTAATTTGTTGCTCATAATGCATCCATAATGTGTTCAATAAATGAACCGAAAGTCATGCCCAATGGCACCATCAAATGTAAGGCAAATAAACACATATTATTTCAATTCATTTCCATGCTTCCATAAATCATGAATGTCTTTATAAACCATGCATTTTCAGCAATTAACACATGCATGCATCATTTCAAAATCATGATTATGTATTTCCAAAATCTCATTGAATCATCATCATAAATGTCATTACTGAAAATAGCCGAAACTTACAATAATGCATCAAAATCATTTACTTTACTTACTCTTGAACTATGGAAAGTTTTCACACTATTCCATAGTCCCCAAAACACAACCGAATCTTTGCGAAACACTTTTAATCCAAAATCACTCACCGACAAGCGAAACGAGCCTTCGTCGATGCCCCGACGACAACGCCAATGCACCAGCCACTTATGAACCTTCTTGCACTTCTTATATAGCATTAAAAATAGAGCATATGCACATCATAACATGCTCAAAACATCAGCCACATCAAACCTCCACAAAACTATCGAAAACCTAGCCGAAAAGACCGAAAACTAAGCCGAAACGCATCCGAAACAACATCAGCCCTTAAACTTATGAATTTAACATCTAATCCACCTCAATTATGAACTAAAAACACTTTCAAACCATCCTTATACCTCCAGCAAAAGCAGAGCACTTAAAACAGCCCCTAAAACAACCGAAAACCACCTTAAAACACCACCGATTACATTATTCCGAGATTAATTTGATGTTAACTCATTATAAGACTCAATCAATCATTTAATTGACATAATATCATAATTAAATCACCCTAATTCCAGCACTAATTGAGATCTAAAAATATTTTACCAAAAAACTCCATAAAACTCATAGATCTTGAATTAAAAACACAAAATTAATTATCAATTGTTGATTAGCAAGACAATACTTGGGAACTTCAATAAAGAACCTTAGAAAAAGATGAGAAATCAAACTTTTACCTTTGAGATTAACTCCACCAAAAAGATGAGAAATCCTCTCTTGATTTCCTTGAAAATGGATGTAGATTTTGCAAAATTGATGAGTAGGTTTTGTAGCGAATGAAAAGATAAGTAAAATAAAATAAATATTGTTGAAAATAAAGAAGAAATCAGCAAGTAATTGAAGAAATTTAGAGAAGAAGATGGAGAGAAAATGGAGAGAAAATTTGGGAGAAAAGATGAGAAAATGGGAAGTTACAAAAGAAAATGAAAATAACCTTTTTATTAAAACTAATTAAAACATATTTGGTGGATAATCTTTAATTAAAAATAAATTGGGTTAATGGCCCTCTAAAGATTCTAAGTATGGCTTACTTTCCAATTTAGTCACTAAAAATCTTAATTTCCAAAAATTACCAATTAAACCCCTAAACTTTTCCCAAAATTCACAATTTAGTCACTAGTACAAAATTAGGCCTAATTAAAAATCAAATTAAGGCTCAATAATATTACTTTAACTATAAAACACCATTTTAATATTTTTAAACCTTTTCGCAAAATTATTACCTGACCGATTAAATTATTATTTTTAATTTTCCCAGAATTAATGAATCGAAGAATCCGATCCGATTCGCTCGAATTGAATCCCCCAAACCAACACTCAAACTACTAACCCCAAAATCGGGATGTTACAACTCTTCCCCTCTTAAGAAAATTTCGTCCTCGAAATTCTTACTGAAGCAAACAAGTGAGGAAACTGCTCCTCCATATTTTTCCTCGTCTCCCAAGTTGCCTCTTCAACACCTCGGTGTCTCCAAAGTACTTTAATCAAATCTATGGTCTTCCCTTGAAGAACTTTTGTATCTACATCCAAAATCTCCGTCGGTTCTTCCTCATAGCTCATATCCGTTATTAACTCAATCTTCTCAACTTGAACAACATGAGAAGGATCTGATCTATACTTACGAAGCATCGATACATGAAAAACATCATGCATCCTACTTAACTCCACTAGCAATCTCAACCGATAAGCAACAAGACCAACCCGCTCCAATACCTCATACGGCCTAATGAAACGAGGACTCAACTTACCCTTACGTCCAAACCTCATCACTTTCTTCCATGGCGAAACCTTTAGAAACACTTTGTCCCCGACATCATATTCTATCTCTCTACGCTTCAAATCGGCATAGAACTTCTGCCTATTCGAAGCCTCCTTAAACTTAGCACAAATAAGCTTAAACTTCTCATCCGTATCTTTCAACACTTGAGGTAAAGAAATATACTTCTGTCCAAACTCCTTCCAACACAAAGGTGTACGACACCTACGCCCATATAAAGCCTCAAACGGTACCATCTTTATACTTGCCTGAAAACTATTATTGTAAGCAAAATCTACCAAAGGCAACTGTTTCTCCCATGAACCTTGAAACTCAATGATGCAACATCTCAACATATCCTCCAAAGTCTGAATAAAACGCTCAGATTGACCATCCGTCTGTGGATGATAAGCTGTACTAAGCTAAGCCTCGTACCCAAAGCAACTTGCAAAATCTTCTAAAACTTAGAGATAAAACGCCGATCTCTATTCGATATGATCGACTTAGGCACACCATGCACTTTACCACCTCAGAAACACACAACTCCGCTAACTTATCCATCGAATACGTCGTATGCACAGCAAGAACATGCGCACACTTCGTAAACCTATCAACAATCACCCATATAGAATCCTTTTTGGATGGCGTTAATGGTAACCCCGTCACAAAATTCATAGTCACTCTCTCCCACTTCCATTCCGGCACCTGAACCGGTTACAACAACCCTATAGGAAACTAATGTTCAGCTTTCACGCGCTGATACACCATACCCCGCGACACCAACCCCGTCACATACTTCTTCAAACCAACCCCCAAAGTACACACTTTTGTGATTTCTGTATATCTTCACACTACCCGGATGCATAACAAATGGAACAGTATGAGCTTCTACCAAGATAGCTTGTCTCAACTCAACACCATATGGCACCACAATCCGACCTTTAAAACATAAAACCTCATCATCATCAAAATGATATTTGATCGGTCTACCTTCAGCGACGTCTTCCATAAAAGACCCTAAAGCCTCATCCTCCAACTATTTCACCTTTATCATATCTACCAAAATCGGTTTTACCTACAACTCCGTCACAAAACCATTTTTTTCCTTTGAAATATTCCACTTAGCAAACATAGCCCCTCAACTCCACCGTTGTCTTACGGCTCAAAGCATCAGTTACCACATTAGCTTTTCCCAGATGATACTCAATAGACAATCAAACATTTACCCTCTTCGAACAAACAAAAAATTCATCCCTCACACTGAAACAACAACGCACAAACCACCACACTACTTCAACTTTCACAGAAAACATAACTCAAAAGAGAACTTTTTTTTAGATCGATAATCAACTCCTAGCAACCACAACAGTTTCCATACCACCACAGTCGAACTAACCCTGTTTTCAACATCCTCAACTAGACCCTTACCAAACATCTGATATTGTCTTAACTCCGATCAACTTAACTAAGTCAGAGTCCCACTCATAACTCCACTATTTTACTAGCCCAAACAACTTTTCCCGTAACTCCACAGCAACCCTGGTCCATTCCACAAAACAAACACCCTTCACAGACATCCTTACACAAGCCAAGCCATCCACGATTGCTAACATTGAACAAAACATGCAACACCAGGAACCTACCACCTTTGTGTCGACACCCAACATCGTACTCATCTCAAAGTTAGTACCTCTAACTCAAGCTTAAGCCACCACAACAAACACAACAACACACCTCAAATTTCGAGGTCCGCGTGTTGCTAACTACCTTGACACCCAACTCAAAACTCTTTTTCAACCTCAACTCACTGATAAAGTCAACTCTTATCCCACCTATACCATAACAAAATTCAAACTTTTCGAACTCTTCCTTCCACTCACCCCAACACCTCTTATTTTATAACCTTACCAAGGTTGTAACCACACTGATGAATCATCCATCAACATGAACCCACTGAACATAACTCTCACTACACTTTCAATAAAAGCAAGCCCAAAAGACCAAGTAACATATATAGGTTATAAACTGTCCAACGGTCCTCGTCACACACCTCAAACATCAACACAATCTAACTTTAGCCGAGGTAAACCCAACTTAACTCCTTATACACACAATATGTGCACTTTCCACCTTTACGACACAAATAAAACCTCACAAGGTCACAAAAAACCATGATTCAAACCCATGATATCATAACTCCCATACTTATATATATGTTATTGTATTCTTTTATCAAGACTTGACCCAATACTCCTCAAGGCAAAACACCCGATCGGTCACAACCCTTAACCTAACCACACGTCAGACCATACAACAGAGGATTCCATGTAGTTTTTTCACTAACCATGACGATAAACATCTCCCTTTTCTTTTAAAACAAATCCACACTCTTTAAGAAAACAAAACACCAAACCGTCTTACATCAAACAACATGACACAACCTTCTCACAACCTCCAAACTCTAATTGGAGAGAATTTGCAAAACTTAGCCTTACATTTCTTAATGACCAACTCAAAACTAACCATAGCTCAGGGTATTCCCCTCGGTTTCTAACATTCACAACTCTGAGCCCAACCACCCATTCCTCATCCAAGACTATTCCCTAACCAAAAGGGTAACTTGCTCACAACACAACAAGCTCACAACCAAAAGAAAGCCTTTTCAACAAATTTTTTTTTAACAAACCTACACCCAAAAAGGAACCAACCCAGCACCACTTCCATCTTCAAAGGAGATACTCGCAAGTGTGAACAAATGTATGTATGATTTCCTATATGCTCTCGTCAATGCCTGTGCAAGTGCATGTAAATGCAATTTCTAATGTCATGCTCGAGAATGCATGCATGCCTTACAATATCTATAGATATTTACATATATGTGCTCTTACACTATGCATGATTATTTGTTCACACTCAAACTAGAATCGAATCCCCCAAACCAACACTCAAACTACTAACCCCAAAATCGGGATGTTACATGAAACCAAAAAAGTATACTTTTCTCTATCATCGTCGACACTTTTGATATCTTCACCGCCGTCGCTTTTGATATTATTATCGTCATCATTTTTAGTTTATCGGTGAGATTTATCTATCTTCGTTTCCAACACCAATAGAGTGTTATTTGACTTGTGTTTAACCTTCGTTGTCATTGTTTCGAGGTCGTTCACCACCTTACTCGTCGTTCGTTACGCATCCATCTCTGAATTCATGCTCAGACTGCAAGGTAATTTTTTACAACCTTTTCTTTCAATTAAATATTATCCGATAGTAGCGAAGTTAGTGTAACATCATCATCGATCATTTGTTGTTCTTTCCGTCCGTCACCATAAAACTCTATCGGCTTCCTTAGCCAAGGCGATACCTTAATTTAAAAAACCCAAACCTCAAATTATCAATCCTTAATTTTTAATTTCCTAAATTTAAACCCTAATTTCAAATTATCTAAAATCAAAACCATAATAATCTAAAAATGATAAGAACGAATATTTTTAATTGATTATTTATTTTTTCTTGGAATTTTATTTCATGTTTTGAAATTTATTTGTCTGCTTGGTTAAACAAACATCATTTATGTATGCTTAAATTGTTTAACATAAGTCGATATAAAACCATTACAACACATCATTACAAATTCTTAAGAGTCGTTGAACCCTAATTTTAGAAACCTCAACCCCAAATTATAAAACCTTAATTTAAAAACCCTATCTAGATTCTAAGTTGGATTATCTTGATTGTGTTTTAGTTGACTATGGTTTTGTAATATTTAATTTTGACTATTCTATCATTATGTCGATCTACCTCTTAGTTTTGATGAATTAATTTTACAACAATTCAAATGCACGTTGTTCTAAATTTATATTTAATACATGTTTTTTGAACGAGTTTATTAAATAATAAGTATTTTATTTTGTTATTATTTTATCATAATTAGTCTCATTTAATTATTTGATATTGCTTTTTTAGATTATTTTTATCCATTTTGTATCGAACTTTAATTTCCAAATTAACAACATTAAAAAGCACGTTTTATGTTTTCGGAATCATGACTGAATAATATAGGCATGAATTGTGGCATGATAATGTCCATCATATTATATTGTTGGCTCCTAGCGCAATATAGATAGTGGGTCACAATTCATTTATCCCTTAAAGTTACATACCCACTTCACCACCGTTACATATTCCTAAGTTTCCTTCATTTCATATAACCACTAGAACCATCACACTTCCATACAATTCAAACCTTTGTCATATCTTTCATTCAATCATTTCCTTATTATTATTCTTATTTCATTCTTTTGCTTTATGTTTATGAAATTATAGCGTACTAATTCTTGTGAAATCTGTTCTTACTAGAATCACGATCGGGTATTATCATATATGAATCGGACCATACTATCGTGTTCATATCAATTGGTATCAAAGCCTAGGAGATTCAGTAAGAGAGTGGCTTTCCCTATCTCTTGGGTTAGTGAAAATAAAATTGAAAAAATCGAAGAAAAATTCAAAGAGAGAGGGAGAAAACTTCTAGTAAACTTCTTTCATCTTAAAATATATATATTTGAAGTTTCTATTATTGTTCTCTTATATTTGATATCATTTTTTTCTTTTTACCTTTCCCAATTTCACCTTCTACCTAACCAAGTTGTTTCAACCGATTTCTACAAGACACTTGCAAGCCTTGAATGAGTTCTTTAAAGGAATTTTACGAAATCAAGAGTGGAAAAAGGCACGAGAGTACATCAAGGGTAGAATCCATCCCGAGTGAAACACGAGTGGATTGGTATTTTTTTAGTGAAATAGTGAGGTTTTGATTTGTGAGATTTTTTTACTAATCTTTGTTTCATTATGTCTCAAGATTTAAATCACGAGATAAAGAGATTGTTTCAAAAGCATCTCGAACCAATCAAAAAGAAGACGGATCGAATAATAGAAAGACTTTCTTGTTCACAATTGTAACTCCCCAAAATTGGGCCTAGAAGTTAGTGGCCCGGTTTAGCCGGTTAAGCCTAGTTTGGGATTAAAATCTTTAAAATTGGTTTTTAATGCAAATAAATTATGGAAAAAAATTCTAAAATCCTTATTTTACATATATTTGAATTTGTTCAAATCAATTTTGAAAATTGATCCTTGAAACCCTAAGATTTTGAAATTAGTAACTATTTTGTAAAAATAAAAAAAAATTAAGGACAATTTTATAAATCAAGCCCAAAATTTTAATTTTTAAGGGGCTTTAATCCAATTATATCATAGTTGGTCTAGTCTTTCCATATTTTAAATTAATTAAGTCCAAAGGTTTTATTTTAACCCGAATAACTAATCAAACTTGATTTTTAACTCTTAAAATCCTATTTAAAAACCATAAACCTAACCTATTTTTATTATTTTGTTTTCTCTCTTCCCAAGGCAGAGAAAAATCAGTTTTTCAAAGGTAAAGCTAAATTTTTTCATCAAATTTCATTTAAATTAAATATTATAACTTTTTCTTCTTCAAAACTTCTTGTTTTCTCATCGTTTTCTCGTTTTAAAACCTGGAAAGCAAATGGATCAGTTTTGGAGGTCAGATTTCATCAACCCTATAAAAATTTGAAGTTCTTTATTGAAATTCCCCAAGTTCTTGTAAAATCATTTTTAATCCTTTGTTTTAGAAAAATAAGTTTTTGGGTCAAAAATCATAATTTTCGTTAAAGGGTTTTTACTCATTGTTTTTGAGTCTTAAAAGGATGATATTCAATGTGTTAACATGTTTATTAAGTGTTTTTAAAATCCCCAATCGCACACTAATGGTTTAGGAGAAGTTTGGTTGGTTTCGGAAAGTTTTCGGTTAAGGTTTTGATAGGTTTAAGGGGCTAATCTGACTTGGGATTTATTGAGTGTGATTAGGAGAACTAAATCCATAATTTTTTATGCTTGAGATTGGGCTGCTTCGATAGTGTTTTAACTTTGTTTTCAAAGTGCTGGGAGTGTAAGGAAGGTGTGAGAAACCTCTCTATACACCGGAGTAAGTTTTTCGTTTGCTCTCGTAAATCGATTTTCCCATATTATGCTAGTTTCTATGTGACTAGTCATGCTTGTTATTTAATTTTGCATATTTAAATATGCATGTGTATCAATGCTCATGATATATTTTTGCAAAATTTTTTATATACATATTATAATCTCACGATTTTGTTTTTAAAATACGAGAAAAGTGTTTTTTTACCGGTTTATGCTTTTGATACATGTGTTAGTGGGATGCATGAGTTTTTACATATCGTTTAACTTGAAAACTTGAGCATTGGTTTTTTTGTTGGATATTAAGTTGATGGGCCTGAGATAAGTTGATCGATCAATAGGTTGTGAGTGCACTATAAATTAAAATGCTTACGTGTATAAATTCCTTGAGTGATGCATTAAAGGTTAGCTCAGTGCTGTGTGATATAACTATTATCTTATCACATTCGGGTATGCCGAACTATCCCGGACACCAAGGCAGGATCTTAAGATTGTGATAGTCAATCTGTGTGAATTGGTGTACAATACCATTGATAAGTGTCCAAAAGTACTACTTTTATTACCCTTTTTACTCTTATTATTGTTAGAATTAAGCATAATATTAGTTGCATTATTAATCATACATACATATTTACATAATTTCCTTAGTTTGTGTATTTAATTTATATTCTATTTAATTTTGTGGAAAAAGATACCGTGGTTGTGTGTTTCCTTATTTGTAGGGATTTGATGCCAATTTAAATCACAAAGAGATAAAGTTGATTTCAAAAGACATGGAAAGATTTTAGGAGATTGGATTTGATAGGGAAATAAATATTTAAATTTGAAATCTCTAAAGGGATAATTATCTCTTTAATATTTATTTACTAATCAAATTCTTATCACATAATTTGACCTAGCAAGATCCTATAAAAAGACAAAGCCTGGCGTTAAAAGAGAGGGGTCTGGAACGAGCGATTGAGAGCAAGAGAGCAAAGAGCTATCGTGTTTTTCATCTTTATTTTCTCTTGTTTTATTCGAGTGATGGGAGGATTATTTGTTGGATATTTTTGCCCAGCCATGAACTAATTTAAAGTTGGCTTGGGTTATTCTTTTTTATGGATTGATCTAGTTTAAATTCTATTTGAGTTTGTGGTGTGTTCTTAATTAAGGTTTACCTATTCTTGGTGTTAATTTGGTTTGCGAGAGAATTGGGAAAGGACCTCGATAAATGATTCATTTATCCAGATTCGGGTGAATTGGATTCACGAAACGAATAGGTATGGTTCGATCCAAGTGCGAGAGAACTAATCCGGCTTAGGGATAAGTGCAGGATTTCAACGGCTAAAAGAAGCGCAAGAAAATTGTTGTTCACTTTTGGTTTATGCAGAGATGTATCGTCAAAAGTTGTGCAATTAACAGCGTCTCAGGTTAGGGATAACAGGGACCATTGAAGAACGCTTTGCCGAACCTTGAGGATAGTCGCTCAACTTGCCCAAGCAATTCCCTTAGTTGCAATTGCCCAAGCATTCGAATGAACTGACTAGGTAATTTGACTAAGCCCAATTGTGGGAACAATTGAGTGGTGCGAGCACCCACTTACGAGGAATAATTCACTCAACCGTCATTCCATAATACATGATAACCCAACCTAATCTATATCATTGATTATTCTAATTTATTTTACTTGTTTATTTTATTATTTTCATTTAAAAATCAATTCTCTAAACAATTGTATCTTTATTTTCAGCGCAAGAAATTAGATTCTGGAAGAAGCAAAAATCCCTGTGGAGACGATATCTTTCTATACTATAACTTGAAACGTGTACACTTGCACGTATTTGCGAAGCACTTAAAACACACACACAACAACCATTCACATGTTTTTCCATTTATCCTAATATTTGGAGGTAACTCCATTCGTGTCACTTAACCAACATGTGAAAAACGTAAGTGTAAACATTTTATTGATTTTTATGCAATTTATAAATTGTATGTGTTTTACTAAAAGAGCTCAAGGGTTTTGAAGTATTATTTTTATGCAATTTATAAATTGTATGTGTTTTACTAAAAGAGCTCAAGGATTTTGAAGTATTGCTTGCTAAAAATGTAAGACTTGTTTTGTGGCGTATGCCATGCGTTAAAAACTTGTTGATTTTTATATTAGTGAGTTGATAGTCACAAATGGTTTTCTTGACCATGACTTGATTTTAAACTGTTTTATCGTATAATATGTGCTTCGTTACAAGTAGTTAAAATTGTTTTATAATTCACTCACTAAGCGAAAGCTTAACCTCTCTCTCTCTTCCTTGTAATACAGATAAGAAGTGAGTTGGTCATCCGAGAAAGCAAAGAAAATCTTAGTGCTTTTTAATTCATATTATAGCTCAAAGTATGTTGCTTTTATATTTTGATCCTTAGGTAGTTTAGGAAGCAATGGTGAAGAGGAACCTTGTGACATATGAGTCGGTTATTTGAATATTTAATCTTGCACATTGGTATAATTGCTTTTATGTTAATGAAGTCTTTTGGATTTGATTCTTATATTGTTTGTGCCTAAGCATTTTGAATTATGACTTTGTTGAATATTGCTTTCAATTTGTGTTAAGAGCATGGAACCAAGACAAACGACATCTAGAAAACTTGTTGAATTATGTGTTTTATACCCTATAGGTGAAAAATTGCATCAAGAACACTTTGGGACACGTCTAAGGCATGAAATCTGGGTAATTAATTATTTCTGGGTAGAGGGTTTCTATACTTGTTCAATGGGTATTGATACTTAGGCAAAAACATAATGATTTTTTGGGAAATTAAGCCTGGGTATGAAACCTCTTGAAATGGTTTCGAAACACTAATATAAAATTCATCAGGCATATCGATACGTATTATTTTGGTTTCAATACTGACCTTCATAGTTTTGAATGGTATCGGAATGATCCTTTAAACGTATCGAAACATGGGCTTGTTACGCAGACAATCTTTTAAGTTATCGTAGGTGTTTCAAAACCTTTAATACCCGTTTTGATACCCCTTTATCATTTACGACAGTATCGATACCAGTGAAAGGTATTTTGATACCTTGTTAGGTATAATCGTTAAAGGCTAGAATATAATTCGGAAAACTTACATTTTAGTCACTAAACTTTAGGAATGCAATTGGATGACTTGTAGATATTATTTTAACCTAAAAATTTACGTTTAAGCATGAAAATATAATTAAAAAAGGATTGGTAATCTTAATTTCACTTTTCGAATACAAATTTCTAGAAATTTATAATTAGGTCCCTAAAACTTGTTCGTTTAAATTAGGACTCGTTTCTCATTAGTTTTCGCTGCAATTGTACTCGTTCCTTGCATGAACATTTAGGATATAATTAATTCATTTAAAAAATATAAAAGAAAAAAATTTATGGTTGTTTATTGGGGCGAGTCTCCAGATTAGCCTCGGTATTCCCCGTGTAGCTCGTTCGAGTCGGGTGGCGTCTAGACCGGGTCGAGGAAGTTACAAGAACTATCTCCGCCAAAGATTAAAAGTACTATTGTAAATCACTATTCGGTATTAATCTCTAACTTTAGTCAAAGAACACAAAGAGATGATATAGTTTCTCAATCGAGGGAGTACATACCGAAAGAGAAGACTATTCTAAATAAAAGCAACTTACATCCTGATTTTAGATGTTATCATTGCTTGGGAAAAGGAAACAGACCTATTCAATGTCCTAATCGGAGTGATACAAAGCCTAAAGGCATTTTTAAAGATGTCGCCAACTGTAAACCAAGAGAAGAATTCAAAGTAGAGGCGATTGAACAAATTAACCCAAGATGAGATGTGAGCAAAGTTGAAACCGGTGTAGAATCAAGACATGATATATATTTGGAGACAAGTTTGATCTTCCTTTACTTCGCACCACTGATGTTGAAATCATTATTCCTAGTGCAAGCAAAGGTGGAAATGAGATTATATATGAGGAAGGATCCAAAGTTAAAGAGTCCATCAAGGGACAAATCGCATCCAAAGTTGTTTCAGAACACAAAAAGGCCAACAAGTTCACTTTAGCACCACTTTCACCCCAACAAGACCACAAAGATTAAATACAATCGATAGAGAGTTACAATAAAGCCAAAGATAATGAGAGAAAAAATGAGGTAAAAGAAAAAAAAAACGATCAAGAAGAAGGAAAGAAATTTAGTATATACCTTTTTTCTTATTATTTCCGTAATGATTTGTGTATACTTTATATTAATTTGTGTACATACACAAACCCTTACATTTCATGTAACATATTATGTTTTCTCGTAGTAATTTATGTATGTACACAAATCCTTACACTAAGTTTTGCTCATTTAGCTCATGGTAAGTAGGTGTAAGAAATTTGGTATATACATTTTTCCTTACAATTTATGTACGGGTTGTGTATACTTTTTAGTAATTTGTGTACATACACAAACCTTTACATTTTTTGTTACACATTATATTTTCTCGTAGTAAATTACTTATGTACACTAAGTTGAGCTCATTTAGCTCATGGTGAGTAGGTATAGTAAATTTTGTATATACCTTTTTTCTTACAATTTCCTTAAGGATGTGTATACTTTATAGTAATTTGTGTACATACAAAAACCCTTAAATTTATTGTAGCATATTATGTTCTCTTGTAGTAACTTATGAATGTCCACAAATCCTTACACTAAGTTGAGGTCATTTAGCTCATGGTGAGTAGGTGTAAGAAATTCTGTATATACATTTTTATTACAATTTCCGTAAGGATTTTTGTATACTTTGTAGTAATTTATGTACATACACAGAACCTTAAATTTCTTGTAGCATATTATATTTTCTCATAGTAAATAACGTATGTATACAAATCCTAACACTAAATTTACCTCATTTAGCTCTTGGTGAGTATGTGTAAGAAATTGGGTGTATGTATTTTTTCTTACAATTTCTTTAAGGATTTATGTATACTTAATATTAATTTGTGTACATACACAAAACCTTACATTTCTTGTACCATATTATTTTTTCTCCTAGTAAATTACTTATGTACACAAATCCTTACACTAAGTGAAAGAAATATGATATATACATTTTTTCTTACAATATCCGTAAGGATTTGTGTATACTTTGTAGTAATTTGTGTACATACACAAACCCTTACATTTCTTGTACCATATTATGTTTTCTCGTTGTAAATTACATATGTACACAAATTCTTATATTGAGTAGAGCTTATTTAGCTCATGGTGAGTTGGTGTAAGAAATTCGGTATATACTTTTTTCCTTACAATTTTTGTACGGATTTATGTATACTTTGTAGTAATTATGTAAATAAACAAACCCTTACATTTCTTGTACGATTGTAACTCGTTGACCTAGTCTAGACTCCACCCGACTAGAACGAGTTACACGGGGAATACCGAGGCTAATCCGGAAACTCATATAAACAACCCTAAATTTTTTAACAGCTTTTTATCTTTTATAAATGCATTAATTAGATCCTACATGTTATTACAAGGAATGAGTTCAATTGCAGCGGAAATTAATGAGAAACGCCTCCTGATTTATAAGAATAAGTTTTAGGGACCTAATTGAAGTTATCCAGATAATTATGATCAAAAGGAGAAATTAAAGTTACCAATCCTTAATTAAGTATATTTCATGCTTGCATATAAATTTTCAGCGTAAAATAATATCTATAAGTCATCTATTGGGTTCCTCAAAATTTAGTGATTAAAATGTAAGTTCTTAGAATTATAATTCAGCCTATAACGAAATTACCTAACAATGGTTTCGAAACACCCTTCCCTGGTATCGATATTGTGGTAAACGATAAAAGGGTATCAATAATGGTATTAAGTGTTTCGATACACTATCAATAACTTAGAGGATTGCCCGCGCGACAAGCCCACGTTTCGATACGGTTGAAGGACCGTTTCGATACCATTTGAAACTGTGAAGGTTGGTATCGAAACCCAACAGAACCGTATCGATACGCTTGCTAAGATTTATACTACTGTTTCAAAAGCGATTCATGTGGTTTCGATACCCATGCTTAATTTTTTAGAAAATCGTTATGTTATTGCCTAGGTATCGATACCCTATGAAATGGTATCGAAACCCTCTTCCCAGAAACAATAGTTTACTCTGGTTTCAAGTCTAAACGTGCCCAAAAAAGTTTATAGGCATAAATTCACCTAAAGGGCATGAAACATATGCAATAGCAAGTTCTCTAAATGCAATTTATCCTAATTAAAACAAGAATCAACCAACATATGAGTGTATTCAAAATTCATCAAATAACGTCATAGAGAAACAATGATGCATGTGAAATTCAAACAAGGTATTTCATTAACTTTCAAAATCGGATAAGCATGTCTAAACTCAGAAATAGCATAACCAAGAATCAAATTATCATCGTTCGTCAAGAAATCATAAATACATAAGGTTTTTAGATCCTAGCTCCATTGCTGTCTACTACCTTAGGTTCAATTTAAAGTAAACATACTCCAACTAAAATGTATCAAATGTGAAATATAACACTTCTTGCTTCTTCAGACGAGAGTTTAACTTTTTCTCTACATTAGAAAGAATAGAAAATGGTTAAGCAATTGCTTAGTGAGGGACATATAAAAATAGTTTGAACAACTTACAATGCAACCCATAATATACTCAAAATTCGTTTTAGAGGGAAAAACAGTTCATGCTCTTAAAAACAAAACAAACGTGGCCAAAATGCCACCAAGTTTAAAAATCCAGCAAGTGTTTTATCACGTGGAACAAATCCATAAAACTCAAGAGTTATATGCTTCATTAGCAAGGCTTTGTAAAACGTTTGAAAACCAGTCAAACTCAGCAAACTCAATTAACTCAATTTGCAATTAAAATCAATATAAACTTAACATTTGTGTTTTCAAGTGTTAGTATTAATGATCTGATTAGTCTACTTCTAATCGTTGGGATAAACAGATACACGCATAAATCCATAAATGTCGAATCATGCCACGTATGGGACTAAACTGTCACCATACCACGTATGAGGGCTACTCATACCACGCATGAGTCTATCTCATGCACACGAATGAAATCAATTCCAAACATGTTTCCCACCTTAGCTTCCAGGATAAGCTACGGTTAAATGCAATATAACACGTATATCACAATTTAAGCAATAAATCTAATTCATCACTAAGGAATTTACACACGTATACGAATTTTTATAATAAATAGTGCACTAACATCTTATCGATCAATCGACTTATCCCTATAGCATCATCTCAATATCCAACACAAAACAGTATGAAAGCTCAAGTTTTCATATAAAAAACAGTAGGTAAATATTATTATTCTACTTTCTCACGTTTACTCGCAAAACTGGTAAAAATCTCTTTTTAGCATATTTCAAATACCAAAGAGTGGACATATTTAAAACCATCTTAAAATAGTATCGATATCATTCTAACACGTAAATAATCACATATGTACCAATAAAATAAGAGTATGTCAAAAACATAGTAAAACAAGCATATTATGGGAAAACCGATTTACGAGAGCAAACGAAAAACTTACTCCGGAGAATAGAGAGGTTTCTCACACCATCTCTACACTCGCAGCACATTGAAAAAAAAGTTAAAATACTTTTGAAATAGACCATTCTCAAATCCACTCACCAATAACTGAAACTTGTCCGGCAAGTCACCGAAACTTAACTCGATCACTTCAAACGAGATCACCTACTTCTTGCCATGTTTTAAGCATAAAAATCTATGGTTTATTGATCCTAATCGCACTCAATAAATCCCAAGTCGGACAACCCTTAAAATCTATCAAAACCTTAACCGAAAACTTTCTAAAACCAACCAAACTTCTCCTAAACCTTTAATTCGGGATTAGAGATTTTAAAAAGACTTTATAAACATCTTATTAAATTGAAAATCATGCTTTTAGGACTCAAAAAAATGAGTAAAAACCCTTGAACGAAAATTGGATATTTTGACCCAAAAACCGGTTTTTTATAAAAACAAAAGATTAAAAACGTTTTTGCCAAACCAAGAACTTGGTAATTTCAATAAATAAATTCAATTTCTAGAGGTTTGATAAAATCTCACCTCCAAAAATGATCCAATTGCTTTTCGGGTTTCAAAATGTGAAAACGATGAGAAAACAAGAAGTTTTGAAGAAGAAAAATTTGTAATAATTATTCAAAACAAAAATTAATAAAAATATTTAGGTTTACCTGTGAAAATCTGATGGTTCTCTGCATTGGAAAGAGGGAAAACGAAAATTAAAAAAATAAGATAGGTTTATGGCTTTTAAAAAGGATTTAAGAGTTGAAAATAAAGTTTAATTAGTAATTTGGGTTAAAATATAATCTTTGAGTTGAATTAATTAAAATACGGAAAGCCTAGACCAGCTAGGATTATAATTGGATTAAATCCCCTTAAAGATTCTAAGTTTTGGCTTGATTTATAAAATTGTCCTCAAATTTTCAATTTTTACAAAATAGTCACTAATTTCTAAATCTTAGGGTTTCAAGGTTCAATTTTCAAAATTAGTTTGACCAAAGTCAAATATATATTAAATAATGATTTTAGGAACATTTTTCCATATTTTATTTTGACCAAAAATTAATTAATCCCCCGAACAAGGCTTAACTGGTTAAATCGGCCCACTAACTTCTAAGCCTAATTTTGGGGCGTTACGACCATATTATGTTTTCTCGTAGTAAATTATGTATGTACACAAATCTTTACACTAATTTAACCTCATTATCTCATGGTGAGTAGGTATAAGAAATTTAGTATATACTATTTTTTCTTACAATTTTTGTACGGATTTGTGTATACTTTGTAGTAATTTGTGTACATACACAAACCCTTACATTTATTGTAGCATATTATGTTCTCTCATAGTAAATTGCGTATGTACACAAATTCTTACATTAAATTATCCTCATTTAGCTCATGGTGAGTAGGTGTAAGAAATTCGGTATATACCTTTTTTCTTACAATTTTTGTAAGGATTTGTGTATATTTAGTAGTAATTAGCTCATAGTAATTTTTGCACAAAAATTTCTGGTACCATATTATGTTTTCTCGTAGTAAATTACGTATGTACACAAATCCTTAAACTAATTTGAGCTCCTTTAGCTCATGGTGAGTAGGTGTAAGAAAATCGATATATACCTTTTTTTTCTTACAATTTTTGTAAGGATCTGTGTATACTTTGTAGTAATTTGTGTAAATATATGAAATCTTATATTTCTTTTACCGTATTATGTTTTCTCGTAGTAAATTACGTATGTATATAAATTCTTACACTAAGTTGACTTCATTTAGCTCATGGTGAGTAGGTATAAGAAATTCGGTATATACATTCTCTCTTACAATTTCTATAAGGATTTGTGTATACTTTGTACTAATTTGTTTATATATATAAAGGTTTATAGTTCTTGTAACAAATTATGTTTTCGCGTAGACAATTATGTATGTCTACAAATCATTACATTATAACATCTTATGCATATAAAGTTTTTCCTACAATTTTTGTAAGGATTTATGTACGTACACAAATCTTTATGTTTGTAATATTTTATGTATATATCTTTTTTAATAATTTTTATAAGAATTTGTGTACATACTTCGTAATAACTTATGTATACAAAATGACCCAGTAAACCGATCAACCTTTATTTAATCGTCATTTAATTGTCGTTTGCTATAATCACCCTATATATGTGTTATATGAAAGCTGAACAATTTTGTGTAATTAAATTGGTGTATGTTGGAATGTTTTATCTTGATGTAAAAGTTAGGTGGGGCAGTTTTGTTATATAATTTTGTGTATATGATCAACTTTCATGGATTGCATAACTGAGCACGTCTTTGAACTGATTTGAATACATGTAAATGCTTGCACATTAAGGACTATTTTGTGTATGATAATCTATAAACATACATAGTTGGAGGGTTTGGTATGAAAATGAA
The DNA here is from genome assembly GCA_035048815.1 of Abelmoschus esculentus. Taxonomy (NCBI): domain Eukaryota; kingdom Viridiplantae; phylum Streptophyta; class Magnoliopsida; order Malvales; family Malvaceae; genus Abelmoschus; species Abelmoschus esculentus. Next base: position 7,470,745 of record JAUCBN010000059.1, read on the forward strand.
AGTATATATGGACTACTATAGGAAGGTTAAAATGGTTTGAAGATATGAATATGAAATTATTAATAGATTGATTATATTCGATAAACACAAATAATTAGTTGTTATTGTTGTACTCTGTCCTTGGACAACCTTAAAAGCTTGTTCACATATCTTAATTGTGGTAATAGTCTGTTGACTAAATAAGTGAATGTAATAGGATTAAATTTGATAATCGAATGCCTAAATAAAAGGTAATCATAGAAGATACATGAATTCAAAACTAATTAATTTATGAATCTCAAAAGTACCGAATATGTAAGTTCATTTACTAACTCAAAATATCATGAATTCACTCTTCAATAATAAAACCCAAATAACTCAAGGATTCCTTAGCTCATAACAAAACATAAATAACTTAAGGTTCTTTAGCTCATAACAAAACATAAATAACATAAGGTTCCTTAGCTCAATTGCTCTCAACTCTTTATGAATCAGTCTGCCGAGAAAAAACTTAAGAAAGTCTTTCCATACATAAAATAAATAAATATGAAGACAATAGATCACCTTGACTTAAGCCCTTGGAGGGTTTAAATTACATTGTTATATTCTAATTCCATAGAACTTGAGATGAAACCTATCATACACAAGCTATGATAAAAGAGATAAACCTAAGAGGTAATCTGATAGCAAATAAGGTTTTCTCAATATAGTCTCATTCTAGCTTATCATATACTCTTTCAAGATTCACCTTAATAGCCATCTAATCCTTATTACCGAATTTATGGGCCATTGAATGCATCACTTTTTGGTCTAGAATGATATTGTCAGTAATTTGTATGCGAGTCACAAAACTTGCTTGGTGCAATCAACCCATTTAGGTAAGAAAGGTTTTAGACGATACACCAAAAACTTAAAAATAATTTTAGCGTCTTTTTTTACCTTAGACTTTAGACTAATAAACACATGATTCTTTACCTTAGAAATAAGAACTAACAAAGTTTGATTGACCCAATCCTTTAAAATCTCATAATCAAAAATCCCTTACAAACTGATAAACAAACTCCCCCACCAAAGACCAATTCTTCTGGTAAAAAGCAACATGTAATCCATCAACTTTGATGCCTTCAAAAGATTCATGTCAAACATTTTATTATAAACTTCCTCCATCGCCACATCAACAAGGAGAGGATGAAGTTTAGAGTAACAAAATCGATAAAAATCATAAGCTATATCGGCCACTCTAATATCACAATATTCACTTGTGAACAACTATTGGAAAAAGGAAATAATATGGTCCATAAGTTTAGGTTGATCAACAATCCAATTACCATCGGATACCTTCAATCTACAAATCATATTCTTTATTCTACGAGACATCAAAAGAGAATGAAAATACTTTGTATTACGTTTACCCTTATCGATCCAATTAACTCTAGCCTTTTAATGCCACATGGTCTCTTCTTAGGCGAAAATATTGTCTAATTCTTTCATTAAAGCTCACCTCCAAATAAAAGAGAAAAAGATTGTAAAAATTCTTTAGAGCCTTTTCAATCTCAAAGATACGAGCAAAGAGATTAAACTTATGACGATCACTATGACCAAAGATATTCAAGTTCCATTCTTGGATATTTTATTGAAAAACTATGATGTTCTGATGTATAAATAGAATAGAAGACCAAACATCTTAAAGAAAATGAGAGAAATATTAGTGATCATTCTAAGCCACCAAATAACGATAAGGGCGAGATTTACCAATATCCCATCGGGTACCAGTATCTAGCACAATAAGACAGTGATCAGACACTAATCTTTGAAGATGAGTAACATTAGACAAAGAAAATCGGTCATACCAAGTAGTATTACATAAGCACCTATCAAATCTTTAAGAGAGATGACCACGCTTCCACATTAATTGAGGTTTAGAGAATCCAATGTTAATCAATCCAAAATCATTTTTTTCCTAAAATGTGGACACCCACTTGAGCGTCAAGAAGAAACTCCAATCCATTTAACATTACTAACAATAACATTCAGATCACCTCCAAGAACCCAAGGACAGTCCACACCAACATCTAAAGCAAGTAATTGAACCCATAGGGCTCGACATTAGCTCGATGTTAAACCACATGAGGACTAACATATATAAAGGTGATAAAAAAAATTATAATCACCATTAGTATAAGTGAAAAAAACCATGAATGAACTAGTTAGAAACAATAAAATAATCCAAACGAACAAATTATCTCCAACGAACCCAAATGTCATCCAAAAAACCAGGAGCTTCAATATTGTAAGAAACTTTAAATTACAAATGAAAGATAGCTTCAATATTGTAAGAAACTTTAAATTACAAATGAAAGATTATGTTCCACATTTTGTTTTTCTGCTAAAGCTTTAAAGTCATACCCATAAAGGTTTCATCTTTATCCCTTACAACCTAGAAAGAATCAAATCTTGAACCAAATTGATCATCCAAATTGGGAGCATTCATAGCAGCATTACCCTTTTTGCGTAGCACCTAACGTCGTCTCCTATTTGTAACCTGCATCCAAGGTCCGAATTTATCTTCCGGATTCCTACTTTAATCATTCAAAATAAGTGTTGCATTATCATCTCTTGGAGATATACCACAAAAATTCTTTGAATATTCAAACTTTCCACAAGAAAAACAAATATTTGGCAAACCTTCATATTCAATATCCATCTGTATACCATCAATAGTAAAACTTGATCTCAAAGGCTTTTTTAGATTCATTATTATCGTTAAACGTACGAATCTACCACGACAACCTTCAAGAGTAGTATAGTTAAGTCTAACAACTTGACCAATGGCCGCAATAATATGTCTAAGCATGCTTTTAGTATAATAACGATAAGGTAATTTAGGTAAGCATACAAAAATCATAATGTGTGATGGATGAGCTGCTGAAGTTGTAAAATTTCTGCTCCATGGTTAAATAGTGAGGTAACTCCTAAATATTATGCATGTCCCTCCCGATAAGTGTAATGTCCCAAAACATAGCCTAGAAGTTAAACACGAAATCAATTTTATTAAAGCTTAAAGAAATCTTGTAATTAGTGACTAAATTGAAAGAATTTAAAATTTAGTTATCAAATTGAAAGAACTAAAATGTAACCAAATGAAAATCAAAAGCTTGCATGCTAAATTGAAAAGTTAGAAGTGCCATTACACTTGACATTCTATCCTTATAGCCAACCATAATAGCTAGAAAATTAATGAATTTTTAATTCATGAAAATTAATAGAAAATTAGGTGAAATTAGAAAAGCCAAAGTGGGAAGAAAGAGAAAGCACTATTCATCTTCTTCTCCATCAAACTTACCGAGACTAGAGAGAAAAAAAGAGGAAGAAAGAGTTTCCTTTATGCATGATGATTTAGAGAAAGAAATTGATTGAATCTAGCTAAGAATCTTGAGTGAAGAAAGTAATGTATTTCCTTCTCAAAAGTGAGTTAGAAATTGATATTCATGTAGATAATCTTGTTTTCATGTCTGGAATTTTTTTTATTTCACATAATTACATTGAATGCTTTCTAGAAATTAAGATTAGGTTGCTAGAAATTTGCATTTTCACATGTTTGCTTGCTTGTTAGTAATTAGGGATTATGTTGCATTGAATTAAAAGGTGTAGGGACTGTAAATGAAGATGTAAATAGAGTAAATTGATTTTCTAGATGCTTAAAATGATCAATTGTAGGTTGTCTTGGAGTGAAACTAAGTATGCTAATGAATTGATGAAGAATTAGGAACATAAGCATTTGGGGGTTGTTTTATAGGAATGGTAAATTGTAATGATTTAGTTGAGAGAAATAAATCTGGAAAGATTGTAGAAATACAAAGGAAAATGCTAATAATGAAATAGAGCTTAAACTTAGGAAGAATTATGTTGGGGATTAAATGAAATTTGATAGGAAACTAGAATTTCGCATTGGTTGCTATAGTAGAAAATAATTCAGTACTCTAAAGAAATGAGATAATAGCTTGAAATGTATACACAATTAGGATGGTTTACATAGGAGAAACTTGATGGGAATTGATTTTTCTAATTAAATAAAATGTTTTATCAGAGAAAATTATGATAAGAGTGGTAAATTATAAGATAGAAAACAAGTTAGTACAATCTGTCTACAACAACCTTTTTTTGGACATAATTTTAAAATTCCACCAAAAATTATATATAAGGTATTTTAATCTGAAATTTGGATGGATGAAACTTACATATGTCTATTTTAGTTGAGAGAAAACAAAACTGGATTTGGATCTATAGGATAAAATATGGAAATGAATGAAGTTAAGTGATTCAAATTGTTTGGAAACTGCAATGCAGTAAAGAAGTAATAAAATGTATTAATTGGTTTAGAAATAAAATTCAAGGCTTACGTATATTTAAAATTTATTTCCTTAGCTTTAAAAAAGTATAAAGTAATTGAAATTTCGATATACGGATTAAAAGTTATGCTTATTTTAGTGAACATTACTCAAACTGCCTGGTTAAGACTGTTTCACTGTTTTTAGAGTACATTTGAAAATCATGAATTGCTTGATTAGAATGTATTCTAATGATTTATATAAGTTTTTATATGGATTGCTAAAGTATCCTAAGGAGGTGGATAGTGAAGAGGAAAAAAAATCTTAAAATTATCAAGAGAAGGAGCAAGGGGATAACCATTCACTATCCTTAATTGCTTGCTTGGAATTGTTGTGAGTGTAATCTATAATTAGTGTTTGGATTTATATCCCAACAAAATAGCATGTATACTTATTTGCTTTGAACCTTATACACGAAATGAACCTAATTCATATTGGTAATAGTTAAAAGATTAAAAGCGGGGAAGAATAAATTGTTTTGATTTAATGAGATAGTGTATACTATATGACTTAGTGTAAGGTTATTTGTATGGTGGCAGAATTGAATTGTATGATTCAATTGGTGATATGTTGATATTGAATTGATACCTATGAGCTTGCATTGATATAATGGTGTGTTAGTTGTCATGATTGATTTCTTTTATGCAAACTTATAATGACTTAATATACAGAGGAGTATGTAACCCCCTTAGCCCAGCCTAGACGGAACCGACTCTATTGGATTACACGGGGAATAACGAACTAAACCCATAAAGGCTCAATCCGATAAAAAAACCAAAACTTATATATATATATTTTCTTTTATCTTGTCTATATGCATAAATAGGTTCTTATGCATGTTGATTACATGTTGGTCCAATATGGAAGCAATTCAACAACTATTGAGTACTCAATCAAACATATGAGCATTTTATGGAATAAAATGTAAATATATTAAATTAAATTGACAAAGTATAAATTCGGTTTTTCAAAATTCAATTAAACGTACAAAGATTACTCATGTCAAATTTTAGATAAAACGGAGTATTTTAACATCACCAATTGCATGCATCACCAATTATGGACCAAAATGTAAACCTGTAAATTTATAAGGACTTAATCAATTTCAATTAGCCAACTTGAAATTAAGTTAATTGCATGCTCATAGGTGAAATTTCGAACCCAGTCAACCTTTGTAACACCCTCACTCGAGCATAGAAGATATTTGGGACTAAAATGAAATTCCTTCAATCTAACACTTCAAAACAAGCATAGCGTATCAATATAGGTAACCCTTGTATAGAAACGCTGACGTGGCAGTAACGATATTAACTACCAAAAACAAAGGTATCAAAACGACCTATTGGTTGTTTCGAAACACTAATGTCCAGTGAGATTTGGCATCGAAATGAGCTTCCCGTGTATCAAAACACAAAGCAAAAGTTGGGTTAGTCATTTCTATATACCAAACTCGTGTATCGGAACACTAGGCAAAATTAGCCATGTGTATCTAAACTATTTTCTTCTATTTCGATACACTTGTGCCCAAAAAAAAAAACAGACACTTTAAGTGAGCTTGGCTTATTCTTGACACAACCTTGGATCACCAACAACTACATGCATAGTTCCTAAGCATCAAACTCCTCATTGACATACAACCATAGCTATCATAATCACTACAATCATCTATAGGCATGCCTCCTAGTTTATACAAATCTCATAACCACACATAGTAACCATAGCTAGCAATAAGCATACTTCAAGCATTTACAAGCTATCCACCAATCAAACAATTCAACAAGTAAAGCATGTTGTCCTTAAAGCTTTTATTTCTCTGCAAAGATGAAAAACATATCTTAAGAAAAACATAATTAGTGAGGTAGCTATAAAGACAAAAATTCATCGATGCAAAACCAAAATCAATTTAAAATCATAAGCTTGTTGGATAACCTTTCATTCTTGTTCAAAATCATAATTTGAAACTAACATGCTATATCAAAACATGCTTATTCAAATCATGCTCATATTCATGCCTAATCCATGAATCATGCATATTGGCGTTTAAGTGATAAACATTTTTGTGAACCTTATTCTCACCGAATACTCGGATTCCTTATACCTCAATTGGAGACACTTAGTCTCAACATGCATAGGTCGAACACAAAGTCACCCTTGTATACATGTTACCCCCACTACACACAGCAGTACAAAAAGTCACCCTTGTTTACGTAGGTTCATTTATATATACTATCGGACACTAAGTCACCCTTGTTAGTAAAGCTCTACACGCACGATCAGACACAAAGTCACCCTTGTTTACGTGTAGGTAACAACGATATTTCATTTAATTTTTATAGTGAACTTTATCCTGATGACATGTCATTTGTATTCGTGATTTTATAATAGTGTCACTAAGACAATATCATTTCAAATATGCATGGAAGCTTGTTGTTTTACAATACACTCAACATATGTTCATCAAGATGAACCAAATCATGCTCAACGGCTTATTCGAGTAAAAGACAATAACCATACTTTAATCCAAATCATTCTCATGGTTTCAAAAGTCATGGAAACCATCATAAATCATGCATATATAGCCACTAAAACATGCATGCATCATTTCCAAATCAAATTTATGCATTGAAATCATTTCTACACAAGGATCTTTCATAAATCCAATGCAACATTACCAAAACATTCGAAACGCTTCCAAAACCATAGAAACCACTTACTCTTGAACTATGGAAAGCTATTACACTATCTTATAGTCCCAAACAATAGAGCCAAACCTTTATGGGACACTTCTTAACCCAATTTTCACTCTCCGACTAGCAAAACAAGCTTTTGCCGATGCTCCAACGGAACCACCTATTAGAGTATTCTCAAAGACCAATCATATGGTGATTGTAAGGATACTTTTATTTACGAATTTTATTGAATAAAGGCATTGCAATTGTTGCTTTCAGATATATGTATCAATGTATATCATAAACTCAGAAACAATAAAGTTCATATAATCATATAAGTATTATTATTAAAAGATCCTTAGACAAGTATTATTATAGGTATGGACAATAATAATACGCTTAAGAGTAACATGTTATTAATTGATGATAATGAGTTGTCACTGACATAGAGATGTCAGAATTAATACATGAATATATTAATAGAGATTAATATATTGAATTGGCCCACCATGAGCATATGTCTTGGATTATTATGTGACGATCACGATATTGCTCATAGTGACAACTATATGTATGATCCTTAGACTTGAGATTATTATTATCTCAACATATGTTATTTTATGTTTTGATGCAGTTAAACGTGTCTGGTAATTAGTTACACTATAAAAACTGACATTGGACATATTAAAATGTATGTAGTGAGATGTGAATGATGGAGATAGGATTTGTCCTTCCTACATCATAGGAAAGTATATCAAAGGCCACTTGATGGAGTGAGACTAGAAATGCATGGCCATGCTTGAATAGGTTGATATGAGATATCATAAATTATTCGTTAACAGTAGTCCACTATAGATATCAGGAACATTAAATAGGGTACACAAGTGTGACTATTCCAAGACTTATGCCTATTATAGATATAAAAGGACAAAAGGATACAATACGTTAAGAGTGTTGTTCACGGACATGGTACATCAGGTCATGATCTCTTGTAACTTAGATGATAATGATATATTACTAGATGTCACTCATTATTTGTAATATTAGAATTGTTCTAATATTATTACTAACGTTATAATGAGCATACAGGGTCACATCCAATGGTTGAAATGGAGGAAAATATATATATATATATATGTATAAGTAGATTATATTTAATCCCGAATTTAATCAAAGGATATAATTAAACTAATTGTATCCATTTTCAAATTCGGATTAAATATAGATCTCAAAGTTTAGTTATTTCATATAACAAATTCAGAATAAAACCCTAATATCTAGGGTGATATATATATAAGGGACTTTTTTGGTCTAGCGGTCGTTTAAGCGAATCATGAATTCCCAAAACCTAAAAAACATGAAAAAATAGTTATCGAGATTTGCTCTCAACCGGGTGAAATGAGTAGAGGTCGAGATCATATTCGTGGAGGCTAAAGATTCGAATTGTTGAACAATCCTGACTGTAGCAGATTCAGTTGTTTTTGTTGCTTATCAAGGAACCCAATGTAAGACATCGTATCTCTTCCTCCCGATTTCGAATTAATCATACATGGATCACTAGAAAGACCGTCGTAATTTTGTTCTACTGCGCCATGGGGTGTGTCGGTGGTCCTAACACCACCAACGCACCAGCAACTCAAGAGCCTTCTTGGAATTCCTCTACATCACAAAAACAGATCATACACACATTAAAACATGCCTAACATAGCAGCAACACCAAATCTCTATTACCTTTACCAAAAACCAAGCCGAAAAAGCCAAAAACTAAGCCAAAACATTCGAACACTAACCTAGCTACCAAACCAATGAAATTAACCCCTAAACACCATCAAATATGAACCAAAAACACATTCACTAAAGCAAAACATGCTTTTTGCGGCGTTTTTTTAGTTCTATAGTAGCGATTTTTATCGCTGCTAAAAACTTTTCCGACGCTAAGGAAAACACCGCAAGAAGCGCCGCTGAAACAAACGCCGCAATTGTTTGCGGCGTTTTTTTACAAAAAAGCGCCGCAAAAAGTCAAGATCTATAGCGGCGTTTATTTTTAGAAACGCCGCAGAAAACGTGATCTTTAGTGGCGTTTGAAAACACAAACACCGAAGATAACCTAATCTTTAGTGGCGTTTGTGTTTACAAACGCAGCAGATAACCTGATCTTTAGTGGCATTTGTAAACACAAACGTCGCAGATAACCTGATCTTTAGTGGCGTTTGTAAACAAAAACGCCTCAGAAAACATGATCTTTAGTGGCGTTTGCATACACAAACGCTGCAGATAACCTGATCTTTAGTGACATTTTTCAAGAAAACGCCGCTATTAACATCATTCTTAAAAATAATAAAATAAATAAAATCATATATAACCGATCAACCATCTTAACATTATAGCTTTTCAGAAACCATAAACACAAGGTATCTTGACATAATAGCTTTTCAGAAACCATAAAGCCGCATAAATGTATTAATTTTTTGACATAATAGCTTTTCGGAAATCATAAAGCCGCATAAATGTATTAATTTTTCAGAAGCTAACTCCTTTATTGACACTAAGACTAGTGCATAACATCTTTCATGCAAGCAAGACATGTTTGCATATATCAAAATTTTAGAAGGTTAAAGATATCCATCACAGAAAGACAATGATAAACATTCATAAAGTAGAAAAATACAAAAGCAAATGAAAATCATCTTACTTTATTTAAGGATCCAAGCTGCACAACTCCATGTGAAACAACAACAACAATGGTCTACAAGGAAAATGAAACATATTTCTATTAATAGCATAAGTATAAAGGAAAATAAAATTTAGGCAAAATACAATTTTAGACAACATTACAAAAGGCATTTGCTTCCAAACTCCTAGAATACTAATAAACTAGCCCAGTGAATTGTAAAAGTGAATTGGAATAAAATGCCTTCACTCAAAATGCAAGCTCTAACAAAAGGATTTGGATCTTTTACCACAAAGCATGATCGATTATTGACTTCCATATGTTGAACTATTGCAATAATCATCAAAACTAAAAGAAAGAGTAAAAGCGTGAATAGCATACCCTGATCCCTGCTTCAAACTGACTTTGACAACCATCAGATAACTAAAATTCAAATCAATTCAAGGCAGAAAACAGAGTGAGTATTAAAATCAAAATCAGCTCTAAAATAGTACAGTAGACATCAATTATTGGTAAAGATCCTCACCTCAAACGATGAGCAGGAGCTTTTAACATGCTTATCTGCAAATATCCATTGATGCTTTTTAGAAACTGCCACTTGTCCAACAATCCTGCATAATAAGGAAAAAGAGTACTAACTGGACTTTTTGCATAAGATACATATTTGCATAAGAGAGGAATGAAGGGGTAACAAGACCTTATTTTCAACCGATTGCATTCTTTTATCATATTTTCTTTAACTACGGCAGTAACAATGCCAAAAACATACCAAACAATGAACATATTTATCAATGGGTTGAGTCGTACCCTTCCCCCAGTGAATATACTTGATAAGAAATCTTTGCCACGGTTTAAATGACACAATCTCCAAATAATCAAGTGTTAAAAAACAACATAAAAAACAATCTCCAAATAATTAAGTGCTATCGCTTCACTTTTTCTCTAAAATTATCTTAAAAATAGAAATTAAAAGAAAACAAATGGAAAGTATGTCGATTTCATAACTTCTGAAAAACTGGCAGATTGCAATTGAATAATACTAACAGAAAAAAAAAGGTGTGAGTTAAATTGTATGCCAAATCCAAAATCCAAGGTTCAAAATATACTAACCTAAATAACATGCCAACTATAACTCAAAAATCAAACAAAATCTCAATTCATCATAGTTCATAAACCCCAAATAATTAGATGCAGATGGCATACAGACATCAAATTAGCTGAACACGACAAAATATTCATCGTTTTTCTTAAATTATGCCAAAAACAAGATACAACGAATCAAAGAATTGAAAGAAAACGACGATCAACTTAAAAAAAGAAACAAAAAGTGAAAAAGAGGCAGTTTACTGACATTCGAGCTCGATGCTTAAGCTTCCAGAAAACTGCGTATTTCCACTCGGTGTTGAGATAGAGACTTTTCAGTATCTGGTGCAAACCACTGCTAGCTTAACTAAAAGATTCATAGCAGATCTATTGAAATCGTTGATTTTTTAAATATTAATCCACAGCTTTGATTCCGGTGAAACAAGAAAACGATGAGGCAGAAAGAGGATTGCGGTGAAATTGGGGGAAAAGGGTTTCAGTCGGGGGATTGATATAACCCAGACTAGAACAATTTTGGTCATTTGATATGGTTCAAAACGCTCAGAATTTGTGCATTTAAGTAATATTGGGTATAAAGAATTTACGGCGTTTGTCAAAAAATGCCACTAAAAGATTATGCTTTTGCGGCGTTTGTTAAAAAACGCCACTAAGAAGGTCATGCTTTTGCGGCGTTTGTTAAAAAAACACCACTAAGAATATCATGCTTTTGCGACGTTTTTCAAAAACGCTACTAAAAGGTCATGCTTTTGCGGCGTTTGTCAAAACACGCCACTATAAGGTCATGTTTTTGCGACGTTTGTCAAAAAATGCCACTAAAAGATTACACTTTTGTGGCGTTTGTTAAAAAAGGCCACTAATAAGGTCATGCTTTTATGGCGTTTGTCAAAAAACGCCACTAAGAAGGTCATGCTTTTGCTTTGTTTTTCAAAAACGTCACTAAAAGGTCATACTTTTGCGGCGTTTGTCAAAAAACGCCACTAAAAGGTTATACATAATGGTATTTTTCTTAAAAACGCCGCTAACGGTACAAATGTTGTGGCATTTTCCAAAAAAACGTCGCTAAAAGTCCGCAAAAATCATGTTTTGCTATAGTGATTCAAACCCTCCTTATATCCCCAACTATAAAAAAACATAAAAAATAGCCCATATATCTAACCGAAAACCACCTCTAACACTACCAATTTACTTATTCCGGGATTAAAACCATATGGAATCATTATAGGATTCACTTACCCACTCAATTAAGTATAAATTCATAGAAAATTGTCCAAAATACAAACACAATCAACATCTACCATGTTTTCTTGAAAATTTCATTAAAACTCCAATTTCTTGAATTAAACCACAAAATCAAGTTAAAATGCATGATTAATCAGACAATAGCTTGGGAATATGAAATAAACAACCTTAGAATTAAGAAAAACTCATGAAATTAACTTTGAGACACTTCCACCAAAATTGACGTGAGTTCTCCTCTAGTTTTTTCTAGAAATTGGCTTTGAATTTTGTAAAACAAATTGTGAGGTTTTGATGAGGATGAAAAGATGATTAAAATGAGATGATTCTTGAGAAAAATGGAGAAGAATTCAGCAAGATCAATTGAAAACCATGGAGAGAAAATTTAGAAAGAAAAGGATGGAAAATCAAGAGAAAATGGAAAATGAAGAGAAAAAAGTAATTAAACGTCAATTAAAACCAATTTTGGTGAAAAATCTCTAATTAAAATATTTTGGAATAATGGTCCTCTAAGGATTCTAAGATTTGGCTAATTTTTCAATTTAGTCATTAAAACCAACTTTACAAATCTTAAATTTTAGTCACAAAGATAAAAATCTCACTTAAGTTGATTAAATTAACCTCTCATTAGTCTTTCATGCTCTGTCTTGTATCCCATTTAGCTTCTTCAACACCTCGGTGTCTCCAAAGCCTTTTAACCAAATCAAAGGTCTTTCCACGAGGAACCTTTCTATCAACGTATATAATCTTCACTGGTTCTTACTCATAAGTCATATTCGCTTTTAACTCAATCTCCTTAACCGGTACAACATGCGAAGGGTATGGCCTATACTTACGAAGCATCGACACACGAAAAACATCATGCATCCTATCCAACTCTATCTGCAACCTCAACCTATAAGCAGCAGGACCAACACGCTCTAACACCTAGTACGGTCCAATGAACCTAGGGCTCAACTTACCCTTTCGTCCAAACCTCATCACTTTCTTCCATGGTGAAACCTTCCAAAACACTTTATCTCTAACAGCATACTTTACCTCTCTACGCTTAAAATCGGCATAAGACTTTTGCCTATTCGAAGCCTCCTTAAGCCTATCACAAATAAGCTTATCCTTGTCATCTATATCCTTCAAAACTTGCGGTAAAGAAACATATTTTTGTCCTACTTCCTTCCAACATAAAGCCTTGAACGGTTCCATCTATATACTAGACTGAAAACTATTATTGTAAGCAAAGTCCACCAAAGGCAATTATTTCTCCCACGTATCTCGAAACTCAATGATGAAACACCTCAACATATCTTCCAAAGTATGAATAACTCGCTCTGAATGCCTATCTGTCTAAGGATGATAAGTTGTACTAAAGCTAAGCCTTGTCCCCAAAGCCACTTGCAAACTTGTTGATCAAAAACTTGTTGAGGTCGAGTGCTATAAAATATGTGATTCTCCTGCAAGTATACACATCGAACAAGTAATAAAGTGTATGAGTGAGATCGTTTCCACAAGGATTGGGTAGGTTATTTCAAAGATAGTTAACATACACATAAGATAAGAAAATCCTTTGTATAAACATATGCTAAAGCAATTATACAAGTGTCACCAAAATGCTGTAGCAAAATAAAGTTGTCACAAAAATGAGGTAGCAAAATAAAACTGAGAATAGAGTAATAGATAAAGTTGCAGAAAAACAACACAGAGCAGAATTCAAGCTTAAGACAAGCTAGGCTTGCTATGCGAAAGATCTTACTTTTATCCTGAAAGCTTATTGTTCTATTGGTTTAACAAGTGTTCGACAGAGTTTACTAAAAATGCCTCCATTATCCCTAGTTAGAAGGCCTAACACTCGAAAATGCTAAGTCATTACCTCCCAGTCTCAACCCTAACACTTCTAATGTTGATAAAGTGTTACCCTTTTTAGTCGTTGAAACTCTCCCTTATCCCTAAGGTGAGTTAAGATTCTGCTCCCACAGTAACCCTATTGTTCATGTTGGTCTAGCTTTGTCTATCCCTAAATCTAAGCTACCCGTACCCCTTAGCTATGGAAATCTCCCGAGAGCTCTTACAAACCAAGGTTTAAGAAGAAAAGGTGTTAGCTTTCATGAACAAAACACTTAATTAAAAACTAGAAACAATAAAACATTCATTCAAACAAGATAAAATCATTCATAACAAGCCTAAGCCATACTAGTTTAATTCATGGCTAGGTTTAGAGAACCATTCAACTATCCGTCTTTGAAATAAATTTTCAACAACAAGAAAAGAGGTAAAGCCAAGTGAAGAGGAAGTACCAAACGCTTGTGCCGTGAGGCTTTCCTAGCTTGTCGCTTCTCCCGATGTCTCGCAAACTTGAAGTTCTCCAATAATAGTGGCTTGGCTTGAGGTTGAAGATGAAGGAAAGTGGCCGCCTTTCTTGTTTCTTCTTCCTTGTTTCTCTCCTTAATGTTCACTTCTTTTTTCTTTGTTTCTTGCTCCGAACTCTTCTATTTCACAACACTTGTAAAGGAGGCTTGGCTTTGTATTTATAGGAGAATGCTTCTAGGGCTTTGTGCCCTAAAGGTGCAAGGAATATTCTCTGAAAATTCTGCAGAGAATTGCATTAGGGTGCAGGAGATATGCGGCTGGCCTGGAATTCACGTTTAAGGACAGTGGGCTTCAGGTTTTGTTTTTTCATTAATTCTGTTTGGTCTGCCCACAATGCTATAGCATCTTGAAGTCCGATCTAGCACTAAATATGCTACAACATCTCTTCCACACTTCAACTTTTGCCCCAGCAATCTGCAAAACACCACCAAAGAAAATACCCTTCAAAGCAGCATCTTTTAAAATAAAAGAGAAAATAAAATAAAAACCTAATCTAATGCAAATGCAAATGAAATGCAGCTAAATACAATGCAAATAAACTTAAAATCGAACAAAACCTTAAGTAAAAGGGTATAAAATATATGTTTTTTAGAGCGTTAACAAAACTCTTCCAAAACTTCGAGTTAAAACGCGGATCCCTATCCGAAATGATCAATTTCGGAACACCACGCAACTTCAAAATCTTAGAAAAATATAACTCAGCTAACATATCCATCGAATACATCGTATGCACCGCAAGAAAATGCACACACTTCATAAACCTATCATCAATCACCCAAATAGAATCCTTTTTGGACGATGTTAAAGGTAACCCCGTCACAAAATCATGGTCACTCTTTCCCATTTCCATTCTGGAACCTGAACCGGTTGCAACAAACCTGAAAAAAACTGATGTTCAGCTTTCACTCGCTGACACGCCATACAACACGACACGAACTCTGTCACATCCTTCATCAAACCAACCCAGAAGTACACACTCTTAAGATCCCTATACATTTTCACACTTCCCGGATACATAGCAAACGGACTAATATGAGCCTCAGTCAAGATAGCCTGCCTCAACACAACATCGTCCGACACTACTATCCGACCTCTAAAAGAAAGAACCTCGTCATCATCAAAATGATAATCAGAAGTTCTACCCTCGACAATATCCTCTACAAAAGGTACCAAAGACATATCCTCTAACTGTTTCACCTTTATCATCTCAACCAAAATGGGTTTCACTTGCAACTCCGCCACCAGACCATCGTCCTTCGAAATAATCAACTTAGCGAACATGGCTCTTAACTCAATAGTTGTCTTACAACTCAAAGCATCCACTACAATATTAGCTTTCCCCAGATGATACTCAATTGTCAAATCATAATCCTTAAGCAATTTCATCCATCTTCGTTGCCTAAGATTCAAATACTTTTATGACATCAAATACTTCAAACTCTTGTGATCTGTGTATATGGTACACTTTTCACCATACAAGTAATGTCTCCAAATTTTTAAGGCAAAAACCACCATCGCAAGCTCCAAATCATGTGTCGGGTAATTCTTTTCATGCACCCTCAATTGTCTAGAGGCATAAGACACAAATTTCCCATCTTGTATCAACACACACCCGAGTCCAACATAAGATGTGTCACTGTATACCATAAAATCCTTACCCAACTTCGGTCGAACCAACAACGTAGCATTAGTCAATGCTTCTTTTAACTTCTCAAAACTCTTCTATTGACTCTCCTTCCATTAAAATGGAACCTTTTTTTTCAAAAGCTTAGTCATAGGAGTAGCAATGCTCGAAAACCCCTCAACAAACCTACGATAATATCTAACCAAACACAGAAAACTCTGAACCTTAGACACCGGTTTCGATTGTTTCCAACCCATAAAGCTTCTATCTTCTTCGAATCAACACTAATACCTTCTATCGACACCACATGACCAACGAACACCACTTCTTTTAACCAAAACTCACACTTGTTTAACCTAGCAAACAAATGATTCTACTTCAACACTTGCAACACAATCCGCAAATATCGATCATGATCTTCCTCGGTACACGAATACAAAAGGATATCATCAATGAATACCACCACTAACTGGTCCAAGTACTCATGAAACACTAGGTTCATCATGTCCATAAAAGTATAAAGGGCATTTGTCAACCTAAACGACATCACCAAAAACTCATAGTGACCATACCTTGTCCGAAAAGTTGTTTTCAACACATCCTATTCCTTCACTTTCAAATGGTAATATCCTGATCTCAAATCAATCTTCGAGAACACACTATCACCTCAAAACTGATCAAATAGATCGTCAATCCTTGGTAAAGGATACTTATTCTTCACGGTCAACTTATTCAATTGTCGATAATCAATGCACATCCTCATAGTGTCATCCTTCTTTTTCAAGAACAACACCGACGCACCCGACGGTGATACACTCGGTCGGATGTAACCGTGGTCAAGCAACTCTTGCAATTGCATCTTCAATTCTTTTAACTCTTTAGGTGTCATGCAATAAGGAGCAGTAGACACCAGATTAGTACTATAATAAGTCTCGATACTAAACTCCACATCAAGATCAGGAGTTAATCCTAGAAACTCCTCAGGAAAAACTTCCAAAATATCGCACACTGTTCTAATGTCTTGCACCCTAACATCTTCAATTCCCGGATTCATCACATAAGCTAAATAAGCCACAAAAAACTCCCCAGCAACTCAAGAGCCTTCTTGTACTTCCTCTACATCATAAAAACAGAGCATACATACATTAAAACATGCCTAATATAGCAGCAACACCAAACCTTTGCTACCTTCACCAAAAACCAAGCCGAAAAATCTACAAACTAAGCTGAAATGTCTGAACACTAACTCAGCTACCAAACCAAAGAACCTAACCCCTAAAGACTATCAAATATGAACCAAAAACACATTCAAGCCCTCATTATATCCCCTGCTATAACAGAGCATCAAAAACAACCCATAAATCTAACTGAAAACCACCTCTAACACTACAAATTCACTTATTCTGGGATTAAAACCATATAGAATCATTATAGGATTCACTTACCCACTCAATTAAGTATAAATTCATATAAAATTGTCTAAAATACAGACACAATCAAGATCTACCATGTTTTCTTGAAAATTTCATTAAAACTCGAATTTCTTGAATTAAACCATAAAATCAAGTTAAAATGCATGATTAATCAGACAATAGCTTGGGAATATCAAATAAATAACCTTAGAATTAAGAAAGAATCATGAAATTACCTTTGAGACACTTCCACCAAAATTGTCATGAATTCTCCTCTAGCTTTTTCTTGAAATTGGCTTTCAATTTTGTAAAAAAAATTGTGAGGTTTTGATGAGGATGAAAAGATGATTAAAATGTATGATTCTTGAGAAAAATGTAGAAGAATTTAGCAATATCAATTGAAAGCCATGGAGAGAAAATTTAGAAAGAAAATGATGGAAAATGAAGAGAAAATGGAAAATGAAGAGAAAGAAGTAATTAACCTTCAATTAATTAAAACCAATTTTGGTGAAATATCTCTAATTAAAAAATTTTGGAATAATGTTCCTCTAGGATTCTAAGCTTCGGCTAATTTTTCAATTTAGTCATTAAAACCAACTTTTCAAATCTTACATTTTAGTCACTAAGATAAAAATACCACTTAATTTGATTAAATTAAAACTCAATTAACCTCCCATTATTCTTAAGACATTATTTAAATATTTTCAAAACCTTTTTCTGAATTTATTATTCACCCGATTAAAATATTAATATTTTTAATTACCCGGAATTAATGAATCGAGAAAATCCAATTCGACTCGAATCAAACCTCCCTAACTAACCCTAAAACTTCTAGACCCAAATTCGGGATGTTACAGAGTATAACTAAGAGATCTTACAAGCCCTTGGTTTTTAGTTGGTCTTAGGTAGTAAGGCATGTCTAGAGTCTAGAGCTCGTTTATATGGTTATATGATTGGTACTTTGTGTACCTTACAGTCCGGTGTAACTGACACCGTAACATGATAATACTTTGTGTACTGTAACATGTGGTGTAAATGACACCTTAACACGATTCGGTACTTGATACCTTAACACGATCTGGTGCTTGGCACCTCAACATGTGACTCGTTTACCTTGTCCTACTAATACCAAGGCAAAGTAAAGATTAAAATGATTCAAAGAAAGAATTGAAACATGAAATTTACATGGTAATATGAATGATGTTAATAATCTTAGAATGAAATAAAAGTTAATAGATTGAATGATGTTACATGCTTCTTTATTATACTTGTGATTTGGATTGTCAATTCTATGATTTATATGTTTGTATATAGTTGTAAATGAATGAAAATCTTGCTGGAAGTTGTTGGCTTCCTTGGCATGTTCATATGCTTGAATTGGAAATAGAAATGAAAATGATAAGTAGTTATATAAGCTAGTACACATGCATTCTTGTTTTAGATTGATAATTACGTGTTTCATATGATGTTAGTTAAATATGATTGAAAGACTAATTTGCTGAAAATTGAAGGACTATGTAAATTGTTTAGTACATATGAAATGATAAGCCAATCTACCAAGTTAATTAAAAGAAATTGAAGGTATTGAACTAGTTAGGGTAGTTTACTTAAAATTATTATGAAATTAAACTAATAAGCTAATTAGGGGCTACCTCACTAAGTACTTATTGTACTTATATTCTCCATTCCTCCTTCCCCAAATTTTCAGGTTCTTCCTAATCAAGAGCTTACGGGGATCAAACTCAAAGTAAGAAAGCAACACAAAGACAAGCAAGTATATTTTGGTACTATGTAAACTCCTAGTGGTGGCTAGTTTATATATATATATATATATATATATATATATATATATATATATATGATAGCTAGCATGCATTTTGAGATTTTCTTTGATTTGTACATATAATTACAAGTATAAATATAGTTTGTATATAAAGTTAGCATACTTGGTTGATTGATATAAATCTTTGTTTGGTTGATTTTGTTTAGGATGTTATAGACGATATGTGCTAGATCATAATATGATTGGGAAATGCTTGCTTGAATTGGAATTGTTTGGTAGGAAAGAATGATAAATGAATGGTTAGGGACCCATATAATAAGCATTGTAAAATGGTTAGAGGGATAATATATGATTTATTGAAATTGTGTGGTTTTGTATTTAGAAGACAAATTAATGGATTACTTGTCACCTAAGAATAACCAAATCATTTACTTCAATAACAAGAAAGTCCTAAATGGTAACTATCATATTCAAATGTATTAGCATAAGATATTTTAGCAAATGAACTTAGTGGTACTTCAAGTAGGAGAATTTTCAAATAGATTTTATGTATAGATAATATAGTTTGTTTGATATGGTTTGACATGATTGGTTTACATGACTCCATAGAATGTTTTAAATTGATTGAATCTTTAAGATGTGAAGTATTACTCAAATGATAAGTAGTTTATATGACTTGAACTTGTTTGAATTAGTTCATATGATTCTATTTGGATCTACTTGATGTGTAAGTAACAAGAATAGGTAACAAGACAAGTCATAGGATTAAAAGTTTTAAATGGAATCAAAATTTGATACGTATTGCCATGATTAAATCAAGTTCAATAAATGTATAATATGTTTGTGACAAGAAGAATAGCTAGTTAATATGTTATGTAGTAATACTCCTTTCTCCTAACTCGGGAGGGGTACTACAATAAGACTTTGTTAAGTCTTCTTCAAGCGTAAATCGGACGAGATAATACTTGTTATCTAAAACAATAAGATTAATTTCTCTACTTGGATTCCATATGGCTAGTATGCGATTAAGAACACAATATCCAGTCTTTTTTTTTTACAATAATCGAATTATCATAGAATTAGCCAATTTAGCATCAATTTCATCATGGGTGCAATCTGAGAAACTGATTTCTGGCACTACCGAATCACCTCCAAGGTGTAGCATCACATAACGATTTGTCCTTAAAAGACACTTAACCACCATCTAGATTGGAGACAGCAACTCCTGAGGATTCAATAGTGTTCGTTCCTGCGCTAAATCGATAGGATCTTTTTGCACCTGATTCGGGGCTATTATACACAACATCTATATGTAATCACTAATTTTTGTCCGGATCAACCTTTTTTCTTTTGTTTTTTTGGAATAATGGGCATGACATTTTAAAGGGCTTTGTTAGTATTTTTTACTATAATATGGACCTCGTTTAACATATAGTCTGGACGCTATGTATCGCATGATATGCATGCATATAATTACGAGTATTTTTGTTGCATATGTATGTATATAATATCATAAATAATTTAATGCATGTGTATATAATACTAATAAAGCCATTTAAAATGCTATGTGTATATGTATAGGTATATGTATGTATATAATATCATAAATAATTTAATGCATGTGTATATATATATATATATATATATGTGTGTGTCCATTTTATGCATATAATATATATCACATGTCATTATTTAAGTTATTGTGTATATAGTATTAATGTTTACATAATGAGTATAATTAAGAGTGTCATTTAATTAATTATGTAGTATGTACCTATGTGTGTCCTTCAATGCTATGTGTTTGTAATACTAGCATGAGCATTATTATATATATTGCATGTCACATATCTTATATTATTATATATGTTATTATGTTGTAATAAATATTAGCCCAATTAATACATAATGATGAAAATCCAAAAATAATAATAATATTAAGGCCCATTACTAATTATATGCCTAAAATACAAATAGTTTACAACCCATTTTGATAAGCTCAGACGACCATGACTCAAACAAAGCCCTAATTTATATCTGATCTAGCCCTAATATTGATCCCTTTTGTTCTACAGCCGCCAGATGCAAGCAATCAAACGGCCCGGATTGGAGGATGAAAGACTACTGAACAGCCTCACTAGCACATGGCACCACTCAGAGCGGTTCATCTCCTCTGTGCTTCCACGCGCCTAAAGATTCCACTTTACACGTTTCATTTCCACGATTCACGCCGGAAATCCCGGGGATCTTCATACCAGCCACCAGCCTTCCAGATAACCCGGACACGCAAATGACAGTGAACAAAGCAAGAGATCAGACAGACAATCTCCAGAAAATCCCAGGATATATGGAAATCAAATATCATGTCATAGAGATTGAAATAGGGGCATTTGTGTATCAAGAAAGAGAGAGAGAGACCATTATAAAAAGGGGGATTTGGATGAAAGGGTGGACTGAAACAGAGAGAACTTAGAAGGAGAGCGTTTCGATTTTACTAGGGAGGAGTCTCTCATGTTTTTCTTCAGATTGTAACCCAGAAAAGCTTTCAATGTTAATGAAAATCTAGAATGAAAATCCCTCGTTTTCGAGGTAAAAAAATCCATAGGTGTCTTTATTTTCTTTAGAAATATCAGAAAACTTATTCATGTTTTCAAGAACACCATTTTCGTATCTAATTTTGTTTTCAAAAATCAAAAACCAAAGTTTGTTCATGTTTCAAATCTGAAATCTAATTTTTTTTAAAACCTTTTTCGAAATAAAATAGGAGAACGAATAGAGTTTGAAGGTTACCTTTGATTTCGTGGTGGTTACCGAGATCCTTTCATTTACTGGCATCTATCACCGTCGTGAGGCCGTTTACGCCAGTGACCGGCCGAAATCATGAAAGAGGGAGGTGGTGCCGTTTGAATGGAAAAGAGAATAATGGAAACGTTTCAGATCTTGAGGGTTTCTTTTAAATTCCAGAAGATTTGATAAAAAAAATAATAAAGTGATAATAAAACCCCCTTAATTGGGCTTTAATTGGTCAACAATTAGCACCAATTTGGTAATTATATCCTTTTCTATTTTAATTTTCATTTAATTGTTTAATGTATTGCTTCTTTTATTTTCTATTTCAACCGTTTGCTCTTTTTTTTTTTAATTCGATCTACTTTTAGTGTTTAATATTCTTTTAATATTATATATTATTATTGCTTATTTTATCTAATTGTTTTGTTATTTCCTTTTATTTTGCCGTTCATTTGTTTCTTATCAATTTATTTCTTTTTTCCTTTAGTCAACACCACATAATATTTATACTTGTTTCCTTTCTCAATATTATTTTTTTTATTTTTATATTTTATTATGTTTTCTATATATGTATTATCATTATTCATATAGCATATTGTTTATATGTTATTATATTTTCTTTCATATAATATATATGTTACTTGATGAAGTATTCAGGATGTTTTTATATCATATGTTATATTGACAATATATTTATATTTTATATTCATGTATTATTCTTATACTATTATATGCTTTTTTACACCTCTTTTATTTATGTTAATTTTATTCTGTTTCATGTTTTGTTTATGGTAGGTATTGTATATGAATATGTTAAATTAATATGTCAAGTAAATAACTTGTGTTTCTTTTTCTATGTATGCAAATTAATATGTATGTTATGTTTATTCTATGGTATAATTTTGAATCATATATCCTTTTTATGAAATTTATGTTTATTTTCTTATGTGTATATGCTTTGTGTTTCTTCGTTTTAATTTCTTTTCTAATAATTGCACATTATTCGTAAATTAAATAATTATTATTATTATAATAGTATTTAATATGTGTACGTATTTGTCAATTCATAATAAAATTTTTCATGTTTAGTTTATTTGTTTTCGTGCCATGTCACGTCATTAATTGGCTGA
The DNA here is from genome assembly GCA_035048815.1 of Abelmoschus esculentus. Taxonomy (NCBI): domain Eukaryota; kingdom Viridiplantae; phylum Streptophyta; class Magnoliopsida; order Malvales; family Malvaceae; genus Abelmoschus; species Abelmoschus esculentus. The sequence goes on from JAUCBN010000059.1 coordinate 7,493,889, forward strand.
TTCCTTTTTTTTTCTAGGTTTGTCTTTCCAAACATATGTTTATTTCTTCGATTATTAACCTTGATCTTATGAATATTGGTTTTCTTTTATTATCATACATTTGTCATTCATGATGCTTGGTATTAAATTTAGGAATTGTTAGTTAATTAATTTAATCTCTAAAATTATAAAAGAGAAGTATTTATTAATTTTTATATTCGTGCTATAATCCTCCGGATTATCGGAGGTTAATTGAATATTTAAATTAATTTTTATCGTCTCTCGGTAAATAAAAATTAAAATTGACAAGACCATGACATCATCCTTTTTAAATGCTTGTATTATACATAAAGGTGACGTACGAGATTCGAAACTTAAACTAACGCGGCGATCAATATTATTTGATGTCGATTTAGTCTATGGTTCGGGGTATCGTCAACCTTATTAATTAAATGTTTTATTAATTTGAATTCACCAATTAAATTAAGCCCGTTTAATCAAGGTCAATTTTGAATTTAGAAACCGATTTTAAGTTAAATTAAAATTCAAAAACAGATTTTAAAGAAAATATTTTTTTGGTACCGATTTTCGGGCGTGTTGGGGGTGCTAATCCTTCCCCATGCGTAACTAACTCCCGAACCTTTTTTGATGAATCTTTGGTTTTCTTTTACGGTGTCCGGTCTACTAAGTGACCGGTGGCGACTCCGAATTTATTGTTTTTAAAAGAATTAATGTTTTTTAAGTGACATTTTTAAAGGGGATTATATCGTAGCATCGAAGACCTTTTACCCCACCACTTTTCAAATAAACTTTCATTTTCCATCTTCGGATATAAAAAGTCGCTACACTGTACCCATTGTTGCAACGCTAGCCAAGCCATATGAAATAACCCTTTTCTCATTGTAAACGATCTCCCCCAAAAGTTGCTCCCCCTCTAGAATTGGAGAATCAGATCGCTCTTGGACAACATGAGATTAAGACATCTCAAGAGGATGATCAAACCTTGCTCCTAGCGGGATTAAATCAGTCGGAATAAGCGTCGCAGCACTAAAATTTTTCTACGGGTTTGTTTTTTTCATCAACATAACACTGAAGATTGATGCGATATGGATAAAAGGATGAGATTTTGGCTTTTGGCTAAGGTCGACAAACCCCTAGAAAAGGGCTACAAAGGCGGTGTGCTCTTGATAAAAATAAAAAAAAAAAGTTATCTCTCTTCTTTTAACATGAGTTGATAATTTTTCATTCAAAATATTCTACTATATATTAATTTTATGCTCAGTCTTTTTGATTTGAACAATAACAAACTCGAGGTTTGTCGGAGTTATTTTAGTGAAATATGACAATTTATGAGATATTAAATTTTTAGGGTAAACTAGAATAGAGGTCATTCAATAATAATTAAGATTACAGCTAGGTCATCCAAATATTAACATTTATATTCAATTAATCTAATTATGGGTAAGATTACATGTAGGTCACTTAATTATGAGTATTTCAGTCTTTTTTTCTTCCAAATCACTTATACCCTTGTTATCATTAGAGTATTTTATTTAAAACCATTAATTAATCTAATACACAAATTAATATATATATATATATATTTAATTATGAAGGGTGACTTAAATATAAGTTTTAATAATTGAGTAACCTAAATGTACTCTTAACTAGGGGTGATAACTAGTCGACCCGAACCCGAGCATGGCCAGGTTCGGTGAGCTCAAAATTTTAGGCTCGGGTCAAAATTAATAATATAGGGCTCAGCTCATACTCGAAGCTCGTCAGGCTCGGTTCGACTCAAAATAGATAATTTTGTTATATTTTTTTTATAAAAGATAAGATCTCGTTATAAATTATTTGCATAACCAACAACGAAACGAAACTCAATATTGAGAAATGAAAAAAAATACTTGATTTATTCTAGTTAATTTATTTTTAATGGATTTCTCGTATTTTATTTTATTGTTTTTCTTTTACTGAAGAGATTACTTTTAATCTATATGTAGCATATATATAATATAATTATTCTGAGCCTGTTCACGAGCTTTTCAAGTCAACTTGAGTAGGCTCAGCTTGGCTCGTTAAGGTCTCAAGCCGAACCCGAACTCATTAGTAACTCGCTAGCTGGTCAGGCTCATTATCACTCCTACTCTTAACCATAATTGAGTGACCTCTGTCATAGTTTATCCATTTTTAAAAAATAAAATAAAAAGCACGTGGGGTTTTATGTAGCCTAGATTTGTTGTCCTAAAGATCTAGTTTACGCTACTAAGGATATGCGTAACTTTCCGAGTAATTTTTTGAGTAAAAAATAATTAAGAACAATAGTTTTTTAGATCGAAAATGATTTTAAAACTAAAATTTATTACTGTTTCTCTCGAAATACCTATTTTTTTTGGATAAGCATTGCATATCATATCATTAAACTATAAGTAGAAAACAACTGCTACATGAAAACCTAGGCCAAACCCCAAGCATTCAGGACACTACTATGCACATTTTGCAACCTCACATTCTTATACCGCAATCTAATACAAAGGATGGATTTAACACAGTCAAAGAGCGTCAGATTATTTCGACTCACATGTTGAAAGCACCTTCTATTCCATTCGATCCAAATAGCGTAAATGATAGCTTGCCATGCAAGCTTACGTACAAGCACCACAACCGACCTCCCTCGCAAAACAGCAATGACCCAAGAGAGCTCCTCATTCCAACATTTAATCTCTCTCAATTCCCCATTGCACTCCAGAACCCTCCCCTAAAGATCCCTCGATAGGGAGCATTAAAAAAACAAGTGGTCACACGACTCCACCCTTCCTCCACACAGGATGCAACTCTCATCTACAACCAATCCCATTTTTGCCAACCTTGCCTTAGTAGGCAATCGGTCCAATATAGTCATCCAAGAGATCATAGTGTGCTTAGGCATGTGCAAAGGGAACCATGTTATTTTGTGCCATGACACCCTCTCACTCTTCTCCCGTACCTCCTGCCAAATTGTTCTCGCTGGAAAAAGTTGCCCAACAACCAATATTGGAGCAACAATCTCCCTCAATATCAAGAGCTTCCTGAACAACCAACTATATTGCATTTTGTTGTCCATATGCAAGAAGTCATTACCCTTAATGGCATACTCTTTAAGCCAAGCAATCCATAAAGAGTCACTCCCAGATATGAGTTTTTGGATCAAATACACCATGCAGGCTTGGTTCCATTCATGCAAATTCTTTAACCCAAGGCCACCCTCATTCTTGGGGAGGCAAATATGCTTCCACTTAACTCGAGCTCCAATTGCAACTTTGTTTTCTCCTTTCCACAGAAAACGACAACATAGAGTTTCAATCTCACACAAAACTACTCGAGGCAAAATCACCTGAGAACACCAAAAATTTGTCATACTAAACAAAACTGCTCGAATAAGTTGCAATCTTCCTGTATAACTCAGATGTCTCCCTGCCCAAGCACACAGTTTTGCCTCTATCTTGTCAATAAGAAGGGCACAATCCTTCCTACTCAGCTTTCGAGTCACCAAAGGAAGCCCCAAGTACCTCACATGTAATGCCCTAATCTTGAAGCCAGTAGCAACTTGAATCTCTACTAACTGTCGCTGCATCACTCCATAGACAAAAATTTTAGTCTTTGACACATTTAGTCTCAACCCCGATAGTTCATAGAACCCCTCCAATACACACTTTACCCCCAACACTAAATCCACATTCCCTTTACAAAAAATCAAGAGGTCATCAGCAAAGCACAAGTGGGTAAGATGAAGTCTATGACACTTGGGATGATACTGAAATAACCCCTTACCAGCAGCCACATCCAGCATCTTGAAAGAATGTTCATTGGCAAGGACAAACAAATAAGGGGAGAGGGGATCCCCTTTCCGAACTCCTCTCATCCCTTTAAAGTAACAAACCAAATTGCCATTTAAAGATATGAAAAACCTGGAACCAGTGAAACAAACACGAATCCATTCCCTGAATTTTTCAAACAGTCCCAAAGCCTCCAAAACATTCAGAATAAAAGACCAACTCAAAGAGTCAAATGCCTTTTGTAGGTCTACCTTTAAGGCACATCGAGGGGACAAGCTTTTTCGACTATAACCCTTCACAAGCTCCTGAGCTAAAAGAGTGTTATCAATGATACCCCTCCCTTGAACAAACGTTGTTTGATTCTTAGCTATCATGCATCAAAACACGCCAGCCAACCTAGCCACCAAAATTTTAGTAATGGACTTGTACACTACTGAGCAGCAAGATATAGGCCTAAAGTCCTTTGTCAAAGAAGCATTTGGCACTTTAGGAACTAAAGCAATTGTAGTGACATTGAAAGCTTGAAGCAATTCAGAATGCACGAAAAAAAAATCGAACTGCTGCAACAAAATCCTCCCCGAAAATAGACCAAGCTTGAAGCTGCCTTGACCAAACACAGCTTCCTTTACCTCCCTAGAAGAGACCTCCCTAACTAAGCCATCAAACCCAGAATAAGAGAAATCCAGGATCTCTTTAAGAAGCTGCACACTACACCCTTGAACATCATCATCAATTGAGCATATTTGTTTAGTGTAAAACCAAATTAATTCCTCAGCAATATCATCAAAACTCTCTAACTTTCGTCCATTCTCATCATATAAAAGCCTGATGGTGTTCCTCTTCCTCTTTGAAGCCACTGCATCATGAAAGAATTTGGTGCCTTGATCTCCCTCCTACAACCAATTAATTCTGGCCTTCTGTTGATAAAAACTACTCTCAAACTTTTCCAAATCAACCAACTCATCTTGTAATCTCTTCTCAAGGGACAGATCACACGTGCTACCAATCAAATTGATTATTTGTTGCTTTTTCAGATCCACACACTTAACTTTAACCTGCATTGAGATATTAGCATAATGACTTTTATTCAATGCTCTCAAACAGACCTTGAGTCTCTTTAACTTTGAAAGAGAACATTCATAGGATTCCTTGCTATAGGAACCCTCCAATAATCCTCAACTAACTGTATAAAATCAGGATGATGTGTCCAGAAGTTAAAGAAACGAAATGGTTTTGACCTATCCACGTGCACCTCCTTATATTCCCAAGCGACCGCAAGACAATGATCAGAGACCCCAGGAGCTTGAAACTCAACAGCAGAAGCATGGAATGCCACATTCCAATCCACGTTAACCAGCACACGATCCAACTTCTTGGCAAGAAAACTATCCTCCTGCTTATTAGACCAAGTGAAAATGGGACCAAGGAAAGGATGATCCTCCAATGCACAATCACTAATACAATCCTGCAAGTCCGCCATATCAGAGGTGATGGCAGACCCTAAAAAATTTCTAGTAGAACTCTCATCAGCTGCAAGAGTGACATTAAAATCTCCATCAACCATTCAAGGCCTAGACAATGAATCATTTAGTTGCCGCAGAAGATCCTATAACACCCTTCTTTAAACAGCATTATTGTTGTCGTACACAGCAGTAATGAACACTTGTTTCCCACGACACTGAGCAGTAATCATCAAAGGAGAAAAACTCAACTCCTTCCTCCATAGTACCCAAATCCTAACATTAACATGTTTAGTATAATTTGTACAATAATTCCACCTATCCGAAAGCTGATCCAGCACTACCACTGTATTTGCCTCACGCACTCGAGTTTTCAGTAAACAAATAACCTCAGCATCCAAACTATCCAGCCATGAAATAATGTTTGCTTGCTTACAAGGATTATTAAATCCTCGAACATTCCAAAAAATGACATTCATAAAGGAAAGCTAAACCACCATCCATACGACTACCAACAACCCTCTCCAAGGCAACTTTCTTTTTAACTTTCATCTCTTGTAGTAGCTGAGCCATCCCTTGAGATATAACCCTCGACTTACGACCCTCCTCAATCAGAACTGAAGCATCTTTCTTGGGACCAATAGGACTCAACTTACCCCATCCCTTTTCTTTCTTTTTACCAATCGAAGACTGTAAAGGAGGGAATCCTTTATACTCCATGACAACAAAAGAATTGGACTCAGCCCTTAACACATTTTGAGCATCAGATTCCGCTTGAATCAGCACAGTTTCACCCTCCATCAAGCACTCCAAAGCCTGTTTACAAGCTTTCTGCACTGAAGGAGGACATTCCAACTATTGATCACCTACCTTCTTTACTAAAGGGGAACCTTCCAATTCCCCAGACACCATCTCTATCCCAGATTTCTTGACTCTCCAAACAACCTTTTTCTTCCTCACCTCAGGGCAAAATTTAACAGAATACCCAAATTTCTTACAAGCTTCACAATTGGAAGGCATCCAAGGCACGCGTACAGTAACCGTGACCACTGAGCCATCCTTTATTTGCACTGATACAATCTTTGGAAGTACGACACCAACTTTTACCTCTATATAAACTTTCGCAAACTCTAACCTCTCTTTCGAAGTCGTAACAGAATCCATATACAATGGAACCCCCAAAGCACTCGCTATATAACCAATTCCTTTTCTAGAAAACAATTTCAAAGGAATGTTATACAGTTGCACCCAAACCGACAACTTTGCAAGATCAAAATCCAGCTTCTTGAGATTAGGTTCCCATTTACGCAAAATCAAAGTTTTATGCTGAATATGCCAGGGTCCATTATCAAGAACCCAATCCCTTACAGCTGCATCCGAAAAAGAAAAAACATACAAATTAGATCCAGCAAGACTAACCTTAATCAAATAATTCTTGCCCACAACGAAGCCACTATTTTCTGAAGAGCACTGAAATTCGGAGCACCACCAATGAGCTGCCCAACTAAAGAATGACGCCATTCCGAAATCCCCTCATCAAAAACTCCAGGAGCAGGTTTTACAATCCCACAATCCTCAGATGGAAAAAACTCCAAAGATTGCTCAGTTCCTTCCAAAAAGTTGTTTCCAATCCATCATACTAGTATGCAATCCAGAAATCTCCAGAAAGACAACAAGAAAAGAAGCCAAGACTCAAGTGAGCACGAAGAACAAGCAGAAAAAACCTACCTGCCATTAGCCCTACTAACGTACGTCCAGAAAGAAAATCTATCTGTCATAACCGCTTCTCAACGGATACCATTAAACTATACGAAATACCTATTTATCTTTGTTTATACAACTATTTTTTTAATATTTTTAAAATAATATTTAAAATAGATATTTTATTTATTTAAAAATATTTTATAATAATATTAAGATTCAAATTCCTATTTTATGAAATATAATACTACCTAAAAGCGCAATTTACCAAATTGTCCTTATAATAGAATTTATTTTTAAAACATTAATTCCTTTAATATTCGTAGTCTTAATTTCTATGAAATTATAATAAGGTATTATTATTTTTATTACTTCTAGTTTAATCGAGGAAAAAAGGTAAAGTAAATAAAAGCAAATGGTAAAATCTGAGATTGCACCGGTAATATAAAATAAACTAAAAAAATATGTTGCAATGATAAGAATGTACCGTAGATTATGACATTTTAACACTGTTTTGAAAATGTGAAATTACGAAATGATTAAAATATTAAAAGTACAAACTACATAATCTTATCTTGAAATACAGCATCATGAGTTTTAATCAGAGATATAAAAATAGATAAGGTTTTAGGTAAGGTTTTATTAGGTTAGATCAAATTAGATATATGTTATTTTAGATTGATCTGATATTTTAATTTGATTCATGTCGAGTGAGAGTCAGTTTCAGGTCGTATCTATTTCAAGTCGGGTCCAAAGGGTTTGAGTCAAAATTAGATAATTGACATGTTCATTTCATGTCGGGTAAAATTCAGGTCGGTTTCATTTCAAGTCAGGTTTATTTCAAGTCGGTTTCATTTTAGGTCGAGTTCATTTCGGGTTTTGAATTCATATTAAGTTTGAGTTTTGTAAAAATAGTCGATAGACTTTGGGTTAATTCATTTCGAATTAATTATTTAACATCTTTCACGAGCATGAATCACATTAAAAATAAATATTACACACTAGAATAAATAAAAATATCGATTTATATCTAAAAATTTGGAATAAATTACAAAAATTAAAAATTATTAAAGGCAAATTTCAGAGATAAATAAATATTTATTATCACATTAAAAACACTAGACTAAATTACAAAAATTGAATAAGAGTCAATTTAAAATAATAGCAAAATTTTAGGGACTATAATAAAAAATAAAAAATTAAAATGATAAACGTTGCAATAAATTAAAAAAAATGGGTTCAATTTCAACTAAAAATAAAATTTTAGGGACTAAAACAGGTTTCAGTAGGGTCAGCATTTTACGTCTAGTTATAATGTAAGATTTAACTATGGAAGAAGCTCCCTTGAATCTTAAAGGTTCGGACATCTATTCTAAAATTTAGTTTAAATAAAAATTTAATTTTTGTAAAAAATAATAATTTAATTCCTATAAAAAGAAATATTTAAATTTAAAAATATAAAAATTTATTAAATATATAATTAATTATTAATCGAACTAAAAAAGAATGAGCAAGTATTTTTAAATTTTTTATCCAATTATAATTTAGGTCCTTATAAGTTAAAAATATTTGATAAAATAAGCTTTATTCCATGAATTTTGAGTTTAAATACTTAATAATTTCTTATATTATATGAAAAATTGACAAAATAAGCTTTATCACACAAGACCTTTAGGGTCTGTTTGTTTCGTGTAAATGGTTTTAAGGAAAATATTTTTCTAACTTTCCGTTGTTTGGTTTATGGAAAATGAAAAAGACAAAAGAAATTTAATTACAGTCAATGAAAAAACCCCTTGTTTCTATGTAAAATGACTTACCCATTCATTCTTGGTAAGTTGTTTTTTTTCATTTTTGTTCTCTTTACAAATGAAGAAATATTCTAATTTATTTATATTTTAATATTTTATTTTAATCATATTTTTATTTATTTATTTTTATTTTAATATTTTTAATATTTATTTTTATTTTAAATATTTTAATATTTATTTATATTATAGTATTTTAATTTGTTTTCATTTTTAACTGTAATTAATTGTTTTAATTTATTTTATATTTTAATGTTTCATTCTAATTATATTTTAATTTATTTATTTTTATTTTTATTTTAGTATTTAATTTAATTTTAATATTTCATTCTAATTATATTTTAATTTATTTATTATTATTTTAATATTTATTTATATTTTAATTTGTTTTTCTTCCTATCTGTAATTCATTGTTTTAATTTATTTTATATTTTAATATTTCATTCTAATTATAAAGATTTATATTGACGTAAATCTTTATAATTTATTATTGATTATTAGGCATAGATATATATTAGTATAAGTCTTTATAAAATTTAATTTTTAAAATAACAAAGATAACTTAATAAAATAAATAAATTTTTAATGTAAAATCTTGTTTGTTTCATTAAAAATACTAATGAATCAAATATAATGATATTATACTTATAAAATATGCACAAGTTAAAATATAAAGATAATTAACTTAATATGTTTATAAAAATAAAATATGTTGTAAAATATAATTTTATTAACTCAATAAAAAAATAAAAGATAAAATTTAATAAAATTTGTATTGTATTTATTTACTAAAAATAATTGAGTTTTGTTTTCAAAAAAAAATACCAAACAGCGAAATATGATTTACACAGTTTTATCCGAACACTTGAAAATAGTTTTCGTAATTAGTTTTCTAGAAGATGTAATTTATTTTTCAGAATTCATTTTCCGGAAACAGTTCTTAATGAAACAAACGGACCCTAATATTTTAACTCATCTCAAGATTCAATTCTAATTCCGTCTCTGAATATGACCAACCAAACACATATTTAGAATGAATTTATACTTTTAAAATGAAACCTGCAAAGATAAATATACGATGGGAAGCAAAGAATAAATTTGGATAGAAGAAATATCATTTTATTTTGAAGTCAATTATCAAATAAATTACAAGAAACTGGATGTGAGTTGTGATGCTTTCCTTCGGTCATTAACTGTGTGTAACGAGAGTGGTGACTGGTGATGGTGGCGTTTGCTCTAACGTGACGCTCACGATCCCACAATACTTCCTCACGCCAAGAATCTCCTTCGCCGTCCTTGATTTCCCCCTCTGTAGTATTTGTTTTATAAAAATCTGGTATTCGGTCGGTTCATGCTTGCTAGTTGCTTCACTCTACCATATTACCAACTGCTTCTCTCCATTAATTAAATAATTTATCTGTTACAGAATTAGTACACTAAACTTATGTTTGGTAGCACGAATCATTTAGTCTCATTGGTTAAAAGAATGATTGTTGTTCTTGGAGGTCACAGGTTCGAGCACTAGTACTGTCAGCACAGTGATTGAGCGATCAATGTTCAATGATTGAGAATATATACTTTAGAACAGATACTACTGTAATCACTGTAGCTAAATAAAAACAAACAACCTATGTTTGGTATATGAATAATAAACATAGGAACGAAGTTTAATTGTTATATGACTCCTCATCACTTTTTCCATGTCATATATTTTTTTCAAGTGAATCTTCACTTGAAAAGATTATTTTTAAAATCAATTAACAATAAATATGAGTGAAGATTCACTTAGGAAAATATTATATGAAAAAAAATGATGAGGTAGTTAGTTTTTAGTGGTTGGTCTCATGGATGACGTGGTGGGACTTACCCATAATATAATTTCTCCCACGATACGGTATACGTCTTAATTGTTGGTGTCCATACATAAGTATATTTCTACAATTAGGATCGGTTAAAACTTGATTTGATTTGGTTCAATTTAAAAATTAAATAATTTGATTCAAGGTAAAAATATATGACTTGTTCTGACTTGATTCGATTCAAAAAAAATTTAAATAAAGTTTGAGTTATAAAATAGAAATTCGAATAAATTAAAATTTTTAGTAATTAGATTATTTATTTCTAATTTCGGATTTTTATGATATATATATATATGAAGAAATATTACCACAAATGAAAAATATGAAAAAATATATACATATCTTATATGGTTAAAGAAAGTAGTTTAAATTGGAATTAAATTGTACTATAATATGATGAATAATTATAATTAATTTTTTATAGAAAATCAAAAACTCGAATCGAATCAAAAAAATTAAATAAAGTTCGAGTCATAAAATATAACTTATCAATTTAAATAATTCAAAAAAAATTATTTCGACGTGATAAAACGCTCATACCTGTCTAAGATTATGTTTTTCTTTAAAGTAGGACATTCGATTTTTATTGTACAATCATATATTTATTGTTATCTTTCTACGATAAATAATATATATTCCTTATTTTTATTTAAATTAAACTATATAAATGATTAAAAATTACCTAATAATGGTAAGACTAATACATTATTTAGGTTTAGTATTAACAAATGATGAATGAATAATGCATGATGTTTTCTATATAAATAAATGCACTAATGTTTTAGTATTTAACTATGTTATTGTATTGTCAAAATAAAGCTCATGGTCTACACAAAACTCCAAAGCTATTAAAAAACAGATAATTGACTTTTTTATTTCCTTTTCATAGAATATGTTATTTTCCTGCTTCATGTGTTCCGATGTCAAGACTTTACACAACCCTAATGATTGGAGTTTAAAAAAGGATTAGGAAAATCATCAAATTATTGGGGTTTAAAAAAAGTTAGGAAAATCATCAAATCATTGGTTCCGGCATGATTTTGGGGTTGTTTTAGAAACCCTAATTCATAATTCACAAATCACAATTGCACATGAAGGTGCTTGATTAAGTGGCTTAAAACAATGCCCTAATTAGTGCAAATCCTAAATATAATTAATAAAGCTCATATTATTTGATCATAATATTTTGTCTTTGGAAAACACTAACACAAGGAGAGCCTTGTTTCTAGAGAGTTGCTTCCTAATGTTAGTAATAGTACTGACCTAACGACTAAATTGAAGAGGGGATGTAAAGTGAATGTTATTGATGAGTATTAGTTAAATTTAGTTTAAAAAAATTCCAAGTTTGGGCAGATGTTAGCAACCTCTAAATAAAGTACGTATGCACTGTTAAAAAAACAGTTTACTAAAAGTATGAACAGACGAGAAGAGTTGACAGAAATATAAGTTTGATCCAAGCAAGAAAAAGGCAAAATAAAGGTGGAGCGGCGCAAATTATGTGGTTCCAGTCTTGCAAACCAATTCTCCATGTAGGAATCGTTGGGAAAAAGTAATGGGTTTGCTTCAAAGCCAATCGAATCTCACTCTTTTCCTCGCCTTCTCAATTCGCATACTCCCCCATTATATATATAATATTTGTTACTAATATATACGATTTGTGGCTGTCTGGGTTTGGAAAATAACATACTTGCAAACCAAGTTCCTGGGGAACTCAAACCAAACATATCTAGTATTTTCTCTTGCTTTGATCACCCTTTGTTGGAATTGGATAGAGATGATGATGATGGAGGGGCACGAGGAAGCTGTTGTTTGTAACCATCAGTTGCAAATTATCAAAGGGAAGCGTAGTAAGCGCCCGAGGCAGCTTTCTCCTCTGAGTCCTACGACTACGACTGCGGATATGAGTTCCAGTGGAGGGGAAAGTGGTAAAAACAGTGATGATTCAAGAGGGTTTGCTTCTCCGGCGAATTCTGTTGAGTTAGCAGAAAGCACTGAGGAAGACGAGGACATGGCTAATTGTTTGATACTTTTGGCTCGAGGTCATCAGACAAGAAAAACGCCACCCCAATCGGTTTCTATGGAGGCAACTAGCAAGACGGTGACCGGGGTGTATGTTCACCAGTGCAAGACATGTAACCGGTGTTTCCCTTCGTTCCAGGCGCTTGGTGGACATCGAGCAAGCCATAAGAAACCCAAGGTTGTAGACGATGAAGAGAACAATAAAGGGCTGATGTTTGTGAAAGAGGATGTTCATCCGCCATTCAGTAACATGAACACAACGCTTTCACTTCAGATAACAAATAAGCCTGTTTTAGGCCATAGCAGCAAACTCAAAGTTCACGAGTGTTCGATTTGTGGAGCCGAGTTCTCGTCTGGACAAGCTCTTGGGGGCCATATGAGGAGGCATAGGTCATCAAACAATGTTCCAACAACGGCGGCGGCGACAACAAGTGTTGGAACAAGGATTGTAAGGCCTGAATCAGAAGACAAGTCCAAGAAACCAAGAACTCTTCTGCAATTGGATCTTAACCTTCCAGCCCCAGAAGACGATCATCAAAGGGAAACAAAATTTTCATTAGCCTCCAAGCAGGAAAAGCTACTGCGCTTTCCGGCTTCTTCTTTGGTTGATTGCCATTACTAGAAAGTGCAAACTTCATCTTTTTAATCAATGTTGTAGTATTAACATTCATCTTTTAGAAAGTGCAAACTTCTTTGGATTATTTTTCTCATGAAATATCATTCATAATTGTTCATTAATTCTTTGAATTTAACTTGTTCCATGTTTTAGTCAAAATTTAAAAATTCTTAAATTTGGTAAAGTATGTGAACTTTTTTTTTTCAAATACATTTCGTTTTTTTTTTCCTTATTGTTATTAGACCACACTTGTTCCTTGACTTCCCCTTGTTTGAATCTTACATCTCTAATGAATTTTTTACATGTTCAATTTTGTTGGTTTTCTATTTAATAGTTCTATCTTAGTGAATCAAAA